>CM060964.1:28185410-28785410 GCA_030765045.1 Tenodera sinensis
GAACACAGTCTACAGTCTTTCGTGCTATTACCTACAACATTTACTTCCGTAACCTAGCTCAGTCCTTTCAGTGTATTTCTTCACTTTCTCTGTCTCTCATACACTCACTATGACGATTCAATCACTCGACGCCCGTTAGAACCTTCAACGACCCACGTATCTTTCGCGACGACATACACACTCGTATAACTGTCTCACACTCACTAACATGCTGACCGTCTCATGTCTGTAGCCGTAAACTCGGGTTCTCCTGCTGCCTCGCTTCCTCATGTCGTCATACGGACCTTTCTTGGCTTCTATACACACGCCGGTGATCACGTGGCCAGATCTTTCTCGAAAGTTCTGGAGAAATGCCTTTTTGTGTAGCCGCTTCCATTGTTAGTCATGTATACACAAACAGTTGGGCGAGGCAGCTTAACCTTGAAGAGCATGTTTGCCCTCTCGCTGGCCCGCCATGTGGCGTGAAGCAGCCCGGCCCCGAGATTTCTTTGTTTTGCGCCGCGCCCGGCGTCACAATAATTTTGGTACTTCTAATTTTGTGATTAAGTTGCTTCTCGTTACATAACGATTTATGCATTTCTTATGCGTCCTAGTGCACACAATAATTCTTTAGTAAAAACCCTATAAATATGGAAAATAAATGTAATATAAGTACTGTATAAACATTAAACACATAATCATGTGTTAACTTTCTTACAGATACCTGAATCTTGTGCTATGAGCCGTACCAAGGTCTAGAAGGCATTGACCGTAACATACCAGATGCGAATGAAGGTGACAGTGCTTATTCTGAGTGCTCGTTTCTAAAAAAACAAGCTTGTGACTGAAAATATGGGCGAAAATCCCTAGAAAATTTCAATTCAGTCTAGGTCTGTTGCTCAGTCGGTACACTGCTGTTTAAGGGATCCCAACTTCGATTCCCAGCTTAGGATTGGAATTTTTCTCTATGCAAGATCATTTTCTATACCTACTCTCCAGAGTCTGAGAAAAAATTCAATGCAATCCAAAAACATTTAATTCGACCTGCTGCCAGCAAAACTTCGGCAGCAGTAGTAGAAGGAATTGCACTTTATAAGAACTGTCATTTTCATTTCCATGTTACGAAATACACTTCTCATTTTTGTGAAGGGTTTCTGGTAAATAATAAAAATATGTTAACTTATATTTGTTTTTAAGTGATGAATTGTTTTGTGAAACATTCTGGTAAAGTTTATGATTAACACAAAAATAATGCTATTTTGATTAAACCCTGTTACTGGTCACTGTAATCTGTATTTTGTTTATTACGCAGCTGAAGATCTCCATGATGACCTCAGGAGCCTAGGTCCATATGGTACTTTTTTCGGCGCGTTGACGGTCCGATAAGCAGTTATTTTAGAGGGCACGTACTAAAGGTGAAGCCATAGAAATTCTGAAAGTTATGTTATATATTTTATTTTTTATTATTTTTTTTTTATTTTCTGGAAAGGCTTCACTTCATAATGTGTACTAATTCCTTACTTTTAACCACGTTTAAATATTTGTATTACATGTTCCCAATTTTTATTTCTATTTCTCATCCACTGCTATATTTCGTACCTTAGATAACAAACGTCTATATCATAACTCGAAAGACAGCTATTTTGCAAAGATAAATTTGGATTTGGAAGTTTACCAGGTAGGTATTTGTTATATATTATATAACAAATCAATTTTTACATCAGTTACTTGAGTAGTTCCTTAGAAATTACACACATACACACACGCGCGCGCACACACACGTAGACACACACAGACACTCAGACACACACACAGATAAATAGACACACACACACAGGCGCTCTTCATTTTAATAACCTTATAGGAAAAATCTTACTGTGCAGATTTTGAAACTTTGAAACCAAATTTCAAATTTGTGTTGCAAACATAGCTGTCTTACAAACTTGTAGCATGATTTACAAACAAAATATGATTTAATTTGGAGAGCAAATTCAAATGTATATACCTTTTGCTTTTTAGCTAATGTAATTTATTTATAAAGGCATGTTGCTCCGTTATTAATACTTTACTGGCATTTTTCAGAGATAACTTTTGTTTATCATCTTAAGACTATTGGGTGAAATATTCAAAGTGATTGGTAAACATTTGCAGGGTAAGAAGCAATTTGAGCAATAGGAAGTACACACACACACACACAAAAAAAAAAAAAAAAAAAAAAAAAAAAGGTAAGGAAGAAAATTTGCTTTGAGTATAGAGACATGATTTGGACCTAGAGGAAGCTGTATTGCTAAGTTGAATGATGCTTAAATGATTTCAGTGTCTGCAGCATTCTATATATACCCACCCCCGTTACAAACACTAAAATCTATTGCAACACAAAATCTGCATTTTTCAGAATTTTTTGACAACTTTTGCAGCTTGGTCCTCTTAGTCCCACACGGGCATGTGAACTCCAAGCTGCTTCAGATGACGTTATTTAGTTTAATATGAAACTCCTTAAATCTGTCAATAAACCAGGAGTTGCTACTCATTGTCAGAACATGCTAAGCGCGTTTGAGCTTTCAGTGCTTCGACGCATACAGCCGAGTGGAACTAGATCGGCGAATGTTGTTGCAGGCGTTTAAAACCTATTGGAGTGCTGCGGAAAGGAGTCGTCGTTGTCTTTAGTTGGAGATCGAGGCACTGGTAAAAACCTGATGTGTTGCACTCACATGATTTTCTCTACTCTTGTACTAACCATTCATACAAACTCTTATTCCTATATCTTCTTCGTGTTAGTTGAGATAAACATTTACAGATATTATCTTATGCTTATTTCCTAGTAGGTACAAGGGGAATATGGGAATACAGTAGACTTTGAGTCATAGTCAAATCTTTTAAAGCTTTCAAATTCCGATCTCTTTGCACAGTTAACATATAAAAAATGAATAGCGATGTTCCATTTGACAGAAGTATAAGTTATCCAAAACACACACAAATAACAAGGAATATCTCCGAAATAATTCACTGTACAAAAAAAAAAAAAAAAAAAAAAAAAAAAAAAAAAAAAAAAAAAAAAAGGCAGAAATAAATTGTGTACTAGGTTTCATTTAAAAAGAAAAAGAAAATGAAACCTAGTGGGTTATGGATATAGAACTGTAAGATACAAACCAATGTTTGTAGGGAAAGTTGAAATTGGATTTTTGGGCATAAAAGAAGATTTTTTTTTTGTTTGTTTCAGGGGAGGGCTTTTATTGCATTTTACTTAAATTTGTTGAAAAATCTACTTTTTTTATAGTAAGATTTGGTTCATTTGGTACAGTTTAGCAGTTATGCATAAGCTATCCAGAACAAATAGGACTACATGGGCTATAGCTAGAAAATTCGAGATACACATTTGATTTGCCATAAAATATCTCAAACATTTTAATCAAAATTGTTAGAGCCATTTTCAAGAAAATCAAAATTTTCGAATAATTTTCCAAGTAAAGGGTAGTTTAGGATGGAGGAATTTTCTTCAAAATCTTCGTGTCGCATTTTTGAAAGACATTTAACTTAAATACCAACTATACTTTTCGTTTTTGAGTTATGCTGTCCACACACACACACACACACACACACACACACACACACACACACACACACACACACACACACACACACACACACACACACACACACACAGGACCTTTATCTAAAATGCTTTTTTTTTTTTTAATTCAGGGGACCTCAAAACATATTTCCGGTGAAATCTCGACATCGAATTTTTGGGTAGAATGCAATAGTTCCTTTACTATACGTAGTAGAGAAAGTAAATAAGCATAATAAACGGAACTGGTGGCAAAGGTCTCTGAAGTTATTTGAAAGTCGTGCCTGTGAAATTTTCAAAACATTGACAGTAGCGATAAAAGAAACTAAAATGAGAGAGAAAAGCGCTGTACAGCAGTGTGATATTTTCACATATCAAATAATCGTGTACGAAAAAGAAAAGAAAACCTCTTGAAGGTTAGGTTCCTTTTTGTATAAAACAGGTGGCGTATTTTGTGCTGACTGGAAAGTTTGTTTTTGTGTGCTGTGACAGACAGACAGACGGGCTGGCGGGCTAACTGGTTAACGGTCTCTTTCTCATGCCTGCTGGGAGCAAGAGTACATGCAAAAGCCGTCAAACAGATTTTAACATGTGTCGATCAGTTTTCGTTTCCAAAATACAGCGCGGCATAACATTTGAGTAACGTGTTTTACTTGATCCATAGCATATAATGCGTTGACGTGGAAACGATGTTTCTCATTTGCATGGAGTGCTACCCTTAACGTGTTGTTTAAGAAGATATTGCTCTGATCAAGAGCTATGCATTTATTAGATGTCAAAACTTCTGTCAGCATACACTTTGTCAGGAAGCTGATTGTGTTGATTAAAGTCCAAAATGTGTTACATATTTCGCGCCATGAATTTACATAGCAGATGGAAGGGAAGTCTTGGTATTTGGAACACGTTTTGTATCTCACGTTTTTGTCTCTGACCATTTCCTACGGAGATATGTTAGATTTGTCGAAAACAAGCTGGCAACACTGCAGATTGTGTGGATGTCACTTTCACTAGGTCAGCACAAAAACAAACACCGCAGTGGAGCGTCTCGTGAGCGTAAACAAATACCACGCCATGTTTACTGTGCGAGTGTAGGTCAATCAGAATCGTTATCTCCCAAACCATTACACCACCCTGCGTCGTATTTGCAAGCGACCGCCTTGCTGACATCCAGAAGCCGGTTCCGTTCCCTGACTAACCTTAACGCTATGTTGCCGAGTTACTTCAGGTCTGAAAAAGGTGCTCGGTATATTCCTTTAATTCTTTTAAGTGATTAATTATTTCGAAGCCCTGCGTGATGTTCCAGAATTACTACCGAAGCTATGTCAGAAATACGTTACTCCACGCACCTTATAAGTAAGGAACTATTATCTTCGTACATTCTTGTGGAATTACGCATTCATTTTGGAGCAAAAACCATTTATTTTTTCGAAATCAGCCGATGAAAGAACAAAATGCCATTACTTTTTTTGTTTGTAATGCTTCTATGAAGCATAATTAGAAGGAATGTTAATCCTGCGCTGTGGCACAAAGGGCCAAAGCATGAGACTATGGTCCCCGCCGCGCAATACCCCCGGGTTCTATCCCACTCAGGGGGGCGTGGGATTTTAGACCCGTTATAGGACCATTGTCCACTCAGCATTGTGAAACTGTGATAAGCAGCAATCTTTGTTAAGAGAATCAACATTACGCCTGGGGGATGCGTGATGCTGCCCACATAACCTCTGCCGCGGTAAGTGGGTGTGAGGTCGGCAGTCGGGTCAGTACCCCTAGACTTATCACGGCTGTAGTGGCACGGGACTATTATTATTATTATTATTATTATTATTATTATTATTATTATTATTATTATTATTATTATTATTATTATTATTGATTAAAATCTGAATTTCCTGATTTTTTCAAGAGTCACCTTGCTCTTCGACGCATTGGTTCCATCGCCACACAAACTTCCACATTCTTCCAGAAGAAGGTTTCGGTCGAACATCAAGCCAAATAAGCTTTGCACTATCTAGACTATAGTGTCTTTGGGAGGAACAAAAATATGATAATCTGACGGGCAGAATTGTGACTGTTGGACGGCGATCTATCACCTCAAAACGAAATTTCTCAGGAGTTTGGACATCATGTGCGTACACTTATTTTGATAAATGGCGCCTAAATATGTAGGTGTTAGTTGCCTGTTCTCTTCGTCTAACTTTTTTCCAAAAACCAGTCGCATAGTTCACTACCTGATTTGTTCATATTGTCGTAACAGGGCAGCGAAATGAACAACGCCTGTCAGACATACTATCCGTTTTGCTTCACAACTCGATGCGTGATCTATTTGCCTGAGTAACGTGATGCCATTGGCGTTGCAGAAATCATTCGAACTCCGTTCCGATCTTGCGAAAGAGGGGAGGTTGGGTTTACCTCCTTCCAATATACGCCGACTTTGCCATTTTTTAACATTCGGACGTGCATTGTGTTACAGTGGTGGGTTGGTTATGTGTACGTTGAGTTTGATTTACGAAAGCACTTTCAAATCTTACGCGATAATTATCAGTTCATAGTGACTTCTTTGGCACTGCTCACCTTTAAGAAGTCTATCAATATCTGGCGATAAAGTCCAAGTGCACAGCCTTAGAAGATACACCAGTTGATCGTCGCGTAACCTATTGCGATACTCAATTTTACTATAGCTCAATTTGGAGAAGCTCTGTTCGCAGATATATGCAGAACTATACTCACTCTTATACACACTATTCTTGCAAATGCTTATTTCTCTATCTGCTTCATTTTAGCATTTTCAAAAAGCTTCTTGTTGCTAATTTTTTGTAGGTGCAGTGGGAGTATGCTAGGCTTTAAACGATAGTGGAATGTCTTAAGAGCTGGTTGCTATGCGATGCCTTTGAAATTACGCTCTCTTTGCTAGGCCAAGAGATAAAAAAACGAATAGCATATTGCCATTTGAGAAAAGGATAAGTATCGGCAAATTCAGACAGATAACAAAGAATATCTTGGAAATGGTTCAAAAGAAAAAAAAAATATGTATTTGACCTAAACTATGTGTTTTAACGATATCCTCGTTTTTATTCAGGAACCCTTTGTCTATCTCTCTTACTGTTTACCATTTTTGTAAACGTCTTCCAGAATGAAGAGGTCTTCTGATGACATTCCCAGAAAATTTAAGTTATGACTTAGAAACTGCCATATCATCGCCTGTTTGTGTTCGTCACTGGACACTATCCCTCCGATTGAGGAGTGGAGTGGGGAATATCCTCTCACTGAGTAAGGTTCTCCAAAGAGAGAAGGTTGGACATCCCTGCAATAGTTTTCGTGCCGCGACGTCTGCCCACTCTGCGTCATGCTACGCCTACTTTGAGGTACTAACCAACCTGAAAACAAACGAAGTGCGCAAATGAAGCAACTATTGATGTAATATTGTTGATTACACTGTCCTTAGTTACCAGCACAAATGTACTGTTCCCCTAACAAACTGTATGTAGTGGAAAATGTTTGGTACTCGTCGTCGAAAATGAGAAAAAGGCTGAACGTAGACAAGAATGCCCTGGAGGTTCTCTTGGGACGGCGTGCAGGAAGGAAATCTTGATAGGAAATATCCTGGGTGCCATATACAATACGGAAGTAGGTTAGAAGAAAATGATATCTCTAAGAATAACCAGGACTTGGTGGGTTCCGCAGACATATGCACAGGCTACTGTCATGTTGGTATAAACAACCTCTCTCTCTAGATGGAATGTCAACAGGATGTTTTTTTTGTGGGATGCAAGCCATTAATTTGAATGGTGTTTGTATTATATTTGGACGCCAGCCCTGGCCGCGTGTAATGGCTTAACCTCCAACGTTTATCTCCTAATTTTCTTCTGCTTTTCATCCAGAGCTGAAGAGCGATCATCAAAGCGTATAAGGGTTATGTCTGCTTTTATGCTAACGAGATTTCGCTTCTGGCAGGACTGACCAAAGCATAGTCGCTGCTCTGACGTCTTTTGAAACATTTCAACGCGTTTTAAGAGTAGGTGCAGTAATTGCATGCACCTTTTTTTAAACTTCTGCTATTTAAAGCACAACACGGAAAATGTAAATGCACAATGATTATGCGTTCTTTAGCATCCAGGGAAACGCACTACTACTAGGAATGGCGAGTTCTCCCAAACGCCCTTGTACTTATGTCCACTAATATGTAGAGACTAATAACTTCACTTCATTAAAATTGAGTTATAATCAATACATAAGCAACGTACGTTTCAACACCTGATCTGTGCCATTTTCAAGGGAAACTGACCTTGGCCACCCAAGCTCAGTTTTATTAGTCTCTACCTTCTTTGTGTTATTAGTGAACTCTATTGCTTCACTGTTAATAACTTCAGGTGTGTATAATTGTACTTACATATTTTCATCTTCCATAACCTGCAAACTACTGTTTAATGTGCTAGGAAAATGCGATGTAAATAAACTATGTTGCAATATATGAACACCTTTCAGATGAAAATGTCAAAAGGGAAATTAAGTTATATTTATGGAATGTTTACTTCTGCGTAACAAAGGATTGAGCGGTTTAATGAAAAAAAAATGTTTTTTTCTCCCAAAAGCTTAATAAACTGTTCAATCCTGTCAATGCTAGCCGAGTATTATCATTAGTAAAGGCCGGAGGCGTGTGCGTTTTTCCATAGGTATACTGCACATGGACTTCACTGTTATCGCTCGCGCATGTAAGCAACTGCAGGTAGATACAGCCTGACCATGAAAACCGCCTCACTCCAGCACAATCTACAAGCATCATATGAGCACTATCAATCCACGTCTGCAGCTCACTGCGAGAAGAAACAAAACAGTCGCGTTATACTACACCTTGGCCTTGCGTGTGCATACACTTGCAAGTCAGTGCTTCACTAGTTCGCAGAGTACTACCGTACATTGTTTTCGACTCTTGCTTCTAGTGGCAGCTGTCTGCACATTTGATGGCCGTGCTGTAGTTCTGACGTCACTCATACTCTACGTTCAGGTAACCTGTATTGCATGCGAGCGCACACCCCTCCGGCCTTTAGTCATTAGATTTGAAAGATTTAAATGAAACTGTAAGAAAGAGAGGTAGTATTGGAACTGAAACAATTCAATGCCACAGCTGGAATTTGAACCACAGAACCTCCGCTTACCAGGCGGGTGCTCTAGCCATTAAAATTTGTATTGCAATTTTCAGTTCCAATTCTACCTTTCAAACTTTGCCCACACACGGTTTGTGTGTTTAACAACACCAACAGTAGGTTTGTTGTCAGAAACAAATAATTACCATGTGAGAAAGATCCCATTTTTCGAGTTACTGCTTTCTTTCTTCTTTTTTAAGGTACATAAATTCATTCCCAGCTTGGTAGCATGCAGAAAATAACAATTTAGAGTGTCTACAAATACTTGATATCCTGCCTAAAGGGTGGATGCCGAAAAATATCGCACTAAATACAATTAATTGCTCTGATAGGAGAACAGGAATGGCAGAACAGAATGTCGAGGTATGTTCCATGGTTTCATTGATTTATAAATGTTTATGTTTTGAGTTAATTTCTTTTTATTCGGACTTTATATCAGAATTTCTCTTTGTGTATGCTATGTTTTAACCTGTATTGGTTCTGTTTTCTCTCTGTTGGTTTAACGAACATTAACTTTAAAAATTAGTAATGCATACATTTTTATTTCAGTATTATTTACGTTACATTAGCTTTACGTTGGAAGATGTTACGTGCTAATCAATTTTGTTTTTTTCAAAATGCTCTAAAATACCAAATTCCAAATATGTTGCTAATCAATTTTGTTTTTTTCAAAATGCTCTAAAATACCAAATTCCAAATATGTAAATACTACACAATGTAAAGTGTACTAATCAAAGTGTTACATGTCTGATTTCAAAATGGCATTATCACCCTTTCTGCCCTTTCCACAATAGATGGTGGTAAGAAATTGAAACTTATTACTTGTAGAAAATAAAGGTTTATCGGTTAGAAATGTAGCGTGTATTAATAATGACATTTTTTTCATAATTCTTTTGTCGTTGAATCGTGATATGGAATGACGCAAAATTGGGGTATATTTAGGACGTACTTAATCATATATCCTACTTAACCTAATTGGTAACTCTGGTGCTCGGCAGGCGTGATTGGCATTACTTAATATCAAACATTTCTTCCATTTTATTGCTTTAGATTCGACATTAACCTCCTGTTTCCACTAGGTTTCTCAAAATCGAAAGAACTGGATAATCACGGTGCAAATTACAAATAATTTGATAGGACTACAAATAATTGCCCCGGTTCTCTCCTCAAATAGATTGCTTCGAGTTAAGTCATATGACAATGAGAGGTAACGTAATGGAAAGAAAAATATTGTCTTTATCAGATCCTTAAAGCTTAAGTCACTAATCATGTTCCGTTGTGTCGCGTCCCGTTCCGTTCCGTTCCGTTCCGTTCCGTTCCGTTCCGTTCCGTTCCGTTCCGATGCGTGGCGTTCCGTTCCGTTGTGTCGCGTTCCGTTCATCGTAACCCCAAACTAACATGCCCAGCACAACAGAAAATAGATCGGATACGTAACGAATTCAAAACTATACAGAAGCCCTCCTTTCTTTCGCGCTGGTCGAAGGAAAATGAAATAGTTTTGTGCTGCTGTGATTTTTGGCATCGCGGGTTGACAGGCATTTTTGAAGACAGACAAATTTATTGAGTATCATTTCATCTTCAAAGTCCTACTTTCGAAAGACCAAGAGTGAGACAAAATGGTATTGCTTTCTGTTCAAAGTTTTTAGAACTATTTTTAACACTACACACAAATCAAAATAGTTACATTTGTAGTTTAATAAAATTAGAGTTAGGTAGTACCTATTGTTATTGCTCATCAATTTTGAGTATATTATTCTCTGTTATATTTTGTATAATATGTTTCTTTATTGTATTTGGGAGTTAATGAAATGATCAGATTTAAAGATTAACGGTATGTGAAAGAGCATTTATTCATTAGTAAAATTAGCCTCAGTTCCTTGGCTAACACAATTTCGTAAAGGTAAAACTGCAGGTCAAATCCAAAATTCGCCAATTTGTGGTCCATGAAATTTGAAATTATTGTGCTTCCGCTTAAAAATTGACTGTCGTGAATTTTCGCGCCCAGCAGCGGCTATATTTTCATTGGAATGTTTACGTCGTAGATGTACAGCCAATTTTTGATCTGCTATAGGACCAACTGGCTCCAATTTTGTCATTACACGTCGGATTGTTCTTTCGGAAGGACGATTATGGATACCAAACACTACACGTATGACACGGAATGTTTGACAATCGGATAACCTAGTTTGATAATTTTTTGACCATTTCTTGTGGAATTGTTTAACATTCTATCACCACCACCGCCACCACCACCGCCACCACCACCACCGCCGCCACCACCACCGCCGCCGCCACCGCCGCCGCCACCACCACCGCCACCACCACCACCGCCACCGCCACCACCACCGCCACCACCACCGCCACCACCACCGCCGCCGCCACCGCCACCACCACCGCCACCACCACCGCCACCGCCACCGCCACCACCGCCACCACCACCGCCGCCGCCGCCACCGCCACCACCACCGCCCCCACCACCACCGCCACCTCCACCACCACCGCCACCGCCGCCACCACCACCGCCACCACCACCACCGCCGCCGCCACCGCCACCGCTACCGCCACCACCACCACCACCACCGCTGCCGCCACCACCACCGCCGCCGCCACCGCCGCCGCCACCACCACCACCACCGCCGCCGCCACCACCACCACCACCACCGCCGCCACTACCACCACCGCCACCGCCGCCGCCGCCACCACCACCGCCGCCGCCGCCGCCACCACCACCACCACCACCTCCACCACCACCACCACCACCACCACCACCACCACCACCACCACCGCCGCCACCACCACCACCAATTTGTCAATGACAAGTGTAACCAAGCCAAGAAAGGCTGATACAGCGAGCTCTGACAAAGCCTAAGAGTTGTAAATCCTAAAGGCGCCCTCGTCGTGTCAAGTTGTGTGCTTTCATCAATCCAGTAAACACCTGTTTTACAGCTTCCAGCGAAATTAGAATTTAACTGGTTACTGTTTGCAGCTCCTGTTAATTTTCACGTATTCATTAATGACTCAGTTCCTTACTCACTGGAATACCTCCAGATGTATTTCTAGAGCTCATTAAGCTTAATTACTTCCGTTCATTTGCTCACTAGTTAAGGATTAGTAATTGCTTTACGTTTTTTATTGCAGCAGTTCTTTTGCGTATGCCGTAAACAGTTTTCTTTTGCTTGCTCTGGGGGGATCATCCATAAATTTCGGTTGATGCAAGATAAGTGTTTTTTCCTCCTTGAGAATACCGAAGGGAATTCTGCACCATTGGTCTTGCGAGAAGCTTCGTGTCTATGAGGGCTGTTATTTTGCTTTGTGGCTTGGTCAAAACATTCCAACGGCGATGAAAGGAAAGTTGCCGGGCTGCGAGGAACATGCGTGTGTACAAAAATAAGAGAAGTGTGATTACTAGTACAAGAACTGGAAATAAAATCCAAAATGTGGCTAAGATAGTTAAATGTACTTGGGGAGACGATTTGCTTGTTGCATTCTGAAGCAGTTAAACGTCTCTGTCATAAGTGTTTGAGGACGAAGTAATAGAAACGAAAGTAGAAATGTGATTGTATTTTGACGCCTGAAAGAGGGCCTACTGTTCTCCATTTTAATTGTACATCATTGTGATATAAAGTACGATGCATGCCAACTTCGTATTCCCTGTGACGCAAAGCGATACAATACAACTAGGTTTATACTGTCAGCTAAATCAAGGAAAATAAAAAATCTGGTTCCTAAGGTGCCAAAAAGGAAGAAATACGCCATATTGTTGCTTACGAGTTGTATTTTTTACTTTTTCTACTACGTATAGTAAGTAATGGAAGTATTGTATTCCACCCAAAAATTCGATGTCGAGATTTTACATGTTTTGAGACCCCCTGTATTCAAAAAAGCAGTTTTAGAAAAAGGTCCTTGTGTGTGTTTCTGTCTGTGTCTGTCTGTCTCTGTGTGTCTGTCTGTGTTAGTTTGTGAACAGCATAACTCAAAAACGAAAAGTTGGTTAAAAACCAAAGTTGGTATTTAAGTTTAATGTCTTTCAAGGATACGACAGGAAGATTTTGAAGAAGATTCCTCCATCCTAAATTACCCTTTACATGGACAATTTCTCGAAAATTTTGATTCTCTTCAAAATGGCTCTAACGGTTTTGATTAAAATGGTATGTTTAAGATATTTTTATGACAAATCAAATGTATATTATGACAAATGAAAGGCATATTTTGAATTTTCTGGCTATAGCCCATGTAGTCCTGTGTACTCCGGATAACACGTAAACCGTAAGAGTTAGACCAAATCTTAGTGTACAAAACATTTAAATCTTGCTAGAACACATAATTTGTCAGAATAGCTTTTTTTTTTTCTTTTTCTTTATTTTTTCTTTCAGAACGAACCATTTCGGAGATATTCCTTGCTATTTGTGTGAGTTTTGGAGGACTATACTTCTGTCAAATGGAACATCGTTATTCATTTTTTTTTATATGTCAACCGTACAAAGAGAACGGAATTTGAAAGCTTTAAAAGATTTGGCTATCACTCAAAGTTTACTGTATTCCCATGTTCCCCTTGTACCTACAAGGAAATTAGCAATAAGATAATTTCAGCAAATCTTTATCTCAACTAACACGAAGAAGATGGAGGAATAAGAGTTTGTAAGAATAGTTAGTACTTTCTCTACTCGTAGAAGTGCAACACATCATATTTTTTTCTTTATATTGTTTTTATAAGGCGACCTGTGGCCGAGCGGTTAGACCAGAGGTGGGCAAAAGCGGATTCGTGAATCCATGTGATTCATGAACCTTTCGCCGTGTAACTATGCAACACAACGGTACACACTCCCTTTCTTAGTTGATTTCAGGAGTCCAAAGGTCGTTTCGTGACCGGTATCAGTGGAGAAATTATGTCTGTGTCAACACCGTATACCTCATTTGGAACAAGATATTACGTGGTTTTCTTCGAAGCAACATTGAACGGCATTATTGTAGATATCATGGAAAAACTAGTAAGTGTTTTCTAATCTACGTTTTTATATATGTTGTATACAATTGCTATTATTAACAATAACAATAATAATAATAATAATAATAATAATAATAATAATAATAATAATGATAATAATGATAATAGTAATAAAAGTTTACAATCTAAATAGAACAAACGTACCATGCCACGTAACAACTCTCTTAACCAACAAATCCTATTATGAATTAATTATTTCAAATGTATAACATCACCTGATACTGTGCCAGAGGATAAACTAGTTATATGCCCATTCCTGAAGACCTAAAATCTGAGTTTACTTCAGATTTTAATTCACAAATTTGTGGCTCCGTTTATTAAAATCATATTTCATTAACGCTATGAGATTTTATGAAATTTGTCTCTATTAATGCATATAACATCAATTTGCTAAGGTCACATATAATAAACTGGGAAAAATAAGTACAATTAAAAAAAAGTTATAAATTTAAAAGATCAGATATGTGGAAAAACAGCAGAACTTGCAAACTGGTTTGTTTTGTGCGTATTACAAATGAGAAGTTTCTCTTTGTTACTTTGACTACAGGAATTTAAAGCATTTGGGCACAGCATTTGTGCAATAAGGTATTTATGGTTGTTTAAGTGTGTTAGGTTCTAAAATTTAATTTAAATGCATTTTTATTTTCTCTACTGGTAATTAGAGGAAGTATTGTATTTCAACCAAAAATTCGATGTCGAGGTTTCACCCGAAATATATGTTTTGAGGCCACGTGAATCCAAAAACAGCATTTTTAGAAAAAGGTCCGTGTGTGTCTCAGTCTCTGGACAGCATAACTCGAAAACGAAAAGCCGGTCTGGGTGGCTCAGTTGGTTAGACGCTGGCCTACTGATCCCAAGGTCGCGGGTTCAAATCCGGCCCAGACCGATGGTTTTTAAGTGTGCTTAAAAACGACAGCTCCATGTCAGTAGATTTACTGGCATGTTAAAGAACTCCTGCGGGACGAAATTCCGGCACACCGGCGACGCTGATGTGATCCTGGCAATTGACAGCGTCGTTAAAGGACAAAAATAATTTATAATAATCGAAAACGAAAAGACTGTTAAAAACCAAAGTTGGTATTTAAGTTTAATGTCTTTCAAGGATGCGACACGAAGATTTTGAAGAAAATTGCTCCACCCTAAACTATCCTTTACATGGAAATTTTTTCGAAAATTTTGATTTTCTTGAAAGTGGCCCTAACGATTTTGATTAGATATTTTTATGACAAATGAAATGCATTTTTTAAATTTTCTGGCTATAGCCTATGTAGTCCTGTTTACTCTGGATGACTTTTGAATAACTCGTAAACTGGAAGAGATAGATAAAAATCTTAATGTACCAAAGACGTAGGTCTCACTAAAACACACAATTTATATCGAAATACATTTTTTGTAGTGTGAACCATTTCGGATATATTTCTTGTTATTTGTGTGAGTTTCAAAACACACTGTCGTCAAATGCAATATCGCTGTTCATTTTTTATGTTAACCGTGCAAAGAGAACGGCATTTGAAAGCTTAAAAAAGATTTGACTATCGCTCAAAGCCTACTGTATTCCCATACTCCCCTTATACCTACAAGAAAATAAGCAATAAGATAATTTCTGCAAATGTTCATGTCAGCTAACACGAAAAAGATATGGAAATAAGAGTTTGTAAGAATGGTTAGTACAAGAGTGGAGAAAGTCATGTGAGTGCAACACATCAGATTTTTACTTTTGTCAAACTGAGACGTCCGGGAGGATACTGTGGCCGGTGTGCATGAATTGTTTGTAGAATGCAGGTTGCATAAAATCAAATTTTGAGGGCATAGTTAAAGAAGTGTAGATGTGAATTGCTACTGAGCAGGTGTTAATCCAAAGTCCAGATCTACTACGATGCGTTAATTTTCCAACCCAAAACGAATGGACATACTCCATGTGCCGCAATATATAGCAACACTTTTTAGGTTTCACTTGCGAGTAAAATTTATCGACTCGTGGACGTGTTACCTCGTTACTCCGAACACGCGCCTCTTCAAACGAGGTCCGGAAAACGAGAAACCTTATAATTGTTTTGTACGCTTTTTCCTTGCAGTATTGATTTAATGCAAGTATAGGGATTTGAGTTTTCATTGTGAAGGGTAGTTACTCAGAACAATAGATGTAATATAGTAAAGATAATGGGAAAGTTTTCGTGGTAAATGGTGTGGGGCACAGGCGGAAAGTGACGGAAGAGAAGCCTCAAGAATAACGCTCTAATTCATCTTTCCAGTAGCTTTTCCCCAATGGTTAAGACTATCATTGAAGCCTGGGAAAATGAGAGCGCTGTTCCAGCATTGTGTTTCGCTTTGTTCAGAAGCCAGGCATTTTATCTTTGCTGAGTTTTAACGACGTACTTTTCCGGTCCTTGCATTCAAAAGGCACTGCATGATCTGTGGGTTATCCAAATGTTGTGCACGAAGAATTTACTTCAGTTAATTGCTATCTCGTCTACACTCCGCACAAATAGTAGTAGATGATTTAGGTTTTGTATTATCAGCAGATAACCTACTTTGATATCTATGATCGATATTTAAAACACTGAGATGTTGTGCCAAAAGATATTGATGCTTACGAAAAAGCCAAAGTGATTGCAATGCGTCATTGGAGCAACTGTTAAATTTGTCCTAAGGTAACGAAAAATAAGATAACCCGGTTTTCTCACCCTCAAGTAATAAGGACCCCAAACTTTAGGAAACTACAGCTCATTTTGTTTAAAACTTCACGCAAACTATTAATGCACAGGCGAAACTCTCGCCTTATTTGTTTCACACGGTGCAAATATACTTCAAAGTGTATAGTAAATTCTGAGAAATTAATACAATAGAAGCATCGTGATATATGTTTTTCTGAAGTGTATTTCAAGTTTTAGGGGAGAACCGCTAACATTTTAAAAATTGCTTCAGTAGAATAATCCTTCTCGACAACCGACATGGTTCGCGATTGAAAGAAAGTAGTAACACTCGTACTTCCCAAAACCGTTAGACAAATTTCAGCATTTTTAATTTTAATTCTAAATGAAGATTTGCACCTCGATGATAATTTCCAAATGTCAAGCGCATATAAGAGCTTTGGGTTCACGTTCGACAAGTAGGAAACAAATGGACATAAGAAGGATAAGTCAATAACTTTGAAATGTGAACGGAGAACCAGAAACGTATATTGAAAATATCAAATCTCCTTTTTGCTCTCTGAATATCAAAATAAAACTTAAGAAAATAAGCAGAGACTACTAAAAATGAAACAAAGTTAAATTAGAAACTCCTTTGCGCAATGTTGAAAGCCAGACTCCAATTTTTAACTTGAAATCGAAGGATCGTCATCTAACTGTTTAAAAACAATTAGACATTTTTACTAGGGATGGTTCGATACCAGTTTTTCTCGACACTAGATACCGATACATGATACTTTCCACGATACTCGATACCGTCGTTTCTGCTTCTAGTTTCAGTACAAAATGCAATGTTGGGGGAACTGTGTAATGCCGATGAGATTAATTAATTAGGTGCACATACTTAATGAGACAAAATTTAAAACCATCAGTGCACTTATTTTTAAATTCTACATTAGACATTTAAAAGCAAAATGCGTTTTTGAAACAGTCCATCAGTTTTTGTTCAAAAATACTAGCATTCTCACTCTTTCTGCGTCAAGTCTACTTCTTCTGTCACGTGTGAGTCCTGCTGTGCTAAATACTCTTTCAGAGAGAACTGTTGCAGGTGGAGTACACAAATATTTAGCTACTAATTTTTTTAGCTTTGAAAATTTTGAATTTGTTTTCCAATAATCCAGTGCACTAGAAAGAGAAGGTGACATCGTCGTTGAGATATGCAGTGATTTCTTCTTGGGAACTGTTTACTGGCAGTGAATCTGACACACGATTATTTTCTTGTATAATGTTACTGTACAGGCAACACATTCCTGGCAATTTCTGGGGCTTTGCAGCAAGTGACATCTAAAATAAAATAAAGAAAAGTTTGTGACTGATAGATTTTTACGAGTTTGTCAGTATTACACGACTATCCATACACAGGTGTCCCAAAATCTGAAAAAAGTAAAAATAAATTTTACCTGATCATTTTTGGATGCAGGAAGAAGTTGTCTGTTTACCTGCGTTGACATTTCTAGTTATCTCCAGAGAAGAAACACTTCCTAGAAAATTCAACTCAACATGTAATTAGTCAGGTTCATGCTTGACTTGCAGTGAGGTAATTAGATGTTTGGGTTTGCACTTTGCACTGAATAAGCAATTCCTGTGGAAGGAAGGGTCTTCCTGAGCGTATCTCTGTCTTCGTCTCTACTGTTTACATGGTCATTGTAACCACTTTAAAATGTTCTACTTGCGGCAATAATATTTTGTGATTTTAAAATAGAATAAAAATTGCATCGATCCCAGGGACCCGCATGTGGTATTCGTGGTGGACGAAGCGGAGTCAGGGCGGGTTTTCTCCGGGTGCTCCGGTTTCCCCCGCCATCTCATTCCACCGGTGCTCCATCTTCATTCCATGTGTCATCAGTGTCACCGCCTACGGTGCCGTAGTAGTAAAAGCGGGCGTTAAACACTACAACAACAATAAAAATTGCAGAATCACCACCGAGGTATCGAAAAAGTACCGAGCGAATTTTCTGAAGTATCGTTCGATGTCGATACCATGCAAGTATCGTTAATATCGAGGTATCGCAAGTATCGAGAACCCATCCCTAGTTTTTGCTTGAATGAAAATGTTTTAGTAAACGTGTAACCTCAATATAGATCAAATCACAACCACACTTTTATCGTTAAACATAGAAAGATTCTACTACACAGCCATAGCAAATCAACGTTAAGAAATAATGTACAAATATATTGAAGTAGCAGATCTGGTAAAACCAACGAAGAAATACGTATCAGAAATATTATATAGTTTTGTGTAGTTCCATAGCGAAACCCATGGGAATTTGGATCCTTTCAACTGACTGAATCCACACACTTTCAGTTGTAGTATTGGGAGTAGAACTACTGTGGGTTCTATCCTTGCCCCTATCCAGGCAAACTTACCCTAGTCGAAAAAATTTGTTTTTAACGGCAACATTTTCCCCGAGTTTTTCTTTATTTTACCTTCGACAATCGATCTGCAGCTTTGAGTGAGTACTTCCTTTGTGACTACTTCACTCTCTTTGTTTTACATTTACAAAGCGGATTATCACTCAGGTTTCTCGACTTCAACTTTTCAGATTCTTATAACATAAATTGGGTTCTTGAAATTAATACAAAATCAGCCTTTGGTAGTAAAGAATAAAATCTCTTTCAATCTTGAAGCTTGTTAGCAACTATAAGAGTTATTTTTAGCAGAGCTCTTCTGTTGTATGTCTAACTTTTCTCTCTAATAAAGCTTGGAAGCTTTAAGATCTTTAAAAATTCTACGCTAAAGACAGGACTCGAATCATGGATCCTTTACATGCTGGGCCGACGTCATCGTGAAGTTGCTGTAAAACTTCTTGAGCTTCTTTATGCAACATTTAAGCATTTTAAAAGCAAATCGTCTATAAGGCAACCAATAATGGCTGGAGGTTGGTGGCGGTGAACGAGGCAAATGAGAGAATTTCAGGAACGTTTGGAGACAGTCTGTCATTGTTGGCCTTGAGTTCATATTTGATTTAATGATTTTATTCATCATTTTGTAGAATTCAAAAGCCTAGAATTACCACCAAAGGAGTTTCTGTCCTGCCCTGTGGTACTATGGCCATTTGAATGTAGACTTGGCCTACCGCCCGGCCGCTGGATCACCCATCTCTGCCCACTCCGGGCGTCACGAGTGGGGTCCAGTGATGGAGCGCCCGAGCCCTCCCGGTCAATACATGCGGTCTTAGTAACCGGAGTTGTTCATACCAGAATGGGTGATCAGCTCGAAGCCTGGTGTGAGAGCGAGATAGTGGATGGTATGAAATTATGGCGAAAGATAGGAAAGGTGATGATGGAGAAGTTGGTGGAATGATGACAGGGGAAACCGGAGAACCCAGAGACAACCCTCCCCTGCGCCGGTGTGTTCACCACACATTCCACATGCAGACGCCTGGGATCGAACCGGGGTCGCTTTGGTAAGAATCAAGCGGTCACGGCGCGGTCTTCTTGTTTTTCCACCTCTTGAAATGTTATATATTTTTGACATTTAAAAATTCTAGGTTGATTGAACGCTTTTGTTCATTATCCGGAGGATATGCGATGTACAACCTAAACAACTTTAGTGAATTGACGAAGACAAACTATAAACATTTTATTGTACACATATTTAAGAATATGTGGTAAAAGTTTTGTCCCTTGGCATGTATGCATTCCTGTTTTGGCGTAGTTCATTTTCAGAAATTAACCAAATATCATGACGCATATTTTCTTTCAGTTCTTCGGTATTCATGTTTGATGTTTACACACAGATAAATATTACAACGCTTCCAGAACCTTCTGTGACATATGAATCATGTATTTCACAATTAGTGTTCTTTCATGTCGGCCCATTCGTCTATGTCTGGTGACGCTCCGTAAGCAGTAAGGTACAGCAACCTCGGCTGCCAGTCAGCGATCTATTAAATGTTCGAGGCGCTTTCCAAAGTTGAACCTGTGGTTTTCAAGCCCTCAGAATGAAAATAGCTTTTCAAATTTGGTGTATGTAACGAACACTTTCAAACTAGCTTTTCTGCGAAATCCTTTGAGCCTCCTGTTTGTCATAAATATTTGGATTATAATCAGGGCTATTCTGTAACATTCTGGTTAAGAAAATCGTTATCGCAACTGCTTTAAGATCAGAAAGCTCTAAAACAGTATCCAATTCAGTAAGTATTAGTATTGCTAGGGCTAACTGCACGGCCTGGGCCCTTCGTGTTCTTAACAGTAATTTTCTCCCTCTAACAAATTCTTGCTTTTGCGATAAGATAGCATACTGGTAAGTGACTTTAACATTGTTCAACTTTTTTACTTTATCTACTACGTATAATAAGTAGCGGAAGTATTGTATTCGACCCAAAAATTCTATGCCGAGATTTCACCGGAAATATGTTTTGGGGCCCCTGAATAAAAAAAAAAAATATATATATTTTTAGAAAAATGTCCACGTGTTTCGATCTCTGAACAGCATAACTCAAACGACAAGCCGGTTAAAAACAAAAGCTGATATTTAAGTTTAATATCCTTTAAGGATTCGACACGAAGATATTGAAAAAAATTCATTCACCCTAAACTACCCTTAACATCGAAAACTTTTCGAAAAATGGCTCAACGATTTTGATTAAAATTCCACGCGTTTGATATTTTTATGGTAAATGAAATGTATGTTTAGAATTTTCTGGCTACAGCCCTTGTAGTCCTGTTTACTCTTGATAAATTATATAAACCGTAAGAGATAGGTCAAATGTTTCTGTACAAAAAGGTAGATCTCCTTAAAACACAATTTATGTCAAATGATCCTTTTGTAAAGTGAACCATTTCGGAGATATTTCTCGTTGTTTGCCAGAATTGTGCAATACTTATGGACGTTCTTAATTGGAAAAGCGTTATTGAATTTGTATTTATTGGCCATGCAAAGAGAACGGAATTTCAAAATGATCATATAGCCACTACTCTTAAAACATTTGAACAACACTTAAAGCCTACCGTATTCCCCTTACACCTACAAGAAAATTAGCAATTTTAATAATTTATACAAATATTTATCTCAATTAACATGAAGTACACACAGGAATAAGTGTTTGGAAGAATAGTTCGTGCAAGAGTAGAGAAAGTCATGTGAGTGCAGCACATCCGATTTTTTCGTAAGGTTTAACGATTATTCTTAATTCACTACAGGCAACCTCAGTCAGAGAGGACGGCCATAGCGGGATATAAACCACGGACCTCTCACTTTAACACGTAGGCATCTCGTTCGGTAGTCTTAAACTTAACTGAGATTCTGAAAAACAAAGAGAGAAATAACGAATATAGTAATAAATTAATTCTTAGGAGAATTATTACTTTGCATGAACATTTATAAGCTATCTGCCCCTGATTGACCGGCAACTTCTCCGACATAGCAGTGTTGCGGGTGAGCAGTGATTCCAGGAAACGTTAATACTTGACAGCCTCACCACCCACTGTGGAAAGTCTTGCATTTCTCGTTCGGAGACTAGAGGTTTTATTCTTACTGTGCGGAAGTGGTAGCAGCACAGTGGATATTAAACTGTGAAACGCGACACTGAAAGGTGCGAAGGATTGAAAATGTGGATCTCTTTGATCAGGTAAATAATAAAGAGAAATGTAGATGTAGATGTTTTGGTGAAGACTATCAACTTCCAAATGATTAATTTTTGCATCTGTGCTTGCACTTTTAAAATATTAGGTCACTGTTAAAATAAGTGAAAGTGGTTCAATGATCACAAGTGGCCAAGTGAATCAAGTCTATGCCAACGCATCCTACTTTAAAGAAAGGCAAAAAGTATGTCCTCAAGTCCATCGTTAGTGTGTGCTCTATTACTGTGGTCACTTAGTGGCAGGGTTGCCAACTCGTACGATAATTATGGGAGTATACGATAATTTGAATGTATGATAGTTCGATATCGGTGAAATATCATTTTCACTGGTTTGCCACTCCAGCGAAGTGAAACTAATTACAAATAACACCACTTTTGTCCCCATTGTCTGTCTCCACCCCATAGCTACTAAGCCTGCTACCCTTTATCCTCTTATTGCCAGTGTGCCCAGATCTGATAATCTCAATGAGGAAGGCACTGTTTAGAAAATTGATGATCAATGTAGAAAACTCGGAATAAGTGATATTCCGTGTGAAATAAAGAACATACCTGATCCTGGCAGTTTCTGGAGTGCTGTTAAACATATGTCACTTTGGTGGAAATACTGATTTCAAAGAACTAGCGGCCTTTGCAGTATCAGTGGTTTCCTTGCCCTACAGAAGCATTGAAAGAGGTGTTTTTTTTTTTTTTTTTCCTGAACTGGGTTTAATAAAAACCAAAGTTAGAAACAGATTGGCACTAGATACGGTAAATGAACTCATTTTGTCGTCTCAACTTAAGAAAGAACGTGCTAGATCTTAAAATCTGCAAGCCACCGAGATGTTCAGGTTTATTTCAACAACAAATTTGTGCAATGCTGCAACGGTTGAGGAAGCTGAACTTTCAGATGAATAGTGCGAGAAACATAAGTACTAAAGTTGTAATATTTGTTGAGGTCATCAATCTTGTAAGTGGATATAATAAACATCATTGTTCTTATATTTTCATAAGTATTATACTCATATTTTTATTGTTGTAGCGTTTGCTTTATGATGTACGATAATTTTGAATCGAAATCTATAATTTTGAGTGGCTGGTACGATAATTTTACTTTTAAATGTTGGCAACCCTGCTTAGTGGTGACCACGGAAGTAATACGCTCGCGCCTTTACCCTTTGTTTATTGTGGAATTGGTTTGGCACTAAGTACTGAAATTTCTTAACATTTCTACAGCATTTAGGTAATTGGTTCTTTGTCCGTGCACGATTATGTATTAGTACAAGAGGCTAAAATAAACTTTAAAATGAAGTATTGTGGCATTTGCACACCTTTTAGTTTGCACTCGATTTAAGCAATAGTTTTTTTTTTTCTCTTGTGATATCCTGAACTCTACAACACTGTAACCCAGACTGCTTCTCCCAGTCACATTAATAGCAAGCCTTCATGACACAAGTGGCAGAGTGGTTAAACCATTCGCCTCTCACCAAAGCGGCCCGGGTTTGGTTCCAGGCGACCCATGTGGGATTTCTGGTGGGCGAAGCGGCGTTGGGGCGGGTTTTCTCCGGGTTCTCCGGTTTCTCCGGTTTCCCATGCCATCTCGTTCCACCGGTGCTCCATCTTCATTCCATGTATCATCAGTGTCACCACCTGTGGTGCCGTAGTTAGTAAAAGTGGGTGTTCAACACTACAAAAAAATCCCCACCACAATGACAATTTTTCCTGCCCGAATCTGAGTCATTTTCTGTGCCCTCCAGCCTCGAGTCTCAATTTACTGTTTTTTTTTGGGTTCACAGAAGACTTAATTTTTAAAATCCGGTTTAATTTTCTGTCGACTGATATTTATTGGTAATTTTTTGACGTCTTTCCATATGTTTTTGAGGTTTAGTTCATCTCTTTGCCCATTCTCGAATATCTTTCCAGCTCGACTGCCCTGAACTTAGGAGTCAGGCATTTATTAGTACCTAATATTTGTGCTATTCGATTACTTTGTATCAGAAAGTTATTTCTAACTCTACGATTTACATAGGCAATATATGCTCGTATTTCAGATATTTATCAAGTGCTTTATATCTGTAATGTGCATACGCATTTTGTGGTCTCTAAAATGAATATTCAGAGGCGGTTTTATTTTGTGGCCACAGCTGCCTCTCACGTGATTGAAAGGAGCTTGTATGATTGGAAGAATTAAACGAGTGTGAAAATAATTAGAGCTGGGCGGACAGTGATCCTGTTAAGCGTGTAATGTATTTACCCCGGTTTCATCTGCATCTTGTTTTGAATGAATACTAAATCATTCATACTTTATTTGCAGCGCGTATCAGATATCTGTTGGTGATTTGCATTGCGGTTAAGCGAGGATTCACAAAATCAGGTAATACAAACAAAAACAGTAATGCAAATATTTTTCCATTGGACAGATGGAATGAAATTAGTTGCCGTCACAAAATTTCCAATGGTTTTTGCCCAATCGTATATGAATATTTGTTGTGTGTATATTTATAGATCAATTTTTGTGTATGTTTGCTCTTTTGTCACCTAGCGATTTGTCAAAGGTAAATTATAGCTTTTTCTTCTAGTGTATGGTTTTGTATATTTGTGAATCTAATGGAAAATGTTTATCATATATGAAGTAAAGGGAAATTGAAACAGTAATCAAATAGGCGATTTTAGTTTTTAAAACTATTTAAATTTGGGTTTAAGAGAAGTTAAGACTGCAAAATTTATGTGGGTACATTATTCCTTTTTGTGTCATGTTACTGTTTAGTCTTTCCTATTAATCTGATATATAATCTTTGTATATTAGGAGAATACTGATTATTTATTATTTGTAGATACTCTGTAATTTAGACATTTTTATTCCTTTGATCAGCCATATGTTTATACCTCGGAAATTGTTAATTGAAGAAGGCTATGGTTTGATTTAAAATTTAAAGGAAGCCGTTTCTCGCCCAAATAATGCTAACGATGCGAAATATTATAATTATGTTAAGCTTAGTTTTCGTTATAAACCCCGTACGAAATTGTGCCCCAATGTATCTATAGAAGCCTGGCAGCTTTTGAACACAGCCGTCGACCTTCTGCAGCTAAGAAATTGGAAAACGCATATTGGATACTGTCTTAGTCGAGCGTTTGGGGATTTGTTGCATACATTTTACCCTTAAGTCCCCTCCCTCAGGTAATAGTTACATCGATTTAGATCTGGAGAACGAGTAGGCCAGAATCTTATCAAAAAATGTGATGTGTTGCACTCATATGACTTTCTTTACTGTTGTGCTAACCATTCCTACAAACTCTTATTCCTGTATCTTTTTAGTGTTGCTAGAGATAAACATTTGCAGAAATTATATTATTGTTTATTTCCTTGTAGGTACAAGGAGAGTATGGGAATACTGTAGGCTTTGAGCGATAATCAAATCTTTTAAAGCTTTGAGATCCCGTTCTCTTTGCACAGTTAACATAAAAAATGAACTACGATGTTGCATTTCGCGAAAGTGACACAAATAACAAGGAATATCTCCGAAATGGTACATAGGCTATAGCCAGAAAATTCAAAATATACATTTCATTTGTCATAAAAATATCTGAAACATATGGTATTTTAATCAAAATCGTTAGCCACTTTTAAGAGAATAAAAATTTTGGAAAAAATTTCCATGCAAGGGGTAGTTTAGGGTGGGGCTATTTTCTCCAAAATCTTCGTGTCGCATCCTTGAAAGACAAACTTAAATACCAACTTTGGTTTTTAACCGACTTTTCGTTTTTGAGTAATGCTGTCCACAGTCTGACTGACAGACAGACTGACCGACCCAGACACACAGACAAACACAGAGACCTTTTTCTAAAAATGCTTTTTTTGTATTCAGGGGGTCTCATAACATACATTTCCGGTGAAATCTCGACATCGATTTTTTGTATGGAATACAAGACAGTAAAAACCTAATGCGAGGCAACAATTTTGTTCCTCGTCTAATTTTCCTCGCATAGGACCTTTGGCTGTGTATGGTTTCCTTTGTTTAACACAGGCGCAAGCTGTTCAAATATCTGTAAGAGCCTAAACGCTCTGGATTTGTCGTGAAGTGAATTTCTGTGTAAGTGCAAGCGCAAGCTGATAGTCCATATTTGATTTCCCTCGAGAAAGACTCAGAGAAAGACATATTAATGTGGCACATCAGATTTCTATTATTTTGTCCAATTCCAGTTTGTTCGTTAACACTATTGAAGGAGGGAGTTTACAAGTTCGTACATGTTTACATTTGACGTTTGTATTCGTTACGGTAGTTCCTGTGGTGAAATATTAATTTGTATGCGGCTGAATCTTCTCGGAGAAACCCTTCATCACAAAAGCTACTGTCCAGTGATTACTGAGGCAGCAATCTCGCAGGGATATACCGACATTTCCTAGTAGTATGTACAGAATCTTAATATATTCTTGGAAGGGACAAACTTCGGGGTTACAACTTGCGAAACAAATTGTCCAAAAATACACAAGAGAATCACAATATAAGTGTGTAATAGATGCTGCACATTGTAGTGTCTCATCCATATACACGTGCCATCCGAGCTATATACATCGTTCTTTTCATGCTTGTGTGGCAGTATGATATATTCCGCTACACTACAACCCAAATTTCCATGTTAGATCTGAAACAATAGTAGAACTGAAAATATATCCACAGATAATAAAAACAGGTAGACTGAGCGGATCCTAATGACATCTTCCCGACACGTGTGTAAACAGAGGTACAGTTGCCTAGCACTACGGCCTCTGCGAACACATGTCGAAGCTGCCATCTGCCCGTCATGTATACAAGCAAAGGTAAAGTTGTCTAGCACTAAAACCTCTGTCTCTGTGCACAAGCGACAAAGCCAGATGGAATGGCGCAGGGATGAGAGCTAGAAGACTAATTGTCACACACCGAGTCGCGAGGTATCTCCTAACAGATTCGTCGCGGTGTCACCACGTGAAACTGTCTTGAAAATAGAATAAAAATATAAAAATGAAAAACAAAACATTAATGCGAATATCCTAAAATATCCTAAATAATATATTTCGGGACTGAAAGAATTTGTTCATGAAAGATCTACTCAAACCTGTGCGTCTAACCTCTACCGTGCCTAACCACAAGGTACGCGGACCATTTACTTTTATCTCAGTTTACTCTAGTCTTTCCGGGTCAGAGGTGTTGGTAGTGAGCGAGTTTGCCGCTGTGAACTGTAACTGTTATTCTCGGTGGATGGGCGGCGTGCGTTGTAGTTTCCTTGCCGTGGCTGCTTGGCGAACACTGGTGTCGAGATGAATCTAAAGCACACGTTAGGGACCCTCATGATGGTTCGAACTACTCGCGCGGGTCCCGACACACATTCTCACTTCATCCCTTACTCCGAGGGTCTGACATACAATAGCATCGGTTCAAGGTGGAATCCCATCCGTAAATACTATGTCTACCTGTACTACGACTACCGCTACCGCCGCCGCTGCCACCACTACCACTACCACCACCACCACTACCACTACCACCACCACCACCGCCGCCACTACCACTACCACCACCACCACCGCCGCCACTACCACTACCACCGCCGCCACCACTACCACTACCACCACCACTACCACTACCACCGCCGCCACTACTACCACTATCACTACCACCACCACCACTACCACTACCACCACCGCCGCCACTACCACTACCACCACCACCGCCGCCACTACCACTACCACCACCACCACCGCCGCCACTACCACTACCACCGCCGCCACCACTACCACTACCGCCGTCACCACTACCACCACCACCACCACTACCACTACCACCGCCGCCACCACTACCACTACCACCACCACCACTACCACCACCACCACTACCACTACCACCACCACCACTACCACTACCACCACCACCACCGCCGCCACTACCACTACCACCACCACCACCGCCGCCACTACCACTACCACCGCCGCCACCACTACCACTACCACCATCACCACCACCACCACCACCGTCACCACCACCGCCACCGCCACCGTCACCACCACCGCCGCCACCACCGCCACCACCACCGCCACCGCCACTACCACCGCCGCCACCGCCGCCGCCACCGCCGCCGCCGCCACCGCCGCCGCCACCGCCACCGCCGCCGCCACCGCCACCGTCACTACCACCACCATCGTCACCACCACCACCGCCACTACCACCACAATCGTCACCACCACCGCCACCACCGTCACCACAACCACCACCACCACCACCGCTACCACCGTCACCGTCACCACCACCGCTACCACCATCACCACCACCGCTACCACCGTCACCACCACCACCACCGCCACCACCACCACCACCGTCACCGCTACCACCACCACCACCACCGTCACCGCTACCACCACCACCACCACCACCGTCACCATCACCACCACCACCACCACCACCACCACCACCGCTACCACCGCCACCGCCACCGCCACCGCCACCGCCAATAATACTACTACTACGACAGTTAATACTACTAAAGGAGCGAGGTTAGGTTCTTTTATAGCGGAACTGATTACGAATGCGTGAAGCTTAATTTCAGGTTCCTGGTTTTAAAAGGTA
Organism: Tenodera sinensis; assembly: GCA_030765045.1. Lineage (NCBI taxonomy): Eukaryota > Metazoa > Arthropoda > Insecta > Mantodea > Mantidae > Tenodera > Tenodera sinensis. Next base: position 28,213,951 of record CM060964.1, read on the forward strand.
CTAAGCAGAAACCACGCTATTTGACTAATAGATTCCAACGTTAGAATGCGCAGTGTTGCCCTCCGTCGGAGGAACTGACTCATAAAGTGAATTTGTATGCTTGAATGGTACGGTCTGTTGCAAAGTGGCGTGGCTTGGACGTAATCTCAGGGTCTCTTTTTCTGCATGACAGTAGAACGAAATGTTATTCCTTGGGGGAAGTACTAAATCCATTTAATATATGCATGTTCGGCCCACAAAGATGAGGAAGAAAATACCTCTGCATGATAAATTGCAAGCTCGCCCGTAGAAGTAATTACGAGTTTGGAATGGGGGCTTTAGCCCGTTAGTGAAAGAAGAAAGGAAATGTAAGAGGAAAAGAAGAGGAGGATTGAGATGCAGAGAGAGGAAATGAAAAATAAAAGAACCCATTCTCTAAATTTTCTGGTAGAAAATATTAAAAAGCATTACCGGTTGTTGATAAGTAAAACAAGAGGAAATGTGCAAAGAAGAAAGAAAAAAGAGCTAAAGTAGGAGGGGTGAGGGGAAATGAACTAAGAGGAAAAGCAAACAGAAGAGAAGTTTTCAAATGCACGAGAAAAGGGGACGTGTGTAAATTTGTTACCCAAGTTTAGGAGAATAGAAACAGGTCTATCTTTGGGAAAAGTACCCAAGTTAAAACAAGTGCAACGTGACGGCAGGTAAATTAGAAAGGTAGACTTGAATAAAGACACCACCAAGAAATAGTAACTGTATTAGAAGTATTTCAAAAGTGAAAGATAGAACAAGAAATGGGTAACAGAAAAGGAAGGAGTTGTTGGAAAAAATGGATCTTCCTTTTATTGTTGACGACACCCATTTTGTTTATTACATTTCTCAGGTCTCGAGTCACGTGTTGTTGGGTTGAAACCGGCGTTTGGAAGGTGTTCATCTTGTTCAGTATAAACTGAAACATCTTCGAAACGTCGGATTGAAGACAGCAATTTACCTGACTAGAAGCCCGACAAGATTTTCATTTCCTTATTTGAAATTTGCTATAATTGAATGACAGAGTGCCGAACAAGTAAGTAATTTCAACTATTTGAGCTATTATACAGGTGTCGTAAAATAATTGCCTTATGCACTTCAAATTTTGTTTGAATTTAAATCAGACTTCATAAAGTTTGGTAGAATTTTGCCAGTGACATCATTCCTTTATAGTTTGAAATGCTATACTGTGTTTAAAATCAGATTTTCGGAGTTGAAAATGTTAAGGGACACTGGGAGTGAAATTTTGGTCAAAATTGTCAAAGTCGAAAATTGTTTTTTTACCTTAAAATGTTCCTGGAACTCCTGTGCATTTGGATCAGCTAACATATTTCATATCCCCCACTCCATATGGCCATTACGGCCCTTTCAAATAGTGCTCTTCCCTTAACGTACATATCATGTTCCTATATAAAAGTCTGTTTTTCTCAAAACTACATCTGCACATTCCAAAAGAAGGTCGCGCCTGAGTTTTGCTTCAAATTCAATGAAAATTTCCAAAAGTATTCATAAATAGCAGCTCAACAAAACTATGGTTCAATATTGATGTTATCATTAACATGAATTCCAAAAACATTTTTTTGTATGAAAAAATAAATAATTTTTAAGATTAAATTTTCTTTGTTATTAAAAAACAATGTACAGCATAATCAGCAAACGTATTTGAAATATCTCTTCATACAATTGTTACCCGTGTTTTAGAGTACCAGTTCTGCCAACATAAATGAATTTTGAAAACTCAATAGACGTGAGCTCTATTTTGAAAATGTGCCTATTAAATTCATAAAATAATTTATATATCATAAACGAATTATCCAATTTTAATGAAATTTGGTGTACCTCCTATTCTCATATAAATACAAACACAGTAAAAATTTCAGAAAAATCTATCAAGAACTGTGGAACTTTCAAATTTCACTCCCAGTGTCCCTTAAGGGTAGTTACATAATAAGAATGAGAGCATCATAATTCACATGGATAGCTATTGAACTTGATTGTAGTTTGGAATGTTAGAATCGGACTGAAAAATTCAATGTGTTAGCCGGGATTTAAGCCACAGGTGAACCGATCTCCGTCTGGGTGCTCTAACCGCTGAGCTACCGTGAGAACATATATGGCATTGAACTTTTTAGTCTGATTCTGCATTTCCAATCTTTGTCCTACATACGGCTAGTGGGAAACAACGGTTTATTGCCATTTATGACATTTTTTAAAGAAAATATCTATCTAGCATTTGGTTTCTAATCATACAACCAACACAGTTGCACATGAAAGAAATATGTAAAGTAGATATACAAATTGTGATATAAAATGAATGCAGATACAAATACAGTAGTCATATTTTTATGAGAATACTTATTATATAAAACAAAAGAATAGAGGTGCAGCGAGGTGTATACTGCGAATGTTCAAGCATTGAATATCTGGTAGTGTCAAGAGTAGTGTTGCGCTCTACCAAAACTACGGTTCGGTAGTTCTGGTGTGGTGCATAAGTGACGTAGTAAATATAGGTCTACCGGTAGCTTCGGTAGCATCGGTAGGGAAAGAAACATAATACAACATATGACGAGATGAGAAATTCAAACATAATAATCACCAGAAACTGTGGTCATGACTTTGGTCAGTGTAATCAAAATAAGAATTGTACTTTTTTGTCCAAAATAGCATTACTCGTGAACGTTACAAGTGCCTTCGATCTGAGCTGGAGTATACTTAGAGGAACTTCCCAATGCGGCCCTTTATACACCCTCTCTCAGTTTCGAAAAGGCTCAAAGTTCAGCGCTTCCGGTTTGTAGAGGAAGCTAGGAAAACATGATCAAAAAACGTAAACAACGCGATTGATATGAGGAAACGCCCGATAGGTATGCAACACACCTAACGTACGGTAATGCGGGTAGGTTCTTAACTGACCAATTCTACTAGGAAAACTACTGTAGTCTATGATAGTGTATGGTAGTTTTACAGCTGTAATCAAGACTAACTAAAGGATAGTTTTAGAGGTCAAATCTGCTCCCTACGACAAAAACAAATCCTAAATAATTATGATATGTGGATGACAATAATTATAAATGGCATTTATATAATCAATTATTATGATCATTATCATCATAAATTACTACCGTCGTAAGCTTTGAAGCAAGTTCGGAGTTAATAATTGGAAAAAGCTAGAAGCTGGAGTTGCGAGTCTGTGAATTGTTGATGCTCAGCCAAGGATCGGGACGTTGAAATTTTATTACTCTGTCATAATATTTTGTTAATGTGCCTTCTATTCGCTAAGTGACTTTGCATGAGAGAAGCAGCTAATCCGGTGTGCTTTTCTCCCCTCCCCTCCCCTCCCCTCCCATCCATAACTTCCTCAAGTAGATGAAAACTTCTTAACAAGGCTTGCCTCGATGTTACTCAACTCATTTGCCTTGTTTAGATTTCCAAATTTCTTTGAAGTTAAGACTAAAAATTGTACATCAGAGACAATTTGCTTTGAGTACAAATTAGTTTATATTTATTGCAGCGTAGACATTGGTCGCTTATTCTGCGATGTAGGAGTTCGACATCCGGCGAGTTTAAATGCCACGTAACTTTGTCTAATTTCACCATCATTCCATTCCTTCTGTCAAGAGTCTCTTGAAGAGGGATAGTAGTGTTTAACGCCCGCTTTTACTACTGCGGCACTGCAGGATGTGACACTGATGATACATGGAATGAAGATGGAGCACTGGTGGAATGCGATGGCAGGGGAAACAGGAGAACCCCGAGGAAACCCGCCCCAGCGCCGCTTTGTCCACCACAAATCCCACATGTGGAAGAGTCTCTTGAGACATAACATGCATGTTGTTAGCGTTTACTAACAACTTAGGGAGGCGTGTTGGAAATGAATCAATAGTAATAGGTTCGGCTTATTGTACCTATGCCACCAAGGAGACACCCTTGGGAGGAAGGATGAGGTGAGTGAAGACCCGGGATGTCGGTCTGGGTGGCTCAGTTGGTTAGACGCTGGCCTACTGATCTCAAGGTCGCGGGTTCAAATCCGGTCCAAACCGATGGTTTTTAAGTGTGCTTAAAGCGACAGCTCCATGTCAGTAGATTTACTGGCATGTAAAAGAACTCCTGCGAGCCGAAATTCCGGCACACTGGGGTCACATGGAGGAGGAAACAGACAAATGTTTTTGATACATTTGAAAACCTAATTTATGACTGTAGGAACGTCTACGTAAGTGAGCAGAATAAAATGACTCTAATATATATTGCAGCCTATGCAGCTAACATTGTTGTGCGCAATATAAGTGTGAAAACTGTAGGAACAATTTCTGCTCTGAACACAGAGTGGCTTTTGATATTCAAGATTCTGAAGTTGGTGCTTATTTAAGGATAATCGATAGGAGAGGACCGAGGAGGCCATCACAGTTCACCTATGATATAACGGCATGCATCTTCAGTATAATTATTTCAGTGCTGAATTTCTAAGGCATGAACAAGAATGCCTTAAAGTAAACAACCAGAGGAACTTAATTCTACATTTAGGCACCGAGACATGCCGCACTAATAATATTGGTGCTGACTAATGCTAGTGATTGCGGATTACCAAGTGCTGTTTTGATGAGGAAAGTAATAAGAGTAATAGCCAACATCCTTTTGAAAAACTACTGCATTATTAAACAACAGTTTGGTATTATTCACAGGAAAAAGGAAAAGGAAATTGGAGAAATACTTTGTTCTTTTGAGACAGCGGAAGGGGGAGATAAGGACATCGCGTGGCCGGCACGTGTATAGAAATCAAAACAACCCAGGCAGAGTTGTAAGGTTTATACAGTCTTTTAGACACGAGAAGCGGCGCACTACAGAGATTGCACAAAACTCGTATAAAACCTCATATTTATAAACCTGTATAAATATATGGCGGCCGTGGGAAACAGGTAGTGCACCTGTTACTTCAAAGCAAATCCCTGTCCTATAGCACGTGGAAAACCAGTACATAAGCAGACGGCACACATTATTCAAAATGTGTGCAATTACTTTAAAGGAGGGGACGAAAAGTGTGACCTGCCGACTGCACATGCTATGGCTGAAACTGCCGTTCCCATACGTACAACAATAAGGACCGTTAAACTAGATATTCAGAAATATACAACTTTAACAAAAGCGAAATGCGATGAAAACAAAACTGATCGTGAATTTTATAAGATTGATGGCTTCTTGGTCGTTTTCGGAGGATGAGGATGAAGAAGAAGAAATCACAAGATACTAAGACAAAATTACCACTTACAGGAATGAATGGAGAGAGCATGTTAATAGAATGCCTAGAGAAAGGGTCCCAGGAAAGTGTTAAACTATAGGCCAATTGGAAAAAGACATCCGGGAAGACCAAGAAAACGATGGTCAGACATGTTTTGAATTGCCTAATCCATGGAGTGAAGAAGAGGGAGGAGGAGGAGAAGAAGAAGAGGAAGAGGAGGAGGAGGAGGGGGAAGAGGAGGAATAGGAGGAAGAGGAGGAGGAGGAAGAGGAGGAGGAGGAAGAGGAGGAGGAGGAAGAGGAGGAAGAGGAAGAAGAGGAGGAAGAGGAGGAGGAAGAGGAGGAAGAGGAGGAAGAAGAGGAGGAGGAGGAAGAAGAGGAGGAGGAGGAGGAAGAAGAAGAGGAGGAAGAACAAGAAGATCACTTCTGAGATAATTAGTTGTAAATTTTGCAAATTTAGCATTGATGAAATAGGGCTTTTAATCTCTTAAAAAGCAGACTTAACTCCTGTATTTGTCACATAGAGTATTAATACTTGTATTTGCGGTTCTCGTGAAGCTTCTAGGCGTTGCTCGTACACGCGCTCTTACAACATAGTCACTTGACACGTCGCTTGTGTAAAGCGTTGGAACTCCCTCTGTGTTTCAAAGAGGTGAACTCGAAGGAAGGCATTTCGGTGTTACTGGCGCAGAAAAGCAGCTGCTCTTTCAAAGTTTGGAATGTAGAACGGGCTCTTCAGTAGCTTGGACACGTGCGAAGAATGCCGAAGGAGAAAAGGCCAAAACAAATTTTCACCATCGCGAAGAAGGAAAGCGGAATGTAGAATATAAACGTGGAGAGGAGTTATTGTGGCTCTGTAAGGGCAAGAGATTGGACGACAGGCACCAGGTCAGCAATAAGGCACAGTGTAGAGAGGAGAAATGTTTCAAGAGGACCAGTCGCTGAATAGTGCAACAAATGATGAAAAGAAATTAAAAGTTGGGCTTTTTAATTTACTATTGTGTTCGATTCTCTACAAACCTCATCTGTAAATATTTTCGGTATCAGGTGAATTTATTCGAGTTGTACTTGAGAAAGTAAACGTCTTTCATGTACAGCCATGGAAAAAATCTGATGTGCTGCGCTCACATGACGTTCTCCACTCCTGTACATTCTTACGAACTTAATTCTATCTAATTCGTGTTAGTCGAGATAAACATTTGCAGAAATTACCTTATTGCTCGTTTTCTTGCACGGGCAAGGGGAATATGGAAATACAGTAGGCTTTGAGCGATAGTCAAATCTTTTAAACCTTTCAAATTTCGTTCTCCTTGTACGCTTAACACACAAAAGAATGAATTGCGATGTTCCAATTGACATCAGTATAAGTTCTCCAAAACTTACATAAATAACGAGGAATATTTTCGAAACGGTTCAATCTAAAAAAAAAAAAAAAAAAAAAAAAAAAAAAAAAAAAAAAAGTGTTAGGTCGATCTCTTAGGGTTTACCAGTTATTCAAACGTCATTCAGAGTAAATAGGACTACATGGGCTATAGCCAGAAAATTCAAGATGTACGTTTCATTTGTCATAAAAATATCTCAAACATGTGCCATTTTAATCAAAATCGTTAGAGCCATTTTCAAGAAAATAAAAATGTTCCAAACATTTTCCATGTAAAAGGTAGTCTTGGACGGAGCAATTTTCTTCAAAAGCTTCGTGTCGCATCCTTGAAAGGCATTAAACCTAAATACCAACTTTGGTTTTTAACCGACTTTTCTTTCTTTAGTTAAGCTATCCACAGACTGACAGACAGACACACAGACACACAGACGGATCTTTTCCTAAAAATGCTATTTTGGATTTCCGGTGAAATCTCGACATCGAATTGATGGGTGGAATACAATACTTCCTCTACTTAACTAAACGTAGTAGAGAAAGTAAAAATGGAGGTAACATTTTGCACCTTTTCATAGTTTAGGCAAAACAATATCTAAGGTTTCACGGTGCAGCCTGTGACTTGGAATAAGTGGCAGAAAGATTTAGAAGTGTTTTACATTACACTTTGTTCGAATTAATAGCTTATGCCAGAGTTATTTTATAAATAATGGTTAGTACGTCCCCTTATTCTACTGACAGAAGATTCTAAGCTACAAAGGTGTTGATATGATATCAACAGAAAGAATATAAAATATGGGCTTATATTTGTTTAATGATTTAATATAAATTAGATAAAGCCATACTTATTAAAAGGACATGGTATTTTCAGTATATCAGCCCATGGGGTTTAATTCCTAATTAAATTGCTTTTGTTTGTTAGCAATTTTAGGATTGTTCCAAACACTTTTAAACATAAGAAGCATTGACTAAGATGCCTTTTTCATGTTTGCAATAGTTCCAAATGTTCGTTTTGAAATGTCCGTTTACAGTTCCCTGCAATATTGTAAACTGGCAATGTAAAGTTTGAGTTATTTGAAGTTTGCCTTCACATCTGGAAGTGTCGGAACAATCTGATAGTCATCACATTTATATTCCAACATGCCCTGAAATATACTCAAGTAAAGATAGAACTTGTGAGAAGATTACACGAGTTTGCTGGCTTTGAAGTTCATTTATGGTTATGAAACAGTTTATTTTTAAGTACAGAAGGCCAAACGATGAAATGTGACGTTACTGTACATAGTGATTTCATCTTTGTGCTGTTCCCAGAACATTCACGATGTACGTTTTATTTGTAATGTAAATATCTTAAGTATAAGGCATTTTAATCAACATCGTTAGAGGCATTTTGGAGAAAATAAGAGACATTATGAAACATTTTTCATAAAGAGTAGTTTGGGGTTGGGGACTTTCGTGAAAATCGTCTCGCATCTTCGGAAGATACTGAACTGAAATACCAAGTTAGTATTTCTCAAATTTTGAGTTATATTATCCATTCACTCTACACCCCCCCCCCCTCTCTCTCTCTCTCTCTCTCTCTCTCTCTCTCTCTCACACACACACACACACACACACACACACACACACACACACACGCATAGAAACGGACCTTCTTCTAAAACTGCTTTTTCTTTTATTAAGGAGGCCTCAAAATAGGCTTTGCCGTTAACAATTTTATATGGAATTTTTGGGTGCAATACTCTTATCTACTTGGCACGTGTCTGAAAAAATAAGAACATTTTGAAATCAAATAGAACTTCTGAATGTCCATTTTTACCTTCTCTAGCAGTGAGTAGAGAAGATTGTATTCCATCTACTTGTATTGTATTCCATCCAAAAATTGGATATCGAGACTTCACCGGAAATACGTTTTGAGCCCCCCTGAATCCTAAAAAAGCATTTTTAGAGAAAGGTCAGCACCAGTGTGTGTGTGTGTGTGTGTGTATGTGTCTGTCTGTCTGTCTGTCTGTCTGTCTGTCTGTCTGTCTGTGGACAGCATACTCAAAAACGAAAAGTCGGTTAAAAACCAAAGTTGCTATTTTGAGTTTGTCTTTCAAGGATGTGACACGAATATTTTGAAGAAAATTGCTCCAACCTAAACTACCCTTCACATGGAATTTTTTTTCGAAAATTTAGATTTCCTTGAAAATGACTAACGATTTTGTTTAAAATTACATGTGTTTAAGATATTTTTATGACAATGTGTATATTTTGAACTTTCTGGCTATAGCCCATTTTGTCCTTTTTACTCTGGATGACGTTTGAATAACTCGTAAACCGTAAGACATAGACAAACTCTTACTATGCAAAAATGTAGATCTCACTAAAACTCACAATTTATGACCAAATAAATTTTTTTGTAGAGTGAAACATTTCGGAGATATTCCTTGTTGTTTGTCTTAGTTTCGGAAAACTGTCGTCAAATGCAACATCGTTGTTCATTTATTTATAGGTTAACCGTGCAAAGAGAACGGAACCTCAAAGCTTTAAAAGATTTGACTATCGCTCAAAGCCTACTGTAAAATCATATTCCCCTTGCACTTACAAGGAGATAAGCAATAAGATAATTTCTGAAAATGTTTGCCTCAACGAACACGAAGTAGATATAGGAATAAGAGTTTGTAAGAATGGTTTAGTACAAGAGTAGAGAAGGTCGTGTGGGTGCAAAACATTAGATTTTTCTCTTCATAAATTCAGGATTATTTTGTAATTCTTTTGAGTAAGGGAACTATGAACAGAATGGAGAGCCGTAACTCTTGTTCATGCAACTGACATTAAGAAATTAGCGTGGGGACCAATGGGTGAATTCAACCTTGGGAAGCCCCGCGAAGAGCATTTGGTGAGATGGTTTCACGTGTCAGCTGAACTGTCACAGGCATAGATGGCCATCTATCAGATTCAGCGGAACCAATGTCATTTGCATGCCATTTACAATTGAGATTATTTTGGTCGAAATGCTATGCTTTGCGCCTCACTTGCACCTCCGGGGCACTACCAAGGAATATATTCATCTAACTTTGGGCAAGTCCGTTGTCGCATGATAACCTCATATGTTTGTATTTTTAACACAGGACTTTCATGACCTAAAACTGTTGGGAAAATGACTTTAAAATTGTTTATAAATGACAGTACTTGCAAAAAAGACCTAAAAGTGAAACTATGTAGGTATTTTATTAAAATGCTTGCACAGAAAGTTATAAATTATTTTTTACATGAACATAAATTCTATACAATTAGAAAAATCTGATGTGTTACTCTCACATGACTTTCTCTACTCTTGTACTAACCATTCCTACAAACTCTTATTCCTATATCTTCTTCGTGTTAGTTGAGATAAATATTTGTACAAATTATCGTATTGCTTATTTCTTGTAGGTGCAAGGGGAAGATGGGAATAAGATGGGTAGAAGAAGTGACCTCTGTATTTTTAATTTCACGAGATTTGTGTTAAAGACAATGAATTGATATGAAGAATGCCAGCGTTCGCTGAGTGCTGCCCAGTGTAATTGATGTATTTAAATTTAATACTGCTTGCTGCCAAACTAACTACACCAATCTAGTAAGTGTTTTTCTCGTGATGCTTGTAGTCATCAGTCACTCTGTGCACCATTTTCCTCAGACGTGTAGTGTAAGGCACATAAAGCATCAATCATCTCGACCATTTTTCACGCGCCTAAAGTTCGTTCAACAGATGTAATCTGCAACAGACCGTGGTGGTTGCAGTTCTAGAGGTAGGAGAGTGGAAAAAATAAATGTTTAGTGCCGAAAAAAATGTTTATATTTGCTTTCGAAAATATTGAAAATATAAGGCAAAATTTTGTACCTTATTTAAAGTACTGCAAAGGTTCTATTACTACGGGACAGTTGATCAAATATACTTCTCCTGAAGACATTTCATAGGACCAAAAATGTGGGAAGAATATACCATGCTTTGGCATGTTTGCCGTAAGTCTGTATGCAATTCTATTGATATAGTTAAAATACGTTACTGTAGTTCGTAAGTTTTATTAAAAATATCAGATAATTTATCTGCCTCTAGTGTTTTTTTTAACTGCTTTACAACTCCTTTCTGTGTTTAGATGGATGATGCATAAGAAAGCGGTGTAAGGGACACAAGTCACTGTGGCTTCAATTCCATCTAAAACTATTTAACTCCTGTTTTTAGTGGACTATTATAAACTTTGACTCATGATTATCACTGCTACGGAACTATGAAACCTCTCATTGAGCGAATAGTCAACAAGAAAGCGGTGGATTAGTGAAACTAACGAAGCGATGGTCTACTACCACGTCTTTATCCAAAATTACTATCGTACTCTCAGTATATTGAACAAATATTCCAATTTTAGTATGCATGTGTGCTTTAGGTAGCATACTGATTTCTTTCATTGTTTTAATGACCTGGTAGTGCCTAAGTGACTTAAGCTCCTTATACACGATCAAATTTTTGTCAAATTCAACGCTTTACAAGACTTGCCAACAGTTTTCACAACTTAAATACTTTTCTTGTCAATGTTTTTGAAGTCTTGTAATGTCTTGAAATAAAATTAGAACGTGCTCAAAACGATCAAAGACTTAGCAAAGATTTTGATAGCTTTGGTCAATGAAATGCGAGTATTTACAGCGCGTCACGAAATCTGCAATATGGCTGTTTTGCGAAAGCGAAAGAGAAAAGAAAATGGCTACGTGGACAAGAGAAGTTGTCTGTGAGCTCATACTCTTCTGACCGTGCTTGTACACCGTGGATACAATGGAATATCACAATCAAATGAAGAGCACAAGGGCGTATGAAGAAATTGCAGGCCAGATTTCCGAAGTAAGTATCATTGTTCATGTTGTGTCACGTTGTATCACGTTGTGTCACGTTGTGTAAGTAATTAACCTAATCATTTCGTATTATTTGAGTTGCTTGCATCAGAATATGATTTCTTGGCCTATAATCGTGAAAATGCTATTTAATTACAAATAACATTGCAATGCACAGTTGCTAATGCTAAGTTAGGTTGCAGGTGATAAATTATCATGTTCTTAAGGGCAAAAGGAACGCATACACACGAATTTTATTTTGAGTGGAGTCTGAAGGTATTTCGGTTAGTTCTGCAAGTACTTTCTGGCTGTCATAGCGAGAAGCACCATCTGCATTTTTAGAGAATTGGCATATTTCTTATTCTGTGTTTTCTTTTCGTAATGAAAACAAACATTCTATACTTGCAATAGAAAGGGGGATAAAAGTTATTTATTTAAAATAGTGCAATTGAAATGGGTGCAGAAGAATTTTTGTTTTTACCTCTGTTATAAAATATATGTATTTGTGGCACAGTGGCCTTTATCTCTGGTGTGCATATTTAAATATTTGCATAATGTCTCCGCAGAGGATTTAGTAATTTTTCAAAATAAAAAAGTTTAACCTCAAAAAAGAATTGTGCTGGTGAAACAGAATTACATAGTGAACATTTGAAACACCTAGTAATCAGTAAAATGATGGAAATGTGATGGAAGTGCTTTTAAGAGTTTTTTATCCTTATAAATATCAAATCGAATCTTTTTTTCCTTGAAAACTCGTGTAAATTTTAAGAAATTTAATACAGATGGCAGGCATTAATTCAAACAGCAGCAATAGAGTACCAAAAGAGTACTTACTTAGAATGGCACTGAACGAATTCGTGGATAGGGTTTTTTGATGCCCATATGTGTTTGATTAGATTGTTAAAAGGTATAGAAAATTCACAGAAATAAAGTCCAACGGAAGAAGGTTGTTCGGGGGGGGGGGGGGGTAGTTAAACCGCGCCCATCCCCCTCCCCCACGCACACATATCAACCAATTTCCTGTGTTATTCATTACCTTACAAACATATTTTATTTTTTTAAAGTTAAATGTTAACGATGTCGCGTATGGTCCAAAGGTTTTCTGTTTGGTGCATTCGTTATATAGCGCACCAGTTGGATTTAGTTTGTGTCATTTATCACGAGTTTTATGTTCGCTTCACTGAAGCACTGGGAAACAAAATATGAGCAAATGATGGTCCACTAGCTGGACATTTCTGCATTATGTTGCTTTTATTAACTTAGCAAAAGGGCAAAACGAATAAAGTTACAACCAAAATAACTCTACATCACTACGCAACTTTACACTTGTATATTCTAACATTTGCGTTTCGTGTATAGTAACAGTAACATAAACTCTGTCCTGTCACTGGGCAAAGCCACTGTAGTTCTAATGCAACTTTGTGGCTAGGGTTGTATACAGTAGCCAACACGATTGTGCGGTAAAATAGGAAATAGGTTGTTTTAATGAAAATTCACGTCCCGTGCCTCAAAATCGTATGCGCTTCTTGCTATCACCACGTTTAGTACACTTCTGCCATTTCCCTTTCTTTTTGTTTTCCTTTGCATTTTAGTGCGTGCACTGAAAAATGTAATGTTGAAAGACATTCTCACGGATTTCGCTTTGTATTGTAATAATACAAATCTAGTTGTGATTATAATTTTATTATTTAGTGTGTTTTACTGTCGGATAAAACTAAGTATAATTTCTTTTGTCTGCTACCTACGTGCATAACAACAAACTCTGTTTGGTTGGAAGAGGAGGAGCGTGTGAATGTAGATAAGAAGCAATTTATATCGGTCTGGGTGACTCAGTTGGTTAGACGCTGGCCTACTGATCTCAAGGTCGTGGGTTCAAATCTGGCCCAGATCGATGGTTTTTAAGTGTGCTTATAAACGACAGCTACATGTCAGTATATTTACTGGCATGTAAAAGAACTCATACAGGACGAAATTCCGACACACCGGCGATGTGACCCTGGCAATTGACAGCGTCGTTAAACAACAAAACAATAAAAAGAAGCAATTTCCCTTATGCTTTGGAAATGATAGACATATAAACAGAAGTATTGCTGCCTTATATTGTAAAAGTACTAATTTTTTCAGTAAAACTGTACCTAGTATTTTTTTTTAGGAATAAGAAATAAAATCCATGCAACTGTAGTCAAGTGTATCTCTGTGAGCATCCAAGTGTCCAATTGCACTAGTTATTTTACTTGGGGCCCTCACCGTTCTTTACCACAAGCACATTTGACTGCAGTTAGTTGCTGAAATTCGAAAACGCGACATTTCGCATTAATTGGGTAGCCAGTCCATTTTGTATCACTCTGACGATCACGGCTATTCGCCCATTAAAGGCTTAAATACATTTTATAGTTAATACGAGGTGGCATTTCCTTTCAACTTATCAGTTTTACTGAGGATCGTGATCCAGAAGTTCATCTTCCATGCATATCCGCGTGTGCAAAAACCAGCTTAATTGGTTTACTTACATTTCAGTTATACTGTTTTAAAACACCATAGCTAGCATATCAGCGGTGCAAAGAAGTCAGTGTTGATAGTCATCAGAAGTTCTGCTACCCTTGTGGAAGTTACATGTTCAATTTCAAGGTGCTTCAAACAGACTTCTTACTGAAGAAGTTGAGTTTCTCTTACATTCATTTGAGAGTTGCAGATCAAGACAAAATATTTGCTCCTCATATTACATGCAATACTTGTGTCGAAGGGCTGCGTTACTCTTTATCTCGGAAAAAGGAAGACAGTGTCGTTTCCATTTCCCATGCAATTGCGTGAGCAGAATCGTTACAATGACTGCTGTTTTTTATGGTCGACCTTAAGAGAAACAAAATATCCAACGGATATGGTTAAGTAGTACTGTCTGCATAGCTTTCTTATTTCTATCTATATTGTTCTGGCGGAGATACTTTTCATCTGTAAGAACCTCTGCTGGCAAATGTTCGACAAACTGTTTGATTCGCTAATAATGTAAAACGCTCCATGTAGACATAGAGGCATATTATAAAGATTCTATTATAAAGTTCTGTAGAAGAGCCAAAGATTTCCCGCAAAGCAGTTTGACTTCTTTGTGTACTGCAATTCTGTTTGTTTGCCTAACGCAGTAATTAGAAAGCCAAGTCATATTAGCTGGCTGTCGATCAATGTCCGCCAATCAATGACTAGTGACGTTTGGTCAATAAACGGACCTAGAGCGTCAATAGTGGCATCCTTGGCCGGAGTGTTGCATCTCTGAAACTTCCTCTCCTTAAGTCCTGTTCCATGTTACCACAAGGAGTTTTCGCATTCGTAACATTAAACGTGATCTTGACCGAAGTGATGATTTCATGAAGGTTGTTGTGATGACCCCTGAAACAGTGAACTTCGGAAGTGTTCGGAGGTGTTCATTTGCAGGGTTGACAACTTGACGGATTTTCTGTCAAAATTGACGGATTTTTAAGTTATATGACGAGCAATTTTTAAGGGACACTGGGAGTGAAATTTGAAAGTTCCACATTTTTGATAGACTTTTCTGAAATTTTTACTGTGCTTGTATTTATATGAGAATAGGAGGTACACCAAATTTCATTAAAATTGAATAATTCGTTTAGGATATATAAATTATTTTATGAATTTAATAGGCACATTTTCAAAATAGAGCTCGCGTCTATTGACTTTTCAAAATTCATTTATATTGGCAGAACTGCTACTCTAAAACATGGGTAACAATTGTATGAAGAGATATTTCAAATACGTTTACTCATTATGCTGTACATATTTTTTTTAATAACAAAGAAAATTTAATTTTAAAAATTGATTTTTTTCATACAAAAAATGTTTTTGGAATTCATGTTAATGATAACATCAATATTGAATCATAGTTTTGTTTAGCTGCTATTTATGAATACTTTTGGAAATTTTCATTGAATTTGAAGCAAAACACAGGCGCGACCTTCTTTTGGAATGTAGTTTTGAGAAAAACAGGCTTTTATATAGGAACATACTGTGTACGTTAAGGGAAGAGCGCTATTTGAAAGGGCCGTAATGGCCACATGGAGTGGGGGATATGAAAAATGTTAGCTGATCCAAATGCACAGGTGTTCCAGGAACATTTTAAGGTAAAAAAACAATTTTCGGCTTTTTGACAATTTTGAACAAAATTTCACTCCCAGTGTCCCTTAATTTCGATGAATGACTGATTTTTACGGATATTGTTATGAATTAATGTTATTTTGGATTTATATATATTTAATATATAATTTCTTCAGTCCGTGTGTATGTGATTGTACTGTTCCTAAACGGCTGGACCGATTTTTATGAACTTCTGCGTGTATGATAAACGTGATTCGAGAATGGTTTAGATTCACAATTTGACCCGATAGAACATGCTCTTTTTAATTAACTAACTTATGTGTTGTTCACAGAAGATATGAACTTTGGATGGTTTAGGCTCACAATTGGATCCGTCATGCAGCGCTGCGATCGCATTTTAGAATTTCCGGTATTTGGTGCTGAGCTTGGATTCCAGGAAGCTTTTATCACAGTCAGCGTTAATATTACATTAAATGTGCGCTCCTACTGAGAAGTAATTAAAAGTGTAATTAACAAATATCTATACATTGTGCAAATTTCTAAGGTGCAGTGTTGAGGTGAGTATTGTAAATGCTTTTTCGTGGATTCCAATGATGTATACACGTGCAACCTCTAACTTTTAACTTAAGCTACGAATGTAATATATTAATATTTGTTGAAGTAAAGTGTTAAAGTGTAATTAAAATATACATTGTGCAAATTTGTAAAGTATTGAGGTGAGAATTTTACATGTTTTTTCATGAATTCCAATGATGTATACACGTGTATCTTCTAACAATTTGACTTAACCTACAAATGTAATATTCTAATATTTGTTAAAGTAAGGTGTTAAAATGTAATTAAAAAAGATACATTGTACAAATTGCACCAGGGCCTTTGTAATAAGTAATGAACTTAACCTACAAATGTAGTATATTAATATTTATTGAAGTAAGGTGTTAAAGTGTAATTAAAACGTATATATTGTGCAAATGCGTAAAATGCAGAATAGAGGTGACTATTTTACATGATTTTTCATGAATTCCAGTTATGTATACACTGCATTCTATCACAATCAGCTTAATCTACAAATTTCATACATTATGATTTATTGAAGTAAGATTTTAGAGTGTAATTAAAATATGCATTGTGCAAATTGTGCTAGAGCCTTTGTAGTACGTTTTCTTATACAGTAGTATAATCACATATGGCCATCTTCCCGCTACAGCGCATGCGCAATGGCGACTTCTAACCCACAGAAGTGAAATTCGCGGTATTAGCCATGTTTTGATTTTTCTTTCTTTCACACTGACATTTTAGTTTTTCACACAATTCTATAATTTTTGGATATACAACATTTGAACATGACGTGAGTCGGGCCCGCCAGTATATCGTATAGAACTGTTGGGTTAAATACATACCTAGGACATAACCAAAAACTGAATTGGAAAGAACGGCTTTGATTTGCTTGTTGTTAAACAATGTACGCAGCTATCTTTTATTTAGAGCTATCACTAAAAGAAGAAGGGGGGTGGGGGCGGGGAACCAGTTGGGTGGACAATTCCGCAAACAACACTGTGGCATATGGCTCTAATTTCTCCTGTAAGCAAAGATAAGATACGTGCCTCTATACCGCTCGCAAAAGTTAAAGGCACGTGAACGCTGGCCAGTGCTCAAGCAGAGCGCTGTTGCCAAGCGTAGTGCGTGTACCGGCAGAGGTTCTGTACATAAGGGTGTGTGACATGCATGCACCACATTCGGCAGCGCTGGTAGGAGGGGCAAGCGTAGGATTCGCTGGAGTCCACAGTACGCCCCGCCTCCATA
Source organism: Tenodera sinensis (assembly GCA_030765045.1). NCBI lineage: Eukaryota > Metazoa > Arthropoda > Insecta > Mantodea > Mantidae > Tenodera > Tenodera sinensis. The sequence goes on from CM060964.1 coordinate 28,231,316, forward strand.
TGCCTTTAAGTTTTGCGAAGATTATAGTCACAAGCAAACATTATTACTGCCTATTTTGCTCTGGCATATACATAGATATGCTGTATATGTTGATGTCCTGCAATGTCCTGCGAATCAGTGTGAATTCTGCATGCAGTTCTAATTAGGTTTTCCAGTATTGCTCGGTGTACGTTACAGTTACTTTATAGTGCTATTTATTATTTTTTTAATTTCCGGATTAAATATGTCAGAAATAAGGCTAAGCGGCCTGTACGACATTTTAGAAAATAAGAGCATTTAGTGTGTTACATAATATGAAAATTTCCCTCAGGAATAGACTTAAAACCAATCGCCGGACTTAAGTGTGTGAAAAAGTGTTGTCATATTATGTCCTACCAGAAAATGTTTTGATGAAAACTGATACGTTGACTGCGTACCAACGCTTGAATTGCAACACTTCGACCTGCAGAAAAGGCAGATGGCGATGTGGATGAATTGTTATTTTCAAAATTAGACCGAGAAACTTTTAAACCAGAGAAATGACTGGTGTCCGCGAGAGTATGTCAGAATAGGGCACGTCGATGCACTCTTTGTGTTAATCGCAATGGGCGTGCGTTCCAACATTTACTTTGAATAGTAAAGCTGTGATTAACTGTGAACAATGTAATGTTTGTGTTTTGTTTATGTGTTCTGTGTTTGTTTCTTGGATTAAGATCGTGTGCCTTACTAAGATAAGTGCAATACTAATTTAGGTTGTTGATTTTGCCGTAAATAAACTGAATGGGAGGCAGTAATCTATGACATTAACTCGCCTAGCGCTTAAACGAAGCACCGCAGCAGAAAACTTTCCTTAACAAAAAGTGTTTAAAATAATGTTGTCTATCAGCTCCCAAAGTTTGTCGGTCTAATTTTGTGACACTCTGTATAACCGCACCTGGCCACTTGGTTAAGCACTACGTTATTCAAGCGGTTAAACATGCTGGCTTCTGATTGGACGTAGAATAAATGCCGTCAGAATAACGTTTAACGTAGATTTCTGATCAGGGTGCGTTAACTCCCTATTATTTTGGGTTTCAAGCATTATCTAAAGCTCAGATGTTCTTATTCTAAAACTGCGATATTTTATACTTTGTGTGCAAATCGAAATAATGTTACTTTGTGTGTTATTAACTTCGTAATATATATGTTAATATGCCAGCAGTATGTTCTAATTATTTTCAAATGCTTTTGGGCGTTGTCCTTACTAGCACCTTAACATGTTGGAGTGAAAGTGTGCAAGTATTTCATTGAATACCATTTGAGACATTCGACAAATCAAAATTCCCATAGGCCTTTAAATTCAAGAGTATCATAGTATTAAGTTTTTATATCTTGAACGTAATGTGGCAATGTGACATAGGTAGTTAATTTCTTTATCCTTTCATCAAGATCGAATTGACCCTTACAAGGTTTATCTCCTTGGAAGATTTTGATTTGCTTTTTTCTTTCGAAACTTAAAAAATACTATGTTACATGCAACCCTTGAACTCCTGTTTGTAATTTGCCTTCCCACTGCACAAAGGTGTTTAAAAATTTCAGAACATATGAGGCACAGTAGCGAAAACATTAAACGTTTAGACAGAAGGAAAACTGTGCTAAAATTTTGTAATTTAAATCAAACCTCAAAAAAGTCTTGGAACACAAGCAGTAGGAATATAGTCTATCTTTTTACCAGTTACTGAGCGGGATGGGTCAGGCGGCTGGGTCTGTGGCCCGCATTTGGGTGGTCGCGCGTTTCATCCCCGTGGCCGACCCTCCTGACCCATGAGTTTTTTCTGAGGTTTCCCCGAGTCGCCAGGCGAATGCGGGGAAGGGTTTCTAAATCCTAATTTGCTGTCCCTCCATTTCGTTACATTAATCACTTCATTTCGCCCTTCAGCCCGTTAGGTATATTTCAGGGTTGGAAGCGTCGGCGAACGTCACGGCAGGGAGAACAAATGCGCTCTGGAAATCTCGTCTGGAGAATTGGAAGGCGAGCTTACTGGTTTCCGGGCCCCCCATGGCATGGCACAAGCACGAGGGGGGAGGGGTTCCGGTTTCCGAGTGCCGCGGCCCCCTTGATAGTACGAACCCGAATGGCTGGTAGGTGAATCGGGCTGAGGCAGCCTTCGCCGGGGCGCTTTTAACTGGGAATATGTAGGGACCGTGCCCTCTATTCTGTTGTGGCAACTTTCCGGTCGCCTTTACGATTCATTCGCCTCATCCATCCTACCGGGAGGTGCCACGTCAGGGGCATAGTCACAAAAGATCGCCTTTCGGTCGAGGTGCCAGGTCCCCCTCCGCAAGTTGTCATTGAATCAAGTTTATCAGTTAAATAAGATATTACAAAATTCCCTGCGAATGAACAGGACAAGCTATTCCCAGAAAAAGTTAAGAGATACATTTCATTTTTATTTGTTATATTTTTAAGAAATCGTTACCGATTTTGGCACCTTAAATATTTTCGAGAAATGTTCCATGTAAATAATGCTTTGGGGTGAGAGCTTTTCTACACACACACACCAAACACACACACACACACACACTCACTCACTCACGCACGCACGCACGCACGCACTCACTCACTCACTCACTCACTCACTCACACACACACTCTTACCCACCCACCCAGCCACACACACACACCCACCCACCCACACACCCACCCACCCATCCACTCACACACCCACCCACTCACACACCCACTCACACACCCACTCACGCACACCTACTCACACACTCACCCAATCACACACCCACCCACTCACACACTCTCACACACCCACCCACTCACACACCCACCCACTCACACACTCTCACACACCCACCCACTCACACACTCTCACACACCCACCCACACACTCTCACACACCCACCCACCCACACACTCACACAGCCACACACACACACCTACTCACACACACACACCTACTCACACACTCACACATACTCACACACTCTCACATACTCACACACTCTCACACACCCACCCACCCACACACCCACCCACTCACACAGCCACACACACACACACCTACTCACACTCTTACACATACTCTTACCCACCCACCCCCCCCCCCCCACACACACTCCAACCCACCCACTCACACACACCCACTCACACACACACCCACTCACACACTCACACATACTCACACATACTCACACACTCACACATACTCTTACCCACCCACCCAGCCACACACACACTCACACACACTCTTACCCACCCACACACACACACACACACACTCCCATCCACCCATTCGCACGCACACACTCACTCACTCACTCTTACCCACACACTCTCACACACACTTACCCACCCACACTCACACCCACTCACACACACCCCACTCACACACACCCCACTCACACACTCACTAACACACGCACACCTACTCACACTCTCACTCACTCACTCACTCACTCACTCACTCACTCACTCACTCACTCACTCACTCACTCACTCACTCACTCACTCACTCACTCACTCAGACGCACACCCACACACATGCGCGCGCGCCCGGAGCTTCTCCTATTTTGTTTTCCGGTGGAATCTCGATAATGGATTTTTGTGTGGAATGCAATAGCTGCCATCTCTACCTGCTAGCTGTACTGACGTGCAAAAGAAGTGGCCCATCATCCTACGTAGGGGCATGGGAGAATATTGGCTACTCAGTATAGAGATTGTAAGAAGCAACATATCGGAAATGTCCAAGAATAAATTGATCCCAATAAACTTGATGATCTGTTAGTGTCGAAGTCGAAGCAGTATCTAATTAGCAGTGTTACGGGACGAGCAGCATTGTCTGTCAGGATACATATTGGATTGCCACCTAGGGGCGACTCCCGGACCAGCATAGGATATCCCCAAACATTGTATTGTCAAATGAAACATTATGTTGTGCATATCCATTGTCCTATGTGTATACAGCTGCACCAGTCTCGAAATTAGCATCCGCTATTGCCTTGAAGGAAATTCCCACAAGCCGAATGGTTTACGATACGTTTATGATAATGGAATACCTCCAATATGTCTATCACTTTTTAGAGAGGTGCCTTTTGCTTTTGCCAATATATCGCTCAGCCATAACCAAAATATTGCTAATAGGCTTGTGTCCAAGCATGTTGGAACATACAAATTGTCTGCATATTGGACAGAAAATATCTGCCTTCTTATGTTTTGACATGAATATTATTTCCGTGCTGAAGACGGTATGGAATTCTTTCAACAGATGGTAATGTCTGTTTAAATTTTGAACTTGCTTGGAATATTTTTCCAAACTTAGTTCTATTTTGCTGGAAAGTGTTTTTGCCATAGTCTGCTTGGGGACATCAAAATTAAGTTTCCAAATATGAAGCCGTTGAACACTTCCGATTTGGGTTTTGAACATAACCGTCCAGATTTTCAGCATAGTTGATCAGCTTTTCAGTTATTTTAATTGATTTGTTTTGAAGAATAAATACACCCACCCACACCCACACCCACACACCCTTCTGAAGTATTGAACAATAGAACTATATACTATTCGGGGAAGAATAAGTATGAATATTTGCCTGGTCTAGATTAGCTTTAGTGTAAATAATATGTAATTTTGAGAGAAGTTCCATTTCCCTTTAAGCAAAACACATACTCGGTGGAAGTGGTATAGGTATCATCGTAATCCTTTGCATACAATGTGGAAAAATGATTTGAAATTTAAAGAATTTTGGTAACAAGTCGCTATTTCTTGTAGGTGGGAGATAAAACGCCACCTAACGGGTAAGACCAATGCAACAGCATAAGAAAATAAATATAGTAATATATTAAGCTTTTGAAATTGTTAATGTGGAACATAAATTGATCCTGCAGTTAAGTGATTATAAATAAAGCTTAGAAGTCACATAAAAGTAAATGTTTTAACTTAAAATTTACTTACGTAATGCAAAAACCAACTGAAGTAGGTTTACTAGTTCAGACCATTGCACGTTCTAGCGCACCTTCGAGATTCTCTGCAGCTGCCTGCCAGACTTGCAGAGGTCTTCGCGGACGACAAAGCAGCGGTTGATAGAGTTCTTAAGTTTTTAGCGGAGTGTAATATCAATTTGAGGATTTAAAATTTTAGATATTTTTATGCTTTTTGACGTATTTATCACCTTATTTTATATCTGGCTATTGCCACTGTTTTTTACGTTTATGTGTATATTTTCTTTGTTACTAGTCATTTTATTTTTGATTCAAATTTATATCTGGCTATTGCCATGAATTTTTAAGGGCTCTGATGACCTAGAGGTTCTGCGCCCTTAAACCCACAAACAACAGACCACAGACAAAAATGCACTTGGTGAAAACAAAGAAATTAATAACTTTAGTCTTAGATGTATGGGAAGGCAATGAAATAAAGCAAAATATTTTTCAAACGTTTAATTAACAGGATCATCTCATTTTTCTTCAAACATTTATGCCTTAATCGTTTCATGCATGAATAAAAATTCCTTAAAAAGTGCGCAGAAAAATAATTTTTCGTACAGGGTAAAGTAAGTTCCATTCTTTTCCACACATAGAATATCACACTTTGATAGGATATGACACCTATTTCCTTCCATCCGCTGTATCTTTTTTAAGAAAAAAGTCATCTCAGTTACGTCGAGTTATATAAAAGTACTGACACTGGCAGTGTAGCTAGAATCCAGAAACCTTTTATATTGTGACCTAATGCCATTAATATATACATCAGTCGACCCATTAGCTTAATGTGTTTTTCATTTTCAGCTGTAGGAGGACTACAACACATGGTGTGTAAGATTAGAATCTGCACTCCAAAACACGTCCATCTTGCAACACTAAGGTGAGTCGGTAGATTTACATTTTTTATTTGAGTGAAAGTGTGATAATCCTACATTGAAAGATGAGGTAAATTGTCATAATCAGCCATACGAGCCTTTAAGTTAAGTACGCTCAAACCATGATTTCCACTCAAACAATGCACAGAACAAAGGCCGAGAGTCACTGACGGGCAGCTAAACACGGTCTGGCGGATGCTGTATGCAAATGTAAACATACTTTACGAGGGATAGGGTGATTTGTAACCTGTAACATCACTAGCTAGCTTCTTACCTCGTAGTCGTTCTCTCCTGGGTTCGATGCCCGTCCTCGGCTAGTGTCACCATTGACTCGTTCGTATAGCATGGACCCTATCCTTTGGTAAAAGAAGCGATGACCTCAGGTGGTGGGAAAAGCAACGAAAACAATTTGTGTGGTTTTATTCAGGAGTAGCGTTCCCGAATTTTATTGACTTTATTTTACATTTCACTTCACCACTAGTCGAGCGTTAGCATCCTTGTTGAAACACTCTTGCTTCTCAGAGGCGGCACTGACCACCGCGGCCTAAAAAGAACAATGTCCCTGCACGTCTCTAGTACTATGCTCACTCTACTACGCGCGAGCTGCACTAATCACATGTGATTCCCTTAATAGTGGATCTAAATTACAATCCTGAGGCACCCCAGAGTGAACTTCAAAACTTGGTATATTTATATATTTTGTGTGTATATTTTGTATATATTTGTATATTTTGTATATATTTTATATATATATTTGTATATATTTGTGTGTATTTGTGTATATTGTATATGTTTTGTGTATGTTGTACATATTGGTATATTTTATGTTTAACAACTTGAAATCTCGATATACATGCTGAGGCTTTCACGGCCGGCGTTAATCCAATAGGTGTTAGATTTCGGGCTTGTAGGCCGTGGTCCAGTCGATGAATTTTCTGACGTTTCACCCAAGACGTTTCGTCCCAACGCATCGACTGGACCACGGCCTACAAGCCCGAAATCTACCACCTATTGGATTGAAATCTCGACCTCAAATAGGATATTATTAGACCCCATAGATTCAAAAACACCGTACAGCGGAAATTTATTTATTAATTTATCATGGTCAACTTTGTCAAAAGCTTTTTGAAAATCTGTATATATAACGCCAACTGTGATGTATTATCTAGTTCACCAGGTACATAGTGATCAAAGTTACACAAATTAGTTACAGTAGATCTATTAAGCATAAATCCATGCTGCAAGACACTAATACTGTTTTCAACATGACAAAATGTACATTTATGAAGTCTGCAAAACAGTGACTTACAAACAGTTACATTATTGTAAACTATTTCGGGTTCATTCAGATTTCGTTTCCTTTGTACCTATATGAACTTCCAAAGGTTCTTACTATTAATAATTATATCAGCTTCTATTGATAACACGTAATGAGCAAATGTTTCTTAAATATACATTTTCACTTTATCCCTATATTCTTTAAATTTTTGTTACCAATATTCAGAAATACTTCTATGTTTTCTTTCGAAGCTTTTCTTTCAATTTCATGTTTTGAATTATTTTACCATTAAACCAAACGGGTACTTTTGTTTGTTTTGTTTCACTTTTGGAACAAAATTATCAATCACTTCAACTAACCTATTGTAAAAGTGATAAACCGCAACATTTACGCTCTTGAAATTACGTAAGTCTTCCCAATCACACTCTTTCAAGGCAGTATACAGTTTTCAGAAATCCGCCTTGTAGTTTAAATGTGAAGCAAAACTATCTTTTATGAGAAGATCAAAACGTTCAACGCTGGATGATGGATATCTTTAGGTAACAATAACTCAACTTCATCAGTCTGAATATGGTCACTTTCAACATTAGAAAGAATTAAGTCTAAATTTCTATCATAAATATTTTTTACATTATTAAACCTCCTGAGATTAAATACATTTATAATTCTAACTCTTTAACTTTATTGGAACCGTCAATTAAGTTATAAGAAATATCACGTATTTCTGGAATATTAAAAACCCCAAGAATAATAATTCTTCTTCCACAAAATAAATCAATGTTTTCTTCTACTTTATTAAATAAATGTCGATAATACACTGTATTACTTCCTGGAGGAAGTATTTTTAAATATAAGTTTTACTCGTATCGATTTTAAATTGCATTCCATTGCATTATCGTATACATACATTGTGTCAGCCATTACGTTATCTCTGTCTTTCTTAAATACAATGTATCTGTCATCAAAAAGTTCTGAATCAAATATTCCGTCATTCAGCCAGTTTTCCCTTAAGCAAATATAATTGTTAGAAAATACATTCTTATATAATGCCTTTGTCTTACTTCGTAGTCCACGTATATTTTGGTCGTCCGATATGACACAATGTTGGAGGACGTTAACTTAAAAAAAAACGTATATTTTGGTAGTAAATTGCAATTTCATCATTAACCTAAACCATTCAAAGCTTCAAAATCGTCCACATTATTTATTTGAATCGAAGTTGATTGATCTTCTGTTCTCGTCAATATTCTACCATTACGGGTCCACAAATATTTAATGTTCATGAATTTCTTTACTTCTCTTGCTTTGGCGAACAACTTCTTTCTTTCGAGAAAGAAACTTTCATTTATATAAATTGGATTATTGAAAGTATGGCCCAAGTCTATGGTACTGAAATTGCTTTTAACTCTTGTTTTACGTAAGATCTCTTCCTTAAAGCATCTCTTGGGTATCTTGACTACCAAAGGAGGAATCTGTACTTCCGAGCGCGATGATATACTACGACACACATTAATATCCTCGTCTTTGATTTCTACGTTTAATACATGACCAATTTCTTTAATTACAGATGCTGCGTTCTCGGATGCTTTGGTAGGAACTCTATGTATTTCGATCAAATTTATTCTTGAACACTGCTCCAAATCGACTATTTTAGTCTGCATCTCAGTATTAACCACTATTCTACGTTTTCAATTCATCTGTTGCTTTCATAACCTGCTATTCGTTCAAGAACATTCCTTTATTTTCATCCAGCTTTTCATGTGCTATATTAAGAGAGCTACCAAGTTCTTTTATTTCTGAAGTTGATGCTTTGATTAATTTATACACTCGTTCATTTGAAAGCTTACTTCTTTTTCCTCATACAAACTGCTTCTTCTATGAGTAGTATATACATTACATTTCCAACATTTATTTTCTGAATGAAGATATTTAACATCCTCCTCAGTTAGATTAACACAATTATGGAACCACTTATTACAAACAACACACTGCAATTTAGGCTTTTGTTCATAAAGTAAAGGGATAGTGGAGTTATTTTTAGAAGTGTTGATATTAGATGCTTCCAATAAGCTGTTACCATATTTTATTACAATTGTTAACCTTTTCTTGAATTGAATTTCGTATTAGAATGTTCTCTTGTTCATCATATGCCGTCCTTTATCGCGAAAACGCTGCAGAATTTTTTAAATTCTTTGTTGCAGTTATTAAAGTGTTCTCTATTGTTACTACTTCCATCTCTTTACTAAAAAGCGACAGCAAAAGAAATATAATGCAATACTTCTCTTTGAGTTTGTTCTCTCTTAATGTCTCTAATAAAAGCATTAGTTTGATGAAAGCTTTTTCCAAAGTAACTCGCATATACCTACGTGACGAGGATGTGCGTTGGATTGGAGAAAGCCCCAGTGAAGTTCGGAGGCAGCACTTTGACTGATTGCCTTGCCCTGCTATGGCTGGCATTTCTTAATAACACACAGCTTATTTTCATCAAGAGACGCTTCAGAGTAACGCCAGAGCAAACAAAGCTTCATCTACAATAGTGCAGCTAAGGTTTATGAGACAGTCTATTATCCGAAAGGGTGTGGTAAGGTAGTTGTAAAGCCATTAATTAGTCGTCGCTGGCAGAGAAGTCCACAATAGTCTATTTTTAGTTCGAATTTTACTTGTGATTAATTAATTGTGTACAGGCTATTAATTACCCCAGCAAAACAAAACCGAAAGAGACAGATGTTCTTTTAGAAATAACAGGGATAAAACAGTTCACTAGCATTTGGACTACTAAGTTCTGGTAATGTCACTGCCTTACAGGGTCAGTGTAGGTTTAGAGGTGCAAGTACAGACTTATATTGGAAAGGAAAATTTGGGAGCAAACTTACTGTGGCAGACATGGCGGCTGATAGATGATCAATTATAGTCCCTTTCCTGTTGTACAAATGATAAGTATATCACCGACTTTACAGCATGTTTAATATACAACACCGGCAGCCTCTGATTGGAGCCACCCGCCATTAAATTTTGTGTCAGTCATAGCTTCAAAATTAGGGTACCTTCCCAGCATTTGAGGCTAACCTAGAACTTCCCGTTCACGAATCCGTGAAATAACGACCTCGGTATTCGCCTCCTGTGATTTCAGAGAGGATCAAACAGGATGCGCTACAAACAGAACACTCGACACTGTCAAAACACAGGTTATGCAAGTGAAACCAAGGGTTGCCTTTGCGAATGTACAGCACGATCCTGATATATGGGCAAAACGAAGATAAATGCTTATTCATTCATGTATAATTATATTGAACTGCCTGGTTGACATGACGCAGGATATACAATATTAAAAACATTTATTTGAGGCCTTTTTTTTTTTTTTTTTTTTTTTACTCCAGATCAACATAAACAACACAATGATCACCTGAACTCCAGATATGAAACAATAAAACCATTACGTGGCACATTAAAGTTGCATTCCGTTGTCCCACTATCGAAAACAGGCAGTATTCGTCCTATTAAGCAGTATATTTGTCTGAAAATGGAGGGAAACTATGAAAATTACTAACGCATTGTATTGTGCTGAACTAAACATTATTATTCCGAGTGTATGAACTTATCCTATTTGTAATGAACATCCTGAATACTGCGTCTTTTGTTCGTCCAAGAAAGTAATAGTTATTGTGTTAATGTAACGTAAAGTGTCATCTATACATCTTCTGGGTACCACCTCAAGGGCGTCTTCGATCCAAGTTTGTGGACCCGCTCGCAGCGACTATGCAGCGCACTTGCTCTGCTAAGTAAATTTCTTGTAATAGAACAAATACGAATTTCATCGCATAATATGGCAGTGGTATGTAGGAAACACGAGCGAATAAAATGTATTTTTTGCTGTAATTTTAAAGTGCTAGGTTGTGGTTGAATTATTATTTTAAAGACATTACTTATTACGGATTCTTTATGAATCATTGGAAAATATTTAAGTATATCACATGAAGGATTATACTTTTATCTTTTATTTGACCCCAGAACGAAGAAATATGGATTATTAGAACCGGAGATACGCCCGTTTGAATAAAGTGGTGCATGCTATTTTTCGAAAATTAAAATATTTAATATCAGCCAAAATAAAAATTTCTGGGAAAAAAAAAAAAAAAAATACGGCACAGAAAACGATTTCAACACTGCGTAGCAACGAAGCGGGCTGATGAAGAGTACTCCAAATGTGTGAATAGAGTAGTCGCTCCCCTCCTCGCATGCACACGCATTAGGCGTAACCGGTTTTCCCTGCTGGTTTTCCGCTTTAGTGATCACGAAGGGAGGAGAAGAAGGGGAATGCCTTGTCACCTTGCGAGTTGTGTTCTACAGACCTACTCATACTTTTCAGGTTGTGTATCCTGACAGAGCCCGCTCTCGATGTCCTCTCACGGACAGGTTTGGGCAGAACTTCCCAGTGCCAGGGTAAAACTCTCTAACTCGAATATCACTGTCAATGGCGCCTGGTCGTACGACTTTGAAAGATGAAGAAATGAGAGACGGAAAGCGGGTAGCCATTGACCCCGAGGTTTTAACATGGGACCTCCCGAGTTCAAACTGAAAAGCTTCCGTGCTGTTATATTCCACCAATCTTCAGAAAAACTGCTTCTGGTTCCTTTGAATTAGTGCTAATATTGTCGGATGATGATGTGCGCTGCTGGTACCATAGAGAAGTTGTTGCTGAATTAGGGGTTGATACTGACATCCTTTTGTACGTGCCGAAAAGTAAACAATTAAAACAATACTACGAGAAGAACTTCATTGTCACGTCTGTAACTCTCGAGGAATACAAACAAGGAAGAGATTTGCTCATTTTAATGAACAGAAAGGGAAGGTGCACCCGCATGTACGCTAACACTAAACTTCTTCAAAGTGCTCCAATCCATGGTAGCTTTTCTGGAGTATCACAATAGCAGCAGTTTAAGGAACGTTCGTGAGTGATATGCGATGACAGTGTTACAATATATAGTATGTAACTGCAGAACGACATCTAAGAGGAATGAACAAATGAATAATTATTGATTAATTGTTCTTTCTCACATACCGCGTGTCCTCAAGTTGAAAACGTAGTCTTAGACAAAAAATGTAGCGCCATAGCAAGGGTTTCAATTCAGAAATCTTCGGCGCTATGTGCTGCTGGTGTGACGACTACTGGGCTACCATGGTAACATGCCGGCACGAGATTAAATTCTTCAACTCGCATTTTTCTGGTAATCCACTAGGCATTGGCCTTTGACCTAATAGTGTTTAGATATGTAGTTCTGAGAACGATTTTGGATTATCGGGAAAAAATCTAATGTGTACCAGCATGTTGTCAGAGCAGCGGCATATACAGGTGGAAGGGAAGTCATTACATTCCTTCTAATATATGCTTCATGGAAGCATTACAAGCAAAAATGTCTAATGACATCTTGCTCTTTGATCAACCGATTTCGAAAAAAAAATAATTGGTTTTTGTTCCAAATTGGATGCGTAATTTCACAAGAATATACAAAGATAACAGTTTACTTGTAAGATGCGTAGAGTAACTTATGTCTAACATAGCTTAGGTAGTAATTGAAGGACATCACACAGGGTTTCGAAATAATTAATCATTTAAAAGACGTGAAGCAATACTCCGAGTTGCTCTTTCAGGCGTGACGTTAAGTCGAAAACGTTGCGTTGAGGTTGATCAGGAAATTGACTGGTTTCTGGATGTAAACAGGTCGGTCTCTTGCAGGGTGGAGTAATGTTTTGACATATAGCACTTGTGATTGGCCTACACTCGCACAGTAAACATGGAAGATGGCGGCAGGGTATGTTTTTGTTTTCAAGACGCACCGTTACGGTGTTTGTTTATGTACTGAGCTAGTGAAAGTGACACCCACACAATCTGTGGTGTTGCCAACTTGTTTTCGAACAAAACTAAAATATTTCTATAGTAAATAGTCAGAGACAAAAACGTAAGATACAAAATGTGTTCCAAATACCAAGATCTACCACTGGTTTAAGTTAATGTAATGACTTCCTTTCCACCCGGTATATCTGTTGGAACCGAAATCTTTTTGTTGCTAGAGAAAAATAGCCTCTACTATCCTCATGCATTTGCTCTCCAGGTATAAAGCAGAAGGCCTGCAACGCAGCATATAATTTTTTTTCGGCGATGGCTTTTTTGATCCATTTGTCATTAATGCTGTCATGACTATAATTCGAACACAAGGTTCAGAGGGTGAGAAGATACTAAGGGCGGACGGACCTGAGAACGGAACAGCAGAGGGCAAGGTCCCTAACAGCTAAAAGTTAAGATCCTTGGTGGAGGCTTCACATCGAAACCCCGTGAAATCCGAAGAATCCCATATATCGGGAAGTTCGGCCACTGGAATTGGGCTCGTGACCCGCCGAATTCGCGCCACAGACGCTACCACCTGAGCCATCCCACTCGTTTCACACTGCCATGCTGAAGTTCCTTCATCCATCGCCAGTAACCTAACCTAACTGCGCCTTTTGCGTGTATGAGTATGGATCATATTTAATCCTCTGGCTTTTAAGATAACCATATTTGAGAGTTGAATGTTACCATTTATGTTTTGGACTTTTACTTTCTTCTTTTTCTTTTTTCTTCTTTTTCTTCTTCTTCGGCCTCGCAGTCCTTTTAGTACAACCTCGGCCTCCCTAATGATCGATCTCGTACTTCAGCTCTCCAACTTCTAATGTTTGTCCTTCTAATGTCAGCATGTACATCATCAATCCATATTTTCATTGGTCTTCCAATTGTCCTATCATCTATTTCGTTCCTCGTTCATTCCTATAACATGGCCCAGCCACTGTAATCTTATTTTAATATCACAGAGGATATCTGTATCTTTATACAAGTTTTGCATCTTCGAATTTGTTCTTATTCTCCACTAGCTATTTTCCTTAGTCGATCCATAAATCTTTCTGAGCACTTTTCTTTTCCATATATTCAAAGTCGTTATACATTTCTCAGTTAAAGTCCATGACTCACTTCCATATAGCACAATATGTTTTATAAGAGTTACATGAAATGTAACTTTGATCTTAGATAATTACCTTGCTTTCAGCATGTCTATTAGTATTTCATTTTGATTGGTAACGACTGAGCCAAGATACCTGAAAGATGACATCCATTTTCATTAATTTTAATATTAATTTCTCTGTCATTGTTGTTTACCATGTATCTTATTTATGTTAATCTTTCATCCTGGTTTATTAGCCTCATTTTGTAGTTCTTGTAGTGCCTCATTTAAAACTTAACTATTTTGTAAGGAAAACAATGTCATCGGCATAGGTATTTTATATCGTTTTATGTTAGTTAATATGTACCTACCATTGAATTCATCTGGTAAGGTTTGAGCTGCAAGTGAAGGATTTCTTCAGGGTCCAAAAATAGGCATGGATGATGATTATCCATATACAGTTCGCCACCAAGGTTAATTTCGGTGACGCTACTGGAACCAGCATGCTCAAGTGTGTTAATTACTTTTATTTTCTCATTAGCACTATTTCTACTACTATCACCGAAGAAGTAGCATGCAATACACGTGCGTTAAGTGTGTTGGAAAATCTAGGATTGGAGAAAAGCGCGACTTCGTCCAGTACTTCCTACCTCTCCCAGTTCTTCGATGACGCACTTACCGGATTTGTATCACAGTGTACCTCTTTATCCAGCTACTGAAACTTGAAATGGAAGTCGTTCACTAAAACTGTCATAACCATTACATAGCCCGAAAAGTGGAGGGCAGAATGGAAGCCGGCTGTGATGAATAGAGAGGGATTATTCCGATATTTCGAAGCCAGCAGTATGAATACCAGTGATAGATCTGTAGCTCCCGTGATTCCTGTTGATGAAATGGTACAACCCCATGACAGTTGATGTTCTTTTCACGTAGATAAGCTCCAAGCGTTTCCCATTCTGCTGTTATTCATGTAGACTATTTTTGTGCTAATGGCGAGGCGCTTTTGTTGTTCACTGTATCTACCGCTCGCATCCCATACAGGAATTCTACTTTTGAGATTTCACGGAAATACATATTTTGAGGTCCCGTGAATTAAGGTAGCATCATTTTAAAATTACCTACTTTCGGGTATAGCTATTGGTCTATGGACAACAAAACTCGGCATCGAAAAATACGGTCCAAATGTCATACTTTTAAGGATGGAAGAACCATTGACTTGTAAGCTGTTATTGTTTTATTTTTTAAGAAATAATTGCAACGATTTGAGTTGAATTACGATATATTAGAGATACTGGCAACAGAACAGATTTAACAGTGGAAAAGCTGGATGACATTGACATGAATCTTGATCGGTCACCGAATAAATCATCATCTTTATCTGATTACCCTCGCCGTATGGAGGACTGACAAACCCTAGGACTTACAAGCCGGTGCCTAGGTTCAGATGCCTGTCGGGGAGCAGAGGGACCTATGGACTGGACAGAGTGAAGACCTGAAAGCGAGTGGTCAGCCCAGCATTAGGTATGAGAGTGAGGAAGAGGATGATATGAAGTGCAGGCGAAATGGATGATTGGAAAGGTGATGATAGAGCAATTAGTGGAAGGAGTGGCGGAGGAAACCGGAGAACCCGTAGAAAACCCGCCCAGAAACCGCTTCGTCCACTACGAATACCACAAGCGGGTCTCTAGTATCGAACTCGGGTCGCCTAGGTGGTAGACGAATGGTCTAACCGCGCGGCTACGGCGTCGCCCCACAGAACAAATCATTCGCACAATTACTGTTAGCACAACAATCAAGAGTTTCGTTTTCTTGGGTACGCTGAGCAACCTCGTTCTCCAGATCTAACAATGTGCACATTGGAGGAAGTGAAAGGAAACGCTACGAATGAAATAAATTGTTTCGATTTTTTAAATATATGAAATAAATATTCTATGGACACCTGTGAATTATTTTAGCCAAACATTTTTCCCGACCCGGCATTTTTAAAAATCGTGTGACAGTTTGTCATCCGTGCGCTGCACTTTAACCATACTGTGGTGTGCCACTGGTGTTGTTTATTCTCAGTTTTGAATTCTATGTGAACCGGATTCCTTACATTTCAATTTTGCCTTTATTTGTATGTACAATTGCATACATAATCTCAAACACATTATCTGTAGATTAAATATGCACCTGATGATTGCTTTATTCATTAGCTCACAAAACATAAGTTATGCTTAAAAGAAAAGGGAATTTTAACACTAATAACTTCATAAAACAAACTTGTATTTCTCCGCAAGTAATAAGATCAACTTCAACCAAATACTTCAATTTGTCTTTAGTTTACCTTAGTATCAGAAAATGCCACTTTTATGCTTATCTGAGAATGTGAGGGCTGTTTTTAGAGAGTTAATGATTTTTCGCTAATTTAAAGTATTTAACTCTCTTATCTGAGAAACAGTTTGAGCTAGAACATTGAGCTTTTGCAGCGATTTGTTTGTTTATTCATGTTAAGTGTGGTAATTTTCAAGTAAACAAATCTAAAATTGAAAAAGTTAGAAAATGTGAATAATCGAGAACTATGCACGTAAAACACGACGCCACTGCACACACTCTCACTCTCTCACACTTCTCACACTCTTTCACACTCTCTCACACTCTCTCACACTCTCTCACACTCCCTCTTACTCTCTCACACTCCCTCTTACTCTCTCACAGAGAGACAGAGACAGACACACACACCTCCTTGGTATACATACTCCATCTGTGAAGTCGGTCTGGGTGGCTCAGTTAGTTAGACGCTGGCCTACAGATCCCAAGGTCGCGGGTTCAAACCCGGCCCAGGCCGATGGTTTTTAAGTGTGCTTAAAAACGACAGCTCCATGTCAGTAGATTTACTAGCATGTAAAAGAACTCCTGCGGGACAAAATTCCGGCACACCGGCGACGCTGATGTGATCCTGGAAATTGACAGCGTCGTTAAACAAGAAATTAATTTTTTTCCATCTGTGAAGGCCAGTAGAATGCCTCCCGAAATGCGGGAACGGCATAAATGGAAGCGAATGTACGTTCTTTACGAATTGTGTATCGGAGTGTTATAAAACTTGTAATAATATATTTTAGCTATTCTCTCTTATGCCAATTTCGAAGGCTCGTTGCTCCTCTTTGTGGCGACTGTCCGAGTAGATTAGATCACAATTACCTTGTATAGTTAACTCTAGTGTCCAAAATGTTAACTATTCCAAATGCATTTTAAGTGGATGCTAAATGGCGGAGAGTGACAAAAAATGACATTTTTAGTTCCTTTTTTCTGATTAATTGGAATTTGCCCTTTTATTTATTGTGTATTTTATTATTGTAGGCTCAATGTTTGTAAACTTAAAATAAAAAAAGTATCGTATCTGCCATTTTTTGGTCTGAATTCTGTATCACCTTTGTAAAAGATGGTAACTCTACACAGTTTGAAATAGAATGGTAAGCTTTAACCGATCTTTTAGTAGAAAGTTTGCTCTTCAGATTGGCACTACTGCAAGTTTGTTTCCTACGATTAGCTTCTTCTGTTTATGACATCTTCTGATATAAATGACCCGTTTTCTCGAAACTATTGAAGACAGATGAAATTTTTGGGATGATAAAACCAACCTGTAAGTAATGTTGTCAATCTGTTTTGAGGTCAGTGGTATTGTTGGTTATTTTAAAAAAGATAATTGTTGATGCATTGTATTAAACATGATATAGTTAAGAAAAACAATGCTAGCTTTCTTAATAAACAAGTATATTGGATTAAAATGGTAGGCATATCTAGGGCTAATTTCTGTAAACATTTTAATGAGATATCTTAAGTATTTTCTGGGATAATGGGTCAGTAATTGTGGATTTAACATTGGCGGGATAGGGCTTTTAATCTCCTCCCAAGCCCTCTGGTAGTTACAGGTAAAATGCATTTAGAGCAGCGTTCTGTTTTGTTCAGTGAAAGAAGTGATTTCTCTACGCTAAACAATCAGCGGTAGTTTCCAGTCGGCGAAGCAATTAACAGGGCTATGGCGTGGAATGCTTTCGAAGGCTGGTAACGCGACACATGAAACTGTTCACAAAGTTAGTTACGTGGTTTTCAAGCGTTCTTGTGTACCTGATGAAGTGTAAAAACAGAGCTCTTCTGACGAATCCGATACTCCCACCAGCAGCCCAATAGGTTCCTTCAGATTTTTAGCACCAGGGATGTCCATACTGTGTGTGGCAATATGTGTCTTTTGGCATGGTGGTCAGCACTCCAAAGCATACAAAGGGTTCAATTCTCGCCGGGAACGGATGTCAGTTTTGAAACAACTTCTGTTCTGGAACAAATGTAATGTCGCTTCTTTCCCACACTCCCTGTTACAGTTCTAAACCAGTTGAGGATCGACTTTGCCAAATACGTCTTTTGGTAAGATGTGCCACTTTTGGCTAGGGGTTGGGAATGAAGCGAGATAGTTCAACGTAAAGTGCGAGGCTCGCTTTAGGAGGTCCTGCTTTAGACTCCTGGGGCTGACCACTCTAAGTGGGATTTTCGCGATTTTGCCTGGTTTGCAAGGCAAATGCTGGGGAGGTTTCTCTTCTACCATGAATTCCTTTCCCTCATTTCGTGTCGTTTTGCTTCCCCTATCATGTAGGTTTAGGGGTTGTGCGGTGTCAGTTGATGTCGAACAAATACTTGTTGTTTGGAAAGTTGCTTTCGGCACTGTCAGTTAGCCCTCTCTGAGCCGCCTCAGGTTCCTCCAGAAGGTGGAATCGTTAGGGACCTCTGTCGCCTGTCTCTTGTCAAGCAGTGTCCTTCGGTTCTCCATCCGTTCCTCCAGTTGGTCATAATCATAGTCACAGTCAAGGCTTGGGATCTGCGTTTGTCCATCATCCACGCAAAACCCAACTATCATAAAACAGCCTTAAATAAATTAAGATAAAAGTTGCTTATAGAAACGCTAGGCGAGGCATTTAATCCTTAATATGTAAACGTTATGACTAATTGTAAGTATATAAAGGTCCCTTGCACCATAACACTCTTTGAATACTTTGCTTAAGCCGTTAACAAACTACATATTTGGGACTGAACTTTAATTAAAAGTAATAAAAGTGTTCAGCTGTCACTTGGAAATATACTATTTTGCTTTACGTTAGAACGTGGATTGGATTACGTTGTTTATCTCGTGTAAAATTTTGTGCGTATTACATTAGTTTACTAATGACCAAATTGAATTAAAGGTACAAAAGGGAGCACGGCAGGACAGAAACAATGTAGCTACTTTAAATCGTAATGTGTCAACTTAACTGAAACCCTGTTCTTAAATGTACCTACCTCAAGAATGACGCGATAAATCATGAGAACAAGTAGAAACCTTCACACGCGCCTGCTAATGCAGTCTAAACCGTAGCAATCCGTCTTCCACTAAGCCCTTGCACCTTGGAGCCTCTTCGGGAAGCCTCTGGTTTGAATAACGAAAATACAAATTTGCACTCCTACCCACTCATAAATCTCTGCCGAGCAGGGACAGTGCTCTTCTCCTAATTGTAATTTCTGGCACGATGGCTCAAGATTAACGGTTAGTTAATTTGAGTAATGAAACGACTAAAGGGAATGGAGTAAAGCAGCATTGGCTGCAGATCAGGCCTTTACATTGCAGTTATGAGGGCTATTTACACTGCTATTACCTTCACTGGCTGTAAGTGTGATTAAAGTTCCATCGGTACTGTAAGTATGCAAACGTATTTAAAGCAGTCATGTCAAAGCCCATAATCGCTAGCTCGAATTTAAGTGCTGAGCACTTTATCAGTATAAAACAGGCATGGTTGAGAGGATTAGTGAGGTGCCTAGTAGAGTGGTGGAAACGGGTGGACATTGAATAGGGTAGGAGAAGCTTCAAATCAACATTTATGTGTTTTTTCACAAATAAAAAAACATGCTGGGAATACGTAGTGCTTAGAATACTAAAATCAAATACTAAGCATAGAGTGTAATGTCAGAAGACCTGAGAATTACAGTGTTTACTAGTGATCGCCCTTCACAGGTGGGGAAATAGTGGTCAAATAAGTGCTTAGTTTCTGTTCTTAATACTACCTGTTGGTTTTAGTACTGGAAGAGAAGATTCTCCAAACTATACCACTCTATCCATATTATATCAAGGTAGTTGATTATCTGCTTAACTGATGCTATCCCCGCTGTTAGTTTCTCTTCAGGTGCATTGAAAGTAGTAGTGGTGTAGAATTTACTAATCACACATATCCATTTGATTGTGCTTCTTGTTTCAAGATACGCATTGGGAATCATCCATGGATGATTAGAAAACACCTTGATTTTAAACAAACCGGTTTTATAGGGACGAAAAGTCAATTATGAATGAATATATACATTTTGAATATGAAATACACTTGCAGTTTAAGAATGGAAGAAAATTAGCTATGTATAGATAAAAATATCGACAGACAAAATCAAAGAACTGGAAAACTGACGGTGAGTTGTCCAGTGCAACACTGTTGTTATGCTGTTTTGTAACTCTTACAACAGTGGGATTTTTCGCGGTTTGGTAGGCGAATGCTGGGGTGGATTATATACTGCCGTGAGTTGTGCTGTCCCTATTTCCTGTCATTTCACTTGCTTAGTTTTCAAGGTCGAAGGACCAGGTAAGTGGACGGCTGGCGAAGCGCGTGGCGGTGAAGTTTGCTGTGAGAAACTGTCTGCTCTGGCGTTCGGTGTGTGACAAGCACCCATGACCTCTCGTGGAGAGAGGTATAATGTTGAAGAGGGGGCCCCTCCCGGCGCCAGGGTGTAATATCTGAAGCTTTTAGGGGCTCCACATGTGTTCGACCCTGTCGCCCCGGACCTCATCTTCCTCTATGTTAATCGGTTCTGTGCCCTGGAGGTTTCTAGAAGCACAGTAGGTCTTCATGTGCGCTTAATTGCCAAAATCCTTCCCAGCCTCCCAATAGCCATAACCAACATGATACTTTTGGCTGACAGAAATTATAAATATTTTCACTTTGCAAGATATATTACATGAATGAAAGCCATTTGCATCTGGCAAATATAAATTGCTTGAAGGTATAAGGTTGTATTGGGTTTTAACTATTGCGGCATGGTGAAGTGGGAAAAATAGGGGTAGACGAGGCACAGTTTCCCAGAAACAGTAAAAGTACCTCCACGGAAGTGTGCAAACTCTCCCTCTCTGTCTTCATTCGGTTATCACAGATATGGCACAGTATCATTCTTGTTTAGGAGATGGCCATTGCGATTCACTTTATTTAATGACACGAGAATGAAGAACAGTGTTTGACTCTGTTGTATCATGCCAAGTTCTGCTTGCACGTACATTTCTGAAAGCGTTCCTTGCCTAAACTTTCTTCAATGCTTTATGGATATTAGCTGCAGTATCAATACGAAACTCCTTTTCTGTAGTTGAATTTGCATGAGCATGCACTTAATAGTATGGCTTTTAGGCAAAAGGTGGGTTTACTCACTAAGTTATACTCATGGTAGGCAAAATTTCCATTAATTTTAATTTAAGGCGTTTACTTAACCGCGTTTGGATCCTAATTTTCTTACTCTTCCTAAAGAACAACTTTGATACAATCAAAGTGCAAACAAAAACGAAGAAGCTGAACAAATTTAACTTCACATTTACACAATATATTCGAAAGTTAAACCGGAACAACATGCTAGTAGTACGCTATAAATTTATCGTTATAATTTCGCTCCTGCCGTGTACTCAAACTTGAAACTCTCTCAGGAGTTCCTTCGTGCATCAAGCAAGTTTATTCAAGCTCCTCCCTAGTTAGCTATTACACCCCTTAGGGCCAGCAGCCTCTCTGTACCAGAGTTTGCGTGCTTTAACGACATCTGCCTTCACCCTTCATCGCGTCTGTTACAGATCAAAGGGCATAATGCTGTAATAAGATATGCGACTCCAGGTAAAGGTGGAGCTGATGAAAGTTAGGAAAAAAAAGTATCAAGCCTTATAATGGAATAGTGAGCATTCAATAAATGGCATGCTTGGAAACTAGAAACCGAAAGGAAACAAGTCAGCAAGAAGGATCTTCGCTGTAATGGTACGATTTTTTCGTGTTCAGAGAGAAAAGTGACGTTATAAGTAAGAAGCACGTATATAACTGTGCCGTGGAGCAGCCAACTCCTCAAGCTTTCTGCGTCTTCAGCTATTGCATCCTGTCTTCAGGAAGCAGTTCTGAATTTTCAACAGAACCATCCTGTTTGATATAAAGCCAATGTAGCCCTTATACGAATCACAAAGTAAGTCTTATGCAACTGCATCAATTCGTTTTTTCCCCTCTGTCTTTGAATAAAGTAAGACAGAAACGGTTTGGTATGAGAATATTCTTTATTGATCGGGGATAACGGATCAATATACATTATGTTGTAAAGAAACATTAACAACGGAAAGCTGTAAGCAATTCGACATCAAAATTTTGAGGGACTGCAGAGAGAGATAAGGAAATTATGGTTCAAATTCTACAGGGCTTCGAGATTATGTATTTGCCTTTCGCACAGATTTTGCATCTGCTCAGCTGGTCACGGGTCTTGATTTGAGAAAGGATATAATGAAGAGGGAAAATGCCATCCTATGCAGCGCTCTGTAACAGGTCTTGAAATACAAGATTATTCCGAAATATTTGGGACCTTTGGGGACCTACTTAGTGCTTATCTCAACGAACTTCTTAGACTAAGAGCGCATTTTACTGTGTCGCTGATTGCTTCCCTTCAAGAAAAACTGCGCGGTTGTCAAACGTCTCCGCATTCCAAAGCGTTTTTCTACAAATCCATGACAGATACCTGCTGTTTATGAAAATTGCAACTCCATGAAAACATTCCCCGAATGAATCCAAACATGCCCGAGATATGGCAGTCGGCAATTTGTTCGTCAGGGTCCTCCAGTAACCAGTATCAAAGATGTGTGGGCTCACATACTAACTCTCTGAAGGGAGATCTCCATGTCATGGCGTTTAGCAGCCTACGCCAAATACTGAACATTCAGGTTCATGTAGGTTCGTCAAGTTGTACACTGTTTGTCATGTACCCAATATGAGGTATAAACTTCATTTCAATCATGCGTTTCCTTCTTGGTGCTCCAATTTTCACAATAGTAGTGTATAAGAAACATGCCCATAAGTTTTATCGGTCTAGTTTTATAACCTCTCGTTCTCTCCCTCTCTTTCTCTCTCTCTGGTTTAAAGGATGACATTCTCCCCCTGTATAGTAAGAACGAGGGTTTAAATTTGGGTGACTTGCATTAAAGAGCTGTTTTAAAATGTTGACGGTAATATATCTTGCATAAACATCGCAGTATGTGCGTAGAGCGTAATAGAAGAGATTAATGAACTATGAGCTCTTCAAAAGCAAGAAGTGGTCATTAAAATTTTATGTTCACTGATGGAACGGTTACACGTGGCACCTTTTGCATAAAGAAAAGAGAAGTAAAACTATAAGGAATTTTAAAAAGCGTGCCATCGTTGTTAACACCTAATGAATGTAGGGATATTAAGCTCCGGCAATATTTTTTTCAAATAACGAATGTTTTAGTATTAATAATCTGTACAGAATGCAAACAAAATGCGGAGATATTAAACTCCTGCAATACTTTTAGAAAATAACAAATGTTTTAATATTAAGAACGTTTACGGAATGTAACTAAATGTTACATAACGTATATCAGTAATATTAATTGAAATAATGAATCACGATTTACGAACGCAATTTTATTTTTAGTAAACACAAAGATTAAATATATTGTGGGGATTTCTTTAAGGACCTTTGAGAAGCAAAAGTTTGTAACTTTGTGATAAAAATAACGGTTTTTGCTGCTGTTTGGCGCTTAATAATGAGACATTTCTTTCCCTTCGTCTACAAAAGCACCATAATTTTCTTCCTGTTCTCTTCCACATATTTTTCTCTTTGAACGGGTTTCCATGCATAAGTGAGTGCTTTCGGGCTCTTTGGACCAGTCCATCTCTTGCCCTTGGCTATTGTCTCACATTCTTTGAGATAGTGATGTGATAGATATGGTCTATCCTTTATTTGCACCCTCTTCCTTTTAATTTGATATTGGCCATGATGCCAGTTGTGTTCGACTCCTCTATCATTGACCGCAGTGATGCTAGTCTTTTGTTACATCTTTTTGGTGGACGATTCCATCCTCTGGCGAAGGAACAAGTAGTCGATATTTTGAGGCACTTTATCGCCAGTGCCAGATAGGGTTATCTTCTTGGTACCTTCACGATTCTCGCGTATTGCAGTATCATGTGTTAACAACATTTGTGATAGGTTGTTACTAGACCTACTAGGCTTCTAGTTCCTAGAAATGTTAAATTACGCACTTAAAGTAGGTTCTATCACAATTCAAAATAAACTCTAAAATTGTAAAAATAGGTGGACAAAAGTGATATTTTTTATTTCCCATTACAAATTAGCCGAAACATTTGACTGTCTTTATTGTATGTGTCCATAATTAGAGTCGCAGTAAACAACTAACACCTTTTCTAAGTATTCCATTGAGAATCTGCATCGCCTGTCAGATAACACCATCTTGTAAGCCGAAAATGAGCGTTGAGCACTTTCATGTGTTTAAGTGTTGTGCCAGACAAGATGTCTGTCACTTTGCGGAGAACTGTCAGTCCTGGGTTCGTTTGAACCACTGATTTGAGTTTTCCAGAAACTTGCTCACCAACATAACCAGGAACCAAGTTGATTTTTTCTGTTACCGCTTCTATCAATTCCAGTTGCATGTGGACCGGGTTGACTGAAGGCTCTAGAGCAGCGGCCACCATCTCAATGCACAGGTGCACAGCAGGTCGTGCAAGTTTACCCGTTGCACGCCGGAATAGTCTACCGTGCACTCCGTAGCCTTCAGAGCAGTGGCGGAATGCCTGCCGATCTTGCAATTGAAATGCACAATTGACTGTGCTACAATAATAATCGAATTGTAATATGAAGGATATAATTGTTATATCAATTGTTTTAATATACCGTTTCTTTCATTATCATTCAACTTTTCTTTTAATGAAAAAACAAATGAACAATTAATTGATAGTTTAAACAAAATGAAAATAATATACAATCTATTTACAATACAGCAGTGTTAAATAACAGCTCGGAGAAAAGAAATAAACACAACATATTACTCAGAAGTGGAACCTAGTTTTCTAGATTTTTGTTGTCTCTTTTGACGCACTAGTTTTTCAAAATTAGGTAGCAATGTTTGTGCAGCAGCTAGTCTAAGTTGACATTTTAAGTTCTGATCCGACAGTTGACTTCTGCAGCGGTTTTTGTTTAATTTCATTAGCGAAAAAAATTGTTCGCATGTATATGTGGATCGAACATACATAGAACAGGAGCGGCATTTCTAGTAGAAAGAGGAAATGTATTTCTTGGAAAATGTGAAGAGAAATCACTCAAACTAATTCTATTTTGGAATTTATTTTTCAGTTGACGATTGCATTGCAAATCGATAAGCTCAAGTTGCAATTCAGATGGAACATTATCAACTGTAGAGTAAAGCTCAACAAATATTTGGAAAATTGACTCTAATTGCACCACGTCTTGTTAATATTTGAACATATTCTTGCAAGTCTATGACCTGAACAAACTGCAGAACTGTTGAGAGCTTTGGGAAATGTATCAAGTTCTTTGAAGTTAACTGTCTTTTCCATAAGGATAGTTTTATTTTGAATGCTGTGATACTATCACACAAGTCCGTGATGAGTTGATGCTTTCCTTGCAGCGATTTATTCAGTATATTGATATGTTCTGTCACATCTGCCAGGAACGCCAAGTTGGAAACCCATTTCTCGTCAATTAATTCTTGTACAGGTGTTCCTTTTTGCTCCATAAAACACGATATTATGGTAAAGTACCATACTCGCTGTTGCACTCTTCTAGGAAGCTTTGAAGCTGACGATGACTAAGCCCTTTAGACCTAATTGCATTAGTTGTTTTGGTCACAACATTCATCACATTGTTCATTTTAATGCTTTTGGCGCAGAGACTCTGTTGATGTACAATACAATGTACAGGTATAACCTCATTAGGTTCAGACTCTTTGTATTTTGTTTCAAAAGTTCAACCACACCAATTTTTCCAAGGCAGACCAAAATTTTCAATAACCTCTTCAAGAGACAAAATCTGATCCTTTTGTAGTATCCTTCATTGCAACAAGATCTAATAGTTCTTGTTTAATCTGAAGCTCTGAATCTACACCTCTTATAAATATTGCAAGTTGAGATGTTTACGAAAACAAACCGCAAGAGACGAGACAACACTGCAGTCCACTTCCACGTCATGCCTCAAACTGAAATCGCACGGCACTGGCGCAGTGCACAGTGCTACGTTATTTGCTCTAGCACAAAATCCGTCCACTTGGTGACCGCTGCTCTAGAGCATTAATAGTGAGGACTGGAGATACATATTGACGCATACGTTCTTCTCCGTCGAAGACGTCGCCTTTAAGACCTATAAGATCTCGTGTTTGGTGTCCGGACTAGCTCTAGCAAGAGGTCCTAATCTGCAGGGTATGCGTGAGTTATGGTAGGAATGGAACCAAACGAAGAATTAACCAACATTTCACTTTATTTGCAAATTTCCAGATTTGTAAAGAACTGCCGACGATATTTAAATAGAATGTAACTTTGTAACTTCAACTACAACGTTATAACACTTTAACTTTGTCACCCTTTAGCAACCGCCGAATTATGTATACGTGCTAGCTTACGTACAACTCCCAAGTTGCACGTGCGTTATCTCGACTCGATTCAAGACGAGTGTGTGTTGCGTTGCATTTGTTTTTGCGCGAGCAACACGAAGGGAGCGATTTCCATTGGCTAACTTTAGAGCACGTCATGGTAAGATAGGAATCAGCCCGCGGAATCACTATGGCTTCGTACAAACAACAATTGTAACGTTATCACTCATTCAAATCTGCCTAGGCTTCCATTCTTGAGACTTTAATCTATTCAGCTTTATTACGTGTTCCCCTTAACTATTGACTAGAATCTCCTTTTGTTTCTTTCTATTATCAAATATATATATATTGACATGATAATTTCGGTTTCAATATGTAATGTGATTTGCTGATCGCAGTATCATGGACAATTGTTGGGTACTGCAGAAGCTCTTTAGCTGCTCACTGCCTCGTCCCCCAGTTTCAAAACAAAGTTATCGTCCTTCATATTATCGCCGTGAAAGCTTCAAGTCATATATCAGAATATCCTTCCCACGTGGAGTAAATCACGTGATAGGAGTCGGTTGCGCTTTACTGCTGCGAAAAACTAAGTTGTAATGTCAGTCTAATTATAAAATGCACTATACGAGGCAAGCGTATTTGATAAATCAACATTTAGCATAGATCGTGACATGGATGTAATATTGTTTGTGTATTATTAATTGTACACGTCGTATACTATTACATTAATAATACATAGAGGAACAATGAGCTAAATCTGCCTTTCTGTTCCAAAGTAGGGTAAAGGCGGGGCAAATGGACAGAGGGGCAAACGGACAGCTTCTAAGTAATTTTAGCGCATTTTGACTTCCGAGGTTGGTAACAGTATATGGTGTGATGCAGAGTGTTCATCTGGCTTCTGTTGATCAGCTGTATAAATATTTCCTGTGTAGACCTTCCAGAATTGTTGGAATCCAGCTTCAAAGCTCTGCAGGTAAAAATATACGTCTATAAATTTCTGAAACTGTAAGAAAATGCGCTGAGTTTGCAAGGATTATGCGGATTATGAGGTCTTCTAGAAACTTCTGCTACGTGTTACAGTCATCATAGGGAGTACCTTGGTATGTTGTTATGCTTACTGGAACCAAGGAGCTGCTGCTCTCTCTCAGGGAAGCTGTATATTAAGGGCGTGTAGAAGGGGGCAAACGGACAGCTTGCTGTGGGGGCATACGGACACGCTCTTATCCAAGCTTTCTGAGAGACAGATATATTTGTGATGCACATAAAAATGTATCCAAAGTATTCGCTAACTAAAATAGGTTGTTTATGATTTGTAGTTATTGTTCGGAACCGGCAAAGAACTTTAAATCGCTGTACATGGAGCAAAGAATGCATGTCAGGTGCTGTGAAAACTGTAAGAGAGAATGGAATGCCTTTGTGGAATAAAGTTGGTAACATTTTTAACTGTCATGAAACAGGGCTGTAGCTGATTTAAAACCAAAAACAAAAAGTGATATCACAGCGCAGTAAGAAAGATGTAGTGAGCCAGGCAAGCTGTGAAAAGGGTGAAACCATTAGTGTGATGGCATGTGTCTCAGCAAGGGGGCAATATGTGCCCCCGTTTATAGTAATGAAGGGTCAGCGATACAATGAGAATTTTGAGATTGGCATGACTCCAGGATCTAAAATTGTTCTATCAGAAAGTGGCTACATGAAGTGGGAACAATTTGCAGAATTTCTTTAGCACTTTATTTCCGTGAAACCTAGTAGAACTGTGTCAGTGGATTCAGGAGCTGCAGAATTTATCCCTTCAATCCCAACAGTCTTACTGACCATGTATTTTGTCCATGACAAGTTCATTTACAGAATGAACAACATGAAAATACAGAACCTGATATTGAAAATGACATCCTTGAAGCTAAGAATCAGCCACCGTTGGACATTCTTCGAGATGCAATCCCAGAGAATGGGAACAATTGCGAAGTTCGCAGATCACCAACACCAGCAGGCCTGACTCAAGTTTCTACACCCTCGATAAGCTCGACTCGATAAGTCCTCATCCAATAACTGCTCTGGAAATTAAAAGCAAACCAGGAACTAAAAGAAACTCGAGAAAGTCTGAAGTTATTATAAGCCCAGAATTTATAAGAGGAAGACTGTCTGTGCTAAAAAGGAAAAGGCGGTAGCAGCGAAAGCCTGGAACACTGGAGCTAAGAAGAATCTTGTCTATGAAGCAGAAGATATCTGGAAGAAATGCCGAAATTGCTACAAGGAAGGTGAGAATTGGGTTCAGTGCCTCAACTGGTGCAAACTGGTACCACGTTAAGTGTGTAGAGGCTGGAAATGATCCATATTTCATGTGCCACAATTGTATAAGTGATGACAGTGACTAAAATTGTTGATGTCCGTTTGCCCCCAACAGAGTGTCCTTTTGCCCCTGTGGTTGGGGCAAACGGACATTGTAACATCCTTAAACTAATTAATATTTTTCTGTTCATGTATCTTATTCCAGACTATATAATTTTCAGTTTCGTCAAATGAAGGTTTAGTACTTCTGTTAAAATAATATTTCTGACTCTACAGTAAATAGTATGACCTTCATTATGAAAAATGTGCTTAGCCTGTCCGTTTGCCCCGCCTTTACCCTATATAGGAGTGGGTATCTCATCTTTTTTCTGTGAGGGGCCCTAATGACCAAGTTGTCGACGTCGCCCTTAAACCCGACGTCGGTCTGGGTGGCTCAGTTGGTTAGACGCTGGCCTACTGATCCCAAGGTCGCGGGTTCAAATCCGGCCCAGACCGATGGTTTTTAAGTGTGCTTAAAAACGACAGCTCCATGTCAGTAGATTTACTGGCATATAAAAGAACTCCTGTGGACAAAATTCTGGCACACCGGCGACGCTGATGTGATCCTGGCAATTGACAGCGTCGTTAAAGAACAAAATAATTTAATTTCTTAAACCCGACACTCACTCACTCACTTTTTTCTGTGAAGTACAGTATACGTACAGAGTACAAAATGTCATATTCGCTACCAGTTTTAAAATACATTAACCTATGAGTTTTGTGCGTATCGAATAAAATGTGAGATTTTAATTTATAAGACTACATAAACAAAAAATGTAGTTTTTCTTCTTTTCGCCATCTGGTTTTCACTTAAATATTATCTGCGATATTTATCTAGCTTTATAATGGCGTCTGAGTGCTGAATCCCTTATTATAAAGGAAATATGAATGGAAATATGCTTTCTACTGGGAAAGCATGCAAAATGTGTTTGTCTTCATAGAGGAATGTATCTTAAACTTGGAATGAAGCATGCAGTACCAGCATAAGCGCATTATTATTGTTACCGATAGTTGACAGCGCAGCAAGGTAGCTGTAAAGATATGGATTTTATACAATAAAATTGTTTTTTGTTTTGTTTAATGGATATATCAGAGAAACTTCCCTTAGCTGATTCGCTCGCGAGAGGAACTGACGCGTTGCGTGGACGTTGTACAACGATGCTGTGGTTGTATAAGCAACGGGAAAAAAATCTGATGTGTCACTCACATGACTTTCTCTACTCTTGTACTAACCATTCTTAGAACATCTTATTCCTATATTTTCTTCGTGTTAGTTAAGATAAACATTTGCAGATATTATCTAATTGCTTATTTCCTTGTAGGTACAAGG
This sequence comes from Tenodera sinensis, assembly GCA_030765045.1. Lineage (NCBI taxonomy): Eukaryota > Metazoa > Arthropoda > Insecta > Mantodea > Mantidae > Tenodera > Tenodera sinensis. The sequence goes on from CM060964.1 coordinate 28,261,735, forward strand.
GGAATATGGGATACAGTAGGCTTTGAGCGATAGTCAAATCTTGTAAACCTTTGCGATTCCGTTCTCTTTGCACTGTTAACATATAATAAGTTAACAACGATGCTGCATTTGACGAAAGTTTAAGTTTTCCGAAACTACAAAATATCTACGAATATCTCCGAAATGGTTCACTCTTCAAAAAATTTACTCGGACATAAACTGTTTGTTTTAGTGAGATCTACATTTTTTGTACAATAAGATTTTGTCTATCTCTTACGGTTTACGAGATATTCAAAAGTCATCCAGAGTAAACAGTACTACATAGGTTGTAGCCAGAATATTCCAAATATACGTTTTATTTGTCACAAAAATATCTTAAGCATATGTCACTTTAATCAAAATCGTTAGAGCCATTTTCAAGAAAATAAAAATTTTCCATGTAAAGGGTAGTTTAGGGTGGAGCAATTTTCAACAAAATCTTCGTGTCGCATCCTTGAAAGATATGAAACTTAAATACCAATTTTGGTTTTTAACCGACTTTTAGTTTTTGAGTTATGTTGTACACACACGCACGCACACGCACACACACACACACACACACACTTTTTTCTAAAAATGCTTTTTTTTGATTCAGATTTAAAATACATTTCCGGTGAAATCTCGACATCGAATTTTTGGGTAGAATACAATGCTTCTTTTACTTACTAGTAGAGAAAGTACCTAGGTGACACGGAGGAACCCCCTTGTGTGTCGACTAAACGCGGATCTTTTGCAGTTACCATCCCCAGGAGAAACAGATGATTTTCTGGAACCGGAGGGTATAGGCAGCAAGCAGGTCTCTAACGATTCAAAGCTTGATGACCCGTTACACCGGCGGACTCCTCAGAAAAGGCTTACCTCTGGCGGGACCGGAGATAACGTAACTCACCTGAGGCGGCTCAGAAAAGGCACTTATCTGGCTGGGCAAACGAATAATCATCTGCGCCATCTATCCGACACCGATCGACATAAACCTATTGGAAACATGAAAGTGGGGGTAAAATGTTAGGAAATGAGGGAAATTCCTAATACAGGGAAACCACGCCGACATTCTCGTTGTCAACCAGGGAAAACTGCGAAAAACCCATAGCCTAGGTGGCCGGCCTTAGGAACCGAACTCTGGAACTCCCAAATGCGAGTCTCTCACGATACCTCGGTGCCATCTCGCTCGGTGAATGTTATGAAGAGTTGAAAATAATGTAACTAGCCTCGTACAGTTTGAAAATATTGCTATTTATTAGCAACGGCAAATATCTGAAGGTCGCAAGTTCGATTTTCCCGTTCTGTGGTTGGTGTTTTTAGCCGCCCTAGCCCCTCCTCACCACAGCGTGACTCTGGGGATTCACTCAGCCCCTATGTAATGGTGTCGAGCACCGAGGGTTGGACATAAAATTTCCCAGGAGGCGAAAGCTAGCCAGTGGTGTATGTTGACCACATTGTGTCGAATTGTCCATAAAGGAATAGCCTTAATCTGATGTACCTCAAGGGCCTCTCTGACCTAAAGGGATTACTCTTTACCTTTATTTATTCTCTTATGAAACTTAGGGCCAGTGCTTTCATTAATGGAATGAAATATTCGTCTAAAGCGCTCACATATTCCCTGGTGGTAGTAGGGCAAAAGGTAACTTGGATTTGAACTATTCCATTTACAGTTCCTTAATGGACGTGCTAGTGTTTACAGTCTCGTTAAAATGACGTTTTGTTAGGGTGTTAAATTTTAGGAACAGCAACCTCTGGAAGCAGATGAGGATGATAATATAGTTGGACCAAAAACACAAGATTACTTTCGAAATTGTGCTTCAAGAGGCACAAACACCTCCATAAGAGAGACCTAAAGTAGCATGCAGTTTATTAATTAGAAGTGAACACGGCTTCTGTTAAGACTCCCTGTGGTTCTGGTGCTTATCATACTAGCTTTCAAACCCACAGGTCTCGGGTTCGATTCATGGTTGGAGGATGGGCATTTTTCTTTAGCCAGGATTATTCCCCGTACTCCCTACAGAAGGAAAGAGGGAAAGATAGAGATTAACAATTATTTTGTAGTTTAACGGTGCTGTCAATTGCCAGGATCACATCAGCGTCGCTGGTGTGCCGAAATTTTGTCCCGCAGGGGTTCTTTTACTTGTCAGTAAATCTACTGACATGGAGCTGTCGTTTTTAAGCACACTTAAAAACCATCGGTCTGGGTCGGATTTGAACTCGTGACCTTGGGATCAGAGAGAGAGAGAGTATGTGTATATGAGTTTAATGGCAAAGAAAGCCCAACGGAAACAAACCCAAAGCCATATTACTATTCTCTCAGTTTACTATTCTGTTATAGGGACATGTAAATGGCCCCATCCCCCCCCCCCCAAAATACCCATCTGTTAAGTTCATCTCGTTTAAATTGAAACAAGAACTTGTAGTTCCATACGATTAGTGTGAACTCTTAGTGGAAGTTGGTACCTTGCTGTGTTTAGCACTACAAAACTGAATCTAAAATGAGCCCTACTTGAATTTTAGCACTTGGTTTATTCGTATACAGCCTCGTTATTTCTAGTGCAATTAAAAACTAAATATAGAATACTTAAATGGCGTGAAAATTTTATTTGCATGAATTTGTGTATAAATTACAGTAATACGCTTAGAAAAAGAATTGGTCGATTGAGTAATCGCACATCATTAATGGTATATACAATTTGTATTCTTAAAATAAATTAATCTGTAATTTACAAATACCATAACATGGAAACAAGCGGTTTTTGCTTTTGAAAATGCGGGAGAAATGACAAGTTGAAACTGACTAGGAAATAGAAACCAAACCAAAGCGAACGTATTTAATATTGTTATATTGTACACGCAATAAAATAGTTTCATTGTTGAACACATTTTCTGCCGTCATAGTTTTACATTTTTATGTAAGACGTAAAGAACATCCATGTTCGTGGAAGAACCATTGGGGAAAGAAGGGAAAATATGTATGTAGCATGCGCAGCTGAGAGGAGTAATTTATGAGAATTACTTTTTAAAACGTTTTCCTTGCCTAATTTTCAAGTAAGGCAGGGTGAAATAGCGAGCTTTGCACAGTAAAATTTCAGGAGCGGAGATTTCATTTTTACGGAAAATGGGAAAGGAATTAGTATCAATTATTCAAAGGTTATTGTAGGCAAGGTCCGGAGCCGGAGCACGTGGAGGAAAGCCTAGAAGCGGCGTAGCGGCAGCCGCAGCCGCAGCTAGGAACCTCCAGCTATGTGCTTAGTAGTTGTCTGGTTGAGACAAAGAACACTACAAATACTCTCTGTTCCTGTTTTATCTATGCATGTATTATGCATGTTGGCTGGGCGTTAAGGACAATGCTTTCTGAATACTAACGGGCATGATGAAGGCAAATTGTGAACTGTGTACCACAATTTCCACAAAAGTGGTTTTAAGAAAAACAATTCCAAAGCGTCTCTGCAATTAAGTGTTATTTATCACATACGAAGCTCAAGATTGAGATTCTAAACGTGATCAATGAAGTGAAAAGGTAACGTTTGCAGGGGAACAACTATCTCAAATTAATAAGGTAAAGTACCCAAATAAGTGATACTTTATCCAAGTTTGCCATCTTATCTACTAGTATAAATATTTTTATGTCTCTATGGTGATTTGCATTCGTAAAAGTAGGTATCTATTTACCGTGAACGGCTGACTAAGCTGCCAAAACAATGAAGTTATGCATGCTATGTCTGTACAGCAGACGGACAGAACCAGTTCCCCACTCTGTGCTGTCACATGCACTAAGAACGCCGATAACTTGATTCCTCTTTAAAGTAGCTGGATTACTAAGCCTACTGATAACATTTTCTTTGAAATGAAAGATGACAAAAACCAGGATTTTCAAAATTTACAAGGAGCATTTTCGATCGCGGGAATGGAGTACAATGGTGTACCTGAAGTGGGGTGCCCGCCTCGGTAGCGTGATGGTTAGCGTGTCTGTCTCACGTTCAAGAGGTCGCGAGTTCGAATCTCGCTTAGGGTAAGTTATCCGGGTAAGGTTTTTTTCCGAGGTTTTCCCTACCCTGAGAAGACGAATGTCGGGTAACTTAAAAAAAGCTCCATGGACCTCGGGCTCATTTGAGCATCATTCCACCCATTTCATTTCATTCATTCGTCCGATATGACGCAATGTTGGAGGACGTTAATTTTTTTTTAAAAAAAAAAAAAAAACCTGAAGTGGGGTTCGAAAAAATTATTTTCTTATATAACGACGCTGTCAGTTGCCAGGATCACATCAGCGTCGCCGGTGTGCCGGAATTTCGTCCCGCAGGAGTTCTTTTACATGCCAGTAAATCTACTGACACGGAGCTGTCGTTTTTAAGCACACTTAAAAACCATCGGCCTGGGCCGGGTTTGAACCCGCGATCTTGGGATCAGTAGGCCAGCGTCTAACACCTGAGCCACCCAGACCGACGTGGGGTTCGAAGGTCAGGAAGTAAACCGTTAGTGCCAAGTCGTGCTTTCCTTCCTCAAAGGTTCCCGGTCAACATATCAAATGGACTCAAGGCGTAGGACTTTCAATCCCATGTTTTGTGTCATTGCACTTCGACACTTGAATATTCGGGGGGGGGGGGGGGGGGCTATCATCAGGGTCGAATTCTTTCGAGTGTTTTCTCTTTCAGAGAAGACAATGCTGCACAGCTTCCCGAATCCCCGTCCACTTCAAGTTATACCTGGATTTGTGCACGGCGCGTCGGTAATGTTGGTTGTACGTTGCAGGGATTGTATCGATACAGTCAGCTACGAATTGTGGCTCTGTGCATTCATGTATCCAGAAATTACAATACCTATGTATTACAGATATAAGACACTACAGCCGGCAGGAGCGGGATTCGAACTAGAAATCCGCTCCCCTAACCACTCGTACATAAAGCACAGCTGCGGATACGCAGGCCAAGGCAACTACTTAACACATATTAATATGTAATATGTATTCCAACAGTTCTAATTAGACAAGTACAATATAACTACCTGGGTTACTGGAAGTCAGTAGCTATTCCAACTGGAATAATATACTCGTAACTGCTATGCTAATTTACATGGTTGATGTTGGCCCTAGCCATTCATTATACAATACACAGAACCATAACAGTTACAAAATTGCTAAAGGTCTCACCGTTTAAACTGTTCTGTTCAGTGACCACTTCAATTTTTTTCTCACATTCCATAAACATTTTCTAACCCTTCTTTGTTCCGACTGGTCTTTGAAAATGTTTCTCACTGTTAACTCTATCTCTATTTCACCATTCTCTACAAATCCTCTGTTTCCTCCATAGATAAATAAGATTTTCTTTACCATTGCATATTGGACATGTTCCCTACACTACATTCTTCCATTCATTTCTCAGTTTCCATATTTCCAATCGAAATCAAGCAACCTCTTCTCTTTCGTTCTTTTCACAAACCTTAAGAGGTAACTCTCTCCCTAATTTATTTCTCCATTTCTTGTAATAGCTAAGTGACTTTTTGTCTCTTATTTAATCACTACAGTCCGAACCTTCATACAGGAAACAAAAGGTTGCGGGGTTTGGACTATAGCGAATGGGAGTGGTTAGTCGGTCGCATGATCACAACACAGAGGAGGAATTAGGAACGTTGTAGATAAGGTTTTTGCATAACTTACATTCAACGTCGTCACCTTCTGCAGTAAAACATTCATTCCCAAATTCTTGTACAAGTTGAGCAATACGTGAACATTTTTATTTTAGTGCTTCAGGCATTTTACTGTGTGGGACTAGTGAACACACTCGAGAGACACTATGCGTTCTAGGCAGTGTGCTCCGTGCTGTCACTGTACTGGGGCAATGACGTCTCACTCTGCCCTTGTGGAGGTAACTTGTGAACGCTTCATTTCGCGATAGCTGTAGGTAGGTTCGGGCCCTATTAATCACTGTCCAGTAACTTCTGTATACCTAGCAGGTAATTTGTAAATATCTGATTCATGATGCTTGTTATTATTGAAGTGAAGCTCCTTATGGGAGGGCTTTGAAATTCTGAGGGTATACACTGTGTCGGGTAGAGTGGGAGGAGTGTCTCGCTTGCCTTCGGGTATCGGAGAAGACTTAAACATACGCTCTTCTCGCTTCCTTTCATTCTCGTTGTCCGTGTTTACGTTTGCTGCGTTCAGGCGGCGTGGCGATCACTGAGTACAGCTGTTGGTTGTCAACAGAGCATTCGTTGAAACACGTGTGTATAACCAACGCATTTCGAGTATTGTTTAGTATTCTCGTTGTTTATAATCTTTTTTCTTCATTGAAATATACAATTTTGTTATGAACGTGCCTAAGTCAGGCGCAGAAAGAACAAGAGCGTAGCGTGAGAGAAAACGCGCGGGTGAACTGACAGTTCAGAATGTGAAGAAAAGAAAAAGTAGATCTGAAATTGAAAGAGATGGTAGAGTAAGGAGTAGAATACGTGCTAGTTTGGACGGTGTAAATAATGACGACAATGAACCAGCAACTAGCACCTTGGCTCAGCCACCTCCTCTTGCACCTGTTAGTAATAATTTACCGTTTTCTGACTTTCACAAATTCAATACTGCACATAATATTTTCATTGGTCCTAGTTGATTGTCCGCGCTACAATCGTGAGCGCCAGTTGTTTGGCCTGGGTTCTACTTTAAAGTCGATGTTAGGCGACGACCCGGTAGCTGTGGATTCAGTGCTGCGATTCGTCGGTAGTATTGGCTTTGGTAAGCAAGTTTAAATTTTATTTCGTGATTTTACTTTTTACCTTTTACATTTTATCTGCTTACATTTTTAGATAACTTGACACGTTTTAACTGTTTTGAGCTTACCTTTTAGACAAGTTTTAAGTGTTTTACCTTTTATCCTTTTTAGCTTCCGTTTTAATGTTTAACTTTGAGTTTTAAGTGGTGGTGAGTTTTATCCGTTTTTTATCTTTTGACTTGGGGGGTCTAATGACCTAGCTGTCGACGGGCCCTTACACCCTAATCACTCTCACTCACTCACTCACTCACTCACTCACTCACTCACTCACTCACTCACTCACTCACTCACTCACTCACTCACTCACTCACTCACTCACTCACTCACTCACTATTTTCATTGGGGATTCTGTAAATAATCCATTCAGTTTGAAGTATAATTTTATGTAAATAAATGAATGATAAGTGAAATTTATGCTATTCAAAAGTGATTGATGAATAACTTAAATGTTTCCCTGTAATACAAAAGTTTCACTTCTATGGTGTGTCTTTACTACAGAGCCTTTGTTTTTTATAATCATAGTACTATACGAAGTAAAGGTTAATATAACAAACAGTGTGCCAGTTAGTCTACTAAAGCTAAATGTTACTGCACCAGATACACTTACATCGCAGCAATTGCGGACAGTTTTTAATAAAATAACCGAAACAGTAAGTAGTAATGTAACGGTAAACCAGGAAGTATATTTTACCACCGTTTGTGTCATTTGGGTTGCCTAATCGAATAAAGTAGACGAAAGTTCAGAAACACCGTGTTTTTCATTTGCCCCATTCATTAATCATCATCTCAACATCTATAATGGCGGTTGTTGTAAGCGCGTGGACTTGTTAGAGAACACATAAACAAACCGTAGACGTAATGGGGTGAAGGAAATGAGTTTTTCCTTTGTTTCTCTTGCTTGCCATGTTTTACAGATGCACCTTTTATCTGCTTTTAACTTAATCTTTCTTTAAAACCTTTCTGCTGCGAATACAAAAGACTACTCTCGGAGAGAATTCCAGATCGTTTGTTCACGGGCACCTGTTATTTGGTAGGCACACAAAGAAGATATCGGCCTTGTTGAATGTGGAAGCTGTACTCATTTAGTCCTTATTGTAGAGCCATATGCAATATCAACATAACATTGACCAGGCGGAAAATCGAAAGCACCCACTTGCATAGCAGAGGAGTAGCACTCAATTCGTTTCATAACGTGCCTTCAGATAAACATGGAATTCGTTAGCTTTTTTATTAGAGCAGCCTTCATTGTTAACTATTGTTAATCATATAGTTTCGTGCGATTTAAAGAAACGTGGTGCTGTAATACATGTGGTAATTATTGCTCTAAGTTCATTGCATTTTCGAAATTTTCTGTCTCCTGAGTTGTTTAGTGCAGACGATTAATGCATCATGATTTCTGATATCATATTTCGAACGTACGTATCTGCGACAAAGTTCATGTACTCACTATGTACTAACACTCAATTGCGGGGAAAAAAATGACGATTTGTATTTATCAATCTCTTATATTTTTCTTAGGAACGTTCTGCATGAAAACGTTTTATTTCCTACAGTTTATTTCCTTCGGTGTTCTGTGATCTTCATTTTGTTTCTTCTGCACAAGAAACATGCTTTACAAAGTGTTTCTTTTCGTGGCATTACAATTTACACGCTTCTTTTATATTTGGAATTTACAGGTCACCAAATTCCGCCATTTTTACAGTTTCTACCCATAGCCAATATGACTGTGGGCGAAGGAATTCTTGAGAATTTGATTGCAACTTATCTACTCTCAAATTAATACCAATACAAGTAATGTAGACTACAGCGGTTATGAGTCACTGATGGGCAAGTAAACACGTTTGGTGAGTGCTGTTTACAAACGATGATGGGTCGTATAGCGGGGATGGGGAGGGGAGGGGTGGGGAGGGATGCTTGTAATTGGCGACGTCACTATGTAAAGTTCAACTTACTTTCTTTCACCCTGGCTTTAATACTCCTTGTCATATAGGAAATGAATGAATGAAATGGCTGAAATGATGCCCAAATGTGCCTGCAGTCCATGGAGCTTAAATTTACCCGACATTCATCTTCTCACACTAAGGGAAAACACGGGAATAAACCTCATCCAGGTAACTCGTACTCACCGAAATTTGAACACAGGATCTGTTGAATGTGGGCCAGAAAGTGTGTCGCGCAGTTTTCTGTGAATAGCCTGTAAGTTCCCTCTTCATTCCGAGGGAATTTTATGTAACTAGGCAACCATAAAAATATAAATATTCACGAAAATATAATTCTCATTAAAATAAACTATTTGTCAAATGCATTTTGTGTACCATTAACCATATTAGAGATATTAGTTTCTCCTGGTGTTAATTTTTCAATACTCCTTACCTACGTTATTTTTAAGTGTTTCGTTAGTGTTCTTTTGTTTCTCGTGCCATGTAAAGTGTAAGGAATTTCAAAGGCGGCAATTCTTAATAGATTTTACGATGAGTTCAAACTAGTGCCGTATGTAATGAAAAGTTTGTGCTTTTCTCGGTTATTATGAATTACGTACAAAATAAACTTTTGTTTTTTAAGAATAGCTGTTAGAAGACATAATAACAAACCATAGTGAAGAGGGTGATTCATGTGAATGTGACAAAGCAGAATTTTAAGTAAAGCTTATGGCGTAATGTGGACTAGGAAATAGTATTCTTCGATTTACGTCAAAATTCTTTAATGTATGTGTATATGAGGAAAATCATTGGACGCAGTTAGTAATTACTCAGCTTTAGGTGCATCTTTATGTTAGAAATGGTGACTTTTTTTTTCTCCAGAATGTTCAATTTTTTTTTTGTGTCATATAATAGCTCTGACTTTCTATTTTTTGAAAAATGCATAATATGCGTGTTAATTGTTACCAGAAGTGTGTTAAATTTAACGAATTGTACAATCAGGTTACCTGGTCACGTAACATTGTAGAAATTTATTTTCAAGATTTCGCGAAATGATAATTTTCAACATATTTACCTTTTTCAATCCCAAGGAAGCACTCTTAAAATTATGCTACACACCTCAGACATACATAATTTTGAAGCTTATTAGGCAGGGAATGGCGTGAACCAACAAATATGGTCTTAACATATATCACAAAAGCTCTGCAATCATTTGAACAAAAATTCAGTTAGTAAAAATAGGAATTTTGAATTTCAAAATTCATAACCTTTTAAACGTCCAGTTTGCTTGACATATTTGATGTTCAAGTCATTGTACAACAAATTGGTGTATTAAGGTCTGAAGTATGTATATTTTTGTAGAGGTTATGAAATTTGAAGAACAAGAAACCATACTCGTGGTAATAAATTGCTTTTGTAGGCGTGTTTTATCTCGATCGTGGTTGTAAACAGACATTCGTGCGACGCAGAACGAGGTTGCTAGCACTTCAGAAAACAGTTTAGGTTCTCGTGTTTTACCTTGCGAACATGTCTCTTACGTCCCACCGAGGAAAGATGCAATCATCCTAAGCGATAATTGCAGCTCAGTAATTCATGTGAGTGTTGGGACCCCGTCCTCACAAGTAAACTGTTGTATCTGTTGCTGTAGATGTAGTACCTGGTCCCTAATGTATAATACACTTTCAGCATGAGCCATTTGGAATCGGCAGTGGGGAGAGCTTCTTGAAATAGATTTCCGTTGGCGTCATCGCCATCTGCACAAGTGTAGCAGTAAATTCTCAAAATTACAGCCCTTCTGTTAACTTTTTTATGTACACCGGAGTGCACGGAAACTTGTCAATGCATCTAGTTCCCTTTTAGCTTATCTGCTGTTGTCAAAATCTCATTATTTTGTTCACACCAGTCTCTTGATAAACGGCACATCCTCCTATTTGCGAAATGAAACGGGAGGAGTGACGAAACCTTCAAAGTGGCTGCTGTCTTCTAAAGGCTGTCATCTGTATTCATACAAGTTGTTCACAAAGTGGCAGGTTATTGCAGCATTTGAATAATATTATAGTCCTGCTAAGACTGAGCAATACGCATATGCGAGCATCTTCTGAGGCGTCTTTGAACCGAACCTAACGAACAAATGATGGTATATTTTCAGGCTTTACTGTGGCAGCTTTCGCGGCCCTAATAACGGCCGATTTGAACAAACCGAAAAGAAAATCCCGTCATGTGTGATCGGCTAAACTGTACTAAAACCAATTTGGGTTGGTACTGATTTCGGTTTGCTAATCTACTGTGTGAAGTTTCAGTATATCAGTGGGCAGTAGAAGCAGCATGCCCGAAAAACACTGTTTTCAGTCAGGTCCAAGAGATACGTTTATGCCTTTGCATAACTCTCCATTTTAATTTATGTATGGATTTTGCACCAGTTTCTCTCTTTAGAAATCCGTACATATTAGAGATATAAAATTGCGTTCTTTGCAAGCTAATCTTGTCCAACCTTGCCTAACAAGAATGATGTTCACTGCACCACGTGCACCACCAGCTCGCTGCCAATAGGCGTGCAAACTAAGCGGAACATTTCCTTTGTGTTCGCTATGGTGGTTCGAGACGAACGGCTCAAGAGTGGTTCGTAATGCGTTCGCAACTCCCTGACGCACTTGCAAATCTTACCATGAGCCGGTAGCTAAAAGGGTCACAAACGTGTAGTTACGAGGTTGAGTCTGAAATTTTATCGTCACCGCCATCGCCGCCGCCGCCGCCACCGCCACCACCACCACCATCACCATCACCACCACCACCACCACCATCACCATCACCATCACCATCACCACCACCATCACCACCAGCACCGCCACCACCATCACCGCCACCACCACCACCGCCATCACCACCACCATCACCATCACCATCACCATCGCCACCACCATCACCACCGCCACCACCACCACCGCCACCACCACCACCGCCACCACCATCACCACCACCACCGCCATCACCACCATCACCACCACTACCACTACCACCACCACCACCATCACCACCATCGCCACCGCCACCACCACCACCTGCAACGTTTATTATTATTATTATTATTATTATTATTATTATTATTATTATTATTATTATTATTATTATTATTATTATTATTATTATTATTATCATCATCATCATCATCATTACTACGACTATTATTATTATTATGATGATGATTATGATTATGATGATTATAATTACAATTATTATTATTACTATTACTATTATTATTGTTTTATTATTATAATTATTGTTATTATCATTATTGTTATTATTATTACTATTATTATAATTATAGTTGTTGTTGATTTTGTTGTTAAAGAAGCCTTCTTTCGCACTTAATCCTCTAGCCATTAAAAGAATAAGAAATTGCCAGTGCAGGTCCAGTAAATTGCCATTTTTATTTCAAAACAATTCGAATAGAAACTACTAATATTTTTCGGTGACATCCAGTTTTCTTCACATTAAATTCTTGGTTGTTTCTGTATTTTACCAAACTCATTTTAAACAGGTTCACGTCGCATCGGAATCTGTTTGTAATACACGCTCGTATTTGCAGTTTTACAAAGGAAAATGAAGGAAAATAACGTAAGAGTACGTTAAGTTTTAAAGCACAAAATTTAAACCTTTTCATCCAAATGAAAGTAGACATGCAAATAAGCATTGTGCACTACATTGAAAGAAATTGCAATATTTGCGTTCGCTCATTTGCTGTCAAGCCACAGCGTAAATGAAGAGTTATAATTAATTTTGAGTATTCAAGGTTTTTTAGCTTACCAGATTTTAAAATTGGACCCTATATGTGTTCGTTTCTATTGGGCACGTCCAAAGACTAAACCTGGGCTGCTAGTAAATAAATCGGACTAGTTAGAACCAGATTAGGATGGAATAGTAACCTAACATTCCATTGCCACAATAAAAGGTTGTTTCTCATATCAGCAAGTTTTCGTGCTCCTGTAATTTAGCGCAACCACTGTAATAAAGTGGTTGTTGAACTTTTCACAGTTGGAACAGGTACATGTTCTGCCAGCCTTTGGCTCTACATCCATTCACCGAATCTCTTGTCAAAATATGTGAATATAATCCCCAGGTTATCGTGCGCCCTAAAGCCTCTCGCCATTCACGTTGAAATAATGTAGCTGAAGCAAAGCACACTAATGTGTTCATTTGGCAGCAAACAGTGAGTTTTGGCATCAGCCTCTAAAGACGTATTGATATGTGCTTTGGAAACAGCGGCATTGACTAATTTTAAGCCAATGAGAGTCCCTTGGAGATTTGTCAAGAAATGGACAAATTATAATAAAATGTTTAACAATCAATATCTGCCAGTGCTCTTGTGATTGCTGAAGTAAATGAATAAACATGTTCTTTTGGCATCAATTAGACGAAAGCGGGGTTTTAGTGCAAATTGACAATGCTTTTCTTTTTTTTTACTTTGTCTACTTACATATAGTAAGCAGGGAAGTATTGTATTCCACCCAAAAATTCGATATCGAGATTTCACCGCAACTATATGTTTTGAGGCTCCCTGAATAAAAAAGCAGTATTAGAAAAAGGTCCGCGCGCGTGTGTGTGTATATAACTCAAAAATGAAAACTTGGTTCAAAACCAAAGTTGATATTTAGGTTTAATATCTTTTAGGGATCGGACACAAAGATTTTGAAGAAAATTACTCCACCCTAAACTACGCTTTAGGTGGAAAATTTGTCGAAAATTTTGATTTTCTCGAAAATGGCGCTAACGATTTTGATTAAAATGCCATGCCTAAGATATTTTTATGGCAAATGAAATTTATATTTTGAATTTTCTGGCTATAGGCCAGACAGTCGTGTTTACTCACTTTTGCATAACTGGTAAACCGTAGGATAAACCAAATCTTGGTGTACAAAAATATAGTTCTCGTTAATACACAATGTCCAAATGATTTTTTTTTTTTTTTCGGAATGAACCATTTCGGAGATATTCTTTGTTATTTGTGCGAGTTTTGCAATAATTATACTTTTATCTAATGGAAGAGGGATATTAATTTTTATCTGCTCGCCGTGCAAAGAGAAGGGAACCTCAAAGCCTTCATATAGCGACCAGCTTTAAAATATTTGACTATCGCTCAAAGCCTACTGTATTCCCATACTCCCCTTGCACCTACAAGAACAGTAGATCAGCTCTGCAAATGTTTATCTCGGCTAACATTATGATAGAGGAGTAAGAGTTTCTAGGAATAGTACAAGAGTAGAGAAAGTCATGTGAATGCAACACATTGAATTCTTGTGGTTTTATTTTTTAACTTCATTAAGCAAATTGTCCGCACGATTAATACGTGTAAGCAAAAGTGTGTCTTGTCTTTCCTTGTCCTGTCGGTGTCAGTGGGAAACCGGGCACCTCAGCTGATGGCTTATTGGGCGTCAGCCCCCGGTAGGGAGGATGAGATGAAAGTGCCCTACAGCCGGCCAGAATTTCTACGACGGGTCCCTAACAAGTTGCAATGTGATCTTTTAGTCTCTCCGCATCAACGCAGGCCTTCTGTGCACCACCAAACGCTTGTTTAGTGACTGTCAAGGGTACGGCTGTCCCATTCTATGCCCAAAGCATCGTCCCTATCATAGCAAGGGTTGAAAATGAATGTCATCTTGAGACTATCTCTGCCACTATGCAAGTCGATCAGGTTTTCGATTAAGCAACGAATGTTATTTAGTAGAGATAGACAATTTCCAAATTCCAGATAACCGCTTCGGGATAGTATTTACAATTTAATTAATACATTCCACAAGACTCATTGCAAAAGCCAGTATTTCTTTTCGAGTGCGGCAAATTCAATCTTGTATAAAGGTAAAGTTATACTTTGTTCAGAGTCTTTTGAGACAGTGGAAAGTGGAGATATAAACTTCCACTGTCTCAAAATACGCCAAACAAAGTTTAATACGAAAACATTAAGCGAAAACCGAAGTGATACTTTAGCCTGGTTGGTCAATGTTGCAAAAAAATGCACTATTCCTTAAAGAATATATTTGCTAAGTTTTAATCCCTTAGGTAGGAGAAACACATTTTGGATGCCATTTTGAAAGTGCTTTGCATTTCAACTTTAACAAATAATCGTTTCCTAGAAAAATGAGTTTACTTTCTCATATTCAAAACCTGTCCTCTCCCACAAAAATCTTGTTAGAGATCTAAAATTTTTTCCAGTATTGTTCAAAATATGGGTAATAAAATGTGGTACCGGAATTTTGATATTGATTACACATTTAAAAAGATAATATAATGCGCTGTTTCTATGGCATTTTTACACTTTGCAGTGTTAAATATTTTTTTTAAGAACAGCTACTCACTATATCAAAATTTCCATACAAGTTGTTACAAAGGTAATAAGAGATACAATGTTAAAAAAACTGTTGTTCAACATCTTTTGGAGGAGATTGATTTTGATTATACCCAATCAAATTGATATAAATTAATATATCAAGAATGTGATTGGATATTTGAATGCAATTTGGTACACACATTTCTTTGGTTGTTAGTAGTGCCTTTGGAAAAACTTAAGCCGCTAACTTCAGTACCTTCATTCTTTTTTTACTTCGGTGTACCTCTAATTGAATTTGGTGATAGGGAATTACATTTATTCAGCGACAAAATGAATGCAATCAGTGTTCAACCATAAAATTAAAGACCTGAGTCTGTGACTTGACCCTTTCATGGTGCGTTTGTTTTATGAGTGTTAAAAGTTTGCTGTTGTGTGCATAATAATAGTTCATGGGTATATTCTGTACAAACCTAAATTTTTATTTTAACTTTATTCAAAGACATCAGGGTGGGAAGTATATGTCCCACGGCCCATATTAAATGCAAGGGAAAATTCTTAGGTTACGTCAAGCATTTACGAAATACACATGTCCTATGCTGTATGTAAGTATGTACTAATGAAACTACAGAAAGGTAAAATTATACATTTGGTGTAAGCTAAGCTAAACTGTTCCACAAATTCTCTCCCTGGTTTCATCCCTTCAGTTGCGTATTTTCCATGGAACTTCCTAAGACTTTCTAAAACAAAGATGAACACATAATGGAACATTACGACCTTTGTACATGTACATGTTCTTTTATCATGAGCCTTGGTGGAGCAAAAGTGACAGCATCTGTATGACCAAATTGGTATAAATGCTACAGCCACGTCCCGCCATTCTCTTGTCTCTGAGTCCTCGTAGAAGCGGTACAAGGTTGCGTTCAACTTTTTCCTGGTCTAGTTTTCGCTATATGCCAGTGGTCAGCAGGCTTCCCGTGGCCATGATAACACAAGTGGGAAGCGTGCTTCCTGCGGCCTTGGAATGGAATGGCAGCCGTTTTGAACTTGATATGTGGATGGGTAAGTTAGCTGTATTATGTTTCCCTCTTTCGACTACTTTCTCCAAATTCATTTCAACCAGTCCACCACTGTAGCATCGCAAATGTATGAAGTCAGGCTACCACTGCTTTCTCCACTGTGGAGGGACTTTAAATGAATAAAATATTTTGTTGTTTAACGACGCTGTCAATTGCCAGGATCACAGCACCGTCGCCGGTGTGCCGGAATTTATTTCCGCAGGAGTTCCTTTACGTGCCAATAAATTTATTGAAATGGAGCTGTCGTTTTTATAATCCTCGCAAAAGTTAAAGGCATATGGAGGCGGGGCGTACTGCGGACTCCAGCGAATCCTAAGCTTGCCCCTCCTACCAGCGCTGCCGAATGTGGTACACACATCTCACGTGCTCTTATGCACAGAACCTCTGCCGGTACACGAACTACGCTTGGCAACAGCGCTCTGCTTGAGCATTGGCCAGCGTTCACATGCCTTTAACTTTTGCGAACGGTATAGGCACATTTAAAAACCATCGGTCTGGGCCGGATTTGAACACGAAGAGACTTAAAGATGACACTGTATATTGATAAAACAAAAATAATGAAACTTCACTGTGATGTGCAGTGTTCTCGAATCGTCGTCCACTTCTTGAAATTACACGTCGTAACCGCGCATGGCGGCCCGGTAAGGTTGGTTACATGTTACATGGGTTTAAGAGGTTACAAAGTTCACTGTAGGTACTTCAAGTTGTGACAGTTAAGTGTAGTGGTGTGTGTGTGTGTGTGTGTGTGTGTGTGTGTGTGTGTGTGTGTGTGTGTGTGTGTGTGTGTGTGTGTGTGTGTGCGCGCGTGAGAGAGAGATAATTTGTAAAAGGACTAGTGAAAATACGTGATTCGGACACAATGTGTTACTGAAGACGGTGCAAATGGTAGTTTGTCAGCTTTTTAAAATGCTGCCCCTATTCTGTTGTTTCTCTACTGCCATGGTGATATCATTCACTGACTAGCATTTATCTGATTATCGATCCAGTTTCCTCTCTCTCGCGTATTTACAACGATTTGTAATGGAATCATTGCTGCCAAGTTCAATCTCGATTAACCTGAAGTAGAAAAATCCGTTGTGTTGCACTCACATGACTTTCTCTACTCTTGTACTAACCATTCCTACAAACTCTTATTCCTATATCTTTGTGTTGGTTGAGATAAACCTTCACAGAAATTATTGCTTATTTCCTTGTAGGTGCAAGGGGAATATGGGAATACAGTAGACCTTGAGCGATAGTCAAATCTTTTAGAGCCTTGAAATTCCGTTCTCTTTGCACGGTTAACATATAAAAAATGAATAACGATGTTCTATTTGACAGAAGTATAAGTTCTGCAAAAATCACACAAATAACAAGAAATACCTCTGAAATTGTTCACTCTACAAAAAATTGATGTAGACATAAATTGTGTGTTTTAGCAAGATCTACACTTTTTGTGTAGTAAGATTTGGTCTATCTCTTACGGCTTAATAGTTATGCAAAAGTCATCCAGAGTAAATAGGACTTCATGGGCTCTAGCCAGAAAATTCAATATATACATTTCATTTGTCATAAAACTATCTCGAGCATATGGCATTTTAATTAAAATCGTTAGAGCCATTTTCGAAAATTTTCCATGTAAAGGGTAGTTTAGGGTGGAGGAATTTTCTGCAAATTGTTCGTGTCATATCCCTGAAGGACATTAAACTTAAATACCCACCTCGGTTTTTAACGGACTTTTCGTTTTTGAGTTATGCTGTCCACAGACTGACAGACACACACGGACCTTTTTCTAAAAATGCTTTTTTTTTGTATTCAGGGGGCCTCAAAACATATTTCCGGTGAAATCTCGACATCGAATTTTTGGGTGGAATACAATAGCTCTTCTACTTTACTATACGTAGTAGAGAAAGGAAAAATAAGTATGGCTTGCAGAAGCTGTATAAAATAAAGGTTAGTGGGTAGAGACAATCATGTGAATGTAGCGAATCATCATTTGACGAATACTTTCTGCAAAGAAAGGTAAGAAAACTTGTTTAGTTGAATTGTGCACACAGAAATTTCGTAACGAAATAGTGGCATTCCGAAGACGGGCACAGGATGGGCTTAGTTAGCAAAGGTGTTAGTTCGTATTCTGTATTGTGACTGTAAAAGGACAGTTAATTAGAATCCAGCACGCAGCTGTTACGAGGCGAAACCAAGCCTTAATGACATTTAATTAAAAGGCTTGAGGATTGCAGTGCGGTGCTGCAGACCAGCTTATTAACAGTTTACCGTCCCTCCAATTTAATATTCCTGCATAGCTGGCAAATTTGTTATGATACATCTGTAAATACAAGCCGTAAATCCAGATGTAGGGTGTTAACCTTCATTTGTGTCCCTTCTCATGTACTAGGAAGTGCACAGTTATATTGATTCAAGGAGGAACTTAAAAAGGGCTGGCAGTATATGAACGAGATGGTTCCGTGGTAATGTGTGAGCCTCGATTCGATTCCCAGCGGACGTCGACTCTGACCTTGGGTTTTCCCTGGTCGGTAGGCGAATGCTGGGCTGCCTTCACATCTACACGATTTCATTTCCGTAATTTCTCTTTCCTTTTTGAGGTGTGCTAGATTCCGTGGCTATGGCGGCGCGGGTCATATGCTTGCTTAAAGCAAACCATTCTCCCGTTCATCGCTCTCTTTACGCACTTCTAGCCAGGAATGCTTAGGGACTTCCGCGCGTCTCTGTGGCGGCCTCATGTGGCTCCTTCGCTTCATCGCTTCCTTCTGCTAGCCACAACAGATCTACTGTATTTGTCTCAGGAGTTTGGCTATGACCTTGTGGTTGACACAAGCGATTGTTTTTTTCCTCTCTTGAAAATTCAGTACCACCGCCGGTACTGCTCGATTTTCCCGACTATTATGCTCCCGCGGCGAGGTCTTCTATTTATAAAATTTGGATTCCATACTTGCAGCAGTTACTGAATTGTCAATGCACAAAGCACCACTAATAGGTGCGCAGTAGTAGCGAACGCATTTAAAATAATGAACTATCGAACATTGTATGCATATTTGATGACCACATTCGTTTGAGCAGAACATCTCAAATAATCAGTGCGTGCAGTTGTAAATCGATGAGAAAACATCTGGCAACGAGAAGTATGTAACGAGTTTTTCCCCTTTTTCACCCTCTGTTATAATGGCATTGTCAGTTCAGGTCAAATAAAATAGTGCCAAAGTATGAAGCCCAAATAAGGAACATATGGCTACAGTGAGTTTTGTTGACAATGTTCCAGGGTTTCAAAGAGATATACGGGAATACTTGCTTAAACCCGAAATTGCTTATTTCATAAAATCAATACAGCTCCTTAGTACGCAATTCTGAAGATACAGTTGTCACAGCCATTGCTTTGCAAATAAATTGATTAATTGTTGGTTTCGATGATACTGTTTAAGTTTGGGCTTCGCTTTTGAATCAATGAGTTCAGAAAGAACGATGAAGAGTAGCCTTAAAATCAAGCTTTGACTGTTAGAACCCATGTTTGTTAGGGGCTGCTTACTATTATTTTCTAAACTACTCGAATATAGGATGATTACAGTTAGGTTTCCAACATCCAGGACATTGAGCCTTTAGAGAGAACAAACGGTATCTCTCTGAAAACTTTATTTTGTTCATTACTATAGAGATCAACACCAAAAACTCCCTAGGGCATCGGTGGAGCCTTCAAAATATAAAATTAGCAACTCCAGTTCTGAAAAGTTTTTCAGGGGCGGAGGGAAGCTTTCTTGTTGTCCTCATAACATGAAGAGCAAAAGTATCTTGTTTGGTGTAAAAATAGTGCACGTAAAGGAACAAGGCTGATTAGTTTTTGATTGAGCTTTTATCTTGTGCAGTGGTAGAGGAATAATTGTTTCAAAGATTGATATAGTAGAATCCCGATACTCGACCTAATGTGGACTGAGAGGCTGTCGAGTTAGGTACCGAAATATCGAGTTTTATGGAATAAGGTGTCTCTTATTCGCAACTCATAACATAAACTGGAAATTACATAAATATTCCAGCACAATATAGGAAACAAAAGTATAGCATATTCTAAAATTAATTACGTATGAATATGTTCCCCTTTGTCCGGTCTCTTAAACACATCCAATTTAATTTCTATTGTCATATTAACTTGTCCTTTCTTCTCTTTCGATATTTTCACTGGCACAAATACGACATAAACAGTAAGCTTGAAATCTTTGAAGCTGCACTGTAACCAGAAATATGTAACCGAAAGCTTAGCTTACCATGTACAGGGGTATTTTTAGACGTGGCGAGTGACCTTTCTAGGATCTGCGCGAGTGACATGCAAATTGCTGATATGGGCAATGTCTCTGTGTACTTCCTTGAAATAGACCAGACATTGCTGATAATGCGAGTGGACACTACTTGATCACGCACGGTCCGCGATGTTTATGTACTACACGGAATTCGCAAACATGACCTGACACCCGTGTGGTCTTAATAAGGATACAAAAATGAACTCAATCATAAGCCAATATGCAATTGTTAAGTCTAAAAAATAACTTTGTACTGGGTAAAGCAATAAACCTTCAAACCTTCCTAACAAGTGTCTGTGCTATGTATCCACATTACTAGCGGCAAGCTTTTGGTTTCGTGACGATGGTCTGCTGGCTGCTTATGTTCTGACTAGATATCGAAGGTCAATACGTGGTCAGCCCTTTTGTTACGGTGAGGGAGAATGCGGTAGGTTGCACACGTACACTAATCAAAATTTACCTGTACTGTTTATACCGCATAGTAGATAATATAAATTATTAGTCAAGCTTAACGATAAAATATATATATATTAAAGAACACAAATAAAAAAGGTTGTCGAGTTGCACGGAACGTCTAGTTATCGGAATTGTACCGTATAAGATTTGAAGCTTTCACGGCGATGATTATAGATTAAAGCTTCTCGGGTTAACAGTCGTGCAATATTTTCGAAATTGTTGGAGCTTTCGGCCATATAAAACTCCATTGCCATCATCAGGAAATGAATAATCAATAAATGACCATCTCAAAAGCATAGCCTCCTTCAAAAACGTTGATTAATTATACACAATTTGATGCTTTGAGCGCGATAATGGTAGCTGCTGTCCCTTCATTTCCAGGGAGTTTAATATGGCTGAAAACTCGAACAATTTCATATACATTACACGGCTGGTAATCCGAGATGCCTTAATCAATTTGAAAGATTGTTTTGTAAACCTTGAATGAGCACTGTTTCAGTTATATAAGCAGCATACTATAATCTTTGCAAAACTTAAAGGAATATGGAGGCGGGGCGTACTGCGGACTCCAGCGAATCCTAAGGTTGCCCCTCCTACCAGCGCTGCCGAATGTGGTGCATGCGTCTCGCACAACCTTATGTACAGACCGTCTGCCGGTACACGCACTACGCTTGGCAACAGCGCTCTGCTTGAGCATTGACCAGCGTTCACATGCCTTTAACTTTTGCGAGCAGTATAGTGCATTATAATACATCGTATCATTGACTGGCAATAAAATGCCTCGTGTTTGAAATCAAGTTATCATCTTCCAGTTCGTGTTTGTGCATCCTCAGATATTTTTGGTAAACCGCATTCTAGCGTTAAGTTGAGGCAGTATTTTTGTGTAAACCCTCTGAAATAATTCAAATTGTAAATACAGAGGCAACAGAAAGCCTCCTGAAATAACCATGTTAAATTATAGGCAGCGTAGTCTGACCTCTTCTGTTCTAGTGTGATACAACGAAGGAGCAAGAAGTGATTTTGATCGACATTATAACTACGAGAAAAGTGAATAATGAATAGTGACATTTTGTGATATTCATAAAAAGGAACTCTATTGTCAATAATTGATTGAGATCAATCGAGTGCGGCGAGATTAGAAAAGAACATTGACTTCTCACAATCATTGGCTGTGCCTAACCATTTTGTTTGTTAGCAAAGAAGTACGCCATATTTAGCGAGAAAATTGTGAAAGTGTTATGAGAAGGATAATGGTTTTTAAGTGGTAATAAATTGTTCAAAACATTCTTTAAAACAATATTGACTGTTTCATGTATAAAATAGATCCGTACTACTCCCTGAGACAACAGTAACAGAATCTTATAGCTCTCAGACTGATGCTAGGACGCGAGTAATAAAACTTCGTAAAGACCTTCATTCCAACGGAGATTATAAAAGCTAAATAGCACCTCTAGTAGGTTCGTCTCACATTAACAAATTAAAAATCGGCACAAAGTTTACTTGTTACTTTAGGAACTGCACTCTGCTTTGTATTTTTTTTAATTGTTCCATTTATATCCCGCCTTTAAGTGCAGAGGTCATATCGGTGGCCTTGTCTATTGACAAATAGGATCTTTGGGGTTTTTATACTTTGAATTCTCACCACACACACACACACACAAACACACACAAACACACACAAACACACTCTTCCGGACTCAGGGGAGTCTGTGAATTAATCTTGGCTGGAGAAAAATTTCCACCCCCCCTCCCGGGAATCGAACCCGGGACCCCTAGCGGAGCAGGCAGGTGCTCTACGAATCTGCTTTGCTTTGTTCATTACTGGCGAAGATAAAACAGTCTACGCATTATCTTTTTGAACATTTAGCGCTTCTTTTCAGAGATACAGGAAAGCGATACTTCGCGCGATGCTGAAATAATTCTACCCTTGCATGTTACATACCGGTCATTTCTTGTTCCGTAAACTAATTGAAATACCATGCGTTTTTCATGCCATAACACGAATCGCACAGAGCGGTATGAGAACAGTACTGTTTATCGGCTATTTTCCAAACAGCAAAAATTACAAGTATGTTACTTCATATTCTAAAGGAATGTTATCCCACGTACGTCATTCATAAGTTAGTAAATTGTTCTACAATTAAGGCAGCGGAACTCCCAAAATTTTGTGCGTATAGCGTTGAATTAAAAGACATCCCTATTGTTCGAAATTGCAGCGGATTGAGAGTGAAGTATACAGGATGTAAAATACTGTGACATTGCTCATGCTGCTCATGCAAATAATGACCTATCGCCAGTCTCTTTTTGAGATTTACAATTTCATTGATAGAATTAGTTTGTTAGAAACAGGAAACCATGTTTATCTTGGTTTTACCTTCTTCCGTAAGCCATATATTCCTCTCCTGTTTTCGCTGTGAACTCCTGGTTCAAGTAAATCTTTTGTAGGGGTCACTCAAAGGCCCCGTTCCTTTCCCTGTGGTGTAATTGACATTTCTCAACGAATTCCCTCCCTTCTCTAACAAAAACTGTATTGGTGGTTCATTGAGGTAAAGCGAACAAAGAAAAAGTTGTTTGTAGAGGAATTGGAACTTTGGATTCTCGGACATACCTGGCATAGTATTCCTTTTAGGTTTAAGGAAAGCTAAGTTTTTCTTCTCATCTTACATTGCCTAGTAATGCCAGGTAGTATTTGGGCAGCATACTATTTGGTTGTTGTGTAAAATCGGATTAGTGTTTTGGATTATATTCCTTGTGAACACTAGATTGTATTCTACATTTTTGCCGCAGATTAGTGAATGCTGCCTGGAAACATTTGAGTACTTCTGAGATGCTGTATAATCAAGGTCAGGAAGTTTAGCCAACTAATATCACATGCAAGTTGTGACGGGAGAAATCGACCTAGTAATAACAGTATTAATAGCATACAGATAATAATCTCTTGCTAATAGTGATCATATTAATAAGAACAAAATAATAATAAAATACGGAGGATTAAAGAAGGGATAGGAACATGAATAGCAATATGAGTAAACGTGATAGCAATAATATTCAGAAGTCGTGCATCTAAAAAAGTAGCGAAACGGCCATTAACATACGGTCGTTAAACAATGCAAACAAAGGGTCCAATAATGAGAAACGTAGAACTATCGATAGGGGAGGGAAAATCTAGGGGTCGTTGTCGATAACAAAACTGGAAGACACGACTCAGAAAGCGCGCGCTCCGCATAAACATTGTAAGACTCACGTGGACAGAAACTTCAGGTGTCTCTCTCCGTTAGAACAATACAAAGTCTAACAGTCTCGGAAACTCACAAGGACGCATAATCTTCGCGAGGGTATATGGTTGAAAGAGAGAAAATTCATGTGTATAATATAACAATATATGTGGCATGGAAATAAAAGTTCGCAGCAGTACTCAATTCAGAGTTCATTATTTCACCAATGCTCTACAACCCACGTATATATTTCACAAACAAAAATTGTGACATCTGCCTGACATTGCAGGTGACCATAAAGATCCAGAATACAAAGATATATGACAAAGTCAAATTTTAAGAAAACAAAATGATTAAAATTAAGATGCAAAATATCTAAAGAAACATTAAATGGTTATAACAAGAAGATAACAGTTAACACATGGAATATAAGTGATTATTTAAAATATATAAAGAGTCTTTTAGGACATGTAAGCATATATTTACAATTTCGGACCATTGCACACCCAGTGCTTTGAGGCAGGTACTTGTGAATTTAAAACATGTTCCGCGGGCACCAAAGAGTAGTGCTTTTACCTCCCATGCATTTTCAGGTACGTTATATCTCTCACTAAGGTGAGGAATGCATGGTTGGTAGATGGTTTCCTTTTCCTCGTTCACCTGTGTCGCCTGCTGTAAATGTTGCTCCATTCTTACTGTTGGATCAAGAATGAGACCCTTTCCTACGTCTCTCTTGATGGCTATGATATCTGCTCTTCGATGGCTACCATCCTCAGACAGGCAATTGACCTCTTCATAGACCTCCCAATTGGCTCATTGCCGAGGAAAACTTTGCGAACTAAATTATTCAGCTGCAAAGTATGTGGTGAGCAGTTACACCAAGCTATGCTGTAAATACGGGGAAGAGGTGTACTTTCGGAATATTGATAGAAGAAGTAACTAAAACTTCCTGTGCTCATTTAGTTTACTTGATTGCTGGTTCACTAATTTCAGGGAGTTGCGAGAGAACATGAAGGGGCAGCTTATTGGAGTCACTGTAAAGCAGAATGAAAGAGGGCTTGAATAAACAAAGGCCTGGCCAGCAACTTTGGTAGACCCACTTCTGGTTGCGCGAAACTGCTCTCAAGACTCCGGATGCTCGTGTTACCTAACGGGCCTAATTCTCATCCCAGGAATAAAGCCTTGCAGCTATTGCATCAGTGCCGTGCTGGGATATTTGTGATGTAATACGTCTGTGTGTGTATTTGTATAATATTCCATTCTTACCAAATTTCCCTAAACTTTCCCGATCCTTAGTTAATCATTTCCTTAATTAAAGTTTAACTAAAAGAGAATCAATGGCGAGCTAAATATTTTGAGTTTAATACTACCTTAGTTATGAATAGTTTTCAAACTGTGCCATCAACCCTTTATTTTCAATTTCACTCTAGACTTTCGGTGAATGTTAAATTAGATTTCATCATAAAATGTTGATTTATTGGAAATGTAGCAAAGCTAGTCATTATATAAGCAAATATTTAATTTCTCTGAGATGATTTCTTAACTTTTATCTACATTGTATGAAAATACTAATTGTTATTGGAACGACTTCTAGGAAGAAAATGGAATGATCATTTCTCCATATACTTCCCCTAGAATTTTCTGTACTCATACTTTCACATTATATGTGGTTTAAGAGAAGAAAAAATGGACACTGATAAGCAGCAGTCCTTTTTTTCGAAACTAAGATATGTTTCGGATTTCACAAGCTAAGATTATTCTCATAAATTTAAATAATTTTGATCAAAAGTTACATTTAAAGGCGTTTTCGTGGCTTTGGTGGCTAGCCAGGTGCTCAATGCTTCTCCTATTGCTTGGTGCCTTTCATGTTCGGTCTTGGGATCAACCATCCAAAAATTCACTGATCAAAATCGGTCCAAAGCCACTTTGAGCCAAAACCATTTCAATTTCTGATAATCATTCCACTTCAGCCAGCTACGTATGAAACCCAATTTGGAGCGATTGAAGTGATTCTTGATGCATTAATTCCGAAGTCTTTTAAGCCATCTTTTAAATAACGTTTTATGCGATTTCTAAGAGTAGGTCTTTGTTCTTAACGCTCCACCTACTGAATACATAAACCTGACAGGCAATTGGTTTGAATGTTAAATTGCAATAAATATGCGAATTGGCATGAGTAAAACTGCAACGTTTGTTTCAAATGGAATAGTTCTGTATTATTCAAACATATCCTAAGGCTCCTAGGGAGGGGTTCTGAGAAGTAGAATTAACGCCGACGGAGGCACCGGATGTCTGTTTAGAGCACTGCGCATTATGCTGCCCTGAATGGTGTACAATAACGCAACATACGAACTTAACCCCGTTAAAAATTTGTATAGACGTGGCAAGATTTTCCGTGTTCTTCAAAAAGAAAATGTCTAACAAATATACGTACCCAATTCCCATCTCCCTCTTGGTATAGTGAAGCGAGGCATGGAAAGTGAGCTCTGAGGGTCCACAAATGAGGCACTCCTAGCTTAGGGCACAGCTGCATATAGAAGTGTAGCTGCCACTCACACATTGGGCTTGAGCATGTATGTGTTGTCGCTAGGTTCATATGCACTGCTGACGTCTGCGGGCAAATTTTCCATCAGTCCTCAGACCTAAACGGAATTTCTTGGCGAATTTTCTGCTTCAAGTCTTCTTCGGTTTGCGAGTTGATCGGTGCACTTTATCTTCTAACTCAGGGGAAGACAGGTATCGCTGCTGTGACGTCAGCTCACTCAGCTCAAATGCTCCCTACGAAGGCCAGTTGAACGTGTGACGTCACAGCGGGGAAGAGGAAATGGCATGTGGGTCATCGTAATTTTAATACTGTTTCAATTACGGAATAGTCACAGATTATAAATAATTACATTTCGGCTTTATGCCATATATATGGACATATTCCGACATTTGCCGTTTCCCTTTTCTTTAACTAGTTTGTCAATGTTAGGGCGTAATGTACGGCACATTTGTAACCAAAGACTGCATGTTAGATTGTGATCTGACAATATGCTTCGGGATTTGAACTTAGAAAGGTTCATACTTGTTCGCACACATACGTAGAACCAAACATACATAATACCCGTGCAACAAGGGCATATAACCTCAGAAATCTGGTTTGAGGAACATTCTTATATTATCAGCCAAGTCTTCCTTCTGTTTATATTTGTTCTTCAACAAATCGTCGCACTATAAATTTATCAATAAAATTTGGTACCTGCTAGGAACATTGTTAACATCCAATGAATACGGGGTCGCAAAGTTCTGAAACGCAGTTGACAATGTTTCTACATCTTGAAGCCTGGTCTCAAACTGGTGTGAAACACGGGGAACAACACAAACACAAAACCACTACACAACGTCAACAAAAACACAAAATAAAAACAAATTTCGCACTAACGCCGTTATTATCCCTCACACATAAAAACCCTCAGATTAGGCTGAAGAGGGTTCTCCGTAAACAAATAACAACGCCGCTGATCTAGGCAGCATAGCAATACACCGCTCTCGTCTGACGTCACACGAACGTACAAGCTTGCTCTTCGTCGGGGCCCTAATGACCAAGTTGTCGACGGGCCCTTAAACCTGACACACTCACTCACTTGCTCTTCGTTTAAATACGTCACACGGCCCGAAGTTGTCTTCCCCTGTTCTAACTTCTCCCAGATAAAGTCACGGCCAGCCCGTTTCCCCTATCTCATTAATTGTGAAACAGTACATTGGTTATTTCCGGTTTAAACATGTATATTCATAAGTGAAAGGGAAACAGGCGAGGGAATTTTGTGCTTTTATTGTGATGTCATTTGGAGGATAACGTTGTCTGTCTTAATGTTAAAGGGACCCGAGGAAGACAGGGGGGGGGGGGGACAAGAGACGAACCTCTAAGAGTAAAGTTTGACAGGATCTTTGGGTGTTTAACGGCTTCTTTTCCCCCATATATGGCATACAGAACCTGGGGTCACCCATTTTGACATAAATATGGTACTGTTACCAGTGTATTTTGTTTTTACCCTTAGGGCGTCTCGTCTATACAGAGGTTACCTCCATCTCCCGGTCACTGCGTCCTCCAGTCGCAGCCAAGGCCACGGAGGAGTGCAGGTTGAGGGTGGCGGCTGTCAACACTGTAAGGCGACTTGACATTTTAGGCGCTACCTTTGTATCGGGATAGCTACTCAATTGGCCCCTGAGGGACATAAAGAGGCTGAGTGCATCACATACCATGCCGGTACCGGGAATCGAACCCGTCCTCCGCGCCAGAGGCAGGCGCGCTACTACTGTGCTATGGAGGTGGTCATTTCGTTTGTAAACATATAAAATTGAGTCTTAAGGGGACAAGGTAGTCCGAATATACAGAAATTACACCTTAATGAGTTAAATTACGTTAAATTTGTTTAATTACCACTGCTCAATAGTTTTTTCCTGAAATTTTTATGAATCATTCTATAAACTATGGCAATTATTTCAAGTGGTTATTTGTACTGGTAGCTTGTGTGGTTGAGTCTATAAAGATTTCATCCAGCAGAAAAATACTAATCATTTACTCTTGAATTCGTGTATATTTTTCTCAGAAAGTATGAGAGGTAGGGAGTTGAACTTTTCAGTACATGCATACAACACGTAGTGGAACTTTCGGAACCACAATCTTTGTATTTGATAATACATATTGGAGACATTAAGAGGTCACCAACATTGGAAATTTTCCACATTTTTAGCATTTGACTTTGCAAATGTTTTAATGTTTAATAAGC
Source organism: Tenodera sinensis (assembly GCA_030765045.1). Taxonomy (NCBI): domain Eukaryota; kingdom Metazoa; phylum Arthropoda; class Insecta; order Mantodea; family Mantidae; genus Tenodera; species Tenodera sinensis. The sequence continues at coordinate 28,290,542 of CM060964.1, forward strand.
TAATATAGATAACTAACTAATCGAGGCTCAGAACATAACTGATTATACCAAAAACAAGCATGTAAAAATGCTATTTTGTATTGCAAGTAGTTTTCTCTCAAATAAAACAAGCCTTTGATATTATCATGACCTAATAGTTCAGGAACAACATTTAATCCTTTACTGCAAGGTTCGCCGACCTCTTCTTTAAATACTGCACACTCAGGAACAAATACGTCACTATACAGCTCGCAAAAGTTAAAGGCATGTGAACGCTGGCCAATGCTAATGCGGAGCGCTGTTGCCAAGCGTGGTGCGTGTACCCTTACAGGTTCTGTACATAAGAGTGTGTGAGATGCATGCACCACATTCGGCAGCGCTGGTAGGAGGGGCAAGCGTAGGATTCGCTGGAGTCTGCAGCACGCCCCGCCTCCATATGCCTTTAAGTTTTGCGAAGATTATAGTGCTCTCCGTTTTTAGTATTTCAGTGCCTACTAAATCTTGAACACCAGTATGTTTACTTATCCTAATAATGCCAATGTAATGCAGTTTCAACTCTACTGTTACAGTGCATCTTCTTTTCTTTTCCAAATCTAAATTGAGGTATGACCATCAGCACAGAGACAGAAACAGAAGAGCATCTCAACAGAAACAGTTGAAAGGTCGCTTAACTACACGATAACATTCTGTGGTGTCCCGACCTGCACAACCCCAGTCGGTCGGTATCTGGGACTCAATATGAAAAGTGACAGTAGAACGAAGGTAAAGCACGTGTCCGGACACACCGTTGTGAACAGAAACGATTTGCACTGCGAAAAATATCTGCCTCGAGAGTCTGTTCATTTCCTGTCACAGGGTGTACACACAATACAGTTAATTTCATTATGGAGTCAGACATTTTTCCACCACAAAGAGTGCAACTTAAGTCTTTGCTTTTATAATTATATTAGGCTAGGTCGGGGTAACAGCCTCTTGTGCACAAGAGGATGTGGAGGCTCAATAATTTCGTTATTCTAGATCAGGGGTCGACCAGTCTCTACCGGCTGATGATAAGACGTAATACCATCAGGGGGAAAGCAATACGTCGCCCTACTTCAATCAACACGCGTACAAAAGTAAACAAGTAGTGGTGTACACAGCATCGATACGACATGGCGTTTCAAAGCCACAAAACCCAAAGGAACCTTCCTATGTAAGTTGATATGTTAGGAAAGTTACAAAGGGTTCGAAGGTAAAATGTTTCTGACTTCAAAACAATGAACTATGATTTTCAACTTTTCCCAAATCCTTTCGCTATGGAGATTCATACAGTAAATCCACAATTACAGTGAATTTTATTTTATTCTGTATAAGATTATCTGAGTGGCAATCTGAATGATCTGTTAATGCTTAGGTAGCTTTGTAAGTAGTTTTTAGCTCATTTTATTCTATATAATAATCTGGATGACAAATCATCGTATTTTTGTTGCTCTGTAAGTAATCTCTAGCTTCTTTAGTGACAAATCATTGTTAATCACATTTAATGCCTGTGTGAAAGCTACCTAATAGTATATGTCTAGATCAGTCTGACAGAAGATGTCATTCATTGCTAATTATAGTATAAATAAATTATAATTATATTATAACTAAACAGTTGGACATGGCGGGAAAAACCTAGTGAAAGTTTAAAACAAAGTTCAATTTATATCTGTAAATATCTGTACATTATATAATTGTTATAATTACAGGGAGGGTTTGACCATGTTTCTCCATTACCCTGTTCTTTTTGTTTCTTTTATGCCTGTTTATATATTTTATATGCTATTCTGCATATTTATTGAAATGATTGTACATTTCAAATGACATGTTCAGTGTTCACCGATCTCCATGGCTACTTGTGAACTCGCTGAACGCAATCCAATCTAATCTAAATTGAGATTGTGAATGTACAGACAATTTTGAAATCGCAATTAAGAAATTCAGGCTGAGATGGATACATTTAGTGAACCTCAAATGGCTACATTTCCATCTCTCCGTCCCTTTGCTGTGCATATTTGTGCCATGTTTGGCTCAAGATATGTGTGAGCATTTTTTTTCATAAACTGAAGATAGTAAAATCCAAAAGTAGATCGCGATTGACGGATAAAAACCCACTCTGTTGTACGTCAAATACTTGTGAATCAATGTTAGATGTTTGTATCCGAAGCTGTAACTTTCCAGATGAAGTAAAGAATAAGATGAAAAAATGTTAGCTCTCTCAGTCTATATACTCGTACATGTATTAAACATATATAAAATCAAACGCCATTGTGGCTTCCGAAATGTCCTTCGAGTTGTGCGTGATTGCATGGCGGCTTGCGTTTCGTGACGTCACTATTCCTGCAATTACGAAGTCCAATTTGCCAACTCATATTCTAGATAAACATCGACTCTTTATGTAAATGGATTCATTGGGATATTTCATGATGCATTATATAGACATGCTTTTGATTGTTATATGGAATTCGCTTTTTGTTGCTTTATTGCAAAATTTATGAACCTTAAGGGACCTTGGGGCTGCAATTTGAAATTTCCATGTCTTTATGGGTATGAAATCAGTACTTTGTACACTTATGTGTGTTTATCTTATAAATTACCATACAAGGTTCTGCACAATCTGTTTTATAGTTCTGAGGGAACTAATTATTTACGATGGAAAATATCTTAATATTAAAAATATTCCGTGCGAGACAAAAAGTAAAATATCAACAGTTTTATCGTTTTATAAACTCTAACTTCCCAACAAACACCATCAAGCTCTGGCAGGAAGAAAAAATAAACCTTTCCTCTTTTTTCTGGTAGTCTCTCCTCAGATTCATAGCTCTTCCTTTGCGGTGAGATGCCTATTATGGTATCCTTTCCGCTGGATTTGCTTCTTTTTGGGCCCTTTTTGGTCCATATTTTATTCCAATATTTCAGAATATTCAAGCAGAAAAGAGGCATTTAAATGCAGCTAAGGTAGCACTTAAAGAATGGCGGAATCTAAAAAATTTCACTGTCAATCGATGGGTGAAGGTTATTCTGGACCATTTATGTGCATAACCTTAAACATTATAAATTTGACAATTTTTTGGTCACTTTTCAGTCCCAGTTTTACTTGAATACAATTATAATTGGTTTGTACGATACGTTTCTTTCTCAAATCCCCATTTCCTATTACTTTTTAGTTACTTTGTTTGGAGTATTTTTTCGTTATATTATTGTATGGTATTCTAAGACACTAGGAGGCCCGGGTTCGATCCGAGGGACTCCCATATGGTTTTCGTAGCCCGTCTGGTATGGTTTTCTCCGGGTTTTCCAGTTTCCCCCGCCACTCGTTCCTTAAACTGTTCCAATCATCGACTTCGTCTGCATTTCATATAATCCTCTTCCTCTCTATCATACCTGGTACTGTGCCGACCACCCGCTTCCAGGTCTTCACTCTGGTCCATAGGTTCCTCTACTCCCCGACAGGCGTCTGACCCTAGGCACTGGCTTGTAAGTCCTACATAAGGGGAGGGTAATCAGATAAAGAAAGAAGGAAAATTCTAAGACTCTAAACTAAGGAAACTCGACTCACTTAATGCATTTATCACAGATACATTCCCTTAGGTTACAATGATACAGTAATCAACTTCGGAATTGGGAATGGTTGCTCATTTTGTACCTTGCTCTTTGTTAACAGAACTTGTGGCCAGCCTGTAGAGCCCTTTAGATATTGGAAAGTGTAATGTTGAGCCATGCGGCAACTATGATCTTATAACGTCGATTATACGGTATGCTGAGTAGATTCCATTACCCTAAACCGATACACATTGTACATTGCACCAAAACAAGCACTTCGTCCATAATTCGCCGCCTGTGGAGCATGCGTGTTCTCCACTCTGAGATTCGCTCACGTAGGGATTCTCACCTGACCCGTTTGTACTGTTCCATTCATCGGACCTTTTGGGAACATAACCCCTATCGGCAATGCTTATAGTTGCTTTCTCTTTGTATAGAACACACAAACGCACGCACGCACACAGTCCATTTTATAGTTAGACTGACATCGCAACTAAGGTGTTTACAGCAGTAAAGCGGAACCAGTTCATATCACGTGATTTACTCCACGTTGGGAAGATCTTCCTGATTGGCTAAAGTTAGAAATGAGTCGATATGTATGAAGGATGCGGCCACCACGCTACTCATTCGAAGAATTCCTCACGAACAAGAGAAGTTGTTGTTGAAAGTCTTTGCAAGTATATCTGCGTGCAGTATTAAACATTTCACAGCTGGTAAGGATTTTTTTACGTATATAGGTATTCTAGCTCGCCGTCCTACTAATTGTTCTGTTGATACAAGAAACTTGCTTTGTGCCTTAGAAAGAGATTAATTACAACATTAGATCCACTTCACTGCTGTAGGGTCATATCGGCCTCCCAACCTAGAGGGACCAAGCCCGAATCTGGCTTGTTGTGAATTGCCTGTCTAAGATGTTTTTTTCTAGGATTTCGCCATATCTTCTGAAATTCATGCAGTAAATCTAGAGCAGGGTGCCCACTGAGGGAATCATAGCGTAAGTTGCGCCACCAGAAACTCAAAATTTGAGGGCGTGGGAAAATATTGAAGTAAATTATTACAGGTAATATGAACCCATTGATTGCAATTTTAATTCAACACTGTATTCATTAACACAATTTGTATCTTTAAATTTAATTCAATGTACAGTATCAATCAAACAAACAAACAATACGAACAAAAAAGAGCGATTGGAAGTACAATTCACACTACATGGTATAATTTAGTGTATCAAATAATTTTTGTAAGTGTATAAAAGGAACTGTAACATTATATGTAGGTGTCAGCACGTATAGGATAATTATTAATCTTACTGTACTCTCGAAGTACCAAATCATAAAGTACACCACTTGCCATATATTTTTGTAAACGTGTTATTATTTCTTTTATTGGTTGCAACTTTTCAATGATTTATTTGAACCCATTGTGTATTGATATCACAGTAGTTATTATCAGAGAGCGGAAGATAATGCGATGAGCCACAAGTTTCGGTTCTACTGTTGCTACTCGCGCATGTACTCTGTATATATACAGTGGCTGCACGGTACCGGTTACGTCATTCACTCTACATGTCCAACTAACCTGTAACCCATGTGACCGCACGCGGGTTATTATGGTACCTAAAAGAGAACCCGTTTTCGAAGCTTTCCACCGGTATTGAAAAAGGAACTAAATGGTTGATATTGGACTCTGGGAAACATTTGGGGGGAATGCGTGATAGCCTTTGCGAGGAATGCGCAGCCCCGCTCTCCAGAAGAGTCTGCAACGCTCTAAGAGTTTCAAGAATGTATTTGTTTTAGGTAGCAGTTTAATCAATATTAAAGAGCCAATTCCATCACATGCTGGCGTCGAGGATATCCCAGCCCACTACTATCTGTTCAGACATAGTCAGGATTCAGTAGATCATTATATGCATGAACGTCAGTCACTTATTTAACACCAGACATTACAAGACATATTCTGTTGGTCACGTTTCGTGACGTATGCATTACTGCATGTAAAACCAGGTGATCTAGAAAAACAACATTCTTTTATTAGGTTCCATGCAGTACATATGATCAAGGACTTTTTAGCTGAACGATTGGAAACTCGCCGAAAATAGGTCTAGTTTGTGTAAATGTTAATGAAACTTTAACAAATACTCGGTAATGTCACCGTAAGCTAGGATACTTCATGGAGGGAAGGGGAAGGAAAAGTCACGCCTTTTCCTGGTACTATACATGAACAGTGGAGCATGAAGATGTGTTCATCAAATCATATGACTGCAATGAAATTGTAACGTCGTACTCAGAAGCTTGTACTGTACATTCACTTGTGTTTTAGCCAGGGGGATAGGAGGACTTTTTCGGGGCAGAGCCTGACATTTATTGGGCAAAGTCAAACCCAGGCACCATAAAAGGCACACCACCCTTAACGTTCCTCCCTGCTGCCATGCCATTGTTAGTTTGCTGTCCTGCTTGTGAAGATATTTCCGGGTTTGGAAGTGGAAATGGGTTATTAATAACGTGTGTCTGACATGAATCCAATCTACGACACTGTAACTTCCGGGGGTCGTTCTCTCAATGGAAAGACGAAGACAAGGGATGTTTTCAACTGGATGATTTGTTTCGCTCAGTATGGGACAAGGAAACCATCGACATTCCTACACTGTTTATTCATTTTCTAAATTTCCATTGCCACACTGGTTAAGTACAGCATATCGTTCAATATTGGGTCATTCCACGTCAAATCGAACAAAATATGGCAAAAAATGACCTTGATCTCTCAGATTTTCTTGAAATTTTTTTGGGTGTTTTGGAACAAAATATAGTTGACCCGTGTTTCTTTGTTTTGTATAAAAAAAATTTATTTTGGCAGATATTAATTTTTGAAATGTCCCAAAACTCGCGTGCTCCTCACTCTTCGATCAATCATACCTCCGATTGTAATGAAGCAAATTACTTGATCTTTGGCTCAAATTAAAGATAAATTGCAGTATTTCGTGAGGTATTTATTAGAAAATTTTATTAATTATTATTAATATTATATTTTATACGATTAAAGTTTTAAAGTTAGATAATAACATAAACTCGACTATTTAAAAATCTGGAGAAAAAAAAAAACAACTAAAAATACAATGAAGTTTATTCAATGTTCTCAGAAAAAATCAGAATGGAGTCTCTAATAGTTCAGTTGTAATTAACTTTGCAAATCAGTGCAGCGGAGTCGCGTGGCAGCGGTGCGGCTACCGTAACCTCTCACAATTATTGCCACCTTTCATTACGGCAACAGTCCACTGCTTAAGGTTCCATGAACGTTACAACAGTACAGTAAAGAGAACACTGCTAGCTGACAGTATTATATGTACACTATTATCATCTTCAAAATGTTTTTAAAATATGCATTTTAAACTAATGTTTCCATACAACACATAGCTTTACCTCCTCCTTCGAAAGAAAATTGTTTCACTAAAGCTTCAGTTTTTGACAAAGGAATGAAGGAGTGTAATTTTAAAGCACAGCTGGACCCATCGTTCTTGGCCCCTGACCTTGACTGAAAGTCCTGTTGGCGAATCCGTAGCTTTTGCCTCTTTCATCAGCTCACATTGTATAATTCTGTGAATGAAACCATGCACGTGGGGAGGGAGGGGGAAGGTAGTGATGTCTGTATGATCTGAGACAGTCTTGCTAATTCAAAGGTGCTTTTTAGTGCAGTGTGCCGTTGAAGACATGGATCTTTGCGATAAAGAGTGAGTATAGTGAATTTGTGAGACATTGATCACAGCGTAAATCAATTATGCCACCTGTACGTTCTAAATTAGGGACCAAAACATTACACAGTCAGAGTAAAGAAATTATTTCAAATGTATGGATGTACATGAAGGAAGAAGCTTAAAGCAAAGAACTGTTTACATCAGAAGATTTTTTCAAAAAAATTCAAAAGTTCAAAAGCACGTATCAGATGCCAAGGAGTATCAGAAGGTACATCGTGGAGACATTTTTCTGCATAGACTGTACTGCCTTAGTAAGAATAAGTTATGTGAGTAGCGTAGCTGACGCGGCAATTCGCAGGCTGTCTGTGGTCACCTGGCTTGTTACTCGTCCGTGTGCGCTTGCAGGCCTCCAGAAAAAAAATTGTAGCGAATGCACTAATGCAAGCTCCATAGTTTTTAGCATCTTATTTTATAGATAAAATGTCAGGGAATACGTGTGTATTTCTTTTAGATTTTTAAGACATCGATTTAAATTCTATTTTTGGTTTTAAAAAATATACCATAAACAAAAACAGTCCAAAATTTATGTGTAATAATGATTGATCGAAAGTTGTTGAAAGTGTTATATTTAACCTTTCCAGTGCGCCAAACGCCAACTCTCAACTCTATATGAGCTTAGAGTAACAAGTGATTTTATATTACGGTGCGCGCAGAAATGGCTTAGTTTCTAATAGCCATAACTAAGCAAGTAATTTAAAAATACGGCAACAAAAAAATACGGATCTCCTTATTTGATGCCTATTATTCGTAAAAAAAATGTTGAACCTCCTACGAAAAAGTCGTGTTTTACGGGGTGTTCGATTTGACGTGGATTGACCCTATTGTGTAATTAATTAGTAATGACCTGAAATACCGACCTCAAATTTTTCACGCACTGCACGCCACTGGCTTAAAGATGTAATGCATTGCTGGTGGAAGTACGAATGTGATAAAGGCAGGCAGCTGAAATGTTGCAGTAATGTCTCCTTTTATGTGAAACTAGCGGAAATACCCGGCGTTGCCCGTGGTTTAACGATTTATCCGTACAACTATTAGACTTAAGCTGCACTTGCCCCATAGCCTTGTGTTTTATTTGGAGACATTAAAAATATTACTTAATACGCTTAAACAAAGAGTTAAACTCTTAGAATACTATAAAAAGAGAAAATAAAATAAATAAAAACACGGGGAAGACACTATGCAAACGCCCTGTTAAGCAATCACAAATAGTAGAGAAAGAAAGGCGAGTAGAGAAAGTCCTGTAATTGTAGTACGTTGTATTTCTGTTTCAGTTGTATAGAAAATTGTATGAATTATTTGTAGAAGAGGGAATAGAGGGAAGTGTGCTTGTGTTTCATAGAAGAAAAACGAGTAGAGAAACCAGTTTGAATGTAATACGCAGCATTTCTGTTTCATACATTTAGCAAATTGTATGAATTGCTTGCTGAAGAGCGAGTAGAGAAGGTCATATGAATGTGTTACGTAAAAGTGAGTAGAGAAGATCATGTGGATGTAATACATTGCATTTCTATTCCAATCTTATAGAATATTGTATGAATTGAATGTGGAAGGGTGAGTAGAGAACATGTGAATGTGTTACGTAAAAGAAAAGCGAGTAGAGAAAACCATTTGAGTGTAATACGTTGCATTTCTGTTTCAATCATAGAAAATTGTATGACTTGTGTGTTGAAGGACGAGTAGAGGACATGTGTATGTGTTACGTAAAAGAAAAGTGAGTGGAGAAAACCATGTGAATGTAATAGGTTGCAGTGGATAGCATAGAAACCTTCTGCATGAAAATGTGTGTGTGTGTGCGTGCGTGCGTGTGTGTGTGTGTGTTAGGAATGCATAGAGGACAAACATACATTCATTTTTACTTTCTCTACTACGTATAGTAAGTAGAGGAAGTATTGTATTCCAACGAAAAATTTGATGTCGGGATTTCACCGGAAATGTATGTTTTGAGAACCCCTGAATAAAAAAAAAGGCATTTTTGGAAAACGGTCCGTGCGCGCGCGTGCGTGGGGGGGGGGGGTGTGTGAACAGCATAATTAAAAACCGAAACATCGCTTAAAAACCAAAGTTGGATTCAAGGATGTGATACGAAGATTTTGAAGAAAATTCCTCCACATTAAACTACCCTTTACATGGAACATTTTTCTAAAATTATTTTCTCGAAAATGGCTAACGATTTTGATTAAAATGTCATATAGTTAACATATTTTTATGGCAAATGAAATGCATATCTTGAATTTTCTGGCTACAGCCCATGTAGTCATGTTTACTTTTGATGACTTTTGCATAACGGTAAACCGTAAGAGATAGACCAAATGTTGCTAATCTTACTATAAACATGTAAATGTAAACCCCGCGCGACAGCCCACGAAGGGCCAAGGCCTACCGCCCAGCCGCTGCGTCCCCCACCTCTGCCCACTACAGGCGTCATTGGTGAGGTGCAGTACTGGAGGGTGGGACGTGGTCAGCGCCCCGAGCCCTCCCGGCCAGTTATGCGGTCTTCTCGACCTGGGGCCGCTACTTCTCCATCAAGTAGCTCCTCAGTTGGTCCCCCTGGGACCTAACGAGGCTGAGTGCACCCCGTGCCAGACCTCCCAGAGGGGATAAAATCCCCATGCTGGTACCGGGGATCGAACCCGGGTCCTCCGCGCCACAGGCAAGCGCGCTGCCAGCTGCGCTACGGAGGCGGCCCTATAAACATGTAGATCTCTTCAAAACACACAGTTTACCTTGAAATGATTTTTTTCCTGGAGTGAGCCATTTCGGTGATATTGCTTGTTATTTGTGTGAGTTTTGTAATACTTATGCTTTCCACAAATGGAACATCGTTATTCAGTTTTTTTAACATCTTAGGCGTGGGAAGAGAACGGAATTTGAAAGCTTAAAGTATTTGACCGTTACTCATAGCTTACTGCATTCCCATGTTCCCCTTGCACCTATAGGAAAGTTAGTAATAAGACAATTTCTACAAATATTTATCTCAACTAATGTGAAGAAGATAGAAGAAAAAGAGTTTGTAAGAATAGTTTGTACTAGAGTAGAGAAAGTCATGCAAGTGCAACACATCAGATTTTTGTATATCAGATTTATATTCATGCATTTTAACATTTTTATTCGTATCCTCAAATGCTTGCAAAAATGTTACGGATGATGGGAGGTAATATAAGAAATGTGCTAAGTGTACCAATAAGATAGGCACCATTCCGAGATATTTCCGCTGTGAGTGGGAACGGATGAGTTGACTCCATCATGTCTACCGTTCCTGGGCTGACATGGTTAAATTGAGTAGGTTATAATCATAACTCTCAAAATCCCAAAAATACAAACTGGAAGAAACACTACGTTACAATTCAGTTTTCTGAGTAGAATATGATTCCGGAGAAATTTGGCTTCATTTCTCACTTGATCCATGTTTAAATAGGCGACAAACTTCCCGGTTTATGTCAAGTCTCCTGAATCTTTGGATCTTTGAGTCCATCGCTTTTTCGACCAATCAGCGATAGGTAGTTCCCTCACCTAGTTGCTCTGTACTTAGGTTGATGAAGAACTGTGCTCTCAGTTTTTTATAAATACCATCAAGTTGAGCGATTAAATTGCAAAGCTTTTCACACATATAGTGATGGAAGAAAAGGTGTCACCTATTGCACGTGCAGCTGCTCCAAAAATGTGGAAAAGAAACCAAGCCAGATTAGCAAGCTTGCCAGCGGAAGTTGCTGTCTATCAAGTTGCAAACATAAAATAACCTCTAGCGTTCCTAGACAGTTGTTTTAATAAGTTTTAATTGCTTAATTTATTTAAGTCGTCAGCTAGCTCCCTTTGTTGGTGACATTCAAGTGTTCTTCTTCAAAACTCACATGTTCCAAAATTCTTATGATCCATTATTTAAGGGACATTGGGGGTGAAATTTGAAAGTTCCACATTTCTGGATAGATTTTTCTGAAAGTTTTACTGTATTTGTATTTATATGAGAATAGCAGGTACACCAAATTTCATCAAAATTGGGTAATTCATTTATGATATATAAATTATTTTAGGAATTTAATAGGCTACATTTTCAAAATGTAGCTCGCGTCTATTGACTTTTCAAAATTCATTTATATTGACAGAACTGGTACTCTAAAACATGGGTAACAATTGTATGAAGAGATATTTCAAATACGTTTGTTGATTATGCTGTACATATGTTTTTAATAACAAAGAAAATTTATCTTACAAATTATTGGTTTTTTTTTCATACAAAAAAATGTTTTTGCAATTCATGTTAATGATAGCATCAATATTGAAACATAGTTTTATTCAGCTACTATTTATGAATACTTTTGGAAATTTTCATTGAATTGAAGCAAAACTCAGGCGCGACCTTCTATTGGAATGTGCAGAAATGTAGTTTTGAGAAAAACAGGCTTTTATATAGGAACATGCTGTGTACGTTAAGGGAAGAGCGCTATTTGAAAGGGCCGTAATGGCCACATGGAGTGGGGGACATGAAAAATGTTAGCTGATCTAAAGGCACAGGTGTTCCAGGAACATTTTAAGGTAAAAAAAAATTTTCGACTTTTTGACAATTTTGACCAACATTTCACTCCCAGTGTCTCTTAAAGTCCAGTAATTTTCATTCTTACACAAATAAACACAATTCGAAAGGTAATTCGTAATACCTAAGCATATTTTTTATAATAGCTTCCACCCAAGTGGAAATTGAATTTAACCTACACAAATTGGTTTTCGGTTGTTCACCAACATTTAGGTTTTTGGATCACGCGAGTTATGACTTTAAGCTATTCAATTGTCAACGCTCATATTTTAAAGCAGGTGTGAAAGATATTACTGTCTTTGTTCTCGTTACTGTTCATAGTTTGTTTAGTAGTGGAGCATATGTACTACCATCAACGGATTTCCTCTAGTGCTTCACCTCTCTCTAAGGGTTGGTTTTGGGAATAACCTGGCCCCCTCTTGTCTGTGCAGCCATTATCATTCCGTGACCCCATTAGTGACTTTATCTTGGTCCCCAAACTTGGTTTCCTCGCCAGTCTAGGAATTTAGTTAGCGCTAAGTAACCACAGAAGCGTTATGTACTTCTTGGCAGGGTGGTCCTTGTGGGAATTCAAGCCGAAACTGCGGCATATTGAAATCGTTGATGCTTATGTCCTGGGATTACCTAGACGCTGCTGAGAGTGAGTGTGGGAATCATGCACGCTGCTATATCACGTGTTGGGAGAACAATACAACATTTGAAAAGTGCTAACTTGAAGTTTTTAGCACTAAAATACCGAGGCTAGAAATTCATTTTATTAATATTGTTTATCTAATATCCAGTGGCGTGGCGTAGGGTGGTGTGTGGACTTGGGTATGCACTTTGAACTCGTGTTAAGGATACGCATAGGTGAAATTTCCAAATTCAACAATTATTAGCCGATTTTTTTCAAACTCGTATCAGACATAATACATATAAGGAGTAATGTATATTCAAATTTTCATTGTAATATCTTCAGCACCTTTAAATTTATTATCTTTTCTAGGTGTTGTTTTGGCAGCGTATCTAAAATTCTCCACACGATGAAGATTTTAAAATTTAGAAAATTTTAAATATTATTCTGTTATAGATGAGTACTTTCAAAAGAATTTTGGGGACAGAAAATTATATAATGCTTTGGTTTACCAAATAAAGTTGTGGAAAAAAATTTTTTTTCACAGTGTTTATAGAACTATAATTCACCAACTGGTGAATGTTAAAGTTACAGAACAATCACTCTCACTATTTTTTTCTGCATTCTCAGTTTATTACAAGCGCTTGGATTCAATACTCGAGCTGTAGGTTTCCAGGAAGTGCAGCGTGCTCTCTGCAACACGTGTTTTCCTTCACTTCTAGCTTATGACCGCGGAGAGCCGGGAAAAAAAAAAAAAAAAAAGAAAAAAAGAAACGTAGAACTGAATAACAACTCATGAAATTTTTTTTTTTGATCAAATGCTCTATTGGGTGGCAGTGCATATAGGGTGCTGCCGGCCTTTGGCGGCAATTTAAAAGTAGTAATTTGTAGAATTAGAGAGTAATTACAAATAAGTTATTAATTATTCGATATTAAGAAATAATAAATAAAAATTAATAATAAAATATATTTATTACAGCTTCACGGGTGATCAGCCGTGTGAGGTTTAAAAACATTGAGCTTTCGGCCATTGTAAACTCTATGGCGTTCGTCAGAATGAAAAATGACCGTTAGCTTTCCGCTCCCCATATATATGGTGGGAGGGGGTTGCATTGTATATATACAATTGTATATATGCATTGTATATATATATATATATATATATATATATATATATATATATATATATATATATATATATATATATATGGGGAGCGGAAAGCTAACGGTCATTTTGCATTCTGACGAAGGCCATAGAGTTTACAATGGCCGAAAGCTCAATTTTTTTAAACCTCACACGGCTGTTTACCCGTGAAGCTGTAATAAATAACGTGCGCCGTGAAAGCTTTAAATCTTACAATAAAAATGTATGTTTTTTGTGTTGAGTGTTATGCTTTATGTGAAGAAAGTATTAGTAATCAATTTACTGTGCTTTTGATGAAATTACATATGTATTGAGATATTATTTATTTTTAAATTTTGTAATTTATAAATGTTTTCATATTACGATTTAATTGTGTTTTGTTTAATTTAGTATTTATATATTTTATATTTCATGTTCATTTTATGTATATTGTTTATAATGGTATAGTTCAGTTTTATTCTATGCATAATCTGTATAGGTAAAGCTTGTGATATAATTGTTGAAATAGTTAATGAATTTAAAAATCTGGAATGTTGACCCTGGGTTAAGAAATTAGGAGCTAGGGTTATACGAACACATTTTTAGGTTATTTTATAGTATTTGACTGCTAGAATACAGAAAGTTACATTTCTGCCTTGAGTAGGTACTATACATACATGACTGTGTTAGAAATAGAACGTTTCGGTACTAAAGAGATTCCATTTTGTAAAATCAGAGCCTTAGCTGCTACTACTAGTACGTTTGAAGATCTCGCTCCCGAAGGAAAATTCCCTGTAATCTGCAGTTAAATTGTGTTCGCGTAATGGAAATAGCGTAGTCGCGCACGTGCACATATTCACTTGGTCTCCTGTCTTTCCTCAGAATACATTACTACGCGACAATTCCCCTTTGGACTGGATTCATATCGTTCCTTCAGCACATGGCAGTGAAACGTCTCTGAGAATATGAATGAGGGAGTCGAAAAGGACCGGAGGTAGAAGGATAAAGCTCGCTGTTGAAATTTATACAATCGATTTTTCATAAAGGAAGACGTCGCCAAACCTATGTCAATATTTTGTTTGCTGGTTTTAGGAACGCAGGCACGACATCCGCTGTGAGACTATGAGCTTAATGCCGAATATATGAATATCAACGCAATTCTGTTGGTAACGAGATCTACTCTCGTTTTAGTATGTGCTAAATTACAGTAAGAAGGTGACCGTACATTACTGGAGAGTCTAGCGAAGAAAATACATTATTGGCATCAAAGGCAGTAAATAACTATTATTTTCAGGCGTGTAGCCATAATGACATTTAGTAACAATGAACGGTTGCTTTCATTCATAAATCCTGTCAACCCTAACAGGGTCATTAATACGTGTATGTTTACACTTTAATGTAAGTTGAATGTTTTACAAACTTAGTGGATTTTTCGGAAATCGGAAGAAGTATTAATCCTGCCTGCTGTTATACTATTATCTCTTTCTTGTCCCATATTGTAGTTGTCGCGGCGGCCGCGCTCGAGGAAGGATTAATGATCATTTACGTCACACCTCTGACTTTGTAACCGCCGGCCAGCAACAAGACGACAATGGGCAGCTCAGAAAAATCACCGTCGCACGCATTTCTAGAAGCTTTCGGAGTGCAGGGCAAGGGCCGAGGAACTTCAGTTCCAAAAAGTTCACCGGTACGGTTAATAGTTCAGAAGTTGTTTCTGAGAGAGTTGTGTTATCGCAGCAGTGTCAAGGACAGTTGAACAGAACACCTGTTACGAGTTGTGAATTATAATTCTCCACATGTAACAGCGGCTTGTGTAAAAGTGTTAGCTCTTCGCTAACTATTAAGAAAATAAAAAGTGGCATAAAAACTACCGCACTTATCATTTGTCACATTATTATCCTTAACGAACATTTCCTGTACATGTGTTTTACTCCAAAACAAGAACAGCACAACTGTTTATTTGGTTAAAACCATTCTGCCAGTAACTAGGAGTGTTGTAATAGCTCTAGCTGAAAATAATCAAAAGTATAAAAAATAAAAAAATACTTGGAGCTTCCTAACTGTATTATTAGTAGGCTGAGATTTTACTTGAAACAGCCATTTGGCAATTTTGAGTCTTTTTTTTCTGTTCTTTTAGGTAATATAGTTCATTTTAAGGTATCAAGTAATTTTAAGATCTATTTTTAATGTTCTTGAGGTCTTCAAAATGCGGGCCCTACATATCTCTGCATATTACCCAGCTCTTTGGTATTGCCCGGTACGGGTAGAGAAACCTGTAATAAGTTATTACTAACAAGGAGCCTTTGCTCAATTTCCTTCTAATGCGAGCTTCACTGATACATTTTGCTCATTGGTGGAAATATTATTTTAAGTATTAGAAGTGATCCACATTCTGAGGCTTGAACTACCATATTTCACAATTTCCCGCTTTCTTAATGTTTGAAATCTTCATAATAAATGCTCATTTTTATTTCGTACTTTCATTAGGCTTTGTAAAACCTTGTAATAAAATAAGACATCGATTTTGAATTCAACTTTTAAAACGAAAAAGAAAAGAGAGCAAAACAAAACATTAAAGAAAATTCAGTTTGAATTCCTATTTCAGCAATGAAATATCTCAGCACCCTGTCACAAAGGACCTGGGTTCAAATAAAGGTTTACAAACTAACCTATGCTGAAAAATGGGTTTATACATTGTAAAAACATGCGTAAATGTAAAGAAAATATTGTCCTATGATTATTCGTTATTACATCTTAAAGAAATGTTATGCAATGATAGTGTAATTTATTTTACATTAGATACCGGAAAGTGTAAATAACTCATTGTACGGGAAATAGAAATATTTTAATGTTAGAATGAGACTAGTGGTGTAGTTGTAAAATTGACATCTGGACAACTCTTTGTCGTCGTAATATTCCAATCTCCGTCGCACATGTCCTTCTTGATTGTCCGCGATACGCTCGTGAGCGCCAGTCCGTTGGCCTGGGCCTTACACTGTGGTCAGTTTTAGGCAACGACCCACTATCTGTAAATACAGTGCTGCGACTTTGTTCCACAATTGATTTTATGAAGCAAGTGTAGGGTTATTTTATTTCAGATATTTTAGCCTTTTAGATTGTCTTATTTTTGTTTTTTTTTAACGTTTTAGCGTTTTTTTACTTTGTAGCAATTTTAAGTTTCAGTTTTTAGCATTTTTTTTTTTATGGGTGATATTTCAACACTTTACCGTCCCTAATTTCACTTTTGGACTCGGGGCCCTGATGACCAAGTTGTCGACGGGCCCTTAAACCCAACACACTCACTCACTCTTTGTCGTCGTATTAATGAGATTTTTGTTTTAAAAAATTAACATTTAAACTGGTTTGGGGCTTTATTACCAACAGTTTCTTTTGCCATTTCCATACGTCTCACCCCCGCCACTATCAGGTTAATTATGGGGAATCAAATGTCTCCAAACACGACACTGCGATGAACTTGTTTTGTGTTAAAATAAATATATAGACGGACTGAAATAAACATGAATATTACTGTAATTTGAACTTTGAAGGGTTTTGTTTACTTTGTGTTTACTGAAGTGAACTGTCTCATTATAAAATAATAGTGCAAACCCCTGAACCACCGTACAGTTTCCTAAGTTAAGTAAAGTCATACCAAGGATTCACCTACAGGCAAAACGCCAGAAGTTGTTCCGGACAAACTGCACTATCTCAACCAATGTACTATTTTTAAGCAAGTATTTTTAAACAGTTCTCGTCTCCATGTAGTTCATTCAGGAAACACTTTTTTCGATTAGGATACAAGTAATAGAGCAGATAATATTGTAAGCGCGAACTTAAAGCTTTTCAAAATCACCCATTTTATTGATATTAGCAAGCGGCAAAGAGGTTATTTGGGTCCCAGTTACAAAATTCTCATGTGTTTCACTCACATGACTTTCTCTACTCCTGTATTAATCATTCTTACAAACTCTTATTCCTGTATATTCTTCGTGTTAGTTGAGATAAACATCTGCAGAAATTATCTTATTGCTTATTTCTTTGTACGTACAAGGAGAATATAGGAATACAGTAGGCTTTGAGCGATAGTCAAATCTTTTAAAGCTTTCAAATTCCGTTCTCTTTGCACGGTTAACATATAAAAATGAATAACGATGTTCCATTTGACAGAAGTATAATAAGGTTTCCAAAACCGACACCAATAACAAGGAATATCTCCGAAATGGTTTATTCTACAAAAAAATTTATTGACATAAATTGTGTGTTTTAGCAAGATCTACATTTTTATAGTAAGATTTGGCGTATGTCTTACGGTTTACAGGTTTTGCAAAGGGATCTAGAGTGAATAGGACTTCATGGGCTATAGCCAGAAAATTCAAGAATACATTTCATTTGTCATAAACATATTCAAACATATGGCATTTTAATCAAAATCGTTGGATCCATTTTCAAGAAAATTAAAATTTTCCATGTGGAGGAATTTTCTTCAAAATCTTCGTATTGCATCCTTGAAAGACATTAAGCTTAAATACCATCTTTGGTTTTAACCGACCTTTTGTTTTTGAGTTATGCTGTGCACAGACTGAGACACACAGACCCACAAATGGACCTTTTTCTAAAAATGTCTTTCTTTTGGATTCAGGGTGCCTGAAAACATGTGAAAAGGGGGAAAAACAAACAGCGGAAATCAAATGCAGAGGTTGAACTATTGCCACAATGATATAAATATCCATAGACTGATTTCTCATGTAACAGGTGCAGCAAACCTCAGAAATATAAGGCCGTGGATATATGAACAGCACTCTACAATAGACATGAGCTGCAAACCTGCTGGTTTTTAACTTCAGTATTTTTCCTTTCAGTTTTACCTTCTCTGTCGCGTAGCGTTTGGTTAGTGGAAGTATTGCATTACACTCGAAAATGCGGTATGGTGATTTCATCAGAAATGTTCTTTTTCTCAGGTCCGGGAAATAAGGAAAAGCAATTGTAGATATTGATCTCTGTATATGGTAGGCAGACAGAGAGAAAGAGAGAGGAGAGGGAGGGGGAGATGGAGAGGCAGAGAGCACAGTTCACTCCTGATTCAGACATGTGAGGATACCTGATGAAAATTTTCAGGAAAATTCCACCCTTATCTATCCTTTCCAGCGTACATTTTTTTTTGTCTTTTGTATTCTGAGAGACCGCTCACTGTTTCTTATGAAGTCGTATTATGAGATAACAGTATGACAAATTACATGCTGCACTGAAGATTCTGTAAATGAGCTATGAAGTAGCCTTCATTCATAAGAATTTTATTTTATTAAATATCTAGGAAGGGAAAAAGTAGTTTACCTCACAAATGTCACAAGTTCGTTAATATAACACTATTTCTGTCAAATAAGCTTTTTCGTAGCACAAGCCATTTCCGACATATTCGCGCCGTACTTTTGTTTCTCTAGAACTGATGGAAAGAGTTTGTAGTATCGGGGCAGTCAAATGCAAAATACCAGGCACTCTTATTAGCTCCCCTGTGTGTTCTTGTTTATAATTGTCACTGTCTGCTGAAACATCCCCGCTGGGCCCTAATACCAAGCGAGCGTTCAGCAAAAGAAATGACCAAAACGAATCCTCTGGAGCGGGGAAATTGCACAAAATGACTGTCGTTCTGAGGGAACTGGCCGTTAGCTGCGCCTAGGCTCAGGTAGCCAGCGAGTATGTGCAAACCCCATTGGCCCTTGAGTAACTTCGTGGCGCGTTGCTGGCTTTAAGTAACGCTAATGATGTAGCTTCAACGTATTTCTTTATTGTTGTTTTATTGCTAATTTTATTTTAGTCACTCCCTTTTATTCCCTTTCAGTTCGCTAGTATAGGTGTAAGTAACGTCTGTAAAATTATGATGTACCTATTAGGAACATCTGACACTCGCATGGCTTTCTTCTCTCTTGTACTAACCATTGTTACAAACTGTTATTCCTATATCTTCTTCGTGTTAGTTCAGATAAAAATCTGCAGAAATTATCTTATTGCTTATTTCCTTGTAGGTACAAGGGGAATATGGGAATACAGTAGGCTTTGAGCGATAGTCAAATCTTTTAAAGCTTTGAGGTTCCGTTCTCTTTGCACGGTTAACATATAAAAAATGAATAACGGTGTTCCATTTGACAGAAGTATAAGTTCTCCAAAACTTACATATATAACAAGGAATATCTCTGAAATGGTTTAGTCAAAAAAAATCAGGTGTTACTCAAAAGTCATCCAGAGTAAACAGGACTACATAGGCTATAGCCAGAAAATTCAAAATATACATTTCATTTGTCATAAAAATAACTTAAACATGTCATTTTAACCAAAATCGTTAAAGCCATTTTCAAGAAAATAAACATTTTCAAAAATTTTCCATGTAAAAGGTAGCAGTTTTCCTTAAAATCTTTGTGTCGCATCCTTGAAAGACATTAAACTTAAATACCAACTTGGGTTTTTAACCGACCTTTAGTTTTTGAGTTATGCTGCCCACAGACACACAGAGACAGACATACTATATATTTCTGGTGAAATCTTGACATCGAATATTTAGGTGGAATACAATATTTCCTCTACTTACTGATGGAGAATGTAAACATAGATACCTTATTAAACAAATGTTAAATCTGCAATCGATGTTAGGGTATAGGGAGCTAGATCCCCGGACGGCGTATTACACATTTTATTTTATTTTGCTCTTTGTTCATTTTCAAGCTTTCACTCCGAGGTCTTGTTTTCATTGGCACAAAACCAAACTACACTTCATACCTGCTCAACCACATATAGCACTAATATGTATTTAATTTTGTGCGATTATTCACAAAGCAGACATGAAAAATAAATTCCCAAATATTTTTCATCTGCTTTTGTAGAGCATTGTTTGTTTATTTTGTTAATACATCAGAGCTCGCTTCTAGCACGTAGATACTTGAACCACGTGCAGGTATTGCTGTTCTGTAATCCCTTTTCGGACGTTATGTGAATGCAAACAATTACAGAATCCTACAGTACAAACACCGATTTTTTTCTTTGTTTACGGCCACTGCAAGCTTTGGGCAGCTTCCTCAGCTTCAGTCACGTTCTGCTTTTCACCTTTGATTTGGAGCCATCAATATGAGGGGATGAATTGTCCTCGGTACATGTACAGAAGTTTGGCTTAAATCACTACAATATGGAATTTATAAACCACTGCATAACATTTTTAGCAGATTTTTTTTACAATTATTTTGTAAAATGTATTCGCCACATCCATCGACAATTTTAAGGTGTCAATAACAACGTTATTTTAACCTTTCGAGTTACTAAACTATGACAGTAATATGCAAGTTGTAAAATAGGATTTAAATTGTGGAATAAATAAAGAAATGAACGGAAAGGCCTTTGTGTGCAGCCTGTCCACCATCTCGTGGTGCGGCTGCGCCGTAGCCGAGTGGTTAGAGCATTCGCTTCTCACTAAAGCAGCCCGGGTTCGATCCCAGGTGACCGCATGTTGCATTCGTGGTGGACGAAGCGGCGCTGGGACGGGTTTTCTCCAGGTTCTCCGGTTTCCCGCGCCATCTCATTCCACCGGTGCTCCATCTTCATTCTATGTGTCACCGGCTGCGGTGCCGTAGTAGTAAAAGCAGGCGTTAAACACTAATAAACAAAAACAGCTCGTGGTCCCTGGCACGAATGCAACGAGTTAGTACATGAATTAATAATTCTAGGTTCACAGCGATATCTGAAGCTGGACTTGGGCTTCTGGTTGCACGTAATGGAAGTACAAAGAGGTGGTGGACAAACAGTAAGCCAAGATGATAAATCGCAGTGTTCAAACAATGAAGCAGTTATGGGAAGTTTCTAAATCCTGCAGTTTGTATGTAAGTGTTTGCAAACTTTTGTAGAAGTCATGACAACACCAACATAGGCCAGGCTGGTCTGTTTCGGTTCAGAGATCATCTTTCCAACGACGTTTCTTCCAACACTACGGTTCCCCTAAGGTTTATATCCTGCCACTATTTTAGTTATTCTATTATTTGATATCTTATGATATGATATGTTATGTGATCTAGCTAATTTTGTTTGTATACATCTGTTTTATCATTTAAGTTATACATTTTTAGTTTTCTGATTGTGTCATTCCTCATATGATCCAAACGGGCAATGCTTCAGTTCGGCTGTTTCCAATATTCTTTTATCCCTTCTGTTCTTTGGCCTATTTTCGGAACCATATGTCAATATTGGTACGGCCATCACTTTATAGAACTTCAGAATAGTTCCGCATGTATTCTGAAATTTATATACTTTCTATTTTATATCTCTATCATCATAACATGTGGTATCAGATACCAAGTAATTAAAATGTACGTATTCTATTGTTTTATCTTTAATTATTATTTTTGATCTTATCTGACTTTTCCCTTGAAGAGCCATAGTTTTTGTTTTTTCTGTTTAAATATTTAAATTGTGGTTGATCATTTTTTCCAGCTGATGTCTTGCTAATAGAAGAATATTTTCATTTCCAGCAAAGGTTACTTGATCATCAGCAAATAAGATTGTGTTCAATTTAATAGAATTAATAAAATTACTTCTCAGTTGGACTTGCAATTCCTCAACTGCTGCGTGTATGTATATGTTAAAAAGTATAGGCGACATTGGGCAGCCCTATTTTACTCCTGAAGTTATTAACTCTGTTTTTATACTCTTATTGCATCCTTACTTCTGTGGTATCATAGCCATAAGATCTTGTGGGTATCCTTTGTCACACATTATTACCCATAATTTTTACGAAGAACTTTGCAAATGCTTTTATATAGCCAATAAATAGTAGATGTTTCCACAACATACATTATTTTGCCCACATTCCAGATAGGAATAGCCTTAAACACAGGGAGTAAGTGTTGTTACTCTGTAATGGAGTTTCAGTATTTTAGTGATTTAGTAAGTATACACCTACGTGAAATATTCGCATATAAATACTTAGATTAAGGATTAATCGCCCCGACCCCCCACCCATGTTTTAGCTAATTTCACCGTGATTTTGTACCGATATTTGTATGCTAATGAAGCTACACCTAAACAAGTATCGATTAATAGCCATTGTTGAAGGTAATGTATGTAGCATAGAATCTCCTTCATTGCAGAAAATCCAATTAGTGTGCAAGTTACTGTGATAATGAAGAAGTCGGTAATCAGCGAAGCTGTGCGTATGCATGGTTGTTGTATCCTTCTCGCACCTAGCACCCTCCCGCAGGTGAGGTGGGATGGGATTGTCTGGTTGAGTGCCGAGCGGAGCAAGTAGGTGAGGTTTCCTGGATATTCCACTCGAAATCACACAACAATTGGTGTTAAAGGATTTATTTACAAACAGTACGGAACAAGCTTAAAGGAATGTGGGTAGTGGTTACACCATCCGATGTGGACTCGTTGACAATGGCGGGTCAAAAGACATCCCTTCCATGGTGACTAAGGTTTATATATCCTTCCACAATATTCTCTGGGTAAGACACTATCCCTAATAACCATAAACTGTTATGTGACAGGCGTCTGGGAATGCTACACCCTTCCTCGGGTCCCCCTTGGGGTTGAAGGTCAACTTCCAGACAGCCACATATAGCAGTATTTCCAACTTCTGTAGAATACGTCTGCTTAAAACTATTTCTCACATACTATATTTCCATTACCAATATATGAATTCATACTATTATTCTACTCTTCTATAACAATTATATTTCAATTACCAATATATGAATTCATACTATTATTCTACTCTTCTATAACAATTATATTTCCATTACCAATATATGAATTCAGACTATTATTCTACTCTGCTATAACAATTATGTTTCCATTACCAATATTTGAATTCATACTATTACCCTACTATAACACCTCCCGCCGTAATTAGGTCAAAATTTACACCTAAATTTTGACTACTCTTTAATACGTACACTTATGTCTTATGCGTTCGGAGTGCCTTGTGGAAGTGGTAGGTTTATCTTTAGAGTCATGTAGAGGTATCTCCTCTGGGACAGGACTCAGACTTTCGTTGCTTGAATGTATGTTAATATGCACTATGTTACCTGAGCCACCTGACTCAATAGCTGGGACTTTAAATCTCCGAACACTACTATTCTTGTAACAGCTAAACACTTTATAACAAAAATATAGTGCTAAAATACCAATAATAATATAAACAATTACGGAATATCGGGCGTGTGTTACAGTAAATGAATTTTGCCACTCTTGCATTTGAATCATCTCTTCCACTTGAGAGAGTCTATAACTCATCAAAATATGTTATCACTTGTTTGAAAGTTGTGTTCAGCTTTAACTCATTTCTTTTTAACTTTCCTACTAATTCTTCACAGCAATCAACATCTATGTTAATTGAGAACAACACATCAAGATTACTAAAATTACCCTGGGACATTACAACTTCTGCCTGAATTACAAAGGATTTACCATACCCCTTACAACCTGAACTAAGCTTAAGTTTGCCATACCCTTCTAAAATAACATCTCTTGGTTGTTCCTCAGGACATGAAATAGTAACACTTTCTACAGATGGTACAAAATACAACCACTCATTATTTGCTAAAGGTGTCCATAGTGATTCGCGTAATTCAATTAGCCTCTTTTCACATGTAGAAGGTAATCTACGAAGTTTTTGTAGCATTTTCCCAACACAATCATCATGATAGTGGGCTAACTTAAGTGGAAGGGTTTGTTTACATGCATATTTTGAATCTCCCAATGTTTTACATTTTTCCAACAAAGACAAAGGACTCATAAAACAATATTGTCTGCTCTTATCAATAAACAGAAGATCTTCCTGAACGTCCACAAACACATATTTCCCTTGTTCAATGAGCACAGGCACTGGTATAAGTCGATACACATTATAAACACCTTGTGACACTAAAGGTAAAAATAGTACAAATGTGAGTTTTTCATCCTTTACAAATACAGCTACATCACACATAGCAATTAACAAATGAAGCGAATCCTTGCTTACTGCAAATGGCAGGGAGGTACCTAAGGGCAAATTTGCAACACCTTTCTCTAAAACATGCAGTAATTCCGAAGGAGCTACTTACCTGTGGATGAATAAGTCCCTTTTGAGCATTTAATATACCATCTATTAGTATATCACAATTGCGAAATAAGGTTTCCATGGCATTATTTAAACTAAGTGATTACCAACCGTTATTTTCATTTGTAGATCATCAAGCATCTTAACTTCTTGCTGCTGGCTTTTGTTTAGGAAGTCTTGAATTCTAACTAAATTCTCTTCCAATACCTTCTCATTGAAAGCCAAATTAATAAGTGAATCATTGAACAAACCTAGAGAAACCTTTACTACAGAGACTTGTTCCTTCAACAAATTTGTAATGCCTTTTTCATTTTCCTCCACATGCTGTATTTGCTGATTATAATATTCCGCGTCATCATTATCTAATGTACCAAACAATATTTTCAAAAGCTGCCCTCCTACATCGATTACACCTCTCCTTGTACGCGTCTCCTGACGACCTGTCATTTCCCTCAATAACCCTTCGGTTCTCCTTAACTTGCCTAATTTATCCTGTATTTTATTCTTAAAGTTTGTACACCCTGACCATTTCTGCAAGGAAACGTGCTCGCATGCACTCAAAGTATGCTTTACATAATTTTCTGTAGTATCTACCTGGTACTCTAAATTACCTAAATCTACATACACAATGATCTTCCATACACTATTGTACAGCTGGGCGGTACCCTTACTCTCATAGTAAAGACCAGGCGGAGTTTCGAACTTCACCACTTCTGGATGGGCTTCTCCCAATCCTAGGCACCAGGTCATCGCAGCCAAAAGTAAAGTCAACATTTAAAAATAGATAGGTCTCGCTAATTATCCAAGGCTAACCTTACCTTAATAAAAAGGTTTAATCCGGTTCACATGTACCTTTTGCAACCTTTTTCTTCTCTTCAGCGTTACATTTACGCCGTTAACTGACACTATTACATATGGGCCTATCCATTGGCTAGAAATTTTACCTGATCTGCCCCTACGGACCGTCTCATCTTTTAGTAACACCTTTTGCCCTACCTCGTATTTAATTTCCTCACTGTGATGATCATAGTATTCCTTGCTCTTATATTTCCTTGTAATTAGATTATCTCTAGCCACCTCGTGAGCACTTTGTAGCCTACTTTTCAATTCGCTCACATAGTCATCATAGGAATAATTAATCTCTGGTTCCTTTTTCAGTGTTAGGGGTGTCCTACACTCATACCCAAACAAAAGCTCAAAAGGTGTATAACCAGTGGATGAATGCACAGTAGTATTGTATACAAACACAGCAAACTTCACCCATTCATCCCAGTCTGTTTGATCCTTCCCCACATAATGCCGCAAATATTCAGCCAGAACACGGTGACTTCTCTCCAATCCACCGTTTGCCTGTGGGTGAAAAGCTGTAGTCTGCAACTTGGTTATTCTCATTAGCTTGCAGACATTCTTAAACAAATCACTTAAGAATTCTGAACCCTGATCTGTTAACACCTTTAATGGAATTCCGTAACGTAAAATAATGTTTTCCACGAACTCCTTAGCAACCGTCACCGCATCGTGTTTTTCTAGAGGCACGGCTACCATATATTTGGTAAGTTCATCTTGGCAGGTCAAGATATACTTGTTCCCCTTATTCGTCACCGTTAAGGGCCCCACTATATCGAGAGATAATTTTTCGAAAGGAGATTTTGCTGTGGTACTTATTTCCATGGGTGCTCGTTTCCTAGGCCGCAAAAGCTTATTCTTTTGACAACTCTCGCATTTCTTTATATAATACTCAATGTCCTTTTTCATATCTGGCCATTGATAATTCTTCCTGATCGCCCAGTAGGTTTTTGTGACACCCCTGTGACCACCCGTAGGACTGTCGTGTGCCTCCTGCAGTATCGCCCTTTTTTGTTCCTCCGTTACCTCCCCTTCTTCTGCAACTCCCATAACTCTAATGCGAGAAAGTGCATCGGCATTTCCGTTCAACGACCCTTTTTTGTAAACAATCTGGTAATCGTATTCTTCCAATTTGATTCGCCATCTGAGTAGTCTCGAACCCGGTTCCTTGACACTCATTATCCATTTAAGTGGCCTATGATCAGTTACAATAATAAATCTTTTCCCTAGTAGATAAGGCCTAAAGTGCTTACAAGCCCATACTATTGCCATCAATTCCTTCTCAATTGTACTGTAGTGCTTCTCTGCCTTATTCAGAGTTCTACTTGCAAACGCTACTGGCAAATCCCTACCTATCGGGCCTTGCGACAATAATGCCCCTAATCCATCCTGACTGGCGTCTGTTGTCAAAATAAATTCCCTTGAGAAATCTGGATATTGCAATATAGGTTTTGACAACTTTTGCTTCAAAGTATCAAAGGCTATCTGTTGATCATCCCCCCAGGTGAACTTCGCGTTATTTTTTAGCAACAAATGCAAAGGTGCGGCTATTTTGCTAAAGTTAGGAATGAATCGGCGATAATAGCCAACTAAACCCAGAAATGCTCTTAATTCAGTCAGTCCTTTAGGTATGGGATAATTTGCTACTGCTTCCACTTTCTTTGGGTCGGGCTGTACCCCATTCTCCGAAATTACATGACCAAGGTAGCTAACCTCTTTTCTCAAAAATTCACATTTTTCCGGCTGCAGTTTTAGGTTGTACCTTCTAAACCTCTGAAATACCTCCCTCAATTTTTGATCATGCTCCTTAAGCGATCCTGCATAGATAACTACGTCGTCCAGGAAAACAAAGCACCTGGATGGCGATAAACCCGCCAGCACCGTGTTCATCATTTTCTGAAACGTGGCTGGGGCGGTCTTTAAGCCAAATGGCATTCTCACGTACTGCCAATGACCATGTTTTGTCGAAAACGCTGTTTTCTCCTTATCTTCTGCCTTCATGGGTATTTGATGATATCCCATTGCCAAATCTATGCAAGAGAAATATCTGGAATTCCCCAACTGATCTAGGATTTCCGTAATATCTGGAAGTGGGTAAGCATTTCCTACTGTCTTTTCATTTATTTTCCTGAAATCGACTACAAGTCGAAATTTCTGGATGCCACTTGCATCCATTTTCTTTTTTACTACTAGTAAGGGACTATTCCAAGGCGAATTGCTCTCTTCAATTATACCCTCCTGCAATAATTTTTGCACCTGCTTTTCTACTTCCTGTTTGTGTGCCTCGGGTAGTCTATAAGGCTTTACATGAGTCGGTTCTATATTTGGTTCCATTATAATAGCATGTTCTACTGCACTAGTGGAACTCAAACTATCCTCCGGCAAATAAAATATATCCTGATACAACCTGCATGTTTCCCTAATCACCCCCCTTTCTTCCTCGTTGAGGTGCTCAAGCCTCAATTGAGCCATTACCTCTGTTTCTCTATTAGCTGCCTGTGGGGTGTTAGTAATAGTGCACAGCTTTTCGCAATTATTTTCATTAATAACTGCCTCCAATTTAACCGGAGTCTCCCTAAGTGCAACTTCCTCATCATTGGTATTTAGCATGCTAGTTACAGCACTTCCATTCCTAACAGTTACAACCGAATCTGCCAAATAAACACCTGATTGTACTTCGCATTTTTCTATCAACCCCTCCTTCAGCTCAACATTCTCTATAGGGATTTCAACCATGACCTCTGACCTCCCCGGAAGCTTAATTGTCCTAACTGACTCCATAGCGCCCTTGGTTAATAGTTTAAGTCGTTCCCCGACAACACTCAGCTCTAAATCTTTGTAATTTAGCGTAGCTTTCGTGGCCTCCAAGAAATCTCTTCCAAGAATTCCATCACAGGGAATATCTACTTGATCTTTCACTAACTGAAAATCGTACTTCACAACATTATTCCCTATATGAACCTCGGTATTTAGCGCCCCATACGTTTCTATCAACGATCCGCTTGCGCTTTTTGCAACCATTTTCTTTTCCGGATCAAAAATAAGTTTTCCTACAACTGAAGGGGTTTTAAGCAACGACATATCTGACCCAGAATCCACTAACATCACAAATTCACCTTTCTTACTAGCAGGAGAACTAATTCTTACGAACTCATGCTTTGTTTTAGAAATTACTCCAATATGAGCAACAGATTCTACTGTTCTATCGTCTTCTGACTTCTTAGTTCTTTCATCCTTTTCATTCTGCTTATTTTTCCTAGGACTCCTACAATTTCTAGCAAAGTGTCCGACCTTACCACAATTAAAGCAAGTTACCATGCTCGACTTTCCCTTATTTTCAGTGGAAACACTATTAATTGCCTTACTGTGCTCTTTCTTAACATTTACATAACATTTGCTAGCGATATGGCCAACCCTGCCACATTTATGGCATTTCACCTGTTCTACTCTAGAATACCTATCTCGTTTGGAAATAATGGCACTTTCTTCGTCCAACGAGGTTTTACATACCTCTTGGAATTCCTGTTCCAGCCCCCGGCTGCGAACAATGGTCTGAATTCTATCATCAGCCAAACCTTGTATAAAACAGATATTTCTCAACTTATCTGTAATTGCCAGTATTCCTTCCCTCTCAGTTTCCTTACACTTTTCTAAGGCTGATTCTCTAAACTCTGCTGTTAACCTTTGTATACGGTTAATCCACCCGCTTATTGACTCGGATTTTTCCTGTTTAGCAGCAAAAAGTTGAGTGCTATAATAATCAAGAGTTCTCTTCTCAACATAGGAATGCCTTAAATATTCCTTAACCTCCTCCCACGATTCTAGTTTTCTATGGATAATTGCCTTCCTGGGTTCCCCTTTTATTCTAGTAAGCAACAACTTAAAGAATACATTTAATCTCTCAGGACTTATCATTTCACATGCAGTATCCGCATCTACGATAAACTGCGTAACTTCATTCTTTTCCCCATTAAAAGGAGATACTAGTTTAAGAGCCTCGTGGGGTAACATATAACAGCTACTTCTACTATCCACTGCCATTTTACATATAGTAGTAGCAAGGACTCACCTCTACGCCTTCAGTGGACGAGCTGTATCGTCTGTTGCGGTCCGCAACCTTGTCTGTCCAGTTCACCAGGTCCAGACGCGTCCTCCAGCTATTGCGCCGTTTCAGCGCTCGACGTTCCTCGTCTCGTGGTTGGACCTCTCGATCCTCGAACCTCGAACTGCTCGCCGTAAGCCGTATCTGTCACCTCGAACCTTTAACTGCTCGCCGTAGGCCGCTGCTGTCGCCTCGAACCTCGGACCTTCAAACCGTGCAGTCTGCACACGGCCTTCCACCAGTAACAGCAAGGGTAGTGTCACCGCAGTACTGGGTAGGTTGCCGTCTTCCTCACGGATCTGGGACTGCACGCAGTGGGCTGCTGCTACCACCTCGAGCCTCGAACCTCGAATCTCCGGAATTGTGCAGAAGTTGCACAGAGCTGCTGTCTCTGCTTCCTAGGATTCTCGGGCGTTGAGCGTGTTGCCTTAGCTGCTGCCTTCTTCTTGGTCCTTGGCGATGGTAATTTTTACTCGTAGCTGGATTTGATCACAGGAAACCCAAACACCTGACACCAGAATTTATGTTGTATCCTTCTCGCACCTAGCACCCTCCCGCAGGTGAGGTGGGATGGGATTGTCTGGTTGAGTGCCGAGCGGAGCAAGTAGGTGAGGTTTCCTGGATATTCCACTCGAAATCACACAACAATTGGTGTTAAAGGATTTATTTACAAACAGTACGGAACAAGCTTAAAGGAATGTGGGTAGTGGTTACACCATCCGATGTGGACTCGTTGACAATGGCGGGTCAAAAGACATCCCTTCCATGGTGACTAAGGTTTATATATCCTTCCACAATATTCTCTGGGTAAGACACTATCCCTAATAACCATAAACTGTTATGTGACAGGCGTCTGGGAATGCTACACCCTTGGGGTTGAAGGTCAACTTCCAGACAGCCACATATAGCAGTATTTCCAACTTCTGTAGAATACGTCTGCTTAAAACTATTTCTCACATACTATATTTCCATTACCAATATATGAATTCATACTATTATTCTACTCTTCTATAACAATTATATTTCAATTACCAATATATGAATTCATACTATTATTCTACTCTTCTATAACAATTATATTTCCATTACCAATATATGAATTCAGACTATTATTCTACTCTGCTATAACAATTATGTTTCCATTACCAATATTTGAATTCATACTATTACCCTACTATAACATGGTGTACTGGAGTGTTTACACTCTTTGCTCCGAAATTTATACGCGGGTGAACGGAATTGGCTTGTTTTTTTATAGTTCAGTAGCTGCTCTTGAATAATGTTGAGTGTAAGATGGATTTTAGCAGCGATTTCTAATTTTTGTCTCGTTTGTTCTGTTGCCATCTACTTGAGATATGAATTTTGACTGATTTAACCGAATTCTGTATCTTTGGATATCTTGGAGTGGTTGTATGAGGAGATTTTGTCTGTGAATCTTTTGCAGTGCTTTGTGGAGTCGAAGGGTAACTTCCAATGAGTGAGCTGCTATTGAAATATTTTGGGAGAGCGATAATGAACCAAACTATATTACACGATATGCTATAAGGATCTGTAAAATTATCTGGCAGGTTGATTGATGTTCAAACTAATTTGTCCTTGCTCCGGATGTATCTGTACAATTATCAGTGCCCCGTTTTGTACAACGGTGATTATGCACTTATGTAGGGTTATGGTTTATCAGGAGGAGGAAGTATAAGTAGAATGATTTCAGCACCACATTGGCATATTGTGCTTCCGGACACGTCCAGGACAAAGGGGTAAAGCGCATGACTCGGAGGACGAGAAACTCCTGGGCGGTAGGCCCGGAAAAATCCATCGACCTCCGCCGGGTTTGAACCCGCAACCTCGGGAAACACGGGCTAGGATGTTACCCTTAGACCACGGAGTACCGGTGTCACCATTCATTCATTGAGCTGGTTGGGACTATATACCGGTGGAAGAGAAGTCATTACATTAATTTAAACCAGTGCTAGATACTTGGAACACATTTTGTATCTTATGTTTTTGTCCCTGATCATTTCCTACGGAGATATTTAAGTTTTGTCGAAAACCAACTGACAACACTGCAGATTATCTAGGTGTCAGTTTCCCTAGCTCTTGCTTGCCTCTGTAGCGTGATGGTTAGCGTGTCTGCCTCACGTTGAAGAGGTCGCGAGTTCGAATCTTGCTTAGGTAAGTTATCCGGATAAGGTTTTATTCCGAGGTTTTACCTTATCCTGAGAAGATGAATGTCGGGTAACTTAAAGCTCATTTGAGCATCATTTCACCCATTTCAGTCATTCACCGTCCGATATGACACGATGGAGGACGTTAACAAAAAAAAAAAAAAGAAGGGGAAAAAAAACTAGCTTGTCCTTCCATGTTTACTGTGCTAGTGTAGGCCAATCACAAGCGTTAGCTCCCAAAACATTACACGAAAGCGGCCGAGCTGTTCACATCCACAAACCAGGTCAAGTCCCTGACCAACCTCAACACAACGTTATCGACATGCTGCACGTCTGAAGGAGCAGCTCGGGGTATTCCTTCACGTCTTTTAAATAATTAATTATTTGGAAACCCTGTATGATGCCCCATATCACTACATAAGCTATGTCAGAAGTAAGTTACTCTACGCATCTTACAAGTAACAAACTATTATTTTCGTTCATTCTTGTGGAATTGCATCCAACTTGGATCAAAAACCATTTTTTTTTTCAAAATCGGCTGATCAAAGAACAAAATGTCAAATAAGCATTCGATTTGTGTATAGGGCGGTGCCGTAGCCCAGCGGTTAAAGCATTCGCCTACCACCCAGGGACCCGCATGTGGTATTCGTGGTGAACGAAGCGGCGTCTGGGTGAATTTTCTCCGGTTTGTCCGGTTTGCCCCGCCACTCATTCCACCAATTGCTCCATTGTCACCTCTTCAATAATCGACTTCACCTGCATTTCATATTATCTTCTTCCTCACTATCACACCAGGTGCTTGGCTGACCACCCGCTTCCAGGTCTGCACTCTGTCTGGTCCATATGTTCCTGTGCTCCCCGACAGGTGTCTGACCCTAGGCACTGGCCTGTAAGTCCTATAAGGGCAGGGTAATCAGGTAAAGCAAAAGAGAGGGAAGAAAGAGAATTTGTGTATGGTGTATATACACATATACACTTTTAATGTATAAACTCTTAATTTTGGCCTGCAAAATTGGGTTTCAATGTATGTGTTCATGGTATATACAAGTGGTTAACTGCCGGAAGAAATAAGTTTACGAATATACTGTACTATGCCGGAAACACACTGCCATTTGTTTCTAAAATTAATACGGAATTTTAAAAATCTGCACTTATTCTGTTGGAAGCGTGTGTTCTGAACTTTGATCATTGTGATGCAGCTGGTGGAGGCCGGTGCAGTTAAATTCGTCATAACCATATTCCGCAATTGAGATGTCTACTACTTGCTCTAGTAGCTGGCCAAGTAGTTCTGGCTGGAAGCCCATCGCTGTTTACACGATAAGTTCATGTGCTACAAGCTTCGACGCTTGTACCAGCCTTATGAGTGAAGGTCTTTGGCTTTTCTTGGCAGGCACGTTTATTTGCGTAGTTTGACAGGTGGACTGAATCTCTCATTGGAGGGTGATGCCCTCTTTCCCAGACAGACTTCCTGTGACGAATTACATACCACCTAGCCTGCAGTGCACATCCAGGGTTCATGCGAAGTGAATGGACTGAGATACTGAGCATTCCATTTCATCACACACCTCAGAATATCTAATTGGTTTAATTGAAAGTCAGCTCAGAGCAAACCGGTTTTCACTTGGATTGACGAATTTAGTCGAACTAGCTACCAATTCACTGGGACCATTATACCTGTATTTGTCTTGGGGGGGATTCAGTCTTTAGTCATTAGGACAAGCCAGTTTGTCGCTATATCAATTCCTTTTTATTTACTGTACAGTGTTGTGTTCAACTTACTCACATACTAGGTTTTCTTCCAGCGTCTTAAAAACTTCCTGAATTTTACAAAAATAACCGAGTAACCCTATTAAGTGACTTATTGTAAGGCAAGTAGGCAATGCAACCGTTACTCTGGTTCCAAACGTCTTTCTGAATGACAGCAAGTTAAATACGTTCTAGTGACTTACTCTTTCATAACTCGAGAATCTAAAAGTTCAGTTTCAACTATTGGGTGCCAGGGACCGTTACCTAACAGATTTTTCGTGAACTACACACTTCAAAACTGTTGAATTCGAGAGGTTACTTCAGCGGGGCGCGTGGGTCACCAGTTGTGCATTATATTTTAGCACTTGTAAATTGAAGTAAAAATCCACAGATTTCTTATATACTTTATTCTTAGCAGGCGTATGCTGAAAACAAGATAGTATGTGAAACATCCAAATGTTCTCTTTCCTGCAGTCTTAGTTTTCCGCCAAGTTTTTGAGCGCTATTTTTGGGTATTCATGATGTGCAAACAATGGTTATGGGTGCTTAAGAAATAAGACAGTACTTTGACCTGAATTCTTCAGAAAGGGGTATTTATTTAAACGTTTTCGTAAGCAGAAATTGCTTTGATGTTGAAGATGGTTATTCATCATGTTAAAGGGGTACTAAATAAAACATGGGTTGGGGCCGTTTTAAAGCGGTGAGAAAATACTATATAGGGTGGAAGGGAAGTCATTACATTCCTTCTAATATGTGCTTCATAGAAGCATTACAAACAATAAAGTCGAGTGGCATTTTGTTCTTTGATCAGCCGATTTTGAAAAAATAAGTAGTTTTTGATACAAATTGCATGCATAATTCCACAAGAATGTACGAAGAAAACAGTTTGTTACTTGTAAGATGCGTAGAGTAGCTTATTTCTGACATAGCTTCGGTAGTAATTGTGAGACATCACACAGGGTTTCGAAAAAAATTAATTACTTAAAAGACATGAAGGATTACTCCGAGCTACTCTCCCAGGCGTGAGGTAAGTCGACACGTTGCGTTGAGGTTGGTCAGGGAATTGACCTAGTTTGTGAATGTAAACAGATCGGAAACTTTCGCTTTCGTTTAATATTTTGGGAGCTAATGTTTGTTTTTGGCTTACACTCGCGCACTAAGCATGGTAGGATAAGGCATTTGTTTTCAAGACGCACCGTTACTCTGTTTATGTAGTGAGCTAGGGAAAGTGACCACCCACACAATCCGCAGTGTTGCCAGCTTGTTTTCGACAAAATTATCTCCGTAGAAAATGGTCAGAGACAAAAACGTAAGATACAAAATGTGTTCCAAATAGCGAGATCTACCACTGGTCTAAATTAATGTAATGACTAAAGCCACAATTCTTAGTCACCTTACCGTGTGCATGGGGCTGTTTCGTTCAGTGCTGATGGCTGGCCTCTCGGTCTGGGGGAACACACCCACGGCGTAACTGGCACTCCTACACACGATGCGGTACTAAAAATTGTAGCTTTAGTAATGACTTCACTTTCACCCGGTATATTAGTAGTTTGATAGTATGATTGTGCAACTCTGTTGCAATGAATTGCAGAGTGCGCTACTGCAGTTTGACATGAGTCACATGACATTTGGTTGTTTGAGCTGCTTAAATAACTAGTTTACTACATATTCTTTTATTTCTTCGCTTATGAACAATTTTCCGGAAAACCAAGATGTGCTGCAAGGATTCTTAGCTTTGGAAACTAACTTTTTGTTTGCATATTTGGGTACTGTGAATACATTTATGAATGTTAACATGGTGAAACTAAAAACTAACTAAACCACCATTTAAATGAGAAATAAATATAAACATGATATCACAAAAATGCTATGGGATTTCCGTCAGAAGCTAGGTACACCAATAACCTGGCGTCTTTTTCTGTTGGCACATTTCACTTTTCTGTGATGGACTAACAGTTACGGTGATTAGCCTTTCTTTTAGCTATACTTTACGTAACTGACGAAGCTGTTTTAGCCCGAGTTTCATTTTTTCGTGTTTTAGAACCGAGCAGATTAGTACTGAACTGTTTTTTGTTTGTATGATGTTGTTGTTGGGGTACTAATGACTATAAAGCTCCGCCGCCGCCGCCACCGCCACCGCCGGCGCCACCGCCACCACCACCGCCATCAACACCACCGCCTCCACCACCGCCATCAACACCACCGCCTCCACCACCACTACCACCATCAACACCACCGCCTCCACCACCACTACCACCACCTCCACCACCACTACCACCACCACCTTCACCACCACCAACACCGCTGCCACCACCACCATCAACACCACCACCACCACTACTACCACCACCACCACTACTACCACCACCACCTTCACCACCACCACCGCCACCTCCACCACCACCACTACCACCACCTCCACCACCACTACCACCACCTTCACCACCACCAACACCGCTGCCACCACCACCATCAACACCACCACCACCACCACCACTACCACCATCACCTTCACCACCACCACCGCCGCCGCCACCACCATCACCACCACCACCACCACCACCACCACCGTTTACTTTACGTAGAGGCGATTCGTCCAGTACTGCAGTAGCGCCACAAGGATTCGAACCTATCTAATCCCAACATTGAATTCCTGGCAGGTGTTGCCAAATGAGCTACTAAATGAGTATAGGGCAGGTAGTCGCAACATTCAGAAGGGAGATATTAATTAATGATACACTATCACGTTTGAAAATCCGATTTTAGTCTAAAATAAATGGGGAGTGAAAGTGTTAGGAAAGTGTTTGTTTTGTCTGTTCTTCCATGCCTAGAAGAGCAGAATGTCATAACCAAACAAAACCGTGGATCACCGCCAAAACCCCACGCCATACAGCATAGCTGTTATATGTAAAATGTTTTCACAAATGATACAATACAGCAAATAAAGGTTTTGTGTCATGTATTGTGCTACACGTTTATCAGCCTTCGTCAGTGTTTCTAGTGCTTACTGAGATGTACATGTGTGATACTTAGTTTATAGCCAACGATAAATTAAGTCAAAAGGAAACTAAACTAAATATACCTACCTTAGCTGAGAAAAGCATTTCTTCAATGATCTTATAGATGGAAAAAGATTTCTCAGGCATCTTTACTTTTTGACAAATAGTTTCAATACTTCAGCATAAGGTAGGAACAGTATACAAATGTTCACATTTTCCGCTTAATAAAGAAGGTGAAAGTGAAAAGTAATCTTTGCTTGGGTACTCGACCGTTATGAGTGGATGTTGGAAAGATTCCCAGAGCCAGTTCATTCAAAGTTAGAGCAGGGTTCTGGAAGAGTTTGCCAGGTTCCGACTTAGTACACCTACACGAAATTGGGTGTGTAATGTTGACGTGGGTACGTAGCAATTCTCGGGGATGTCCAATCTTGTAGCGGCTGTAGCTATTTTAGTTTGGTGAGCACGCTTGTGGACGGTGCTTGCAAATATTTTAGTAGTATGGTGGGTGTACCACGTCCCACCGGGACTCATGACGTCAATGCAGCGATTGCATAGTGCGGCGAGCCTTGAAATCGCGGGAGGCGCCCTGTCCGTCTCAGGACATTCTGCCCCTCCGGCCCTTTTCGATCGAAAATCCCTCCCTCTAGCGTGGTGTGTGATTTCAACCAGCGCAGATTATTTTGGCAGTTTCTAGCAAGAGCTCGACATTTAATTTGATACTCGCTCGTGAAGCCAATGCTGGCGGTAAGCATGGGTAGCCATCAACCATGTGAAGTCAGAACTCAGGCCTCTGACCGCCAGCTAGAGAGGAATGTGAGGGTTGGACTCGCTCATCTATCACAACAGATTTTCTTCACATCTAAAAAAATGATAAGATTATTATAACTCAGTTGTACATCTCATTAAGTTTTACTCTAAATCCAGTTAACGTATTTTCAACTAGCTCGTAATTTTGGGATGTTATAAGAGACTCTAAAAGTGTCCCATGTAATAATTGAAGACTAACCAACTAGTTACATTATCGACAGTTCAATTCAGTACTACCGAAGTTCAAAATCTGTGCGTATTTGCAGCATGAAAATCCAAATGTTGATTCCTATAATAATACAGTTTAGAAAAGTGTGAGTGAGTTGAATTTAATGTCGTTGGCCATGGCAGCTCAGTGGTTAGAGCAGCTGGGCCGAAACCGGAAGGTCAGTGGCTCAAATCCCGGCTGTCATTGAATTTTTCAGTCTCTCTCTTTCCATTCGGTTTAGAGCTTACTTTCCTATAAATGTACTTGAAGGTATATATATATATATATATATATATATATATATATATATATATATATATATATATATATATATATATTTATTTTCGTCCGATATGACACAATGTTGGAGGACGTTAATTTAAAAAAAAAATATCCACTATATAATATGTCATCCTCGTAGTACATACTGCGCATTTTAGTGAGACATCTTAGATTCTGAATCGTTATAACCGTGGGAACATAAGTGGCATCTAGAATGTAAATGCAAATACTTCACAAAGTCATCTCATGCATGGATCATTGTTGTAACTTAAATATTTAAACGGAGTATACCATTCAACAACGTGATTTTATTGTGAAGGATTACCGCCATACAAAAAGTATAAAGAACTGAGTATGAGTTCGTGATGATACTAATCGAAAGAAAAATCTAAATTTAGTGGAAAAATTGGAAACAACTGGTTCATTAGTCAGTTTAAAAGGGGTGCACAATATGTCGTCATTTGTACCACAGTATGCATTAGAAGTTCGTGAACATTTGCTTTGTTCACTTTGTATGGTTTAGGCAGGCTCTTACAGGAAACCGCTTACTCAGTGACAATATGCCATAACGGAGCAAAGCATGCAAAGCTTAGAACATACTTAGCTTAGAATTGCAGCTGTTCAGGAGCTGAAAGAATCAGACAAGGAAAAACAACGGCGATACTGTAAGTGGTTCTAAATGGTGAGGTAAAGAGTGGTTTATAGATGAAGCAGTGTCATGAGCAACAGAAAATT
The DNA here is from genome assembly GCA_030765045.1 of Tenodera sinensis. NCBI lineage: Eukaryota > Metazoa > Arthropoda > Insecta > Mantodea > Mantidae > Tenodera > Tenodera sinensis. The sequence continues at coordinate 28,329,058 of CM060964.1, forward strand.
CTGGTGTCCGTGAGGAACCACGTCATTCAGAAAAAGTTGGTGCGTGATACGCAATATCTGTCCAGTATTATTGGATCAATTTGCTTTTAAGAAACTCTCAGTACTCTTTGCAAGACCATTTTCATGGATAACGTAGAACAGTTGGCGATATTGAACTTAAGCAAGGGTATTTTGAAAAGGATGGCGCGACATGCCGTACCTGAAAGGAATTCATAGCTCAGATTCACAACTTCATTGAAGATCATGTAATCTTCAATTGTTTGTGGTCTCTTATTTTCCGGACCTTACATCACCATATTGTTTTTGGGGGGATATCTAATGGAAAAGGTTTTATAGACATCGTCCGCGCACCATCCAGCATCTTCGGATGAAAATATCACAGTTGAAATAACCAATATTGATGAAGACCTATGAAGGCGTGTGGGCAATACCATGATAAAATAAGCTAGAATGTATATTCGGGAAGAGGGGGGGGAGACATTTCCATCATATCTTATAACCAGGGAGCGGGGTTTTAGTAAGTAAACATAGGAATAATATTAACAGCACGGAGTATAGAGCCAGCGGGTATATCGGCGGCGCCGTGGCCGAGCGGTTAGCGCGCTCGCCTATCACCTAGGCGGCCCGGGTTCGATCCCAGGGACCCGCATGTGGTATTCGTGGTGGACGAAGCGGCGTAAGGGCGGGTTTTCTTCGGGTGCTCCGGTTTTCCCCGCCATCTCATTCCACCGGTGCTCCATCTTCATTCCATGTATCATCAGTGTCACCGCCTGCGGTGCCGTAGTAGTAAAAGCGGGCGTTAAACACTACAACAACAACCAGCGGGTAGCATGAGGGCTGTACTGCCTTCCACTCTGCAAGGTCGCACTTCCCGTTGTAACTGCACGGTTAACTTGATGGATTTCGCACTAAAACCCCGCTCCCTGCTTATTACTAGTAAATTGAACTGAAACATCCTCTACTATGCCAGGTAAACATGTAGCGGAAGTAGTAAGAGTTGTGCAATTTGCTTCGGATCAAGACTACATTATGTGTAGTGACAGGTTTTGAACGGTGACTCCGTCAACATATTTCTAAGCTTTAGGGCCGGTCTCACCAACAAGGATAAAATTGTAAGAATGCCATGTTTGAATCAATTTACTGACACTACATCACTTGCATTTATGTAAAATGTAAGTAATGTACTGTCAGTAAACCGACTCACATATGTTATCTTTAAATGTTTACGCATCATCATGTTTCTGTTCGGTTCCGACACTGCATGCCTTGAAACGTAGCCTGTTTGTAAAGACGTGTGAATACATAAACAAACAGAACCGGAAAAGCAGGTGGCCTGCATTTGGTGATGTGGTAAAAGTAGAGGGGTTAAATACTCGATTGCATTCCTGTTACCCCTTTCCCCACGCCTGCTATAGATAAAACTTGCGGCAAACTATTGAAACAATGGAATTATTTAACACAGGTAAAATGTGTTATTGCCGCGTTTTGGTAAAGAAAAAACAACAGCTGTTTCAGCAACCAGTGTTATGTTTTACGGGGAATGGAAACCCATTTAAAGAACACCGAGCCGTTTTCCACTGTTTACGTATCGGCATCGGAGATAGTAAAGAGAAAGGAAAAGTGGCGCGACAAGGAGTAATGGATTTGGTTATTGAGAAGGACGAATATGAATGTAGTGTTGGATATATGTGTAAAATGGAAGAAATAGAAGGCAAGCAAGATGGATCAGAGAACGAAACAGCTATTTCAAGTATATTATTTTCTGGTAGAGTTTCGTCTCGCATAACAATATGTAGTCTTTTGATTCGGCACAAATAGCGCAAGAATTAGAATTACCATTCAACATTTCAGAAGTTAATTCATAGAGAATAAAATGTTCATCAATGAATTAAAACAATGTTTGCTGTAGACGCTGGCCTGCTGATTCCAAGGTCGCGGGTTCAAACCGGATCCAGACCAACGTTCTTTAAGTGTGCCTAAAAGTGACAGCCCCATGTCAGATTCACTGGAATGTAAAACAATTCTTGCGGGACGAAATTCCGCACATCGGCGGAATTGATATAATGCTAGCAATTGGCAATATTTTGGCCCTTGATTACAGAGAATTGTCTACCGTATCATATCCCCTTGATAGTCCTCCTCTTTAGTGTAGTGGTAGCGTGTCTGCCTCACATTCAAGAGATACCGAGTTCGAATCTTGGTTAGGGTGAGTTATCCGAATAAGGGGTTTCTTTTCCCGAGGGTTTCCTGAGAAGAGGGATGTCGAATAACTTCAAGCTCTGTGGACCTCGGCCTCATTTGAGTGTCATTTCACCCATTTTATTCATTCATCGTCCGATATGACATCACGTTGGAAGGCGATAATATAAAAGGCGTGTCCCCTTGATGTGCCACACCAGAAGTCTTCCAGTGTCGCACTTTATCTTAGGACCCAAGCTACTGAGTGATACAAGAAATTACGACCTGTGTCTCTAACGAGCCGTTTCTCTCTGCGTAGTTATCTCTTCCAGTGTGAAGCATCATTACCAGGGATGCTGGCCCTACTTTATGCAGCCTTTGATAAGCTAGTGTCATCGCAAATGCTCCATTATACGGTTTATAGATGCTCATTTGGTTCCATAATCGTTAACTGTTTTACGGTCCAAGAGAGAAACTGTCGTTGTGAAACGGCTATAATGATCGTGGCTCGGTTCGTTTAATCAGAGACGCCTTCTTTAATTTGTGGCATTGATACCTTCTTTGAGAAATTTATCAACTAGCGTTTAGGAAAACAAACCGGTGACAGTAAAGTGGGAGGAACACTGTGTTGCTTTGCTCATCTGTTCTAGCTTTAAGCACATTAATTGTGTTGGCATGAGCCATTTGCCAACCGTGCTCCAATTATAATCTACTGTGTCTTTCTGTAACAACAGCTGACACTCTCCGTCTTGCATCCTTGACCTTATACCCGCATTTGATTTACTGCGCTCGCTGCTTGTAGCAAATCCTGCTACCAAGATCTTCAATTCAACAATATAAATGTTCAAATACATGTTTTCTGTGATTTCACCTCGTGACACAAGTAATTTTAGATACCATAATTTTTATTGCCTTGAACTACTGCTTACTGGGTTTGTAAATGTATTTTACGACATTGAAGCGGTAGAAGGCTGAATGTATTAAGCTTCGTACAGAAATTACAGGATGTTAAAGAAAGATTTCTGATATTGCAACAGGAGTTGTGATTGGGCAAACATAGAATAAATGTTTCGATAAACATACGTCCGAAAACAAATATCTGTTGTGATATGAGCCATTTTACTTGCGTTGAATATTTACAGCAGACAATGAACTTCATCCAACGGATGTATTGTTCAAACAGGACTAGTAGCATGGTCTCTCCATTTGCCTAACTTCAATCCATTGGATTGTTGGTATGGGGACATTTAAAGGCATTGGTGTATGCCAAAACTATCGACAAGGTGCATGTGTTACAAGAGCGTGTGATTAATACATGTGCCAAAATCCGAGACCATCCAGGTATGTTCGAAACTTGTGGAGTCTTTGAGTTGAAGCATGTGTAAGAATGCATGGTAACAACATGGAGCGTCTCTTGTAGTGATAGACATAACATGCAGCTGTTATCAGAGGACAGAAGGGCAGAAATCATCACAACTCCTATTTGGTGTTCACACAAGAATTGTTCCGTTAGCTGCTTGTGACAGTAAAGCGTTCCCTAAAATGTACTTGTTGGATGCAAATACTTAACATAAGTAAAACGACTCGTATATCAACAGGTATTTGTTTCCAGATATGTTTATGGGAACATTTATTCTAGTTTTGACCAATCCCAACTTCTGTTGCAATATCAAGCACCTTTTTGAACACCCGGTATATTGTAGACGTAAATGTTACACGTCTCGGGAGATGAGGCGAGTGGCGTGATACAAAACCATCAATGACACGCTTGCCCTAGAAATAAGCAGCGCGAGCGGATTATAACATTAAAAGTGTGGGTTTGAGCCGAAGTGAAATTCCTTCCTCTTGATTCGTAGACGTTATTATCGGCGCGGAAATTCTGAAGTGTTTTCCAAAGCGCAGTCACCAGGGCCAGTCTGATGCCTTTATTATTTGTGTATTTAGCCTACAGAACGGTACAGGGATATCAGTTTCAGCGCCCACAGCTTACTTTGGTTACTCATAGCACGTGACAAGTTCAAGAACATAACAATTTTGAACCAACAAAATACTATGACTCTAACAGGAAGTTTGAAAACGTCATAGCATACAAGCGTGCCATCCCCTGGGAACCATCATCTCCACAACAAACTGCTCACCATAAATGCGTAGAAGGAATGGGATGAGTAAACGCAGGCATAATTGCTAGGCTATAGTTTGTATTAATAGCTAAATAATTTTGTAGAAGTATGGATCCATAATGCTCTCAGTAAAATCCGTATATAGTTATATTGATGTATTATTGGGCAGAGAAAATAAATTTAATGTTTCGGAATGGCTTATAATATGCAGTAAACAGGAGCCTATGATCATATTGGCCAGAAGTCGTACCCAGGGTCTCCTGAATGCGAATCTCGCTTGACGTGAGAAATGTAGGATAATGATGCTGATATATCGGGTGAGCCTTCCCATCCTGCGGATTGGTAACCAGCAACCGTGCATTTTACAGACGATGCGAAATGCAGGTGCTGACACCGCATTCACCAGCCCGCTGATTAGGACTACGGTGATGCTCGTTTTTAACGTACTCTAGTTGTCTAATGGTTAACATGCTGGAAAGTCATGGCGAGGTTCGGGAGTTCAAACCACGCCTGTGACTGAGCTTTTTATTTATTTTTGTTTATGTTTGGTGACTGTTCCAGCAAATCATGTGTTCCTTCCGAGTGCACTGGAAAGTGGATTCACCTACCTATAAATACGAAGTTTGAGCTATTCATGTTCACTGTGCACTACTTTGAGAACAAGAGCGATCATCATAGGGCCTTGCAAACGCTAAAGTCTAGTTTGTATGTACGTACTTCATTTTGTAAACTCTCAGAACAATTTATTGACTTTCTTTTGTATGAAAAAAAAAAATAGCTTCAAATGGTTGAATATTATGTAATGATGCCTTAGGTTTGTAAGTTATACTTGTAATGTTATTCATTTATATATGGTGTTCATTAAAGCATATTCCAACAAATAACACTTTGTTTTGTCATGAAATTCACATAATTAAACTAATTAAGTGAAACGACACTTCCATGCCAAATTATCGGTCCTGGTTAAAGATATTAAATATAAAAATCTGATGTGTTGCACTCTATTCTTGTACTAACCATTCTTACAAACACTTATTCCTACATCTTCTTCGTGTTAGTTGAAATAAATATTTGCATAAATTATCTTGTTGCTTATCTTTTTGTAGTTGTATCGAGAATATGGGAATACAGTAGCCTTTGAGTGATAGTCGAATCTTTTAAAGCTTTCAAATTCCGTTCTCTTTGCACGGTTAGCATATAAAAATGAATAACGACGCTCCATTTGAGTTCTCCGAGACTCATACAAATAACAAGGAATATCTCCGACATGGTTCACTCTACAAAAAAGTTATTTAGACAAATTGTGTATTTTAATAAGATCTACATTTTCTCTATAGTAAGATTTGGTCTATCTCTTACGGTTTACCGGTTATGCAAAAGTCATCCAAAGGAAATAGGACTACAGGGCTATAGCCGGAAAATTCAAGATATACATTTCATTTGCCATAAAAATATCTAAAAAATATGGCGTTTTAATCAAAATCGTTAGAACCATTTTCAAGAAAATAAACGTTTTCGATAAATTTTCCATGTAAAAAGTAGTTTAGGGTGGAGAACTTTTCTTCAAAATCTTTGGGTCACATCCTTGAAAGACATTAATCTTAAACTTTGGTTTTTAACCGACTTTTCGTTTTTGAGTTATGCTGTCCACAGACTGGCGCACGCGCGCGCGCGCACACACACACACACACACACACACACCCATGCACGCACGCACACACAGACAGGCAGACACACATAGGCGGACGTTTTTTTTTAAAATTATTCTTTTATTCAGGGGGCCTCAAAACATATATTTCCGGTGAAATCTCGACATTGAGTTTTTGGGTGGAATACAATACTTCTTCTACTTTAGTATACGTAATAGAGAAAGTAAAAATTACCTTTATGTAGCAGTGTTTGAACCTGGGATCTTCACTGCTGAAGACAAACGCGTACACTGTTGCGCTACCAGAGAAAGTGGTGGATAGCGGTGGAAAGCAGTCATTTCGGGCGAAATTGATACGACGCAATTGTTTTGGCATAGCCTGTAAATCGCCGGGACTGCATAGCTTCTCAATCCGCAGGATGAGAAAACTCGCACGGTATAGCCAGTGAGGATGTGAAACAGGAAATTAATTATTGCTGCCCATTTCCTCGCAGCAGAAGTGTCACGTGTAGTGAAGGACCTGTTCACGAGGCGTTTCTTTGTTTTGCCCGTAAAGATGAATGAAGCGAATTAAAAGGCCGCGGTCGGTCGGTCGGTCGGTCGCGTGCAGGGAAAACGTGACGTACACGGATTGTTTAGTGAACGATGCCAACTGGACCGCAACGTTGGACGCTCACAAGAGTGGACAAATGAGCTTAGTGAGTAGAAATATCTACCTCATTATTTGATGCTCTGTTGGTCTGCCGAGTTACATTACAGCAGATGTTGACAGGTCCGGTCCGGTCCCAGCACGAAGTATGCACGTCAATTGCAGAATGCGCTGAAACCAAACAAGTGTAAACCTGCCATCCTTTCGTCATTAAGGGTACATCTCAGCTACAGTGAGTACCGGAACCAGGACAATTCTATATAGATATTTTAACAAAACTTCTTCAAAAGTTGGTATTTCCCTCCACTAATGGAACAAAAATTCGCTCCTGAAATGTTGAAACTATTTCCGGTTATTATCCTATACTGATTAAGATCCAGTGAGGTTAGTATTTGTGTACTGTGCTTTAAGATTTGGTGAAATTCGACGTGGTTAGCCGAGGCGTTCACTATATCATTTCATTGTATGTATGACCAGTAGGGCTCGGATTTTTAGACAAATACATATTTTGTTTGCGTTCTAATAAGAACTTGAAGCTGATTTTAAAATTGTGGATATTCACACCGTAGCAAATACTTCACTTAAAACCTAACGGACGCACGGCATTTCGTCTATGCGCGATTGGGTGTGCCACAGACGACTTTGCTCCTACATAAACTCTGCACGTAAAGCTTGTATAACACTCTTACCTTATAGAAGATGCTGGAAATTTCGTCCACCTTCGCGAGGCTAAACAAGCATTATATCGGGAGAACACATTCTGATTCACATCATTAAGCTGGGCCACTGTAATGTTTCCGCTTTCATTTCTAATATTTTGTTTTAGATCTTCCAGTGTGTGAGGATTTGTCTCATAAACTTTGTCTCTGATTGCCGCACAAGAAAAATCGCAAACTATTAGATCGGTGGAGCGTGAGGGCCATACACCAGCACTAATCACTATCTTCAAACACTTCCCTAATTTTATTCATGAACTCCTCTGCTGTATGAGGAGTAGCGAATCTTATTGAAACCACCCAAATGATTTTTCTTCTTCTGTCAGTTCATTATAAAATGGAGCAATTACAGTCTATTAGTAGAATATTGGACTGATATGCGTCTAGCGCTAACAGCACACCGAACTCCATTTCTCCGATCATAATGAGCGATTTCTTGTACGATATGTGGATTTTCAGAGGTCCAGTACCGACTGTTTTGTTCCTCATGATATATAGAACATAAAAGTTGTGTATATACTAATTAAGAAAATATATGATCGAAAATGGTTATCCTATACAACCTAAAAATAAGCAATTTCACGTTAGAACCTATTTTTACCTAATTTTAGATTTTTTAGTTTCTTCACTTGGTAATATGGAAACGCTGTAAGCCTGTATGCCTGTCGTGCCTTGACAACAATCACAGTGAACAATGGAGGACAGTGCGAACATTGTTTTTAAACTGGGGGAGGATGCAGTGAGCAGTTAAAGAGCTTCTGCAGGACCCAACAATTGTCTATGATACTGCATTCATCAAATCACATTACGTATTTCTAGTCCTCACTATTAGTGCCCTAGAGCCTACACGCAACTGGGATTGGTAGAAGCGGTGGCAGAAAAAATCAACTTGCTTCCTGGTTATGTTAATGATAAAGTTCCTGAAAAACTTAAGTCGGTGCTTCAAACAAACCCAGAACTGACAGTTCTCCACACAGTGGTTGACATCTTGTCTGGCAAAACACCCGAACATGAATGTGCTGTTCCCTTGCGCCTAACATCAACATTTAAATATGCTCCGTTGACACCAGTTGATGTAGAATTCCCATTTTCGTCCCATAAGATGGTATTTTCTGACAAGCGATGCAGTTTCTCTTCTTGAAATCGTAGAAAAGGTGTTAGTTGTTTACTGCGGCTCTATAGACAAATACAATAATGACAGTCAAGTGTTACGGCTAATTTGTATTCAGAAATAAAAATGTCATTTTTGTTCACCTATGTTTGCAATTTTAGAACCTATTTTGATTTGTGATAGAACCCATTTTAGGTACCTAATTTAAGATTTTTAGAAACTAAGATTCTGAGGTCTAGTTATGAGTGTTGACACGACCGTTTAGCTGAAACCACGCCTCATCGGAAAAGAACAGAAGCTGTGGATCAATTAAACCGTCATTCACTGATGAAAGAAACCATTCACAATAATGCATTCGTGATACTGGGTCACCTTGTTTTAAAGCATGGACACTTGTACACTTCTACTGTTTTAGTTTTAAGAATTTGGTTATTCTATGTGCAGAATACTCTGAAATTCCTACCTTTTGTGCTAATTTTGGGGTGGATTTGTGGACTTGCGCCTATTTCGTGTAACTCTTCCTCTGTTAAAACTGTAGGTTTATGCTTTCTTTTTTTTGTTTGCCACAGGTATCAAGTTTATTTACAATCTCGTGAACTGTAAATATGGATGGAGGCACTTCACCAGGGAACGCTTGAATATACGCTGTGCGAACACGACTTGGCGATTCCCATTTGTAATAACTTTTACACACTAAAGATTTAAGGTAAGATAGATATACATGCTTTACGCGCGGAGTTTTTAGCAGGAGCAAAGCCGGCTGTGACACACCCAATCGTGCACATGCGAAATGCCATGCGCCCGTTAGGTTTTAAATGTGGATCCCTGTATTTAAAGTTTTACTGCACATAAAAGACAGGTTTTCTGATATCTTTATGTAAGTAAACACACACAGGCGCGCGCGCGCACACACACAGACACACACACACACACACACACACACACACACACACACACACACACACACGGATATTTTCTTAAAAAGCCTTTTTTTGGATTCAAGGTGCCTCAAAACATATTTCCGGTGAAATCTCGACATCGAATTTTTGGGTGGAATATAATACTTCCTCTACTTTACTAGTAGAGAAGGTAAAAAGCTTACAAAAATTAGGTGTATGGCTGAAGAACTATGCGTAAGCAGTCACACGGCTTTCGCTACCCGTCATCAGCTATTAGTTATGCCCATTGTATTGATACAAAACAGGAATCTTCCATTCTATTTGCTTCAGTCACGAAGCATGTTTGCCTAGAAGTACGTTCAGATTGGGCAGTACAGTCTTGGATGCATACAGGATGAGAAAACCAAACACAGTTGTTTGTTTCATAAGACAAGTTTTGTTATTACTGAGATCACGAGGACGGAGGGGTGCGGGGAGGGGGGTGGCGGTCGGTACAACACTGTTTCAAATATATTTCATTAAATGGCACATGATAATTGAAGTTTCCCAGTGCGCAACACTTTTTGGCGCCATCTCCAATATTTCGGTGTTTGATGCATCTACTGCTGGCAGCTACAGTTGTGAACTATGGGATCTTTATCTCAAGGTTTGCGTGGGTATGTGTGAGGATACACATCATCACTTATGTTGGCTCATAAATTGAATGTAGGCTAATAACGAGCTATTTTGGGCAAGGTGCCGCCTGTTTAGAGATATAGAATGAAGGTATTTCTGAATCTTAGCCGCCCGCCTCTGTTGCGTGATGGTTAGCGTGTCTGCCTCATGTCCAAGATGTCGCGAGTTCGAATCTCGCTTAGGGTGAGTTATCCGAATAAGGCTTTTTATCGAGGTTTTCCCTTATCCTGAGAAGATGAATGTCGGGTAACTTAAATCTCTATGGACCTCGGGCTCATTTGAGCATCATTTCACCCATTTCATTCATTCACCGTCCGATATGAGGAGGACGCTAATAAAAAAATAAAAAAAAAAAATAAATAAAAAAAAAAATAAATAAATAAAAAAAAAAATGAATCTTAGCACGAGAAATTGTAACTATTGAAGTTTTGTATCTTTCAGCTTCTGAGGCAAGAATAACTTTTGTTTCCGTAATAAGAGTGAGAAGTGTAAGTTGTCTCGAGTCGCTGAAATGTTGATCGGAGAGTCCTCTTGCGGCGACCGCCAATATGTATAACCCGTGTGCAGTATTCAAGCGCTACGGACTGCCGATAATCAGTCACAGTAAAACTACTTATGTAAGATAGTAGTCGGTAAAGATGGGAGTTTGATCAATATAAGTCCCGTCTGTTGCATGACTCCCACCTGCATAATGTTGCCAAATCTTAAGCTGCTAATTTGTGTCGGAAACATGAGACGGTATCCCGTGCGTAATAAGATATTTACAATTTAAATAAATATTTCCATATATTACAATAAGTTTCATATAGTACAAGAATTCATTTCACCAGAATGCAAGAACAGGCAGCGATATACTAACGCCGGAAGTAATAGAACTATATAGTATATTCTTTGTAGACCTATTTTTGTGCAACAGTCATAAAAACATCATACATTGTTAGCAGAGCGTCTGTTGTCCGTTATATGACAAGAGCGTGGGAGCAGCAGTTTCGCGCGCTTACCCAATGAGAAATCCCGAAACAATTCAATTTCAAATATACCACGTTCTAGGCAACCAATAGAAATTCAATATTTTGGCAGGCAAGAGTAGGGAGGTTTGAAATAGTTTTAGCAGAGTGGTCTGTCTATAATCCTACGGAGAACACGACGTATAAGTATCTTTAAGTGAGGGGCCCTAATGACCAAGTTGTCGACGGGCCCTTAAACCCAACACACTCATTCACTCACACAAGCGTCAGGCTAAATTCCATCCAAGATTCATTTAGGCAATACCATCTTATGTTTATTCGGCTATATACGTTCTTGGTGACGTGAAGTGAAGCTCAGGATACCGAATCATTTGGCATACTTATTGAAAGTCGGTCTATATTTATAATGTACATGGTATTCAAGCTTTAGCTGCTGAACATTGTAATAAAACTGCAATTGTCTTGCCCCTTCATTTCATTTATTAATACTTCTTTCAATCCACTCTAAGATAACCACTCATTTTTCCCACGACCTATTAAGCAATCTCAAAAACATCCGAGGCAAGAACAAGAGGACCAAGAACGAGAAGAAGAGGACTATTAATTTAACATTAAAAATCAATAAATATATAGGCGCCCTAAACTCAAACAAGTTACGTCGCAAACACAACCTTACGGTGTGACTCGCCGAGTTGGTTAAGTTGAACTGAGACTCTTTCAGTAGGAAATTCAGTGAACAGTTGGTGTTCTAATTTGTTAGAGTATTAGGAAGCAAGAATGTACCCTAATTCAGAGGCCGGTGCAACACATCTGTCACATCTAGGACGATAAATCACAATAGATCAGAAATCAAGGCTAATCTGTAGGCTGTTGATTTGCCAGATAGTAATGTAATGTCCATCTGATAACGCCATTGTGTGTTCGCTAATGATAATCTGTCAATCTCGCGATATTACCTAACCCAATCTGAGCATGGCATTGCAGATGACATTTGGGTTGTTTCTACCAGGTGAGTCAGCCGGGCCACCCATCAAACGCCATGTCTGCTTTAGTCCAGTTTTCTGCTTAACAAAACGGATTGCTTGACCTTCTTAAAAGAGACGAATGCTCAAAATTTAGAGGAACACCGGTTTAAGGAGCAGAACGTACTCCTCGCTAACGTACACTTAAAAATGGCGGAATCTTGTACTTAGAGGCGGGATTGTTTGCAAAAAATTACATACACGCCTTGTCCACCATGCAACCGTACAGTCAAAACGCACGTGTTATTGAATAACGGTTTATTTAAATTTTGGTGAACATAGAAAGAAGAAGAAGAAGAAGAAGAAGAAGAAGAAGAGAAGAAGAAGAAGAAGAAGAAGAAGTTATATGTTTTAACCAGATTTACACTTCTTTTATGCTGTAATATTTTATATATCTTTTCGGGTCTACCCATTATGCCAAAATAACAGAACTTTCAGGCTCTTCCCAGAAAATTCAAAATGTACATTTAAGCTGTTACGCAAATGTCTTAATGTTATAGTGCTTGAACCAAAATCGTTTAGGGCTATTTTTGAGATCCAAAAGCAAGGAATGTTTTTCCACATGAATTGTAGTTTTGGGCTACGGATTTTTTTGGAAACATTCGGGTCGCATCCCAGGAAGATGGTGAACTTCGTATTAAAGGTTAAGGGGTAAAGGGCACAGACACTGAGGGGATACCTCGCCCACTTCGACCTATACAGATCTATTGTGGCGACCAGGAGGCAGGGATGAAATGAGGGAACAAAAGGTGCCATACAGGGTTGCAGCTAAACAGGCGCCAGAGACGCGCGGAAGTCCCTAACAAGTGCTGAGATGTCTTCATCCCGACGCCAGGCCTCGCCAATCAGCCATTACAGCACGGTTCCGGTGTCGCACTGAGCGTCGCCCCCGACGGAGGACAAGGCCGGCCAAACGCCACCTAGCGCCGAGAACAGCAGTTACCATGCGTAATCATCAGCGCCATCTACCCGGCACTGCCAACACTACACGCCTGAAAGCACACCTGAAAGATAAGGAAACGGAATGAAGTGAAATGATGGAAAGGAAACCGTGGTATGAAATAATGCACCCAGCATTCGCCTAAGTGACAGAGTGCGCGGCCATAGGGACCGAACCGGCGACCTCCCGAATGCGGGCCACAGACGTTACCACCTCAGCCGTCCCGCCGGTCTTAAGTATTGAACTGACTTACAGTATTTTATTTATACTGTTGAAAGATAACACACACGCACACGCACACGCACACGCACACGCACACGCGCGCACACACACACACACACACACACACACACACACACACACACACACACACACACACACACACGGGTGCTTTTCTTATGCAGTTTTGGATTCAGGGAGGCTCTGAACGTGTATTACGGATTAAATGTCGATATGAGATATTTGGTTGGAATCTAATACTTCCTCTATAGAAAATTAATAGAGAAAATAAAAACTTGAGTTGGTTAAGATTGCGTATGAGTTTTTCCTATCCCAACAAAGTTGAATTTTGTACACATATACGTTTGTACAAAAAATCCAGTTTTTGGTGAAACACATAAATTTTTTTGCCACGTTGATCTTTCAGTCCAATATATTTTTTATGGTACTCAAAATTTAAATTTGGATTTTACATCATTGTAAAATGTATTTTTTGTGTAAAACAAGCAAATTTCTTGTAAACCTCATAGCAAACACAATTTTTAACCAATCATCGTGATTCTTTTACCGAAATGTTTCTAATTACATGCATATACATTACATGTTGTGAAGCACAATTGCTAACTTCCATTAACTTATCAAATATTTGTGATTGTTATTGCAAAATTGCAATTATTTTTAATTATACTTTGTTTTTACAACTGAACATAATTTTTTTCTCAGAACATTTAGCTCAACCATTCTGCTTCATAATATTCCTTGTTTTATTCAGATTAATTTGGTATATAAAGTTAGTGGCTCTCTTAATTTTTAGTATGTCATTTTTGATTCTGAATGTCACAAAATGTACATATTTTTAGTTTTGAGAAAACGAGGAAGTAATTTTATGGTATAACTGGAGTTCTGTACTCACAATTTAAACATCTAGAACATCCCTGCTACATAAGTAGGAGCCTCTTCCTCAATATTTCTATCTTCCTTGACCTTCCTTCGGCCTCTTCTACGCTGCTTTTGTTCTGGGGTGCTGCTCTTTATACTGTGACATAACCGTGACTCATCTGATTTCAGAACTCCTGACATTGTGTACTTGCCTGGTACAATTTTCATCCTGTGCAGGATCTCTGCTTCCACGGTGTTACCACAGTTAAAATGCAATATAGCATCCATTATCCCCAGTTTTAGGTTTTCTAGACCTACATAGGTTTCTTTCCTACATCTTCACCAAATCATCCCATTAAATGACTCATTGGCATTCTGTGTTAATCCATGTAGGCATTTGGATAGCATATTTGGATCACAAAGTCTTCCATACACAGGCTTGCACGCCTGAAGTATTTTCAGTGGTATTCCTGGTTTATGCTTATATGAATCAAGTGGTCAGATTTGACAGCAGATTTATAACTTTTGGAATATTAGCCAAAATACAAGAAGAAACCTAAAAAAGCACTCGATGCCACGCCCCCTTTTAGTTTAACAGCATCACATGGCTCCCTTATACAAAACTACGCATCAGATTCAAATAAATGATATATCATTTGAAAGCAGAAGAACAGAGCTAATAAATAATGCAAAAAAACGTAAACGAAAATTTTGGTCCAAAAGTGGCACGTATATGTGTACCTTAAATAGTAAGAGTGTTGGCTTGAGATGACGTCGAGCGAGGGCTTGTGCAGGTGGGAATGAGAGATGGAGGCTAAGACGACTTATTCAAATCCAGCACTCCGCGATGTATTCTGTTACCCAAAAGTAACTCGTCTTCAGTAACATTTTTTGCTCGTGCAGCTGGATATGATTAATATGCGCTTCCGCTTCCGCGCCGGTTTCTCACGCTCAACTTTTATCTCGCTCTGGCGAGAAGAATGGAAATGATGGGCGTGGTCGGAAAAGCTTCTTCCCGATTTCAGCAGGCAGGATTATTTTATTAAAAAAATGTAAAATATATTTCAAAAATATCTCGAATGCTTCAAGAGTGACTTTCGTAGAAGAAGCGGAAACAATTTTCCTGTGCTTCTTTCTTTCCGAGCGAATCGCTGAACTTTGCTATAGGGCAGTAGGGGGATAAGGCGCTTCTATATTTGCTGAGATTCAAGCAAATTCTCTATGAGGTCATTCTAGAAATGCTTCTGAACTCATTGGATTATATAAGACTGATATTTGGGTGATGTACATTGAGCTAGTTTGTAGAGGCAGATTAGCACACTGCTTAGTAAACGAGAATCTGAACATTTGCATTTGAAGCATTTGGATTTTCTTTTCTTTCAAAAGGACAAACGGTGACGTAAGTACATACGTAAGTGAGCGATTTCATTTCCATGATTTCCTTTTCATTCCGTTTCCTTTTCATTTTTCGGGTACGATTCTAGGTTTCATGACGTACGGAGGTGCAGAACAGATGGTACGGATGATTTCTGAAAGAAGACTCTAGACCAGGTCTGACGAACTGCACTCACCAAGTGTGAAGACATTCTCCTTATTATTATTTATTTATGCCAACAAACTTACTGTTGGTGTTTTTAAACACACAAGCCTTGTGTGGGCAAAGTTTGAGAGGTAGAACTGGAACTTCAAAATTCAATGCCACAACTGGGATTTGAACCACAGACCTTCCACTTACCAGGCGGCTGCTCTAACCATTGAGCTATTGTGACAAACTGCCAGAATGGCATTAAATTCTCAAACCAGTTCGTATTTCTCCTGGTAAACCACAAAGGCAGTCTCACATCAGAGAGAAATTACCCCAATGGTGACTTACTATTGTAAGTACTTTATGTCCCAGGATTAAATAACCTTCAGATGGTAATTATTATTTATTTATGCCAACAAACTTACTGTTGGTGTTTTTAAACACACAAGCCTTGTGTGGGCAAAGTTTGAGAGGTAGAACTGGAACTTCAAAATTCAATGCCACAACTGGGATTTGAACCACAGACCTTCCGCTTACCAGGCGGCTGCTCTAACCATTGAGCGATTGTGACAAACTAGCTCTCAAGCATTCTCCTATTTCTCCTCCCTGGCAGAAAACTGGGGAAAACCAAACGGAAATGCTGTTCTTTCTAATGCGTATGTATGCAAGCTACTGCAGTCAAGGAGGGGAGGGACTTGCTCTAGAAGGTTATGTAGTTGGTCGGCTGGTCGTTCGTCAGCTCCAGCACAGCTTTGGTGGTTTTGTGGTTCCTTCTTCATCGCTTTCTTCTGTGTGCGAGGTATCCCTCTCCACTGTATCACCTATACCTAAGTACACACATCCCATCCATTAGCACACGTACAGGGCATCATATTTGAATAACTTTGGATAGCAGCCAGCAGTGCCCGATATTTCACCAGAATCCTTTTATACTTAAATGAATGTTTTGGAAGAAACGATTTAATCGAAGCAACGGTCAGCTTGAAAAATGAGAACCTTGTGGTTCTCTTCCATGCCAAATCTTCGTAAATGTAAGTGGTTTATTTCTACCTTGTTCAAAACAAAAGTGATGGTCAATTGCTTACTAATTGCAATATAAAAATTGTCACCTTAAAAGCACTTTCAATTAGTATATGTAACCGCCAAGTAACTATTTAACGTACTTGGCAATAACAATAAATCTGAAGGTGAACTCTGAATAGCCCTCTTGCAAATGCATGTTTTCAGATTAGCTTCTCTTATGGTGAGCAATATTTAAACGGTGTTTCAATTTACTCCTGCAGCCAACTGGTGGTTCTCACCCCCTTCAAAAATGTCTGGAAACGCACACGCTGTGAAATTGGTGGTTGCTTAACATAAACACTGGATATTCCCTCCCTCAGGTCTTGTGGACAGTTCTATAGTTCCATACTTGAAGGTTTCCCAGTATACACACATATGCACTCGCAACTCATTGACAATATTAAAGCATGTAGATTTGTGAACAGAGCTCCAAGCAGTATGTTTGTATAAATGGGTATACAAAAGATACACAAAAAATATAGAGGTACATACCAGGTGAGTCAGCTGCCCCTTATTCTCGAGTTTTATGCAATCCGCATTTTATACCCCAACATGAAAACAGCGACCCCATTACTAGGTTCTACCCGCGTATTTAACATGTAGGTTAAACACTCGATGAAATTAGTACTAATATAGATGTTATCACATCACTTTTCAATATATTCGTAATTAGATAGCTGACGTTTGCACTTCTGCAAATGTTCACTGGAACCAGCGAGTATTACATGTTAAACGGCATGTTTATCTTACACGTTGCTAGGTAGCTCAGTTGGAACTAGCGCAAGACTCCGAAGCAATCTGTCTGTTGTGAAGGTGGTTCGAATCACGTGCATGTACTAATTTTTTTTACCATGCAATCCTCACAATTTACAAACTATTATTCTGAAAACTGTTATTATATTCATTTTTATTGTCTTATTTATGTTTTATGACATTGTTTAATGTTTATTTATTGGTGAACTACAATTATGTAGTTGTTTAAACACACCTGTAGGTAGGTGCAATTAAAATAAGGATCATTCATACACATTTGAACACAGAAAGCAAGGGAATTACATTGTCAGAGTTTTACTTGGAAGTTAAACTCAATTTTGCACACAATGAACTATTGTGCTATTAAAAATGCAGACTACCAAAAACGATTTAAATTATAATGTCCTAAACCCTCAGAGACTTCATAATTAGATTATTGTGAATTCGATTTCCAACTTTTGATGAACATAAAAAAAAGAAGAATATTTACAATGCTGAGACTCGAACCTGTGTCATTGTGGCTTAGCGCAGAGATTCCGTCACAATCCTATTCAGCTATTTCGAGACTTAACTGAAAGCACCTACCGCGTTCTATAGTAGGACTTGCATGCCTGGCGCTATGCCAGTGCCACCTCGCGAGTTTACGGGCTTGATTTAGCCTTTTAAGACAGTATTAATTGAGATGTACGAGGCGTAGTTCACGCAAAAATGTAAATAAACTGTTGTTTAATAATATCCGTTTTGACTGTACTGATCCATGATGGAAGAGACGTGTGTAAATTTGTCCTAATTTTGGCAACCAACCCCTGCTCTAAGTACAAGAATCCGCCATTTTCTTTTTAGCTGACGTTGTTAGTGTACTCATATGATAGGTCCATTTTTTCCGAGGAGTTTACTGAATTACGTTGCTATGTATACTCTAATAAAAAGTTTGTAAAATCGGCCGGAAACCGGAATTCGCTCTCAGTAACCGAGTCGTATGTTTTTGAGGTGTACTTTAGCGAGGAGTACAAGGACTGTTGCTCTCAATTTTGCGCATTCCTCTCTTTAAGAAGGTGAAGCAATACATTTTAGTAAGCGCAAAACTGGACTAAGGCGCACATGCCGTTAGATGGGTGGCCTACCTTCCAAAAAAATAAGGCGCGGCTGACTCACCTGGTATATACTAGCTTTTTGTTTTCAATGTTATGGTAAACATTTAGGGATGAGAAATAAATGTGAAGAAAGGCAAAATGAGTACTAGTTAACATCGGTCCGTAAATTAACCCGCCATGACAGAACGTAACGTTTTGCTGTTTCTGCCCTACTGAATACTAAATACTAATGTCTATCTGTATACCTACGTGTTAGTTACTTAAATGAAAGACAAAATATTACAATGGGATTACTTACAAAACAACATACGCATTAACAGAGTGATTTGTCATTTAGACAATCACGTACAGAATAAAATAAGTTAGAAACTTCTCACAAAGTTACATAAGCATTAATAGGATAACTTATCATTAAATAAAATGAACTAAAGGTACTTATTAAACCGACAATGGAGCATCTTGAATGCCATAGTTAGAAGTGAAAAGAGAAGAAAATAGCGAATACATAATTATAAGGTAATAAAACATACGGTTGGGATTACTTGTGAGCGTTGTTAAAATCATGTATTTTAAACGGTTATATGCAGAAGAGTATAACTGTTAACGCTAGTAATATTAGAAATGATGATGATAATAATAATGATGCTACTAATAATGATGATTAATTACAATTAACTTGTAACTTGCGTCAGTTATACTCCACTGCGGCTGGCAAATGATATGAGGTCAAATTTCAATTACGTTCATGCAGAGCTCCTGTTATTATTCTGCATCTGCTACCCCTTGTTTCTGTTCTCATAATTCTTATTTTGGTACTGTGTTTCTGGTTTACAATTTCTTGCACATAGTTTTTCCGCACGTTTACGTATATAGAGATGCAAGAAAATCTATGGATTAATGCCACTCTGGGCATTGATTTGTGGCAGGTTTTCACAAAAGAAGGAAGGGAGGAAAAGCACAAAATCTGTTTGCATATTTGTTTCTACTTTGCCATTAAAAGCAACAACATTGAAGAATTAGTGTACACAGTTAACGCGCTAGAACTTTCAAAGTAGACTCTTAGGCTGTCATTTGTTCGCTCCCAAAGAGTGGAGGAACCGTCTGTTTCATCATTGCTTAATCTGGCAATTTCACGCCTCACCGCATTGCCATATCTCCTCAGCGAAGGAAGCAATTGCTACTCTAGCGATCTTTCAATATGGGTATAAAATCATCAGTATGCGAAGGATACGGTGAATACAGACCGAGTTCCCAATTTCAATCCTTCTTTGTGCTTGAACACTCGTGTCTTCTGCTGTGTTCAGCCCACAAGTGGGATGTAAAACTATAGACTAAACCGTTTGTTAATGGGCACCATCATCCAAAAATATTATCTGCATGTAGCAAAAATATATGAAAACAGTTTGTAATTCTAACTGTGAACATCATTAAAGGGGAAACTGTCTCCCCCCTCCCTCCCAACTTCCATACCTATGCCTCTGGGACCTAGTTGTAGAAGAAGCAGCATTATCCCACATACTGAAAAGTCACCTAGAGGTTTGGATTCCACTCCGATAGGGGGTTTCCAGACAGCAACGTGTTACATTGTTTAATTTAATTTAATTTTAGGATTCCAATGATTTGTAGAAAAACCAGTCAACATTCTACTAAACATTTGCTCTAAGAGTTGTGATTTCTGTGTTCTTCATGAAAGGTAGTATGAGATAAAACCTAGGGCAAATGAGAATGAAGGACATATTGATAAGAGAAGTGATAAATGTAGTGTTCAGAAATTCTCAGGAGATGTAGAAGATGTTAAAGTACATTCCGTTTTGAATAAAAGTATCCGGAAATGTACTGTTTTCGCTCTACGGGTGTAGAAATTTTCAAATCAGATGGTTGGTTGGGAGGTCCTTATCTTAGGAAAAGAAAGAAAAAAGTTACCTAAGTTTATCAACATAATCACTTTTTTAACTCTGTACACGTAGATATTCTAACGTTTCAGCGTAAAATTATTTTTCTAGTTCTGCAAAAAAGAAAAAAAAAAAAAAAGTTTGGCTATGATTTCTTTATCTGAGGCAAACCTCATCAAGCGAGGTATTTCTTCAGATTTAGGAAGAGAAAATGGTCAGCGGAAGACATATCTGGTGAATATGGTTCGTGTGATAATTGTTCAAGGCGAAGTCGTTCAGCTTTGCCATCGCAATTGCCCCAGTGCATTGTTTTGGTAGAAAATCTTTTTTCTTTAACAAATGCTTTAATGGCATCGTTTAGCTGCGATGTGCTATGTAATACTTTCCGTTGATCGTTTACGTCTTTTTCAGATAATTTTATCAACACCAAACCCAGGGGCATCCCAGATAACAGTGTCACTGTTGAACAAATGGGAGCACATCCACCCTGTTACATCCATGTTGTTTGGAGTGTTGCTTCGTCAGCAGTGATGTAAGTTCGAGATACGTCTGAACAGATGAAAGTAGTTCTTTCGGACACGCTTCTGATCGGCCATGTGAGCCTTCTCGTGTTCAAACGTCTGTCATTTAACACGGCGTTGTAGATATTTTGGGTTATCTTCAGTCGTTGCAATGATGATGAATTGTGAATCTTCGTCTTCAAATATAAAATAACAGTCGCGTTTAAGTTCGGCACCTCATTTCTTCACGCACAAAGTTACGGTGAAGAGTTTTCAAAGTTAAACTTAATTTTTTATTTTGGTTAACCATATAAGTTTTAAAACGAAATGTTTTTAACTGTTCTCAGCTTCCAGAGATGGCCGGTTTATCCTCTGCCCACGTATCACACATCATGTTCTGCGCTCTTGCCGTCCTTGAACATTAAGGCAAAGTTAAAGAACCAGTTCTCGTGTTTCCGAACAACAAAATTGGAGAACCATTTTTTACCCTATTTGGTGTTACTCTAGGAGATTTATTCAATTGTAAAGCTGCACAAATAATACTTTATTACATGTTTGTTTTCTCTACTACGGAAGCAGTATTATTCGCCCAAAAATTCGATGTCGATGTTTCACCGGAAATGTGTGTTTTGAATCCAAAGAAAAGCATTGAGTCTCTCTCTCTGTGCGTGCGTGCGTGCGCGCGTGCGCGTGCGTGTGTGTGTGTGTGTGTTTGTGTGTGTGAGCTATTAAACCAAGCAAATTGTTTATTTTACCATCGGTGTTAGGCAGATGCGTAAAAATATATTAATATCCTATATCCAATAACCGCAATGGCCGTAAGTAACACTGGCCATTCACCTTTGATTTTATCCCAGCAGCCTGTGATTATAAAGCTACGGTCGTCAATATCTAAGACGACTGACAGAGTCTTTCACGGTTCCCTTATATAAAGTTTCCCATCGATGATGAAGTAGCAGCTGTAATTCAAGATCTTCCTTTCTATTGCTGATTTCCCTGGTGATCTCTGTGGCTTACATTAACATCTCTTGAGGTCATCTCGACTTCTGTTTGTTTATTGGACATCAGAAGCACAAATACAAATTCTATCCTTTCCGAGAAATTACTTCTCCAGTTTTCTTGAGGGATTGCCTTTTCCATTAAGAGTCACTTTTCAGCGTCCAAAGAAAACTTCGGTGTCAATTACATATCAATGGAAACTCTTCAGGACCTTTCCGTAGTTAACGAAAGTCTTGATGAGAATAGCACATTTAAATTGAGAGACGATGGATTAGGTTACGTTAGCCAATGTTTAAATAAGCTTGATGAATCTAATGATATGTGTTCTGGGATAAGAATTTGCGTTAGTTTTTGTGCTGTAACCGTTTATAGTTTGCAATTTTCCGAAAAAAAGTTTTAGATGTTTATAGAGAAGGGGTAGAGAACAATATGAAATACGTTCTTGGTTGTGAAATTAATGTCGTTTAAAAATAACATTCCTTTGCCTCATTCAATGAGAGCAGGTCATAGACAGTTTCCACGTTACGCACAGCATATAAGTAAGTCGGGATTTCACTAGCCATGGTAACCGGTTTTATTAGGCATTGAAAGAGTTAAGCTCGTTTAAGGGACACTGGGAGTGAAATTTGAAAGTTCCACATTTCTTGATAGATTTTTCTGAAATTTTTACTGTGTTTGTATTTATATGAGAATAGGAGGTACACCAAATTTCATTAAAATTGGAAAATTCGTTTAGGATATATAAATTATTTTATGAATTTAATAGGCACATTTTCAAAATAGAGCTCGCGTCCATTGACTTTTCAAAATTCATTTATATTGGCAGAACTGATACTCTAAAACATGGGTAACAATTGTATGAAGAGATATTTCAAATACGTTTGCTCATTATGCTGTACATATTTTTTTAATAACAAAGAAAATTTAATCTTAAAAATTATTGATTTTTTTCATACAAAAAAAGTTTTTGGAATTCATGTTAATGATAACATCAATATTGAATCATAGTTTTGTTTAGCTGCTATCTATGAATAGTTTTGGAAATTCTTATTGAATTTGAAGCAAAACTCAGGGAAAAAAATATTTTGTTATTTAACGACGCTGTCAATTGCCAGTATCACATCAGCGTCGCCGGTGTGCCGGAATTTTGTCCCGCAGGAGTTCTTTTACATGTCAGTAAATCTACTGACATGGAGCTGTCGTTTTTAAGCACACTTAAAAACCATCGGCCTGGGCCGGGTTTGAACCCGCGACCTTCCTTTGGAATATGCAGAAATGTATTTTTGAGAAAAACAGGCTTTTATATAGGAGCATCCTGTGTACGTTAAGGGAAGAGCGCTATTTGAAAGGGCCGTAATGGTCACATGGAGTGGGGGATATGAAAAATGTTAGCTGATCCAAATGCAATGTGTTCCAGGAACATTTTAATATAAAAAAACAATTTTCGACTTTTTGACAATTTTGACTAAAATTTCACTCCCAGTGTCCCTTAAGCCATTCATGTCTTCAAATTGATTGTTTTGGAATACCCTGGTATTGGGGAAACTTTTAAAACTTAATAACACTAAACTATTCTCGGATTGTATCCGGAAACTATGCAATACTCTGGGAGTAACTTTCATGGTAACGGTTTAGAGTTGCTATGACTGTTGAGCGTAAACAATAATCTGAGTTATTGGATCCGTGAACAAAATAAATGTAGCAGACTAACGAAATGAGTGCTCAGAAATAGCCGTAACCCATCTCTGTACACAAAAACCTAAGAGCTTACATAAATGATGGACAAGAACACGTGCCTTCTTCAGTAATGACCTGCGTGGTGCTCACATCTGAAATCGCTGCAGGCTTTTTGGCTCCTGCTTGAGATATGATGAACATTATTAGCCTCATATATCACGCGTGAAAAGCCGGGGGCTAGTTGGGGTTACCACAGAAATGTCCCGATCGACAGACAATCAACGAGGCTGGTCTGGTCTACAGGCCTTTTGGCACCCGTGTAGGCTGAATCTCTGATCATGGTATTTGCAGGTTTAGCACATGTCACTTGTTTGTGAATTTAAAAAGCACGCGAGGCTGTGTGGTCGATGTTTAGTAAACTAATGTGGCATTCTGTTCCTAAATAAATCTAGATGATACTCGGCTAGAGTTTGCTCCATATGAGCATTAATTAACCACAATAATTATTACAATTAAGAGATCACTGAAAATGCTGAAAATAATGGGTAGAAATTTATCCCAGTGAAAATTGCACCACATTCAAATATTTCCATTGTCACTACTCCGATTACTACAAGTGTAGTTTGGATTATGAACAATTCCAAAACAGAAAAATCCCATTAAGCCAAGTATTGCACTGATGGGAATCAGTTCAGTATGCCTTTCTTGCAAATATCTGAGATACATTTCCAAATTACACCGCTTTCGAAAACTTCAGCAGACCTTTTCAGTTCGAAACAGTTCAAAGTTTTTAGACTCCGACTGGTGTTTATTTCTGCTTAGAGCTCACTTTTGGTATTCATTTCTGATCAGATATTAAAGATAGAAAGGCCAGAAATAGCTTTTTCTTTCAATGATGTTTTTTTTTTTTTCCCCTCTCTCAAGAGAGAGTAAACTTTCTCTCATGGGCTTATTAGTTGGTAGAAGTCTGATAATTTTAAGACTTCAGAAATATATTATATCCTTATCAAATTTTCAGCTCTTCGGTAAAATCTGCATGTATTTTCTGACTGCCTTAAAAGAAGTCAGGTGCTTGTATAGCTTCGAAACATATTATCCTCTTGCATATATTATTTTAAGGTTTATGTATATGTTCCATTGCATGTCTTTTCTCCAGTTTCTGTCTCATATCTTGGCTATTACGATACAATCACTCGACGACAAATACGTACTAACTGACAGGCTGGCCGACTCACTCTCGTAACTAAAAACTTAATGTACACGACGACTTACACAACTAATTTCAAAAACTAAAAACTACTTTGTGACTGCGGTGTCTGTTTCCTATATATACTGGAGCCGATGTCACATAACGTTTCGAGATTTTTCCATGCGCACGTGCACAAAGACTCAACCAGAATCAGCTAGAAGCTTCTCGGGACCTTTTGTTGTTATCGCGCATTATTACGGTCACGTACAGACACAGCCGCTCCCGGCTGCCCGGCCCTCTCTCGTCCGTATATTGTTGCACGACCAATGTCACAGTATGCCTTACTTGATGACAATTGAATGAAATGATTGATCTTGTGAGTGGAACTGGAGTTTTGGATTGCTGGCCGACGGTATTTCTATGTCATACATTATTGGAGTTTAGTTGGACAGTGGCATGCACAGAAATATTGTGTTTATTTAAAAATTGGAATTCTGGTAAGCTAACAATTGCAAATGAGGATGACACACATTAAAATGTTTAGTTAAATTCAGGTGCTTAAGCTGTTATGCAGTACTAAATATCAACGCATAACCATGTTTTGTATAAAATTCCCATTTGGAAATACGTTTTCAACTAACATCGGAAATATAAACTTAACAACATTGGAATGTTCAGTGCCTAACTTCAGCTAAATGATTATCATTCATTAACATTAGTGCATTATAACTAAAGGACTGATAATTGTGCTATAAGCCACAAGTTAGGTGTACATGGGTTCTACTGTTGCTAGTCCCTCATATATACAGCGGCAGGCGTCTGCTGATGCGCGTGCATGTACAATGGCTGCGCGGTACTGGTTCCGTCATTCGTTCTCCGTGTCCAACTAACCCAGCGATGTCCAACGTTTGCGAAAGAGGGGAGTTTGGGTTTACTTCTTTCCATTATACGTGGACTTTGCCTATCTTTAGCCTCCAGCCATGCATTGTGTTGTAGTGGCGGGTTGGTTACATGTACGTTGCGTTTGATTTACGAAAGCAGTGTCAAATCTTACGTCAATCATCTGTTCATTAGCGACTTCTTTGGTACTGCTTACGTTTAAGAAGTCTATCAATATTTGGCGACAAAGTTGAAGTGCATAGTCTTAGAAGATCCACCAAGTGATCGTCGCGTAATCTATTGCTACACTTTTAGTGTAGTTCAATTTGGAGAATCTCTGTTCGCAAATATATGTAGAACTTTACTCGCTCTTATACACACTATTCTTATAAATGCTTCTTTCTCTATCTACTTTATTTTAATTTACAAACATTTTCAGAAAGTAACTTATTGCTAATTTTCTTGTAGGTGCAAGAGGAACATGGGAATACAGCAGGTTTTAAGCGATAATGAAATGCTTTAAGAGCTGATTGCTATGCGATAGCTTTGAAATTCGGTTCTCTTTGCAAAGCCTAGGGATAAAAAAGAACGAATAACATATTCTTATTTGAAAGAAAAACGTTTATTGCCAAATTAAAAAAAAATAGGGAAGAATATCTCGGAAATGGTTCATTGAAAAGAAAAAAAGAAGTGTTTGACATAAATTGTGCGTTTTTAGGGGATCCACAGTTCTATTTCATATGCTTTTGTCTGTCTCTTACGGTTTACCATTTATGCAAACATCATCCAGAATGAACAAGTCTTCTGAGGGCATTCCTTGAAAATTGAAGTTATGACTTAGAAACTGCCATATAATTACCTGTTTGTGTCCGTCACGGGATACTGACTGTCTGTCCCTCCTACTGAGGAGTGAAGTGGGGTATTGCCGCTCACTGCGTAAGGTTCTAAAGAGAGAAGGTTGGACATCCCTGAATTAACCTGTATAGCACATGAACGCACGCGGTTCCGCGCTCTGATCGTTATCCCGGAAGCTCTGCAATATTTCTGGACTGTTCCTAAATGTGCAAACATTTTCCTTAAGTCATAAGAAACACCTCCATTGTCTCTCCGGATTTTTCCCCTGCCGCTGTCACTATTAGCATCAAAGCTGCACAGGAATCTATCATATGTTTCTTGAGTGTTAAAAAGAAAATCCCTGTGTGGGTTTATTCAGCCCTTACGTTTGGCAAGTAATAATCACAGCGACGCACTAATTTACATCTGTGGTTGTCATTAAAACGAAGGCATTGATAAGGTGGTAATCCCAGAAATGAATGCTGGCAATTGTAAAGGGGCATGGTTTTCATTGCCACAGATGTGGGCTGCAGATCGCTCGTGCAAAGGAATGCAATTAAACCCCTCCCTTTGGGGTAGCCCTGCTAGCAAGACTAATTTGCGTAAAAATTATCCGATCCGATTGAAATATTGCTGGAAAATCTAAAATCCCGTAGCCCACAGAGCCCGCAGAAATTGCGTCATCCACGCTGCCTATTTTACAATGCATGCGTGCTTTTTGTTATTTTGTATTGATTCATGTGAGGGCACTAAACGGGTCGGGGTATCGCGTCAAAAAGAAAGGTGTTTAGCGCAAAACAAAATATTTGAATACACAGTGGCGCTAATAGGCTCCGAGCTAATCTATGTTTCATTAATATTTTATGCCAGAGGGGGAGATAAATGGGCATGTGGTATATTGACGTTTCGACGCCACCAGTAACGCTTATAGTTTTCGAAGCGAAATAATATGATCTATAAATTGAATCGGCTGTTATGTAAATAATTTAATTGAGCAACTTAAAAGGCAGCACATCAAAAATACAGGAATATGCAAAAATGATAAACCATTCCGAAACTAGAGTGCAGGGATTTTGAGAATTCAGAGTAATACATAGTTCAAGGATTTTTTTCACTGGCAGAGAGGGACGGAGGGGGAGAGGAGAGAGAGATAGCGTTGCCAACTGGTAAACAAAATCAAAGGCCTCCAGAAAGGGAAGTTGAGTTAAGAGATACTGGGAGTGAAATTTTGGTCAAAATTGTCAAAAAGTTCAAAATTGTTTTTTTACCTTAAAATGTTCCTGGAACACCGATGCATTTGGATCAGTTAACATTTTTCATATCCCCCACTCCATGTGGTCATTACGGCCCTTTCAAATAGCGCTCTTCCCTTAACGTACACAGCATGTTCCTATATAAAAGCCTCTTTTTCTCAAAACTACATTTCTGCACATTCCAAAAGGTCGCGCCTGAGTTTTGCTTCAAATTCAATGAAAATTTCCAAAAGTATTCATAAATAGCAGCTCAAGAAAACTATGATTCAGTATTGATGCTATCATTAACATGAATTCCAAAAACTTTTTTTTTTGTATGAAAAAACACAATAATTTTTAAGATTAAATTTTCTTTGTTATTAAAAAAAAAATATGTACAGCATAATCAGCAAACATATTTGAAATATCTCTTCATAAAATTGTTACCCATGTTTTAGAGTCTCAGTTCTGACAATATAAATGAATTTTGAAAAGTTAATAGACGCGAGCTCTATTTTGAAAATGTGCCAATTAAGTTCATAAAATAATTTATATATCCTAAACGAATTATCCAATTTTAATGAAATTTGGTGTACCTCCTATTCTCATATAAATACAAACACAGTAAAAATTTCAGAAAAATCTATCCAAAAATGTGGAACTTTCAAATTTCACTCCCAGTGTCCCTTAAAAACATCAGATTTATAAGTTATTGTTGTGTTAAGTCATATGCGTATTTTAGAAGGTATACATTTTGGTTTGTTTCCCATAAGGCCATATCTAACATTTAACTTAATTAGAATGAAGGATGTAATTGCACCAACGGTGATGTGTGATTGCATGAAGCATTACTTCATGGTTACATACCACAATTAACACTGTGACATAGGGTCGTTCAACATTATAGGAGAGGGGACCGGGTAACCTTGGATACGGCGAGCGACTGTGTCTACGTGACAATAAATAATGCTGCCGACAAAACATAAAGGAGGTCCGAGGCTACAGGGCGACTAGCGACTGTGTGTGAGATCGAACGGCGTGATTACACGTAGTGTCCAGCAGCAAGTGTAAGCTTCTCTGCTGAGTCATGGTACGCGTGCACATGGGAAGAAGTCGAGGAAGGTTACGTATGAAGGCTCCAGTATGAATAGGACAGACAGTGAGCAGTTTTTAGAGTTGCTTTTGAGTGCTAGAGTTCAGTGAGGTAGGAGTATAAGTAGTCGTGTACAGTTAGTTTTAGTTACAAGAGTGAATCGGCCGTCTTTCAGGGAGTATATATGTGTCGTCGAGTGACTATCATAATATTAAAGATATAAGAGACAGTGAAACTGGAGAAAGACATTAAATGACTGAGAAAGATTATCGGAAGAACAATTGTAATAGCAGAGAAGACTATAGACTGTCTAAGTGACGAGAAGGACATTGTTCATTTGTAGCAAACTTTAGAGGAAAATAAAGTGTTAGAAAAGTAAGCGGACTTCGCTTTTCGCTGATTTTATTACAATACATTATTTTATTTGTTGTACTTGACAAAACAAGCTCAACAGACCAGCAAGTAAAGTTTTATTTATGTGGACTCTAAGTTGGTAATGGTCAGGGCAATTCTTGTTAGTATTGCACATGAAAGCTTTGTACCTTATGCTTTATTGAACTTTGGTTGAAAAAAATAATAGCTTGAAGGAGCTCCGTTTTCTTTCTTTGTTTAACGATGCTGTCAATTACCTGGATCACATCAGCATCGCCGGTGTGCCGGAATTTCGTTCCACAGGAGTAAATCTACTGACACGGAGCTGTCGTTTTAAGCACACTTAAAACCATCGGTTTGGGCCGCATTTGAACCCACGACCTCGGGATCAGTAGGCCAGCGTACCGCCCAGAATAATGCAGCTAATGTGGTTTTTCTTCATTTCTTGGAGATCACTTTGCAAACCATTCTTTATGCGGTTTTTCTTATTTTTTTTTTTTTTTTTTTTTTTTTTTTTTTTTTTTTTTGGCAAAAGTAATGCTCAGTTGAGCTGTTGAGTAATACAAGTGGACGTCAAAAAGGAAGTTACACATGATTATGACAGACCAAGTAACTTTTATTGAATGCTGCACTACACTACAAAGTAGCACATGTGCATCTTTGAACATAGTCGCCAAGTCTCTACACAAATCTGAACCTTCTAGCAGTCGTTCAGTTGCTCAGCGATACAAATCCGCTCTCCATGGTTACGGAGGTATTGAAGCGCACCATTGTGCAAACTTTATCTTTAGCAAATGTGTCCCCCCCCCCTCCACCAGATGCTTTTTCAGCTTGCTGAATAGATGGAAATCTCACTGTGCAAGATCTGGACTGTATGGCGGTTGCTTTCATACCTCCCATCGAAAACATTGCATCGTGTAGGGTACTCCATTGTCGTGGAGGAGAACAATGCCTTTGTCTAATTTCACTATGACTAGACGCGACATTGCATTTTGTCTTTATAGCGTAGAATTTCACGGTGAATCTGTGCAATTTCAACGCTATGTCCACAAGAATCTTACTGTCTCGCGTACTTCAACTTTGGACTCCATTTCCAGCCTGCGTCATTTCGCTTACACGCTGTGATGCGCCTGTTATCATTAGCGTAGTGGAACTGTCTGCAGGAATTCCGGAGCGTGAACTATATTCTGACAAAGCGCTATTGTTGTTGTACGAGGTTCTTAGCCTGGGCCAAAAGTGTAACTTACTTTTTGAAGTACCCTTATACTATTTCAGTGTAGACAGCATAAACCACAAAGGGATCGCTTGTGGTTGATTATAAACGCAGATACGAGACTGAACCTTGGAAATTACTTCAGATTCCACTAATTAGTACGTACAAGCGTGCTCATTGTTGTCGCGCTTAATCTTTGACCGTTTGGAAAACACGAATGTAGGAGCAATAATAACCAGCACTGTTTTGAGGACCACATTATATGGGGTTGATTCACCAAATTTTTGTGCGATTCTTTTATTAGAACATGAATGTGTAGGCAATAATTATTACACAAATGTAGCTATTGCAATAAATTGCTAAAAATCGACATTTCTAAAGCCATACAATCATAGAAACATTAAATCTTCAACAAACATCAGTGCGGCCTAGTAATTTTGCAAAGCATTAGAAATTGTTATCCTCCTAAAAGCAATGCTAGTAAGCATTAACGGTTAATAATATTATATTGTAATAATGTTTGATTAT
The DNA here is from genome assembly GCA_030765045.1 of Tenodera sinensis. NCBI lineage: Eukaryota > Metazoa > Arthropoda > Insecta > Mantodea > Mantidae > Tenodera > Tenodera sinensis. The sequence continues at coordinate 28,359,924 of CM060964.1, forward strand.
AATAATTAACGATTTTGTTACATAAACATATTTTTAAAAATTGGGCGAATGAGAATATTTCGCTATATAACTGACCACGTGTGTAGCATTGCCAGTACAGGTATGTATTTGGAAATCGGCCGTTTCACGGCAAATGGCCGGTCGATCAGTGAAACAGCGGTTCCCGCTGCACGCGCCCCAGGCTATGCGGATAATTTGTGACCTTCCACACACTGCAGCTGTTTGAACATATGTCGCGGTTATAAAGTATTACACTATTAGCATTATTATTATTATTATTATTATTATTATTATTATTATTATTATTATTATTATTATTATTATTATTATTATTATTATTATTATTATTATTATTATTATTATTATTATTATTATTATTATTATTATTATCATCATTATCATTATTATTATCATCATTATCATTATTATTATCATCATCATCATTATCATTATCATTATCATTATCATCATTATTATCATCATTATGATTATCATTATCATCATTATGATTATCATTATCATCATTATGATTATCATTATCATCATTATGATTATCATTATTATTATTATTATTGTTGTTGCTATTGTTACTATTATTACTATTATTGTTATTATTATTGTTATTACTATTATTATTAGTTAGATGCGCCTTTAAATATCTCATAAGGATTTGTGTGTGTGTGTGTGTGTGTGTGTGTGTGTGTGTATAGATACATATATATAGTGTGTGAATATTGTATTGCCGGGAGGCGATTTTTGACGCATTTTCCCCATTATATTTGCTATGTATAGAGTAAGTTTGCAAACACTTTCTCAGTTTAGCTCCACGGGTTCGAAAAGAAAAGATCAGGGAGAAAAGAAACAACTAAACAGTAAGCATATGTGCTGAGGAAAGTTGGGTGGAACTGGAGAAGAAGCTCGCATCTTAACGGGAAGGTGAAGTAATTCCGGTGTAAGACAAATTTTCTAAAATTATCCGTAAGTAGAGCATTGCTAAAACCTTGTTGATTAGATAGAATTTGCAGTTGGGAGGAACTTGAATCAGCTGCACGGATATTTCGTCTTGAGTTGTCGCTCTGAGTGCCTTGACGCAGTTTCCCCTCACTCGTCATAAGGAAACCACCACCATTAACTTCCCTACAGATTGAAAAGCCTTCCCTTTTTTGCTGTTGTAACGCCATGACTCACCCTCTCTTGCCAAACAAAGGCAGCCACGAGCACTTCAATCCGTTCATTTCAGTTTCGTGTAAGCAATGCGGTTAATGCTTGTGTTCGGATTACTGTTTCAATTGTAGCCAAAGTAACACATTCCGTCTTTGTATTTTGTGTTACAGTAAAATCCCGATAACTCGACCTAATATGGACTGAGAGTGGCGAGTTACCGAAATGTTTAGTTTCTTATTCACAACTCATAGCATAATACTGCAAAGTACATTAATGTAGTTCAAGCACAGTATGGGAAACAGAAAAGTATAACATATCATAAAATGTACTACATATTTTAACTGTTTGATGCCATATCACTTCCTCCATCTGGCCGGCCAGCTAACACTTTTTTATTTGGATTAGTTGTAGCGCCAACTGTGAAAATAAATCTTTAATATGTGTGAATGTTATTGTAGGTTGTTTACTTTTAAATCACTATTAATATTAGATAGTATAAAATAATGAATTATTATTTCATAGAATACTCCAAACAAATACCACTCGAGGTTTTCGTATGTGGTATAAAGGGTATGTTGGACGCCACTGGAAGGCAGAAAACATGTGAAGGGCATGTTGGACGTCACAGAAAGGCAGAAAACACGTGAAGGGCATGTTGGACGTCACAGGAAGGCAGAAAACACGTGAAGGGCATGTTGGACGTCACTGGAAGGCAGAAGACACGTGAAGGGCATGTTGGACGTCACTGGATGGCAGGAAACACGTGAAGGGCATGTTGGACGTCACAGGAAGGCAGAAAACACGTGAAGGGCATGTTGGACGTCACTGGAAGGCAGAAGACACGTGAAGGGCATGTTGGACGCCACTGGAAGGCAGAAAACACGTGAAGGGCATGTTGGACGCCACTGGAAGGCAGAAAACACGTTAAGGGCATGTTGGACGCCACTGGAAGGCAGGACACACGTTAGGGCAGGCCTGGGGGAGTGGTACACATTGAGCGGCACTGCGCTCACGACCTTGAGCGTGTGTGTTGGGTGAGGACACACCAGTTCAGTGACGTACCTTTCACAATGAGTGCAGGACGTGTTACGCCAACATTTAATCCCGAATGGGAACAAAAGTATTTCGCCGTCTTCGAAGGTGGAAAATCACATTGTTTGGTTTGTGGTGCAACAGTATCATATCCTTCACATTATAACATTAGGAGGCATTTCACAAATGCGCATGCGCAAGAATATGGTGAAGAGAAGCTGACAGGTACGGCTCGTGAAAAAATGCTGGATCGTCTTAAGGAAAATTTACAAGCCAAAAGTGACAGTACTAGCAAGACGATAGTTGACCGGCAAAACATAGTTCGTGCCAGTTTTAAAATTGCAAACGAAACTGCCAAATCCTCTAAACCCCTCTCTGAAGGAGACTTTATAAAGGAATGCTTGATAACTGCTGCTGAAGAAATTTGCCCTGATTTAGGGAATTCCTTTAAATCTCTTAGTTTATCTCGTCGAACAGTCACAGAGCGAATAGCAGAAATTGCTTGCAATTTGGAGAAACAGCTGAAAACGAAAATCGGACAGTTGGTGTACTACTCATTGGCACTAGACGAGTGTAGTGACAGGAAAGACACGGCTCAGTTAGCTGTTTTCTTAAGAGGAGTTTATGAAAATTTCAAAATCAGTGAAGAATTTCTAGATCTTGCATCGTTAAAGGACCGGACCACAGGTGAGAATGTGCTTAACGCTGTGCTAAAGACAATGGAACACTTCAATCTTCCATTGTGTTGCAACCGATGGAGCGCCATCCATGATGGGTCATACGTCGGGATTTGTAGGAAGACTTTGAGGTGTTCTTGCAGCAAAAGGAATAAACCCAGACGGTGTGCTACATGTACATTGCTTTATTTATCGCGAGGCATTGTGTGCGAAATCAGTAATGTTGGATACAGTGATGTCAGTTGTGCGAATTGTGAATACCATTAGGTCGAATTCACTTCGTCATATACAATTTCAAGAATTTTTAAAAGATATAAATTCTGAGTTTTTAGATCTGCCGTATCATTCTCAAATTAGATGGCTAAGTAGAGGCAACGTGCTTCAGAGAGTTTTCGCGTTACGAAGCGAAATAGACATTTTTTTAGAAGATCAGAAAATAGACTTTGGAGAACTTAGCACCAAAGACTGGATTTGTGATTTAGCATTTTTGAGTGATCTAACGTTACACTTAAATACATTGAACACCACCCTACAAGGGAAAGACCATTTAATCATTACGATGATTGATGAACTAAGGGCTTTCATGGACAAATTGCGACTCTGGAAGTATCAAATAAAGCACACAGATTTGTATCATTTTCCAAATTTGAAATGCGTATGTATTAAAGGATCTTCTGAAGTACTAAATAAATACAAGACAATTCTGGAAGATTTACTGGAAGAATTTAAAATCCGATTTAATCATCTGAAGACCATGGACACAGAATGGAGTTTGTTTAACAACCCATTTGCATTCGATGTTAAAGATGCACCAATCTCTTTGCAGTTGGAATTAATCGACCTCCAGAACAACACACCTCTGCGGACTTCAGGACTGTTGTTTCGTACACTACCCAAAGTGAACTTTCCAAATTTATGTCTCTTTGGCAGTCGCATTGTAGCTACGTTTGGTACAACATATTGTTGTGAGCAGTTTTTCAGTAAGCTGAACAATGTCAAAACTGCTTCACGCAGCAGTTTAAATGATGAAAATTAGGTGCACATATTGCGATTGCAATGTTCAAATTTGCAGCCAGAATATGACGAAATAATGAAGCACAAAAGATTGCACGTTGCAACAGTGACTCAGCAAGTAGCGCTCCAGGTTTACGTGATTTACGAAGTGTTTTAGTTTATTGCATATTAATATACTTCAAAGTCTTGCAAGTCTAAATAGCATTGTAAAATCTGAAAATATAACACTGCAACATGTATGTAAATATTGTATAGTGTTTAATTTTGTGTTTGTAATAAATTACAATTAAGCAACACGCGTACGCCACTGACTGGTTCATGTGCCTTTATTGCACGCACGTATGGGACGGTAGAAACCTGTTTTTTCTCACGCGAACACACGACGCGCCCAGGCCTGCGTTAGGGGTATGTTGGACGCTACTGGAAGGCAGAAAACACGTTAAGGGCACGTTGGACGCTACTGGAAGGCGGAAAACATGTTAAGGGTATGTTGGACGCTACTGGAAGGCAGAAAACACGTTTAGGGCATGTTGGGCGCTACTGGAAGGCAGAAAACACGTTTAGGGCATGTTGGGCGCTACTGGAAGGCAGAAAACACGTTTAGGGCATGTTGGGCGCTACTGGAAGGCAGAAAACACGTTAAGGGCATGTTGGACGCCACTGGAAGGCAGAAAACACGTTTAGGGCATGTTGGGCGCTACTGGAAGGCAGAAAACACGTTAAGGGCATGTTGAACACTACTGAAAGACAGAAAACACGTTAAGGGTATGATGGACGCTACTGGAAGACAGAAAACATGTTAAGGGTATGTTGGACGCCACTGGAAGGCAGAAAACACGTTAAGGGTATGTTGGACGCCACTGGAAGGCAGAACACACGTGAAGGGCATGTTGGACGCTACTGCAAGGCAGGAAACACGTTAAGGGTATGTTGGACGCCACTGGAAGGGAGGAAACACGTTAAGGGTATTTTGGACGCCACTGGAAGGCAGGAAACACGTTAAGGGTATTTTGGACGCCACTGGAAGGCAGGAAACACGTGAAGGAGATGGTTAAATTTCTGCTAAGTTGAGACATGTGAGGTGTGAGAAGGCCGGTATTAAGAAGTTGTAAACAGAGCTAAACGCAAGCCACTGGATATTGGCGCTTTATGTTTACGACATTGCATATATTTCGGGATTATTACTGTACTGCTATTATTTATCATTTTTAACCCTTAACCTTTGGGTAAAACAACAGGGTTCAACAGTACAATGTAATAGGTTTTAGCGCTGATAATTAATCGATGTTCCAAACAAGCTGTGTGTAAGCTAAACTTAGAATCACAATAGAAAATTCAATGCAATAGCCAGGATTTGAACAATGGATCTTCGGTTTTCTATGCCGTTGCTCTAAGTAACCATGGCAACATGCCGTCAGGATACTAAATACTCCAACTTGCTCACAGTTTTCCCGGTTAACTATAAGACGTACTTAAATTAATTTTTAGATGCGGCTACCCAACATGCGGCTTTCAATCTTGTAAGTACTTTAGGTACTCGTAAGTACTTTGGTATAAAAAGTCGTAGACCCGTGGTTCATATCCCAGCTAAGGTACCGAATTCTTCAGTCTGGTTGTACCTTTCTGACGGTTAGCCATTGTTCTGTGGCTTGTTTTTATTTAAGCTACTATACTTGAATATTTTTATTGTGGAACGTACTTTGTATTTTCTTTGGTCTTGCTACATTCTCTGTGCCATCTGAAAGCGCATACTGTTTGTTGGACCAGTGGGATTGATAGGGATGCAGGTATATATACTTCAAATAAATTGCCGAATAAGAGTGTATTTTTTGCATACAGGATCTGAAGGCTTTGATGCTCAAGCTAACGATAGCAAAAACGGGTGTGCTTGTAAAGTTAGTGTCTCCTGAACTTGGACGGAAGTTGCCTTTGTGAATATCCGATATACCAGGTGACGCAGTTAAAACCGTGCTTTGAGAAAAGCAGATTATCCCGCAAAGCGTAAAGGTTTCCCTTAACGTGCTTCAAAGGGACCAGGTAACTGAACGACGGATTACATACAGGGTGGCTGTAAGGTTTCGGGCCATTTTGTAGAAATAGGGCACTGTCGGACATGAACTTGATATGGGGTTACTGTCATCCATTTTATAGCATTGTCCCCATCATTCATCTGTAGCCCTAAAGGCCTTTTGTATAAGCAAATGGCATTGTTGATAGTGCTATCTTTTAGCAAGATGGTGCACCTCCACATTTTGCATTACCTGATAGAGCATTACCGTTAGCGCAGATGAATTGGCAGAGACTCGCCACGAGTATGGCCAGCCTGTTCACTTGACCTGACGCCATTAGACCTTTTCACCTGAGGTTAACGAAGATACGAGTGCACGAATGGGATGAATAGGTCGTGAGGTAAGACATGAACAATTCTTGCGCATAGGAGAAGCTGCTTTGGTTCCTTGCCCCTCTGCAACGGCTGTGAGGGAATAGACGCGTCAGTTTGCCGCGAAACACTACAACAGCGCGCAGGTGAAACAATTGTAGATCACACGAAAGTTATTGTTGGCCATAGTTACAGCGAAATAGCTTTGTTTGTTATAAAGCTAATTGTTATACATATATGTTATTAGCAATATGCACTAAAGCTATGCTAGCGAACTTCACTCCTTCGTGGACAGAAACGGATGACTTCTGCGCATACATGTTTGCGTAACTTCCCCCACCATCAGCCTTTCAGGTGAAGAGTTGGCACTGCGCATCTAAGGAAATTGCTCATGTCTCACCTCACGACCTATACGAGGTCTACAGGACCTAAGCGATTATTCTCAAGCACTGTGCAGCAATTACAGGATAACTGACGAGTGTCTTTAGGTGAACGATGGGTAGAATGCTATGAAACGGATGACAGCAGGTTGCATTAGGATGAACTTCATAAGTACCTACCATCCCGATAATCCCACGTCAATCTTATGTCCCTCAGTCCACTATTCCTGCAAAATGGACAGATGCATTATAACCACTTAAATAGGGTAGGCTATTGAAAATGGATACTTTTGATCGTTTGTTGTACCATATATACATGCTAATTAAACCCCTTATATTGGAAATAAATATTTCCTTAGGAGTTAAACTTATTTATGGCAAAGAATTTATACGGAGTGGAAAGGATGTAGATGTCATAATTTTAAACACAGCTGACGGGCACATTCAAAAAGTTATCGGATTTCTAATTCATCATTCAGATTTTTAGAAAGGCCAATCAGAAGGAAGAGACTTTGATAACCATGCCGTTCACCTCGGAGGTGGTGAGAAATCACGCTGGAGGGGTCGTAGATCATATTCGTCTCGTGGATATTCTAAAAACGGCTGGTAATACATTACAGGAGTGGCAGCAACTTTTGTATTGAGGACAATCAGTGAAACAGCTGCTTTAAGTTTGAACAAAAGAGGGGCAAAAAACTTTTAACCTAAAACTGTTGCACTTAAAGTGAAAATAACCTATGTATAATATCAGTAATAATATCAATAATAAGAGACTAAATGTCACCTTTGTTTGAGCCCCCAATGAAAGAAAACGTTTCGATGCGAAGTATTAGTTGAACCTGCCCTAAAGAGTGATACTGCGACGGATAAAATGTTGAAAAACAAAATATTAGAGAGAAATAATGAAATTAGCTTTGGGAGTATGAAGTAGAGCGTTCCATGTCCTGGAATTTTATGTCACATAGGACGGTCTCTTGAACCCGAGTGTGGTGACAGGTCCATTATTCCATGAAGTTGCTGACCTAGCGCCACAAGTTTCGGCGGGCTCTCTCCTTTGGCTCTCTTTGTGACGTTTGACATTTTGGGCATGATCCGCATTGCTTTGTGGAGACATGCCCGCCACGATCCGTGCTACGTATGGGCAAACGCAACCCGCAAAGTTGCCAGCTCGACATATTTTGAAAGAACGGGTAGATGGAGAAACAGACAGACAATGAGTGCAGTGCCGATTGTTGATGTTCGCATAAATAGTACTGATTGAGGTTTATATATAGCTTAGAGTACAGATTAATAGTTTTTATTACTACAAACAGCACTGTACTTTACGAGAGCTGACCAAGAAGACCGAGATTGGCCTTTTTTCTCTATTTCAATGTTTACATACGCTTTTTGAAAGTAACCCCTGCTACTTTGGGGTTAGCTTTTCTGCCAGTCCTCGAACACGTGTTGCAGTCCATTCTTTGTGAGGTCTTTGTGGGTCACCTCAGTTCTTGAGCACTGCTGCAGGCGGTCAAATCTGTTACCCCGGAGTTTTGTCTTTAGTGATGGGAATTTATGTCTATATCTATATATCTGTCTGTATAATCTGATCTATCTAAACTATGTAATCTGTCCTAATATAATATCACAGGTTGGAAGTTCGGGGCTGTAATGTGTATGCAGTACAAAAGTAATGTTGAACATAACCAAAAACTGCGTGACTGGATTTGTGACGTGAGAACACCCGTGCTCATGATGGAGTCGATACCCAGTCCGATGATGTTCTGGTTGTTTCCTTGCAATGTGCTCCCTGAGTTTAGCCCAGGCATGGAGAAGAGGGGTGACAGCAGTGCACTCGAGTTTTTACCCTCTCTACTTACTGACACAGTTTGAAGGACTAGCTGGCTCTCTGAGGTAGACAATAGCTGAAGGCGTGGCCTGCTAGCTAACCGCTGTGAGGCAATGGAAGGGGTTAAAACTACTATGTAGGGGAAGTGACACATTGTGTCGGTTCTCCCCATATATGGATTAGGCAATACTGACATGTAGTACGAATCTGCTGCTGGTAAATCATTCGTTATTTTGTGGGATTGGAATTACAAGCAGGGTCTACAAAATAAAGCATTATTACCAACCTACAGATACGAGAGTGCTGCCGCTTGTAAACATTATACATAAAATGTCGCTCTTTTCTAATATTTATGGTATAGACATGAAACTATAAAGAAAGCTACGGAAAAAATCAATCCAGGTGTTTGTTGAGCAGTCCTCATTACATTCGTTTAGATTTGAAATTATTTCATTAAAATCTGGGTTACCTCTGATAGAGCCATTTTCAGCTGCGCCAACAGATGCCCGTCAGTCAAACGGACATTCGGACTTGGCATATTTCATTTCAGGTTACTTATTCCAAGCAAGGTGGCTTTTCCTAGCAACACAGGTTAACCCTGGGTTTTTAAATAACTTCCACTACCTTCAGATCTATAGCATGGCAACAAAACGAAGGTAAACCCTGCAGCACAAGGCTGGCCAGTATCAAAAGAAAAAAACAAATAACATAACATTAATTCTGTTGGGCATAACCTGTTTCCCATAGTGGTATTCGAAATGCGCATAGGCTTTTACTAAACTTGTAGATGTTTGGGTTAAACGTAATGTAAATCGCCAGTTTGCTTAAATGAAGCGTGTTTCGCAGCGTCAATATTGTACAGTTTAAATTTTGGGTAACTTGCGTATACGTAGTAGCATATCAGCAGACTACTTGCATAATAATTTCGATGCTCGTTTATTTCTCCTGGTGAGCAGAATGTTTTGTTTTATGACTTCAACGATAGTTGAACTGTCAATCGTTATTGCTCTAAATTGTTGCTTCTTGAGAACAATTATGATTGCTAAGTGCAGCCTCCCTCGGGTTCCAGATGACTCGGAAAGAAAATGGAAGTAGTAAATAAACTAAGGAGTTCCGTCAAACCCATTGCTGCCCCCAAATTCGACGTCAAAAGGGGAAGGGAAAATATGAATATTGTTAAATAGAAGGCAAAATGTACCAAAAAGTAAATTAAATTATTTCCTTTCTATCCTTATCCAAAGCTTCCTCCATATCTTGTCTTAGAACAAACATTGATATTAAAGGAATTCTGTCGACCTAATTCCCTCTTGAAAACTTAGTAAGATTTACTGTACTTCCTAAGTAAAATCAAGAAAAGTAGAGAATGCAACACAAACTAAACCGAATGAACACTTTGATACATGTAGCAGTAGTGTAAGATCGTGTAGAGCTGTCTAAATGTGCAGGAAATATATTGCACATGTCTGTGCCAACGTGTGGGTGTACGAAACAGGAATAACACGGTGGGCGGAAGTTTCGCCCGGGTTCTCACAGTGTAAAAAACACTTAATGTGTGCTCTCATAGCTACAAGAGCAATAACGATCCTACGTAACTCTTGCGGCCAAGCTAATACACCACACGGAGTAATTGCCCGCCAGTGTTCTGAGGCGGCGATTATCTGCTACACTGTTATCAGATGTTACCTTAATTAGCTACTCTTACTTCACACGTATAGCTTTACTCACATTTCGTGTCAAGTTGAGAGGATGGCTAGGTTTCGATACATCTACCAGCAGTGTCGTGTTAGGGCCCGCGTTTCATCTCTTTATTTATACTATGTATACTACTTCTATGATAAGTGGAAAAGAAATATTCACAAGATTCCAAAATAGTAGACTGGTGCTGTTTTAAATTGGTTCCACCACCACCACCACCACCACCACCATCACCACCACCACCACCACCACAACCACCACCACCTCAACCACCACCACCTCAACCACCACCACCTCAACCACCACCACTATCACCTCAACCACCACCACGACCACGACCACGACCACCACCATTACGACCACGACCACCACCACTACGACCACGACCACCACCACCACCGCCACCGCCACCGCCACCGCCACCGCCACCGCCACCGCCACCGCCACCGCCACCGCCACCGCCACCGCCACGATCGTCATTAGACGCTGACAGATATCCACGTCAAGGCATGGACTGGTGATCGGGTTCGGATCCCACCAGGGTTCATCCTCTCTGACTGAAGATTTTTTGTGTGTTTCCACAGTCCTCATAACGTTAAATGCCGGTAATACGCTAAACTTAGGTCTGAAAGCTTCATTCCAAAACTTCCTTTCCCAGTTATTTCATTTCATGTATCACCAGTGCCGTCCCCGGTGTGCGTATGAAATAGTAGTGGCTATTAAACACTTCGGAGAGAAAAACAAAGTTGAAAAGAAGAGAAATCGTTCGGCCATATGCTGTAGAGTTTTGATAGTTGTTGATACATTTTGATAGTTTTGTTAGATATTTTGGGTAGTATAGATAGTTAATAGAAAAATGACTGTAATTTATGTATTTTCTGGCTCCATGTTGCTTCCTTTTCCTAATTTCAATTTATTTCTTTATTCTCTTTGAGTTCATTACTATATAACATCTGTAAAATGATGTATTAAAAGAATAAAAATATGTAATATTAAGTCTGCAATATACGTTCCGGTATAGGGAACTAGATGCCGTAGCGTAGAGTTACATGTTTTATTATATGCTAGGGTTGTTTAGTGCTTCGTAATAGTATTTTTTCTGCCGTAAAATTTCTACATTTTACGCAGCCCTTATCACGTGTCTCTTACAAAAGACTCGTCATATAGGCCCAGGAAAAAAAAAAAAAAAAAAGTATCCAGAAGAGACCTGGCAATAGTGGCAGCCAAGGAGTTGGTCCTTCTCGACCTGTCTACCTTTCCCCGAATATTCAGCGAAAATGTTTTCAGATATTATGCGAAAATTTGCTAGTGCGCCATCGTATTTTAATTTGGTAAGTTATGTGAACAAAGTTTATGTTCGAAGAAAGTGGGTGTTAATAGCTCCCATGATCTAGACTTAGGAAATCAATTGGGAGTGATGTGAACAAAATCTGCTTTTTGGGTCACCTGGTTGTTGTAAACATACCAATCCTGTTTGGCTTTTCTTGGCAATGAAGAATGACACTAAAACATTAAATAAGGGCCAACAGGACTGCTGCTTCATATTTCTGAATATACTTTATTCAGAGCCATTTGAGACAGTGGAAGGGGGAGATAGGGACATCACGTGGCCGGCACGTGCATAGTAACCAAAACAACCCAGGCAGAATTGCAAGGTTTATGCAGTCAAACAGGGGTAGTGGTGCACAACAGAGATTGCATAATGCGCTTAAACCTGTATAAGGCTGCCGTAGGAAGCAGGTTTTGCACCTGCCTTATAAAGCAAATTGGCTGCAACTGGCGTTCCCAGATGCACAACAATAAGAACCATTAAATTAGATATTTAGATACTTATTCCAACAAAGACGAAATGTGATGGAAAAAAAAAACCGTTCTTGAATTGGTGGCTTCTTCGTCGTCTTCGGAAGATGATGATGAAGAAAAAGGAATTACAAGATAACAAGATTGGGTAAATACCCAGCATACACACGCACGCGCACGCGCACGCACGCACACAGATATATGCAAATCTAAATAATGTTTCGTTTTTCTCCTTGCATTTCCTTCTTTCGTTCTTTTTGTGGGGCTCGTATGTGGTACCAACTGTGTTGATACATATTTATATAATTTGAGGCAGTATTTCTCAGTAAGCCCTCTACAGCAATTTAGTTCTTTTATAAGTCCTCTGTATCTGGAATATATAATATACGAAACATAGGCAGCCTCCTGTAATAATGTGGTATGTGGCTGGCCTACGTTGACTTTCTTTTGTCTTCTTGCAATTAATGAATAGTGGAGAGAAGTGTTCGAAATTTACTTTTGTCTTTAAATACGAATAAGTATATTTAAAAGTGTGATTATCGACGAATTAAGTGATATTCGTGAAGGTTGAACTGCACTATAAACATTCTGCATAATATTTGAACATTAATTGATCAGATGTAAATTGATTTATATAATAACGACGAATCTGCCATAATTTAGCGGATTATTTAGCGACGTGAAATGTGTGAAGATTACTGTCTGAGAACTGTTTAGTAATATCAACAAAGAGTAATCAAAGCAACTTGTATCTTCGTATAAAAGTGGTTCATCCGTACCGCGGTCGGGATGGATAGAATTTAAAAAGATTCTACACAATCACCGATTGCGGCTAGGCCTGCGAATACAATAAAATAATATTTCAAAACCAACGAGTGAGTAAGAAACATTAATTGCTACAAATGTCGCACCAACGTGTGGCTAGTGGGTAGAGTAATTAATTGTTACAAATTAATAAAAGAATAAAACTAATGTAGTCCAAGTAAATATCATGTAAGTACGGCAGTTTTTTATATTAAATGCATTTATCGTCCCAGGATTGAGAATAAGCTGTTCAAGGAATGCCAATTAATAAAGGATAAACATGTAAACAATGCAACAGTGGCATGGAAGGGATGCAAATGTTGCAACAGCGCATTTAGCTGTCGCAATGTGGCAGCACGTGTGAGTGACCTATGGCACGAGCAAACTGCCGTCTACCTACCCCTCCCACTGTCTTAAAATACTGTGAACAAAGTATAATTGTATTCCACTCATGCTTTGAATTTTTACTTTTGCAAATTTCACTAACATTTGCCTATATTAATCTAACTGAATGCAGAAGAAAGGAACGAGAAATTCTACCGCTGAGTTGTATTTCTACTGTCCGCAAAGGCTAAGAAATAATTTTGACGAGCTTCGGATGTTAATTGTTTATAACTTCTCAGTGGTGTAAAGCTATTAAAACAAATATATTATGAACGATAAGCCGCAGTGCTGACAACAGTCATTAACATGGTCATTTTGCCTACACTCAACACCAGATAAATGTGTCCCATGCCACATTGTGGAAGCGCTTACGACACCATTGTGGTGAATCCAGTGATGTGCAAGCCTCATTTGCAAAGGCCTACTTAACCCTCAAGTGTGAGACTTCTGCAAGTATAGGGTGAATGGGACACAGCTACCTACAACACGAAGGTACATTGTTAGCAGGGCTAGGAAGTTCATGCATTTGCATGTTTTTTCGTAGGGGTTAAAATGTATGCTTTTACATTATGTGCACAAATTATGGAATTTTCAGTTATTTGGACATGATTTTATGATGCATATAACTGCATATTTTCTTGATTTTTGATAAATGCATAATATTTCAATGTTATAGCTCCTATATAGCATATTTTAATGCTTTTTATGGTTTTCTATTATTTTTTTCTATCTGGATGATATTTTTCATATTGGTAGTACTACACATGATGATGCAACTCACGAAGATTGCATATTGTATATTTTAATGATTTTTATGCTTTTTTTTTTTTTTTTTTTTTTTTTTTCCCCATCTGTGTGATATTTTTCATATTGGTAGCATTTCTTAGACAATGATTCTTTTCCATTGGTAGATAGATTTGTGTCCAGTACAAAGGGAATTTTTGTTAAATCTTCTAAAAGAGTTAAGTTGTTTAGATCAACAGCACCTAATATCCGACATCCTCTTGCACCAGTGTTAACTCGATGGGGAACATGGGTCGATGCAGTTTTATATTATGCTGAGCACATAGAAATATCGAAGAGGTTGTTAATTCCTTGGACTCGAAAGATGCATCATCAATAGAAACTGTGCAAAATATTCTGTCAGGCACTGGGTTAAAAGAGGATCTTAGTTTCAAATGTGCTAATTTTTCTTTCTTACCAACAGCCATAATGGCAAAGGAAGCTGTAGGATCTCCTTTACATGAATCACTTACTGTCTTTGAAAAAACAATACGTGATTTAAGTTCGGTTCCTGGCAGCATAGGACAAAAAGTGAAAGAGAAAGTGCATTATGTAATTTCAAAAAATTCTGGTTATAAACAGATGCGCGGTATTCGAGACATCCTCGAAAGATCTGTCACACCAAGAGATTTGACTCTCTCTGTGAAGCAGTTAACATCATTTAAATATGCCCCGATAACATTCTGTGACGTGGAGAGAAGTTTTTCACGTTACAAAAGTGTTCTGCCAGACAACAGACGATGTTTTACAGTTGAAAATTTGTGCAAAGTGTTGATTGTGAACTGCAATTTAAAAGTTAATACTAGCAGCGGGGCCACTTTTGCTTCAACCTCTAAGGAATAAGGTAACTTTATTATTTATAGTAACTCGTTTTGTCCACTGCAAAGGGACACTAATTGTTTTAATTAAATAGTGCATATATCTTGGCATATTTTCAAGTTTTTAAGAGCATATTTGCATGCATATTTCAGTATTTTTAGGGCATGAACTTCCGAGCCCTAATTGTTAGAATGGATGCCTTCAGAAGTAAATTTTGACAAATGAATACGGTATGTTAAAATAAAGCTTTGGATGGGACACTGAAGCCTAGTTTGGCAGCCCAACTAGAAGAAAACTTCAAGATAAAACCCCTGATACACATGGTTAAAGGTTGTGCGCCTGGTCAGTCAGCCGACCTTACCCATTTACCTAAAAGTGCACAGCTGGTTGTGCTCGAACGCAGATTTATGTGAAGGTTCCTAAATTACAGATAGTGTTCAAAAAACAAAACAAGGAAAAATACACAATTGAAGGTCTATAAAACTATAGCTATTGCCATGTTGCTTTATGAATGTGAAACCTGGCTAGTGACACGGAGGTTGGAAAGTAGAATACCTGTTGCAGAGATGAACGTTCTTAAAAGAACAAATGGCTGTACACAATAGTGCACCTAATGAAGATATAAGAGCGTCATTCAATATATATTCAGTAAATGATAAAATCAAAGAAAATCCAGAAAAATAGAACTGAAATCTGCAAAGAATGGAGCCAGAGAAGCATAGAATTATAAACCAAAGAGTAAAAATAGTTTGGGAAGACTTTGAGAAGATGGAAGGAAAATCTGTGAGGGTGGAAGAAGCAATTTGCGTAGTTAATGAAGTGAACGAGAAGAAGAGAAGGCGTTATGTGTGAGGGGAGAAGTGGAATATCAGTTGGACATAGAGGTCTACTGATAGCCATTCAAAGTTTTGTAATTTGCTGCAAACGATTCTAGTTGCCCTGAATTGCACACCTAGTTGTAACCTTTCTCCGGACATCCTATAGTGAAAGTTTAGCCTGTATGACTTGTCGAACTAAGGATCTACTGAGAACAGAAGAATATACATTACAGTGTAAGAAAAATGAGCTATTAGACTCACAGTGAAAATACAGAACTGCTCTCTGAAGCTGTGCTGAGATATTGCAGTGGTGTGCATTTTAGTCCAGTTGGTTGCTGATTTGGTGCCGATGTTGGGTGATACTGCTGCCGTTAGAAAAACCCATTTCACGACACACGATCGATATATGACACAGCTCCCACTGCTCGCGTCTAATTTACCCTTAACTGCACCTTCTGTTGCATATAAAATAGTTTTTGTCGTAGTTAAGTGTTACGAAGGATCGTTTTTATAAAACCCCTACATGTGAGCATATTAACACCATCATCCCGGCAAATAAGATATTACTAGGTGTGGCAATGAGGAAACCAGTTTCCTCTTAACACTTTATTGAAAAAAAGTAGTTAGTGGTAATTCAGTATAATCCCCTCCCCAGTCCCTACATCTATAATCGAGAATTTCCCACTGTTGCAGGCATCCTGCCTGTGATCTTGTGTTCCACGTTTAATAGTTGCGTCGCTTTTGCTTTCACTGCACCCATGAATCAAACCTGGTGCCTTTGTGCGTGGACTTGCCCTTCGGAAAGAGAAAAAAATAGCACGTCTGGCGAATACGGTGGATTTTGAATCACTGGAACCTTGTTTTCGCCAGATAACTCTTCGTAGATAACAGGTTTTGCTCTGAGACATTATCCTGGTCTATGAGGCATTCCTTCACAAGTATGTCTCCGTCGCACACATACATAAGAGGGTCTTCAAACCATTTAGGTAATACTTGTGATTGACAGTGTAACCTGCAGGCAGTCAGTTGTACATAACCCCCTGATATCGATAAAAACAATCATTGCTTTTAATTTTGATGGGGGATTCTTCCAATGCATGAATTGTCCCCATAGACATATTCAGTTGTACTTGGGACATGTTTCATAAAATATGGTGCGACAGTTGTGACCGTTAAGTAGCGCTTGACAGTTTCCCAATATATAACAATTTTATGTTTCATATGTTTTGTTTCAAACCTACAATATACTTGATTACACTCCAGATGGCTCTGTAAAGCACCAGCAATAAGTCTATCTCGAAATTCAACGTATTCCAGGCAGAAATTATTTTTTAGGTTATGAGTGCAGACGTTCTTTGTAAATGTTTTCCTATTAATTTTTACATTTTTCTCACAAAATTATTTCTCCGTGGCTGAATTGTTTTTTTCCCTCGGCTTATTTAGTCCTACAACTGGAAAATACCGTGGAGATACCTTGAGCTTGGGCCTGAAACGTTGCCTTACGAAATTTCCTTTCGCAATAATCAATTCACCTGCTTCATGAGTGCCCGCCGCCTGTGGTGGTGTATGCCTTAAGAACGGGCGTTAAACTCTGCCAAGAAAAATATACTTCTACTAGTAATCGTCATTAGAGGATTTTTTTTTTTTTTTTTTTTTTTTTTTTTTTATATAAACTTTTAAATGCAAATACTACGCGTCTTCATGAATGTAGCTGCTGCTAGTAAAGTAATTCTGTTTTGTAATTACATTCAGAAAAGCACACTTCGGCTTCTGAGCCCAAACACAGCACATGGTTATTGGTAAATTACTACCTCTGATTTCTGATATGACAGCTTACATTAGCAAATAGGCGAAGAACATGATAACTTTGTTTCATACATAAATAGGGGTTTTAAGAGTTGATCAATTGGCGGTTCTTGTCAGTCAAAAAGATTTATGAAATAAATATGTCGTGAAAATTTTGTAAAAATGTAAATGTTTATGAAACACAAAACAAGTCCAAATGTGAACCTCTCGGACAATTCTATTACTTGTGTAGCTTTGTCAGATTTATGAAGCAAGCCCCTGTTGCACATAGAAATAGTGTTGAGCCACAAAGAGAAAATATAAGTTGCATTAAGTTGGAGAATGATTGCTCATAAACCAGAATAATTAAAAGAAGACAAACCAGAGAGTGACTGCTTTCGAAAGATAAACTAGTTCGTGTTAATGCCAGTTTTATGGAGAATGCCAGAAATGTGATTCATAGCAATATCTGGTTTATATTAAGAAGGTACTTATTTTCGTTGCAATTATAATTCTATTGCAAGGAGTTGAATAATATTAGCCGGCTATTGCCACGTTGACTGCTCATTGTCAACAGTAGTAAAAATTGGCGACAGCAATCCACTGCTTTAATGAGCACTAATATTTTGTGCAGTAAAAACAGAATGGTTGGTTTTAGTACTTGGACTGAGATCCCAGCGCCATTGCAGTACGAGGCAGCGTAAAATGTGAAGCGGATGTATATTGCAAGACGATCATCAGTTATCACCTTTTATTGCTGGCTTATGTCAGACTATAAACAAAAATGACACAACCATCCATTTTTGTTAAACTTATTTCATAAGGCTCGGTTATTTTCTTCTAGACTTCAACTTGCCTTTCTGTCCTTAAAATATTCCACTTTTAGGATTATAGAGAAGCGAAGATTTCTCGCCCCATTTTAAGAAACAAAGATGTCGCACGCGGTCGTCAAGATAATCGCCGCGAATTACAGCCAGTGGAGCCAGTACAAATAAAAATGCAGCCCGGACTTGAACTTGCCGCTGGCATTCATACTTCTGCAGTAAAATACTGCGTATGTAACCTCACCCAGGTAAAAACGTGCTGCTCACTTTTAGTTAGTACAAAACTGCGCATAAAAGAGGTGGAACTAGGGCAAGCAGGGCAGTAAGTTAGTGCTAGAAAGTGCAACCCGGTCTATTGTTAGCAGCATGACCTTGGATCTGCCGCTAACATTCATACTATTGCAGTTAGACACTAACAATGTAGACTCACCCAAGTAGACTAATGCTGGGGTAGATTCTATATTGTTGCTAATTTCTCTTTCATTCATTTCCTTATTTCTTGGATTGGAGGATCAGGCAAGTGGATTTTGGACGAGGCGCATTACGGCGGAGTTTGCTTTGAGAAACAGTTTGCTCTGGCGTCCGATGTATGACAGGCCGTCAGTGGGACCTCTCCATAGGAGAGTTAGCCTGTGTGGAAGGTTCCGCCGGGGTCAGGATGTAATATCTGGAGACGTTAGTGACCCCGCCTCTGTCCGAGCCTTCCGCCTCGAATCTGATCACCCTCTGCGTCGTTCGCCTCACCCCTTCCTCCTGGAGGTTTCCAGAAACGTGCGCTTAAGTGCTGAAATTCTCCGCTTCCTGATAACCAAAACCGTCATTTTGAAACAAAGCAGATATATCTTGTGCAAGTGTTAAAGTGTTTCATTTCCTGGTGTTTACATATCTCGCATAAGCAGTACGTTAGCAGTTCATAACAATTATTTTGTTGCTGTGTGTGAAGGTCTTCTCAGAAAATGAATGCTTATGAAAAGAAGCAAATGGTGCTTTAGAGTAAATCCCTTTTTTGTTCCGGCGGTAATATTAAATAGCCCTTGTTTCTGTGGAGCCATTTGTCGTTTCCCAAGGGAATTAAAAAACCAAATGGTTTCGTTGTATCCAATATGATACAGCGTACTATATTTTGCATATTGTTAATCACAAATTGAAAATTTGGTGTCCGCCCACCAGAGCTGCGACTGTTGCCATTTGTCATTTACACTGGTCTGACTGATACATTAATTACGGAGTACATAGCATAAAACATAATTGAATAACTAAAAATCGTTAATTTATTTTGCTATTAGAATAAGAGGAGAGATCCGCATAAATAAATAATAAATTGCTTCACTCGACAGCCAGTGGAAACCTGTGTTTTCAGAACGTTATCACACGATTGGAAACGCTTATACCGGACATTCGTTCAATACATTCTGCTTCTGTTTATAAGATTTATCTTTAACGCATCCAATACGGTCGGAAATGACTTCAGCTGTTCTGTTTTAGCTCTGAGTTCGAAGTATGTGAAGGTAACTTAGTTTCAGCGATGTAAACATCTGAACAGCAAACAGACGGCAGATTTTATTTTCTTCGGAATCATTTATGTCTAAATTTAGCCAGTAAGAGACATTTCCCTGCATGGAGTAAATCACATAGCAGGAACTGGTCCGGCTTTAGTGCTATGTCAATCAAATAATAAAATGGACTATACAGTCAAGGGATGTGAGGTTTAATGGTGTTCTTACAGTCGGTTTTTTTTTTTTTTTTTTTAATTAACGTCCTCCAACATTGTGTCATATCGGACGAATGAATGAAATGAAGTGGGTGAAATGATGCTCAAATGAGCCCGAGGTCCATGGACCTTCAAGTTACCCGACATTCGTCTTCTCAGGGTCGGGAAAACCTCGGAAAAAAACCTTACCCGGATAACTTACCCTAAGCGAGATTCGAACTCGCGACCTCTTGAACGTGAGGCAGACACGCTAACCATCACGCTATCGAGGCGGGCCTTACAGTCGGTGTGCATATAGTGCAGCGCTGGGCAACTAGTGCTCACTGAGCGCAGGCTGCTCAAGGCCTTTGAGTGTGTTTGGCACGCAAAAGAAATTAAGGTGGCTCAAGGTATACCGCGAGTGGCCCAGTCTTGATACAGGTTTCCCTTCTACCTCCTTCCAAAGTTAGGCGATCAGAATTCTGAACGTTAAATGAAAATTAAATTGCTTTGTTGTTTAACGACACTGTCAATTGCCAGGATCACATTAGCGTTGCCGGTGTACCGGAGTTTTGTGCCGCAGGAGTTCTTTTGCATGCCAGTAACTCTACTGACATGGAGCTGTCGTTTTTAAGCACACTTAAAAACCATCGGTCTGGGCCGGATTTGAACCCGCGACCTTGGGACCAGTAGGCCAGCATCTAACCAATTGAGCCACCCAGACCGACGGATTCTGAACGTTAGCTGCGATCAAAACGATAGAGTACTTATTCAAGGTTTTAAGCGCGATTAACGAATATTAATTATGTAAGTGGAGAGAATGCGAACTAGACAACTCCTCTGGCTATGTGGGAACCGGGACAGTCAGTTACCCACAGCAATTGGGATTAGACATTCGAGTCTTAGAATATGCTTAGTCTATTTTCTCATTTATTCGTCATGTATGCGTGAGATAAAGTGTACCCAATTAATGTATATCAAATTGGTTTTGCTTTTCTTTTTTAATAGTGTTGCTTCATACGGTACTAAAGGCGGTGACGCTGGTGATAAACGTAAGGAAAGGAAAGGAAATCTGTGAAGGAAACGTTCCACTCCAGCTTTAGGGACCTCGGCATTTGCCAGTTATGGGGACTAAGTAAAACCTGGAAAAACCAGTCACATAGGAGGGTCCTGGCGGGAATGGGGAGTGTTTGCGTATTTAAGGGACACTGCGCGTGAAATTTGAAAGTTCCACATTTCTTGATAGATTTTTCTGAAATTCTTACTGTGTATGTATTTATATGAGAATAGGAGGTACAGCAAATTTCATTAAAATTGGATAATTCGTTTATGACATATAAATTATTCTATGAATTTAATAGGCACATTTTCAAAATAGAGCTCGCGTCTATTGACTTTTCAAAATTAATTTATATTGGCAGAACTGATATTCTAAAACATGGGTAACAATTGTATGAAGAGATATTTCAAATACGTTTGCTGATTATGCTGTACATACTTTTTTAATAACAAAGAAAATTTAATCTTAAAAATTATTGATTTTTTTCATACAAAAAAATGTTTTTGGAATTCATGTTAATGATAACATCAATATTGAATCATAGTTTTGTTTATCTGCTATTCGTCAATACTTTTGGAAATTTTCATTGAATTTGAAGCAAAACTCAGGCGCGGCCTTCTTTTGGAATGTGCAGAAATGTAGTTTTGAGAAAAACAGGCTTTTATATAGGAGCATCCTGTGTACATTAAGGGAAGAGCACTATTTGAAAGGGCCGTAATGATCACATGGAGTGGGGGATATGAAAAATGTTAGCTGATCCAAATGCACAGGTGTTCCAGGAACATTTTAAGGTAAAAAAACAATTTTTGACAATTTTGACCAAAATTTCACTCGCAGTGTCCCTTAAAAGATTTGCCATGACTAGGCTGAGGATTTCTTAAGCGCCAATGCTAAAACGAACGGAAACTGGGTTGCACTGCAACTGGACTTTAGGCAGTGCCGTCAGAGCTTCCACCCCTATCCCCACCCCCTTTACACTTTGTGCGCGTATACATTGCACCTTGTCCTGCTGTCTTCAAGTGCCGATTCCGTGTCCCTTTCTCTGACCACAGTAATGGGTACATACGTGGTCATATGCAGAAATACATGTGTAAAACACGCGAAGAGAAAATACAGGAATATATTACAGCATTTGGTTCGCAGTATTATATTATTAACGGTGATATAATACAATGAAAACTGTGTCATTCAGAAATAGGACGTAACAAACGCTTTAACAATGTAGAAGATTGTCGTAGTAGATTATATTGCCAACAGGTGCATTTCGTGGGTTCAAATGAACCGGGTGAAATTATGCCCTTTACCTCATATGCAAGCACACAATCTGACCTTTTTACAGATTTATGCCACATGATGATACAGGCTAATATCCCATGTAACAAGTTAACACAATCCATATTTTAAAAGTTTCATGGAAAAGTACAGAAAGGGAACCGTACCAAACGCAGCAACAGTGTGGAAGGGGTACTTAAAATATGCATATGGTAAAGTATTTGATTATATAAGAGGTTCTGTGACTGATAATCCAATTTGCGACGCAAAGCGTAATTTTTCACGATATTAGGAATGTCTTACTGCAAATCGTAGGAGATTCACCTTCAGTAACTTCAAGATGTGCATGGTGATTCACTGCAATAGTTGCATGCACAGTAGCAACTAACAATAAAAATTTACATCTTATGTTCATATTTTACGAAACTTGTATTCTAAATATAGTAAAAATACAATAAATATTGCATACAGTAGGTCCGTGTGGTATACATTGTTTGCACCGTATGTATTGCATACGGTAATAGAAAATATGTAAACATAGGCAGTATATGCTGTACAGTCTATGGCATTGTCATGCTGTAGTTGTTTATTCACCCGACTGTACGCTTGTAGCGGTCACGTGATCGCTCCCCTTCCATCTGTGTGACTCATAGCCAAGGTTGTTTACATTTTGTGTGACGGATCTACGCTATGTGTATAGGTAACCTGGAACAAACTGCTTGCAAAATCCGCAGCCTAGTCATGGCTTTATATGCATCCGTTGTCTTCTGTAGCGATTAAACGCTTAATGTCAGTGTAGTGTGCCTAACAGAAAAATAAAGATATGTATTTCTATGCTTGCTAACAATTACTTGTGTCAATTAGAGTGCCAACACAAGCATACTAATATATTGATTCTAAAGGGAAACTAGTTTGTTGTATAAAAGCAAATTATAAGGAACTGATGGACCAGCTGGTATAATACGCTGGTTTGGTCTTGCTGCTCTATGCGACAGAAGCATCAGTCTCCATGTTGGATGCAGCAGATTCAATTACCGACCACTATTATGTGGACAGGTTTCATGGCCCGCCGGAACTTCATGGCTTCAGCAGCAATCTCTGTAGTGACTGCGGTATCTATGATGTTTGATATCCTCTCTGCCATTATTGAGCTATGAATCAATGCTGCATCATTAAGGCCTAGTACTGGATGCCCCTTCATGATCATACAGATGCATCTGTGTTTATGGAGTGTTAGATAAAGCAGAAATGTACATATTAGGAAAGATCATTCATATAGCGATACACTGTCAGTATTGATACAGAATATTAATTTTTAAAATAATGGTAATGTTTGATTCAGTACTACTATAGACCTCAGAAAACAATCACAAGTACAGTAGAGTTTCACTAATTAGGACCGAACTCTGTTCGGATTAGGTGGATTTTAGACAAACACGACTACATATTGACCTTAACGTTGCATTCAAACTTTGTTATGGACACTATTAAGTCGACCTAGGCCTTCCGCATTTTAGTTTTTGTGTATAAGGTAGCCGACAAATATCACTGTTTATTCCTATAGCATTTATTTAATGTTTTCTGTGCTAATACATTTACATTTTTACTTGCAAAAAACTAGTTCTTTACTTTTACGTGTTTTAAAACTCAAAACAAATTAGTCACATATTTCTTCCAAGCTCTGTTCAGATTTGTGGGGTCCTCCAGACTGATAACATTTTTATAAGTAGATACAACAAGCAATATTGCATATGTGGTGCTCTCGTGTTTTTGTGTAATATTCTGAAATACGATCTACCCTGTCCGTATGTCCTATTTAGAAACTTTTCGTATTTGATGTTCACAAAATTGTATATTTTAATGAAGAAAATGTATCGTAAATAACAAGAACACTAAACAGTAATCGAAATGTGTTGGTTATACGCTCTGTTGAAACCAGTAGCTGTACTCTGAGATCGCCACTCCGCCTGAACGCAGTACACGCAACCACGGGTGTCGCTGGCTCAGTTGGTTAGATACTGGCCTACTGATCCCGAGGTCGCGGGTTCAAACCCAGCCCAGACCGATGGATGTTAAGTGTGCTTAAAACGACAGCTCAATGTCAGTAGATGCACTGGCATGTAAAAGAACTCCTGCAAGACGAAATTCCGGCACACCGGTAACGCTGATGTGATCCTAGCAATTGAAAGCTGTCGTTAAACAACAAAATATTTATTTGCAACCACGGACAAGGAGAATAAAAGAAAGCGAGAATAGCTTACGTCTCATCCTCCTCCGTTACCCGAAGACAAGCGAGACACTGCTCTCACTCTACCCGACGGTGTTTACTCACACCAGTGTTTATACCCACCACTTTTCGTCACACAAAAAGGTTGCGCATCAGAACTTCAGAGCCCTCCCATAAGAAGTTACACTGTAATTACAGAAGGTGGGCATAGAGTACCCCCCTTGGTAATGTTAGGGTTGAACATACTTATCTTTGTAGAACATGATTTTCTAAACGCTATTGTTAACCTCACCAAGTTTAACATTCACGCTATTCAACAAAGAAGATAGACTTACATCTAAACATGCGTGTACAAAATGGAGAACAGATTTCTTTGTAGTCCAAATGAGCTTTTTGTTTTCCAATTTGGTTCTGATGAAGCGGAATTTCATCAGGTTGAATACAGTACACTAACCTTTACGTTATAAAACTTGTGATTCAGTGGGACTTTCTATTAGCATGCAAATGACCTGGCTGGAAATTTGATGCAATTATATTGGATTGAAATTAAATCCCATTTAAAATTAATTACCACATTAAGGATTACATTCGGTGCTTCATTAAGTTATATAGCCATCTGGTAAACAAGCAGTAGAATGATTGGAAATTGTTCCATACTGCTACTCTGATGACACGAATTTGAATTTCACAATAGGATTCATGAACTGTCAAATGCCTGTGGCAGAATTGGATATCCAGTTTGATTTTTAAGTTAATTTATATAACCTAAAGGAAGAAAAGAGTTCAAAATCTATGTATGGGTTAACCTTAAATCATGTCAAGTCATTGCGCTTCATCAAATAAATATTTCGTTTGGATTGTGAATAAGAGTAACTTATGTCTGTGCGGCTATAAAGTCACGTGCAAGTTATCTAAACTCAAATTAAAGAAGTCACCTATAGGCAGCTGAAAATCGGTGCGAGTGCTGGGTGCCAACTCCTAATGATTCTACGAGAGATGGGGGTGGTTTGTTATCTACGAACTCGCAGCTGTAGTGGGTCAAACTCTTTTCTTATGAACTAATTACATCACATTGTCAATTCCTGGTCCGGGCGATTCCCTCCCAAAAATGATGTTCTGATTCCCACGCAAAAAATGGTACAGTCACATTGCCTCCCAATTTTTTATTATTCAAATAAAGTGTAGTCCGATTCCCTCCATGGTTTGTTCTAAGATCACTTCATCGTCTGAATCA
This sequence comes from Tenodera sinensis, assembly GCA_030765045.1. Taxonomy (NCBI): domain Eukaryota; kingdom Metazoa; phylum Arthropoda; class Insecta; order Mantodea; family Mantidae; genus Tenodera; species Tenodera sinensis. Next base: position 28,385,594 of record CM060964.1, read on the forward strand.
GTTTTTATAAAGCATTTACAGGCTTTTAATATACACGTCCACCTCCTAGCACCATCATTCAACATTTTTTGAAGCTAAACTTATAGTTCCCTAGCAGAATCAATTCCTTGCCCCTTTCACTTTGATTTTTTGGCGTTGTCTACATTCATATGTATCCATCTTCACTTCAGTGCACTGCTACATTGAACGAAGAGGCCTAATACCAAGGCCAAGGACCGAATCGATTGGTGTCTTTGCTATCCACTTGGGCAGTAGGTATTGGCAACTCAAAACTAAGAATAAAATCGGCTTATGGGGGAAGCGGAATATGTAATTCCAGCAGTTCCTCTTTGGCGCAGAGGGAATCAGCATGTTTACAATTACTGCTTCTGATGGATGGGTTGGGGGAATTGACCGTGGGAGGGAGTAGGCAGCCACCCGTCAATTTACTCCCATTTCTTTGCTTGGTGTATTAAGCATTTCCCCTTCACTTACTCAGGTAACGAAGTACTAGAGAGGTTTGTTTTTGAATTCCATGAATGCGTCGTATCTCAGCGAACAGTAGGTGGAAACGAAACCGTCCTTTCCTCTTTCACATAAATTTGAGAATCACTGGTCCAATGGCTATATTTTCCTGCATCCTGAATTCAGTGGTTGGAAATTCCTATGCATGATTATGATTCTTTTCCACCCAAAGCTGAGAGTATGTGCTGATAGTCATGCATACTTGTATCTGTTTGCCTTGAAGAATTCTATAAAATGTTCCTGAATCATCCTGACTACATTGTTTTTAGTTGAATTTTCAATATTTTTCTAAGTAATACGAGCAATTTTTCACACGCTCATGTCAATGGGCACCTCTGCACTTGCATTTTCCAACAGAATAACTGATGTACTACAGGAAATTGGTTCAGTGATATCGATTCTTTCATTGGTGGTTTTTTAACTTCGGATCCCGAATGGACCAGTCTTCTTGGTGTTATAAGAACAAAAATACGATCATAAGAATATCATGGAATAAATTATTACATGTTTATAATCCGAAAATCCCTACTTAGCCAGGTTTCAATTAAATTATTATTTTTTAATTATTTTGTTGTTTAACGACGCTGTCAATTGCCAGGTTTCAGTTAATACTTCAGTTTCTTTTGATAATACTAGAACTTAGAATTTCTCATCTTCTTAGTGTACAGAACTTTAAGCTTTTAATGGAAGAAGGATAAGCGTTTATTAAGTTCCAGATAGTATGCTGAGAAGCTTTCATCACTAATTCAACACACCAAGGAAGCTTGCAATTTTAATGTTTGGAAACTTTCAGCTTGGTGATCCTTGTATGTGCTAAGGCAATGGTTTTCAAACTTTACCAGTGGCGACCCCTTCGTAAGTTCTGCAATTTCTTGTGTTCTCTACCTAAGAATTTTGCAAATATTTTCTCCCATGAGCACTTATTCTGAGAATCATACGAAATAAATTAGATGGCAAAATATGCACAGGAATATTAACTAATGTTAACTAAACTGCACGTAAGAATGTAAAGTGAAGCGTATAAAGATAGTTATATGTCAACAAATTTGTTTCATATACAAAGCTCTGTGTGGAAGAGAAATTTAATTAATTGTCCAACCCATTGAATTGCACATTAAACTAAAAGCTTGTAAAAATGTAAATTTAAATGCACAGCTTCAACTTTGTTCTATTTTACACACCAACATCTTAAATCATATGAAATACAGAACACAGCTGACATGCGTGGCTTTTGCTTCTAACTTTTTTAAATTAATATTGTATCAAGTAATTCTTTTAACGGAGCAAATTAACAACAGATGTAAAAGCCAAACAAGAAAGTTAAAAGACAATGTAAAAGAACAATTCTGTGCATAGTTGACAAATCCTTTGCATTCGGCCGTTGCTTGCTCAGTCGCCATATTACATTTATTGTGTAATTATACAATTTGTGTTTAATCTCGGAGAGCTTATACATATGCTATTTAATAACAATACTAGTGTGGGTACCTTTTATTAATTTCTCTGTGTATCAGGCGATTACACCCGAGCGCCTTTCAGACAATATAAGGAACTATTGCAGCCTTAGACAATCGGAAACGAACTTAATGGTGTTAAAGCACTGTGCCCAGAAAGTAATAACTCATTTTTTTCTGTAACCTCTGCTTCAGAGTTTACTATGTATCTAGTAAGCTTATTCTCACGCATTTTATAATTAAAAACAAATGAGCATATGAAGTTATAACAACAGTTGGTAATAGGACATGTATTTATTTTAATATATAGTTCTGCTTGGAATAAAAGCTAATAAAATTATTTTACATGTTCAGAGCCCAAATTACCTCGTTGTTGATGGTCCTTAAAATCTAACTCCTATATGTTCAGAAAGATGAAACAGGTATGCCACTTTAATGGTTATACTATAAGCTAAAACCATAAAAAGGACTAAATGAAAAAGATTTCGTTCTCATAATGTAATTATCTCACAGGCAACCCCTCTACCCTATACTTCTTCTTGGATAATTTAATTAAACTTACGAACCAAGTTTTGTTGTTAGATAATTATTTCTCTACCTTCGGTCTCGACATCATTATGATGACAAAACTCTTCGTTAACCCCAGTTAAATTACCCAAAAACCTGTCAGCACTTGTGTAACTTCCTGATGGTAACTTTCTTCTGAGTAATGTACCTTTGACCCCAGTAGATTCCTGGTACTCAGTAGCTGCCATAAATCATGGTATCTATAATCTATCTCTATGTCCTACTTTAAACGAATGGAAGAAGCGAAACAGAGACACTGTAAAGGAACGCTGTTAGGCCGCTGATGGGGTGAGGGAAATTTGTGGCTTATTGTAAGATAAAAGAAAACCCTCATGAATTTCACTGCACCAATCAGCGGCCAAGAGCGGTTCGTTGCAGTGTCTCGCTTTCTCACCCATATGTTTACAAGAGGAGTTTTCACGTTATGAAGGCACAATGGCTCTTATGGAGAATCAGCGCGGCGTTGCCATGTATGTTGCGCCACCGCGATTACCGGGGTTTTGCTAGTTGATTCCTGAACCACTGTTCAAATCTATCGCTGTCCACTTCATCACGATAATCAGCAGAACCTTTTTTCGTCAAGAAAACAGGTTTTGCACCCTGTACAAATCGTACCATCGGTATGCAATATTACAAATCGTGGTCCGCGAGCAGTAGGTGCTTTAAGATCAGTGGATAACCCGGCCAAAAGCGCTTCTTTAGGAGTTTTTGTAGTCTTATCCTTCCAAACTTTTGATACAGTGTGCCCTACATTTACCCAACTGTCATCAAGTTACACGATTTTCCTTACCTCGTTGCTGAGTTGTTTTATTTTCCGTAAACAGGAATGTCACCACACTATAATATCATTTGTCTCAATCATAAACGATTTATTTCCTCTCTTTTCAAAATGAAATCCCATTTCCTCCCTAAGCTATAAAAGGTTGAATATTTAACATTTGGCAAGTCCTCATCCTCATTGACTTATTTCAAGACGGTCAGAATTGTAGGAGGAATACTTTGAAATATAAATTCATGAAATTTGTGCCATATTTGCTTTCAAAATTATATTTTATCTTCCTGCTGGTTTTGCATGTATGCCGCGGTGTAGTGATGGGACCTTCTTTACATTCTTTTCTTAATATAAAAAATGTAGGCCTACTTACACCAGTCGCCTTATGAAGTTCACTAACAATAAACGAGTCACTGTATCCGGGGTTCTTTTTCTTTCAATAATCATACACTCTAAGAATTGTTTTTCGTTCGCCACTTTGAATAATTTCGCCTTTTTTCTGCGATCCATTCCGCACTGATCACTTAACTGCAATGCACATAATTACCAGAGAGCTTGTAAAACTCGCTCACGCCTCACATTCCCAAAACCTATTATAAACTTGCGCTGAAGGACAATGCCTTATTGGCCCTTCAACTGTCACACCACATCTGGTTTTCATCATCTCCAAGACACGAGGACCGGCTTTCGTCCATGGGGTGCTTTGTGCGCCGCAAACATTTGCTTCAAATGGTGATTCATGAATACTTCGGTACTGGAGACGTTCTATATGTATATAGAAAATACTTTCGTTATTTACTTGACAGCTTTGTCGCTGGAAGTTTTTACGTGGACTTACAGAACGAGAATTAGCCAGCGACTACATTTTCCACTGTATAAACGAAGAATCTTAACACTTTGTTTTAAACTTTATTTTTTTAGAAAAATATGTTTAGACATATTGATATAATCTAAATACCAACGTGGCCTATAAAAGCAAGCGAATAATCCAGATTTTTTTTCATTGCAATTATTTCGATTTGAAACCATGTTTTGACGTTCGGAGCGAGAAAGATGTTAAAAAATCTTCTTTCAACAAAATTTTAGATTTTATCATTTTAAAAACTAGACAATTATATAAAAGGTTTATCGTGCATACCATAGTATTCTTCGACTCATTTCACACCGAAATGCATGTTCATACTATATCTTAGTCGCATTTGAAAACACGCATATTTGGCAACAGCGCACGTGAATCTTCCATAAGAATAGCATGGTCCATAAGAGCCCGTTGTGCCTTCATGACGTTAAAATTCCTTTAGTTCAGCACATGTTTCAGAAGGTTTGCTCTTGTTCTACTACATAGTTAATATTTGATATTCTTAACGACGACTTTGAGGAACGAAACAGTTATCTTCGTAGTGAATTGCGGTGCAGAGAAATTAGATAAATAAAAGGATTGTGTTTAATAGAAACTGTTAAACATTGCTTCACTGATGCTAAATTCGTTGTTACAAACGAACTACACAAAAGTAAGGAGGTGCAAACTTAAAAGTTGCGACTGAAGGCTATGGCATTGTTCCGGAGGCCTGGTGAACGTTTCACAGTTTGACGTTTTGACTAATTTGCACGTCAATACACTGCCTCAGATAGGACCAGCTGCTTTCCTTATGCGTCGTCTCACATGATTGATGGACTTTGATATGATGCTTTATTCTCTTTTACAGTAGCGACAGCTGCCGAATAATCCAGAAGGAAGGACAGGCTTTATCTGTGTGCAGTGAAGTAGTGTTGTATAGGCAGTTTGCTATAAATGTTCATTTCATGCTATGGCATGATATGAAAAGTGTTACTCAGTAGATTCACTGAACAGATTGGACGTTGTCGATTGTGTCTGTCGTACAATTTTATTCCATTTCAAAGATTACAGCGAAATTTCCATTTATTTTTATGTACATTCACTGCACCGAACATTTTACGCATTGTTGATTTCATGTCGTCGCAAAATTATTACGCTTCGCTGGAGGAGGAAAGGTTTTACGAGTTTCAATTTCGGGAAGTTGGCAAGTATATATGTTAATATAAATCAAACGTACATGTCTGGAAAACTTTTCCCTTATCGTCAAAAAATACTCCAAAATTCCACATGCGAAATCTCAGCCCAAACATAAGAAAAATCCATTATGGAAGCATATTTAGATTTGCATAAGTCAGCTAGTTCTTGCTGATTCAGCGTAAAATCTGATTACAGATGACGCTGTTTAAAAGATTAGCTCGCACACTAGTTCAAACATGAAGATTCTGAGGTAGAAGCGTCTGCTTTTGTGAGATAGCGTGTCTAAAAAGTTTCCATTAAGATTCTGTTTGTCCACGCAGCAGAAGACTTGCAACAACACCATTATTATGTAAATCCGTGGGGGGAAAAGACACCTCAACAGCTACACAAGTTTGGATGTTTTTCGGTCCACTGTGGAGTTTTAGGATCAAATTAAGCGTGTTTGAGAATGGAAGGTGAATCACAGTGGGGAACCGAGTCTTGAATGAAGAACAAGGCTCATAACTTAACAATGACTACATTTTCTCTAACCATTTAGCACAAATGTGTTGCATAAGTCTTTTTGTCTTCCAGGAACGAAACAATTACTTACTTAGACGTGTTCCTACTGTTTAACTACAGCGTTTATCTGAAAATCAAGTTAAACTGGCACCATTGTTATTCGGAAAGGTGCGGCATGCTATGCTTGCTTGGGAAAATTTAGACGCAAATAGCTTATTTAATAGGGTTAAGCGTTCAGGTTTATTGATCTTAATCTACATTCATTGTTATTGTCATTCAGTTATAAAACATGCAAAACAAAACAAAACAAAACAAAAAGTCTCATGCGTTGCACTCACGTGACTTTCTCTACTCTTGTACTAACCATTCTTATAAACTCTTATTCCTATATCTTCTTCGTATTAGTTGGGATAAACATCTGTACAAGTTATCTTATTGCTTATTTCCTTCTAGCTGCAAGGGAAGTATGGGAATACAGCAGGTTTTGAGCGATAGTAAAAATTTTTAAAACTTTGCACGACTAACATTAAAAAAAAAAAAGGTGTTCCATTTTACAAAGGTTTGTTTTCCGAACTCACACAAATAACGAGGAATATCTCCGAAATGGCTCACCACACAAACAACTTATTCGGTCATAAATGGTTTCTTTTTTGGGAGATCTAAATTTTTGTACAGTAAGATTTGGTCCACCTCTTACAGTTTACGCGTTATTCAGAAGTCATCCACAGTAAACAACACTACTTAGGCTATAGCCAAAAAATTCAAAATATACATGTCATTTGTCACAGAAATATCTTAAACATATGCCGTTCTAATCAAAATCGTTAGAGCCATTTTCGAGAAAATCAAAATTTTCCAAAACTTTTCCATGTAAAGGGTAGTTTATCGTGGAGGAGTTTTCTTCAAAATCTTTGTGCCGCATCCTTAAAATACATTAAACATAAATACCATGTTTGGTTTCTGAACGACTTTTCGTTTTTGAATTATGCTATCCACAGATTGACAGACACACACAGGGACTTTGTTCTAAAAGTGTTTTTTTTCTTCAAATTCAGGGGGCCTTAAAACATACATTTACGGTGAAATCTCGACATCGAATTTTTGGATGGAGTAGTGTACAATACTTCCTCTACTTACTATGCGTAGTAGAGAAAGTAAAAGAGGGGCAAAACTACAGTAAGCCTATAATTTAGTACAAGGCATTATCTATTGGTGGTATTTCTTTTGAGAGATTAAATTTTCCTCTAAGGTGCTATCTAAGGTCCTTCAATACTCTCACGTCCACAGTCGCAGTTTGTTTTACGTGGGCGCATCCTCTTCCTTACTTAGGTTTGGTTCCTACATTGGAACCTTACTCAATATTCATCTGCTTTAGCCAAGCCCACCTCAGACTCGCTTCCCAGTTACAAGCAGTTACGACGTTGTAGCAAGTTTAAGATACACAGTTTTTGTAAAACATAAATCACAACTACAAGATACAGCTACGATTTCACCTTTAGTGATAGAGAAGCCTGTGTAAACATAGTAGCTATGTTTTTTTTTCAGAATTTAAGCCCTTTGAAACTTAAGTAACATTTTAAAATTACTCTTGTCAGTTTTATGCAAACGTCGTTGTTCGCAGCCTTTTGAATGAAGGATCACTCAATTAAAATGTAAATACGATTAAAGAGTCCAGTATTTGATATTATCAATGTGTATAAGAGTGAGTATCTGAATATTCTGAACACTTATTAGTGCCTTATACAGGATGAGTAGCTTACTGGAATAAGTCCCGTCTCTTTTTGCTAGAAACGTCCATATCAAAGCAATAAGCTCCTTAGTTTTGGATGAAACTTCTGGTGTTGAACTGACACATAGGTTGTATTTCCAACTGTTACTGCTACTGTTCCAGTTTTTCTGGTAATTCATTTGTTTGTTAAGTAGTTTCTTTGTTTTTCATATCATTTCCATGATATGTTGTAAAGAAAATTAGGAATTCTACAATACGTGTTAATTATCTATGTATCTTCATCGCTTAGTAGTGCACTTAAAACCTTTTTTGTACCCGCTTTACCGGTTTATCAGCCCAAATGAACTTGGTATATTAAACACGAGTAATTGGCATTCACCAAAAGCCAACTGTGACGCTTTTCCCCATTATAATGCTCTAGAGTTACTTCTGATGACATGCTGTGTGTTCAGTTGATACCAATACCAGCAACTGTACCTCCAAAAATATGGCTGTAGTTGGTAGTTCCAGCTCTTGCCTTATCATTATCTTTCAGGATGTCAATTGTTGAGTTTAAAGCAAATAATCATTGGTTGAATAGAGGCGGCGTGTTCCACGAATGCATTTATTTGGAATTCTTTTAGTGCTTAAATAAATGTTCCACACAATTTCCCATTAAGTAGAATACGATACTGAATTTAACACTGGTGAACGATTTAATCAACTAAAGCTGTTTCAAACCAAGATTGGATTTACTGGTGACTTCAAAATAATAATTCCCATTGTAAGGGTTGCAGTACTTAAGTATAGTGTAAAGTCGGCCAGTTAACATTGTTGGGAACTACCATTAAATTGTTTCCCCTATTATCATCAGACTACTTGCAAAGGTCTCAGCTCTCTTCATCAAGGTGTTACTAGTGATTCTTAATCAATTAAATTATTGGTTTTCGTGGCCTTTTAAGGGACACTGGGAGTGAAATTTGAAAGTTCCACATTTTTTGATAGATTTCTCTTAAATTTTTACTGTCTTTGCATCTATATGAGAATAGGAGGTACACCAAATTTCATTAAAATTGGATAATTCGTTTAGGATATATAAATTATTTTATGAATTTAATAGGCACATTTTCAAAATAGAGCTCCCGTCTATTGACTTTTCAAAGTTCATTTATATTGACAAAACTGGTACTCCAAAATATGGGTAACAATTGTATGAAGAGATATTTCAAATAAGTTTGATTATGCTGTACATATTTTTTTTTAATAACAAAGAAAATTTAATATTAAAAATTATTGATTTTTTTTTTCATACAAAAATGTTTTTGGAATTCATGTGAATGATAACACCAATATTGAATAATAGTTTTGTTTAGCTGCTATTTATGAATACTTTTGGAAACTTTCATGGAATTTGAAGCAAAACTCGGGTGCGACCTTCTTTTGGAATGTGCAGAAATGTAGTTTTGAGAAAAACAGGCTTTTATATAGGAACATGCTGTGTACGTTAAGGGAAGAGCGCTATTTGAAAGGGCCGTAATGGCCACATGGAGTGAGGATATGAAAAATGTTAGCTGATCCAAATGCACCGATACTCCAGGAATGGCGGCGCCGTGGCCGAGCGGTTAGCGCGCTCGCCTACCACCTAGGCGGCCTGGGTTCGATCCCAGGGACCCGCATGTGGTATTCGTGGTGGACGAAGCGGCGTCAGGGCGGGTTTTCTCCGGGTACTCCGGTTTCCCCCGCCATCTCATTCCACCGGTGCTCCATCTTCATGTATCATCAGTGTCACCGCCTGCGGTGCCGTAGTAGTAAAAGCGGGCGTTAAACACTACAACAACAAACTCCAGGAACATTTTAAGGTAAAAAAACAACTTTCGACTTTTTGACAATTTTGACCAAAATTTCACTCCCAGTGTCCCTTAAACTCAGATTGTAAATAAAACCATTTCGGAAGTCCTCCATAACTCCTTGGGAATACTTAAAAATGAAGCCCGATCTGTTGTATAGCATTTTGAAACCTTTCCTCGATTTAAAGGTGAAATACACGCTTGTGGCGTCAGCAAAATATACATTGTCACTAAATGTCATTCTGTTCATTGTTCGGGGAATATTTGAGAATGATCGGTATGGGAGTAAATGTTTCCGGGCACCTCCAACAGGACGATAGTAAGTCAATTTTACACCCTTGTACACAGGTTTCTGTGCTAAGTAATGCGCTTTACCTTCGAGGGGATGAAAGAAATTATGCAGATGTATTCCGTGGCCAACGTTTGCACACAGGTACCATTAATGCGACAATTTAGGGTAACTCTCCAGTCATACATTTTCTGAACGTAATGGTGGCTGGTTATAACCTTGCCCATCATATATATCTTCCCTTCAGTGCAGAACTACTTTGCATACACAGATGTGCATCCGCTGACTAATGTTCTGTTTAGGTGCTACTATAAAAACCTGGCGCTGAAAATACGAAACTAGGTAACTATATGTAGGCTTAAAGCAACTAAGGAATGGCAAGGCGTTAAAACAAAAATACTTTTTGAGGAAGATAGGCTTTGAAAGTTACGGGTAATGTGGAACTCCGTATTACGTGGTTAACATTTTAACAGAATACTAAAGGCAAGGATTGAATACATGTGTTCAAAGGCATTTCCGTTTGAAGATGGCAGTGCATGGTGTGAGTAATATGGAACCCGACTGGAGACCAAATGTGACCGATATTGAAAACTCAAAAACGCTTCGGGATTAGTAATAAACAGCACGTCTATCTTGACTTCTCTTGAGCCTACGGATTTTGTTTTGTCGTTAGTCTTCTTTTTGTGCTTTCAACTGCTAGTTGGGCCGAATTACAGCACAGTATGCACGCTCTTGGGATAGTAAATATTGAGTTACTTTACTTCAACATGTTCATTTTCCATTTTAATTTGAAGTAAAGTGATCCGTGGGGTTCATATTACCAGGAAGTTTAGTTAGGTAACAACTTAGCATACCTTTAAATGCTTTTCACCTAAATTTCTTGGAGCAAAACATTGATGGATTGCAGAACCTTGGCACTGAAAAGTAATGTAACTGTAAACACTGTATAAGACATCATATTCCTGGAACGGGTAGAATAAGACTGAAAAATTTAATGCTATAGCCGGGATTTGAACCACGGATCTTCCGGTCTCCGTCCGGTTACTCTAACCACTGAACCACCATGACATCATGCCCACAGGGCATTAAATTCAACTCACTCGCATTTTCTGGTAAACCACAAGGATATTATTCTTAATAATGAGATAGCATATCCTAATGGCAACTTACAATCTTGTAAGTACTTCAGTCCTGGGCTTCATAGTTTTACCAACTATGTCAGTCAGTGGAAATTAATTGTTCTTTCATGCCATAGCCGGAATTTGAACCACGAACCTTCCGGTGTCCGTCCGAGTGTTAGTTACTTCCATGTGATTTGTGTTCGGATTGAAAATGTCTAGCACATGCAATGTCAGCAATTCGAGGTGATCCAGCTTTGTACACCACCCTGATGCAAATGTAGCTCGGCTACACTCTGTTTGATCTCTGGTCAAGGCAACTTGCCTGGGGCTTCATTGCCATGCAAAGGATAAGGGACCAACATGTGAAGATTGCCGACAATTCTGATAAATACACACGTGCATCAATACATTTTAGTCCTTTTAAGAGCGACGGACAGTGTAGACACTAACATTGTTAAAAATGCAGCCAACTACTTCTGAAGGTAATCTCCCTAGTCTTCATTATCTGTTTCCGTGCTTCTTACCACTCAAATATTCCCCTTATGCTGCAAATGTTTGAGCATTACTTTCAAATTTTCACCAAGCAGTGTTAAGTTAGTGAATCAAAGTTATTCCAGAACAAATTTAGTCAAGTAAATATGACAAAGCACTCACCTTCAGAAATCTCTTTCTGAAATTAAAAATGGTACTAAGCAGGAAACATAAGCACTTTTAAGTATTTTTATTGAACTAATTGATGTTGTATTATCTGATAAGCTTCTAAGACATGTTTGGAGCACAAAATGGAAATTGGATTAAAAATAATTGAATATTCCTTTACAAATAGAACTTTTTCTGTGCGTGATTAAATGAATCAGTAATAAACTATCCCAGAAACTAACCAAGGGGATTGATCCGAAATTCCGGAATTTTGTTATAGAATATATCCCAAGTATTTGATAAATACTGTAACTAATTGCGTAAGAAATACAAAATTTCCAAACCTCACAAGTTGGTCACCTTAATTACCAGGAAACACGTTGTTTGGAACACTGTATTAATATGAATTCCTCCTCTCGAAATGCGTGTTAGGTTTGTTGAGACTTTAAATATCCGCTTTTCTTTTATAGACAATTAATATATGTATCGCCGCTCTCTTCAGGTTAACATGTGGCACATCTTTTCTCAAAAGTTCGTTTCAGAGTAGACAATCTTCCATCAATGAGGTTCTTCTCTCAGCCAAGGACATACAGATGTTCTCTTTGCCTTGTTGATATGCTGCAGGACATACACAACACACTAAGACTAGTTAGTCCAGTGTAGAACCACGTGCAGTCACATGCGATTCGGGTTAGTTGGACACGGAGAATGAATGACGTAACCGGTACCGCGCAGCTGTCGTATATGCACGCGCATCACCAAACGCCTGCAGCTGTGTACATGCGTGAGGAGCAACAGTAGAACCCATGTGCACTAAACTTGCGGCCTATTGCACTATCACCCGTCCTCTACTAATTAGGTTATTGGGAATGTGTCTTGAAAAGAGAAAATAACATCTATATTGACAAAAGGATTTTCGAATTATTATAACACAAGCCTTACTAATACTATTGTGATCTTGATAATTTTTGTAAACCTTTTAAGGATAAATCTATAGAATTTAGATATTGGGAACAAAATTTATTAAAGTCCGAACATACGATTTGTTGTTTACATACGCGGAAGTCATATCCTGAAAGAACACGTTACATGCTTCGGTCTTTCATCCGATCAGCTGTGCTGACGAATTATTAGGCAACCTAAGTTTGAGGTATTTAAACTCCAATTCTGACTAGATGGGGGATCGACTTTGCCGTCCCAACCAGTACCTGCGACACTCGCATTCGTGAAGACGTCTTTGAAAAATGGAGCTCGGGTTCCGAAATGCTAAGTTCGTTCACGAGTAAGCGTTAGACCAGAACAGTTCAAGACAGGGCATTACGATGCCTCTATTATATTTAAGTAGAAGTTGTACTTTCCTTTTTCTTTGCTGATTTAATTACATGTATGAACAAGGTTTTGAAATACTTCAGTGACAAGTGTTGTACTCGTTCTGATTAAAATGGTTTGAAAAATTATCAGGTATGAAAAGATCTAAATGTTAGCGGTTTTGAATACTAGAACTGAAACACCTTAATAAAGTTATTGTAACCAGAATATAAGCATAAAATGAACAAATGAAAATAGTTGGTGAAAATTGCGATTGGTAGCACTAAAGTACCATTGATATTTCAATGGCTTCTGTATCATCTACGCTGGATTCGCCTGCACTGTAGCGTAAATTCCTTGAACTTCATGTATTAGAAGTCTAAGGAAATACATAACTCATGGAAGGAGAAAACGGCTTTGCCTGGGTTGGGTAATTTTTCCACTCGACGCCTCAGTTGGCAAGGAGAGAAGCCGATAGATAAGCGGTGCTCCATCGGCTCGATGAAGATGTGACAGAAGTATACCAATCGGAAACTGCTTCCCATTTCAAAGGAACACTCATTGTGTCCTGGGATAAAGGCACGTACCTTACATTTCATCGCATGAAGGGTTTTCAATACATCTTCGTTTTAATTGCATATGCGTTTCACAGTGTGCTGCATACGTAGATAGCGTGGCTTCTCCAAGGAAATATTGGGTTTGCGAACTTGAACTTTCCTGCCGTGAGGACCTAACAGCTCTCTTCCTTGGTTTTTGTGCGTAACTAAACCAGCGCAGCCAATTAGATAACATATGAAGCTGAGAATTGTAAGCCCTCCATACAGGGAGGGTAATCCGATGAAGAAGAAGAAGATGAAGTTGACAATATTGGCGAAGGGTGCAAAGGGTACGGAAATGCAGGCTGGCTGCGTCGTGGTTTTCAATCTCGTATGGCCATTTTACTTAACCACTAGCCAGCCTCTGATCGAGAACTTTGGTCTTCCCCCGCCTAAACTGCTCTAATTGAGTTCCTTATTTGCGCCGGGAGCAAGATGTGTTACTTCCTGTCACATAGCTTCCAGTTGGCTGAGACTGCCCTTAGCTTAACTGATGCAAGTGCACTTTATCATCACAGCTTCTTGTGTGTGCTACTAAGTTTTGCATCAGTAATCTTTAATTTTATAACTATTATATTGCCTACTGCCGTTAAATGTTGTACCACCGAAGAGAAAGAGTGAGTTAGAAATCTCAAATTCGTGCCGGCTTCTTGCCGTGATGGCTCACTTGGTTAGAGCTAAGCGACAGAAAGCTGAAGATCCGTAGTTCAAATTCTGACAATATCATTGACATTTTTTAGTCCAGCTATGCCTTTCTGTGCGAAAGAACTGGCAACTGCGAAGCCTGGGACTTTGAAGTACTCAATGAATTTCAGGATAACTTGTGGTTTGCGAAAAAAATGCGAGTCTGTTGGAGAATTTAGTGTCAAGCCATCAGTTGCTTAGTGCATCGGCAAGGAAAACCGAAGATCCGTGGTTCATATCCCCACTATGACATTGCATTTTCATTCTGATTCTACATCTCCAGTATAAAAACCACAGTTGTGCTTTATTTATATATTTATATTGTAAAAAAACGAGAAAAGTCCAGTTACTTTACCTCATTTTCTTCTTTCTGAACGCACAACAGTTATCTTTTCCTCGTTAACACAATCTACTCGCCTACCACCTAGGCAGCCCGGGTTCGATCCCAGGGACCCGCATGTGGTATTCGTGGTGGACGAAGCGGCATCTGGGCGGGTTTTCTCCGGGTTCTCCGCTTTCCCCCGCCATCTCATTCCACCGGTGCTCCATCTTCATTCCATGTATCATCAGTGTCGCCGCCTGTGGTGCCGGAGTAGTAAAAGCGGGCGTTAAACACTACACACACACACGTTAACACAGTCTACAGTTCTTCGCGATATAAGAACTCAGAACTGTTTTCTTCTCGTATCCCTAATACACAATTTTGTTTTTTTCTTCACTTTCTCGATCTTTAAAAGACCTGACTTTATCGATACAATCACTCGACTCTCATTAACTGCTTCGCTATTTTTCCTTTCGACTCGGCCGTACGCGCACGCGCGCGAGCGCGCGCGCGCACACACACACACACACACACACACACACACACACACACACACACACACACACACTCACTCACACACTAACTGCTGCTCGCTTCCTCTCCTCTTTATATAGTGAGAATGCCGTAACACGGACCTCTCCCGAACTTCCTACAGATACACCGGACACTACCCGAATAATCTTGAAAACCCCGTTTGGTTCTGTCGCTCCGACTGTTGCCAAGTGTTTGCTCGCGTGAGTGGTGTGTGGGCAGCTTGATCTTGAGCGCCTGGTATGTGGTGTGGTAGCTTGGCCCCGGCCATTCTTTGTTGTGTGCTGCGACCGGCGTCACAAAACACAGTACTTGCATTTTATTGAAGACCAGTGGAAATGCCTTAATATAGATAATATTTTGGATCTGCAGTATGTATTGCGCTTGTCTCACAGTCTCACTTTACTCAGAGGCCAAATGAAATTAAAGTTGCTTGCTGCTTTACAACCATGAATGTATCACACTGTCATTAGGTAAACAACAGTGAGTAACCACCAAATTGAACTCCGCAGTAACCGACGACTACCCACAGCGTGGCAACTTGCTTGTTAGAGCTAATATAATTTCCCCAAGTCCTTAAATGCGGTGTGTTCTTATTGAAGGTATAATTATGCTAACAGCTGCAGTGTTGTGGTTGTTCGTCCAGCACATTTCCTGAAATTTGAGCACACCAAACTTTTGAAACAGTTTGATTAGTTTCGTGGATTTTATCGCCTCTGTAAACAAATAAATGAGTTGATGCGGTACACTGCTGTTAAATGTTTTAGCAATGTAATTTGGATCTTTTTTCCCTCCATACTCTCAGAATTTTGAGCTCCTTTGGTTTGAATTGATTTGATTTTCTTGGAACTGTTTAAGGACTGTTGTTTTGTGATGGAAAGCACCATAAAGCTCCTTCTATCCCACAATTTGATTCAAATAGCAAGAGTTATCCACTTTTTAATATATTTTTCAGCTAACCTAGGGCTAGCATAGAGGTTAGGATTATACAACAAAGGGGGACACCTCGCACGCTTAGTTCTATTGTGACTAACACCAATCAGGAGAATGGGATGAAGTGAACAACAACAGGATGCAGTTAGACAGGCCACAGAGGCGCGCAGTAGTCTCTAAAAATTCCTAGCTCGAAGTCTCATCCCTTAACTGGACCTGCCTAGAGAGGGCAATGGACTAGTTGTCGACCTAGCACCTGTGCTGAAGGATGGGAAGTCGTGGTAGATGAGAAACCACCCGTCTTCACCTACCGACGAGGGAAAACTACGACGAACTCGAAGTCAGAGTGGACAGTCGACTGTAATCGAACCCGGACCTTGCGATTGCGAGCCTCACACATTACCGCGGAGCCAGCTCAGTGGGTGTCGTCTCACCTAAGTTAGAGAACGCGATGAATTCCAACCATAAACTCGTAAACAGTTGTTTTCTAGAAATGAAATTTTTCAGGTACCTACCTGAAAATATTAAAAACGTGTACAGAAATTGAGTGTTTATTTATGGACGCTGTTTAACTGCTGTGGTTCTCAGCGGTCCATTCTATATTGGGCGTGAAAGACCGCTTAATTTTGCTCAGAGGCCTCTTTATCAGGCTTGAGGTTCTTTTACATGTCGTAAATTTGTTATTTATACTTCGCTTCCTAAAGAAGGCGAATGTAGTGTTACAGAGAAGATTATCGCTAAGGTTAGAAGCTATTGTGAAATGAGGCGATCGCATGTTACCTGCCACATGCGGACAGTGTGACGTCATTGCGCCCGTACAGTGACAGCACAAACAACTGGGCTCACTGGCTGCAGTGAATAGTGTTTCTGGAGTGTGTTCACTAGTTCTGTACACACAGTAAAATATCTCCAACACGAAAATTGAAATATTCACGTATTGCTGAACTTGTACAAGAATTTGGGAGTGAATATTTTACTGCAAATGGTGACAGTACTGAATGTAACTGGTGCAGCAATATTATCTACAACGTTGTTCGCCGACTGTACCTGGCCTCCTCTGTGTTGTGATAATGTAACAGACTGATCCTTCTCACTTCCTATAGTCCAAACTCCGCAACCTTTGGTTTCCTGTATGAAGGTTCGCCCCCTAATTATATTATACATCGATACGTTTTTTGCAATAGTTATTTAGCACATTGTCTATGTAGACCTTATTCGTATCTTACAAGTTCAGTTTGTGTGATATTTTATAAAATTAAGGACTTAGTAACTAAAAAAAAATAATTATCCGGGCTTGTGAGCCGTGGTCTAATGGAAAATCTCCTTCCAGACGTTTCGTTCGAAGCTGCATCCAACATCCTCAGTAGTGAGACTGTAGTACTCTGCTACGCTTGGCGAAGACAGAGATTTTCCACTAGACCACGGCCCACAAGCCCGGATAATCACTGTGTTTTTTATGACACCGGCCATGAAAGCTTACGCAATTTGACTTGGTAACTGTTACTCAATGTTAGTGTTTCACATGGTTACTGTAACATCCCAACCGCCCCACCCCTTTATTTTGTGCTCTCTTTGGAGAAAGTTTGGCGAAAGCCTTTGAAGTTTAGCGAAAATCCTACATCAAGTTGCATTACTCGGTTTCATTTGAGGTTTATTTTATGAAAATTAAGGCCAATTTTATTTGAATAAGGTATGCTGATTTTTTCTTAGGTATTACATTATAGGTTACACAATCGTAATGGGAATACTTTTTTGTTTATTTCAGGTAAGATCCTGAACTTTTCAAGCTTCCTTTTGGTTTTGCAGATTGTCGGTAAGTGGTTGAAATAATAAGTGGCATCCACAGATCTATCTGTAACTTCTGGTTAGGATCAAGAAGCACAATCAGTAGTAACCACTGTATTGGCTGAACCCATGTGCATTCTTGTTTTGCAGCTACCCTATGTGCTACTACTCTCTAGAAGATGCCGTTAGGATAGCGCATAGCCCCTGGTTAGTGAATTTAACAAGTTGTTAAACTTTAACCAGATGTTACAGAGTTAGTGAATGTACAGAAAAGGCCTCATTGAAGTGTTTTATAACATGTCTTTTGCATTTCATTTTGGGTATAAACTAATACTATGACCCGTTGTTTTGTCTGTTCATTGAAGATGTAATCACTTTTATATTCACTAACCGATGTTTTAGTTGTGCAAACGTCCCAAGTTCTTGTCTTTTATAACTAGGAGTTATTTCCGGGCTGTTATGCCGTGGTCTGTTGGAGTATGAGTAACCAAAACTTTCGTCCACTACTGCGGCGGACATCTTCATTGGCGCAGTCTTAGACTGAGCTGCTGGGAGGGGCTGGGTTTCAACCAAGATGTTGTTTCCTCCTGATTGGTTCATTTCAATTTCTCCTGTTTTGTGCCGTTTCTTGCCTTCAATGACACGATACCAGTTGCTGTTAAGTTTCAATGCTTCTTCTTTCTTATTGAAATTGTGGGGATGTTTATATATTTCAATAGCTTCACGTTGTAGCCGGGCATGGCAGTGTGTTGTGGATGATAGAATACTCGTATGCTGGAACTAAATTATGTGTTCGCTTCAATGGCGTGCTGGGCGACTGCGGACTTATCCGTTTGGCCCAGGCGGTAGCTTCTTTTGTGTTCGGTGAGTCTGGTGTTGATGCTGCGCTGTGCAGTTCCGATGTAAACCGAACCGCAGGAACAGAGAATACGGTATACGCCGGCTGATGACAAGGGCTCCCGAGGATCTTTAGCTGAGTGTAGTAGATTGTTGAGTTGTTTTGTGGGCTTGAAGACGGTCTTGACACTGTGTGTTGCACTATGTGCTGGATACGATAGGTGACATTCTGGAAGTATGGCAGGAAAGCTATGCCGTTATGCTCGGGCTTGTCTGTTCTTTTGTGAGGCAGGTTTTGGCCTGGCAGGACGGTAGGCTCTTAACTTCTTGAATTGAATAACCATTAGATAATAAAGTTTGTTCAAGGTGACAGAGTTCTTGTCGTAACAAATGTGGCTTGCAAATGCGAGAAGAACGATTTACGAGTGTCTTAATCATAACTAATTTCTGTCTGGGACGATGATTTGAGGCCTTATTCAAATAACGGTCCGTATGAGTGGGCTTACGGTTGACAGTATGCCCAAGTGTGCCGTCTGGTTTCCTGCTGATCAAGACGTCCAGAAAAGGTAGATGTCCATCTTTCTCTTCCTCCATAGTGAGTTGTATGCGGGGGTTGATGGATAGCTTCCTTTTCTGGACGTCTTGGCCCAGAAAGGAGATGGAGGTGGAGGTGGAGGAGGTGGGGGTTCGGGTTGGGGTTTTTGAAGTTTTATATGAATGTCCACACGTCCCAAATTATCCTCTCCGTGGCAAAATATTTTATATGTTTTAGTTTCTCAAGAAACGGCTGTAACAATTTTGATTAAAATACAGTATTTAAAATATACACATGACAAAATGTATATCTTAAATTTTTTGGAAATAGTGGATCTCTTCACAACACATTATTTCAAAAAACCTTTTTACGGCATCGGCTAGTGGTTTGCATTTCTCAATACTTTTGTTTTTTAGGGTGCTGTGGTTATTCACATGATTCTCGCGATGCTATGGAAAGATTGTGAAATTTTAAGGTTACCATATAGCGATCGCTTTTGAGCATATGAGAACCGATTCTGTTTCCTCCACCCTTCTTGTTTCTTCAACGAAATGTTATTGAAGTTATTTCTGTAAAAATTTATTTGGTATAAAACAAACGATAGTGGGTAGAAAAAGCCAAGTGAATGTAACTTAAGATTTTTAACCATAATTTGACAATTGTATTGCAAGATCAGTTCTCGGATTCCGTGATCAGGTACTTAATGGGGTTGTGAGAACCCATAGGGTAAAGGGGCTGTGTTAGCAAAGAACAAAACCGTGAACCATATTATCAGAGAAAACTCTGTGACTGGAACCTAACTTGAGATGACACGTGGATATGAAGGGACGCATGAACAAACCACGTCTAGGGTAACATTATGATGTAATTTCCTCATATAAGTTTCTAGGCAGGAGTAAATAGATTGAGAGCCTTAGTTGGTGGCCTTCCATCTCTATCCCATTTGTCTATCCTCCACTCTCCCGTGTTTATTCTCTTCGTAACGAAGGCAGACATAAAGCACCGAGCCCAGAGACAGGTGTTCGGTTACAGTGTTTGTATATCGGAATAACGAAGGGGCTAGACTTGATGGGGCAGCGGAGAACAAGTTTCATGAGCTTCCGCACGAGGCGCCACTCCGGCAACTTCCGTGATAGTCTTGTTTATGTCTTCTAGCATAACGAGTAGGTGGCCCAGTAGTTCATTCTGGAGAACTTCATCTCAAACTTGATGGACGCTTTACTTCCATCACAGTGTTAACGGCAGTGTCCGACCTAAACTGCAAAGTTTAGATAAGCTGTACTTTAGTGCAAAAGTCTCTACGGTACCAGCCAGGAATATGTTTTGGGAGAATTATATCGGGTAAGAATAATATAGAGCAGCTTATCTTAAGATTGTCGAACCAAAGAAGTAAAGGATAGAAAAATAAACTCATATAGGATGGCAGGTTTAGGGATGTTATTCTAGATGTTCTCGGCTTCAATCCAGATAATCTGCCTAAGTGATTCAGCATCCTGAAGATGGAACATAAGCACGCTTCCGAAACGTCGGTGTTGCACCAACAATTCAGCTAAATTGAGCGCGAACTCGTCTAGAATTTTTACCTAACTAAGAAAGATGTAGCACTTACATCAAGTTTTAGGAATGGTAAGATGTAGATGAGTATGTTGTATGAGATAAAGCTCTAAAATAAGATAAGTACTACTCTGCATTGCATTTATAATTTAATTTACATTGGCGTATAAACCTGCAACAATACTCAATATTGACCAGTAATGTAAGGGATTTTGAGAACTCGAAGACTACGCTGTCGACTTATTATGTGTTTGCTCTCCCCATATCCTTTCGGATGATTTCCAGGTTTATGACTTTGCATATCTCCAGGATTCCCTCTCCTATGATCGGTTTTTTGTCCATATCTAGACATGGAGCACCCAAAAATGATTAATTTTATTTTTTCCTTTTTAGCGCCCCACATTACAGTAGGATATGCCTACCTGCATGCATAGTCTAAATCTGACATCATCTTAAGGGATAGGACCGATAATTTGCAGCTATTTTTAAACTTTTTCATGTCCGGCAATTACCCACACAGCTTTCCTTGCACTATTTCTACCAAGATGTAGAACAAAATCAGTGAAAGCTACGTCAGGTCTTGAAGTAAGTATTTACATAGTTTTTGACCAGAAAACTTAGACCTCCTTTTCTGATGCTCTTACAGTGTAAAGGTTATTTACATTTTTCTTGGTTAACTGATCACCGTTTTTCATTTCCTTCAATTTCTTGTTCATAAGGGATCTATACCACCACCACTTTGTTGTGCTGGGGTAGTCTCGACAAGATTTAGGGGCCCAAATGACCTAGCTGTCGATGGGCCCTTAAACACTACGCACTCACTCACGCACTCGACAAGATTTAAAAATAGCTCCATGCTGATTTTGGTTTAAATTCACGTGAGTCAAGTGCTTCAAGCACAACTTGAGTATCAGAACGGACTAATAGATGTTTTTCTTTGTGGCCTTTTTATAATCCTTCTTGAGCGCATGCTAGGATCCCGAGGATCTTTGCCTAAAATAACAGTGTAAATAGGCTAAAACTTAATTCACCTCAACGTTTACTTACTACCTTTCTGTAACTGCATTTCGCACTTATATACAAAGGTTCTTATATCTGAATAAATTGTTTGTAATTTAATGCAGCCGAGATGAGTTAGAAACAAGTGACCGTCCTCTTCCACGTTATTCGAATTTTGAACTAACACGAGTAGAGCTGGGAGCTTGTTCCAGTTAATGAAACTAGGAGGAATATATTTAAAAACATAATGTTTAGTCTCAGCTAAGGATGTATTGAGTAACTGAAACATTTTGCATATTTAGGTTTTCTAAGCCATTGCACTGTGATAAATATTCAAACCCTCCCCCAGAGAATTGATTTTAGAGGTAGCAGTACCAATGAGAAACATACTACATGGCGTGGAACACATGTATAGCACCTTCAGTAATAATGAAACATCGTGGGAGACAAGAATGGACGGTTCCTAGGCTTCCATCATCATCAGCAAGCTAATTGCTACAAAGGTAACAAAAACAATTACCGCAAGCTTTAGCACTCAAAAACAAATGAATGAGCTGTTCGCCGTAATATATTTGAACGGAAACGGGATAGAGCGTCCAAACCAAAAGTAACTAGACTCGGCTTTCATTTTGATCCGCAGAGACCATTGGAAGGTGGTTTGGGGAAACAGTCAGTCATCCATGGCCACCATTACCAAGCAACGGTCCAGCGTATCAATTATTTCCTAGGGCTTTGCCGTTGGTTATCACGACGGAGCAGTTTACCAAAATTAAAAGTAAACAGCGCCGTCTCATCCAGTGCATGGAGCATAGAAAAACGAAGTCGGGAGTGACGAATCCCTGTATATGGTATGGCGTTTCAGTCGTATAGGATGGCCTTGGAGAATAGCTGCGGAACTTAAACTTGTGACCTGTGAGTACCTACTACAAAAACCCGCATTCTGGAGTTCTGGAGTGCGATTCTCTTTCGCATGGAAAGGCCTTGCGTATCCGTGTCAGGACAGAGCGTTACGAGGCCATTGATTGATTGATTGATTGATTGATTGATTGATTGATTAAGCGATGAATGGCCCCAACTGGAGCCCCGATTAATCCGTTTAATGTCCTACGAGTCCAAGGAGGGACGAGGCCATATTAATCAACTTCTTGCACTCTACTATCGATGGTAAATTCGGGAATGAGAAATATTTATACAAACATGATGAAACACCTGTCATATTACACTTTTTTGTGGCTGTGATTCAGCATTACTATACAGACTAGGAATGGTTATAACTGCCGTGGTTATTCCGCGTTAGTGGTTACTACTCATAGTGAAGTAATGCCACAAATAAGA
Source organism: Tenodera sinensis (assembly GCA_030765045.1). Classification (NCBI taxonomy): domain Eukaryota; kingdom Metazoa; phylum Arthropoda; class Insecta; order Mantodea; family Mantidae; genus Tenodera; species Tenodera sinensis. Next base: position 28,408,450 of record CM060964.1, read on the forward strand.
GATATTCAAATCTGTACTCATTTGGAATATGGATTAAAAGGGGGATTTAGGACAAGATACATCCAATTAATACATATTTACATTACGTATTGCAAGGCACTCAGTTGATATTTGGATCACCAGATGGTGTAATAGAAAACGATAAGGCCACGCTTATCTTGAGCACCACTGCAATGCTTTGCAACGGCGTTTAATTAAATTCCAGTGATAATGAGCACACCTGGATGCATCGTTCTTGGCCTCTGTATGTGGTAGGACATCATGTTTGTGAATACATGCAACATTCCATTGACTCTTGCATCTACTTTAAAAGGTGTAAAACACTGTGAAGGGCCAGGTTTTGATCATGTAACCTGCAACACTAGCTGAGATGCGCATGATGCTTATTTTGTACACGCACCACAGCTTCCTATTATGTCTTAAGTATGCATAGTGAATGTTTTAGATCCTGGTACTCCCAAAGAACAGGTTGTCCTGTGTAGTTCTATATTCGTTTCTGATTAAAAACAGATTTCCGGTCAGCTATGCTGCACGTTGGAGACTAGCTAGCTATATTGCACTACCTAGTTCCAAATCATAAATAGTAATGAAAGTGAAATATAATTATGTAAATACCTTAGGAGTGTTGTTTGGAGTCGATGTTATCTCTTCTACAATATGGAACCATCCACCCACTCGCTCGCTTTGTTCACGTGCTTTGATTTAAACACTGATTGCTAATGATAGAATACACGTAAAACATTTAACCTTTACTTAACCTCCCGTGAATCAGAAACCTAAGCTTATATAGAGTAGCTAGAAAATAAGAATGAACATGGGCCTAGCCGATACAGTGATGTTGCTCTCTCGGTGTTGCCAGTTTTACGCGTAAGGTGGTTTCGCCGTGACAAAGTCAAATCTTCCATCGAATCTGAGTCTTCCGGGGAAGGCCGCGTCTTCTTTATTATGAATGTCGACGTTTCGGCCCCCCATGTTGGGCTTCTTCAGGTTTCACTCCGTGACCTACAAAACTGTATTGAGAGACCAAGCCGGCGCTTCCTCATGTATGCTCTGGCGGTGGTGGGCGTGTTTCAAGAGCCATGAGGCATCTGGCAGGCACTAATTAAGAACCGGGGATTGGCGGATCATCATCCAATCGGCGCAATGCCTCTTGAAACAAATCAAAATTTAAAAAAAAAAAATTTCCATATGAAGAGTAGTTTAGGGTGGAGGAATTTTCTTCAAAATCATCGTGTCGTATCCTTGAAAGACAAACTTAAATACCAACTTTGGTTTTTAACCGACTTTTGGTTTTTGAGTTATGCTGTCCACAGACAGACAGACAGACACCCACACACACACACACGCGCGCGCGGACCTTTTTCTGAATCTGTTTTTTTTTTCAGGGGGCCTCAATACCTATATTTCCGGTGAAATCTCGACATCGAATTTTTGGGTGGAATACAATACTTCCCCTACTTTACTATACGTAGTAGAGAAAGTAATAAGTTTTCTTAAGAATAGTTTGTGGAAGCTATTTAAAATAATTGGGAGTCATGTGAATGTTACACAGTATCTTTCTGTGTAAGTATACGTCACAGTTTACATATACTTAAACTCTTGCACATTTTTAGCAAATTTGAAGCTGGCATCAACTTCTCAGCTCTAAACACTTAGAAGACTAAGTAAACAATTCATTACTGGAACTTTCTACTCTGGAGAAGTGCGAGGTATTTCCAATGTTTTGAAGTTGTCTGTAACACTAAAAATTCCTCATGGAAGATGAAGTGCATTGTAGTAAGAGAGATTTATGTGAGGAAGCATTTGGTACGTCATGGCTGGCGAGAACTAATCAAATCCAGCGAGGACTGAATAAGGAGATGAGCCATATTTCACGTGCCCTGACAACTGCACGTGAAGGAGAGTGTAGCGGGAACACGGGGAATCGACACCACTTGACATATGAGCCAGAAATAGGAAAATAAAATATGAGTGGTACTTTTCGAAGTGAACATCTACAAAAGTCTTGTTCCTCCTCATAACGCAAGATGCGTTCAAATGATAAATTAGATCCACGGAGCTCTGCATCTTCGGGGAAAGAAAGGAAAAAGAAAAGCTTGCTGCTTTTCCGCGGTGGTGTATTAAATGATTTTGGCAAACCATTCATTCACAGATGTCGCCACCCATTCTGATACGTACAAACACTAACTGGGAAGAGAAAGGCATCCAGAATATAGCTCTGCTTTGAAAATGCTTCTTCCGGGATAGTACGAGAAATCGAAATGAGCCTCGAGCCGTATAGCGTAGTGATCTCCCACGTTTGCGAAAGAGGGGTTACCTCCTTCCTCTATACACGGACTTTGCCTCTCTTTAACCCCTAGCCGTGTATTGTGTTGCAGTGGCAGTTTGGTTACATGTACGTTGCGTTTGATTTACGGAAGCACTTTCAAATCTTATGCCCTGCACATATGTAATGACAAAGTCGGATGTGCATAGTCTTAGAAGATACACCAAGCGATCGTCGCGTAACCTATTGCAATACAGACTTCTAATGTAGTTCAATTTGGAGAAGCTGTTCACAATGCTCACTCTTACACACTATTCTTCCAAATGCTTATTTCCATATCTACTTCTTTTTAATCGACGTAAGCTTTTTCAGAAAGTATCTTATTGCTAATTTTCTTGTAGGTACAAGGGAACATGGAAACACAGTAGACTTTAAGCGCTTGATGAAATGTTTAAGAGCTTGTTGCTATGCGATGTCTTTCAAATCCCATTCTCTTTATAGACCAAAAGATAAAAATCGAATGACACATTTCTATTTAATGAGTATAAGTATTGGTAAATTCAAAGAAATACGAGAGAATATCTCGAAAATGGCTCATTCAAGAGAAAAACGAAGTACTTGATATAATTAGTGTGTTTTAACCAGACCCATATTTTTATTTAGCAAACTTTTGAGTGTCTCTTACTGTTTACCATTTATGCAAAAATCATCTTCTGAGGACATTCCCAGGAATTTCAAGGTATGATCGAGAAACTGCCATGGAATCTCCTGTTTGTGTCGGTCACTGGATACCGACGGTCTGTCCCTCTGACTGAGGAGTGGTGGGTATAGCCGCTCATTATGTAAGGTTGTCCAAAGAGAGAAGTTTGGACATCCCTGGTATAGCGCCTCATTGATAGTGAGAAAAGTTCTGGAGTAGTTATTTATGCGATTTGTGCCTGAAGTGGGATTTCTTTAGGAGCGAAAAACGTTCTCCAAGATGATAAAGGAAAAGGTTGTGTAAATGCTTTTATTTACATTGTAGTTACATATGATACACGTGCTAAAGTGGCGTTTTATATTGCGAGTAGGGGTGTTTGTGGAGCACTGAATGTAGCAATCCTAGGAGCAAAGTAAGGAACACGTGTGGCAATGTACTATTTCAGATAGCCCCGAGTATTCACTTATAACGTATCCAAATAAAATTAGTGGAAATAGGTGTATGCGTTCGGACATACCCATTGGTATATTCTATATTGTATATTCAGTATTCATCAACTAAAGCGCGTTCCACCCTTAGAAGATAGTACACGTTAAATGAAGCGCAGTGTTGCAACATGTACTAGTTGCGAATCTTTCTCCGCGAGCGACTCGAGGTGGCCTGAGTCCTGCACTTAGTCCTTCAATTGCTGCTTGACGGACACTTTTAACTTTGGTATCCCTCCATGCCTTTGTTACTGTATGACCTAAATCTACAAATGACTCGTCTGTATAAACAATTGATTTCCCCTGGTCCCTAAACCTTTTTACGTCTTTTAGATATTTATGTCGCCATCTGATGATATCGTCTCTTTCTATTAATATGCACTTGTTACCCCTTCTTTCATATTCGAACCCCAAATCATGTAAGAATCGACTAACAGTGGCCCTTGAGAAATTTGGTAGGGTCTCATCACTGTTGACCCGTGACAAAAGTATATTCAGCGTGGGTTGAATATTTGCAAACAGTAAAGAATGAACAATTCGCCGCACTCCACATTGCACTATTCACTATATACTTCTCCCCCCCCCCCCCCCCCGCCCTTTTTGCTTTCTTTTTCGATGGCGTTCTTAGAGATCCTTTCATTACTTCCTTTTTAATCCTATACACTACTGCTTCTGAACACCCGATAGCCTTAGCTATTTCTTTTACTGCCTTACTTACACGCATTTTACTTCAAAAATAATCTAGCACATAATTATTTCGCGTTCCTTACTTCTTAATTTACCAATATATCGTCTCTTCCTAGCTTCCCCTTCCATAACTACAAATATTTACGAATCTATTAAACAAATAACGCAATAACAGCTCATAGATTCCACACAGTTACACACCGACTTCTTTCGAACTAATGCTAGTGCTGCTCCTTATACTATCTTCTGTGTCAGGCCTGGCGCGAGAATACACTGAATAGATGAATACCTTTTGTTTGCCCTACTCGATGAAAGAAAGAAGTTGCAGCCTTTTGGTTTATTTTTAAAACTTTCTCCAACCTTCCTCAACATTTGTTCTCGCTGGCTCCCTGATGTAAACTCAATAACAAAAAAGTTTCACACTGCGTAACTTTTGCAGTGCACGGGTATAAAATTTTCCGAAAACATTTAATTTAAAAAATTGTAACACTTAACTGAGTAAACATACAGAATTCAAAGTGGGCAGCTAGTAGCACTATGGTTTACTCTACCTAAGAACAAAATATAGACGCTTTCTAGCAGTTAGTTAGTGCGTGATGAGTATAGAAACAGCACATATCGGTATTCTATTGAAAAAAAAAAATTTTTTTTGAAGAAATATGGGCCTATAGAAATGTATAATGACTCTAAAAAGGATATAAACTAATAGAGAAAAAAAATTCTGCATAGGATAATGTGTTCAAACCTGAAATTTATAACAACTGAATATTTGTACCATTATATTAGGAACCTGGCAACAGCGCGAAGGTAGAAAAGGACGAGGCTAATGGCAACTTGTATGCGCTGGATAGAGACAGATATATCCCATTTAACTCCATACTGTCTTCTAAGAGTGGAACAAGGTATAGTTACACCTGCATACAAACTGTTTCTAAATGAACAAAAATAAAATAAAAACGAAGTCCGCCATGAAAATGACTGAGTGCGAGTGTTGCGTCAAATTCATATCAGTTTGTTTTGACTTGCCACTCGCACCCCTGCGCTGCTGACCCTTGCAATCTGTGATATATTTACATCTAACCTATTTCTGAGGTGATCAACTTCCGGTGCCTGGTCTTTATTGACTGCGAGAGCATCGTTTGATGGATTCTTAAATTTTACATTCGTTCTCAGAGTGCTACGCATTAACATAACTTAAATATTTACTTTCAACTCGGCTTTTATTTCAGTGTTTATTATTATGTTTTTTTGCGTTATTATAAAGAAAACCTACGAGTCCACATGGCATTTGTTGGTTGTTCGTCACTCTGTTGTTTACATAAAGTCCGGTTCCAAGGCTGGATCGACAATGGGAATTGAATCCAAGCCATTCACCACTGAGGGGGGAATATACTGTACCTGGAAATGCAGTCCCTTGCAGCAAGTGGTGGTCTTGTTTGCACTGACCATCTCCAATGACAATACCGTTACATTTGGTCAGGGCTGCACTGGGATGAGTTATGGCCCTAAATCAGTCATGCTACTAAGTTGGCTTGAAGCACTGGAAGCAATGTGCAGCAACTGAGAGAGTTATGCTGCAGCAATGTTGTCACTAAAAACTTTACTTCTCCATTTTCTTCTTTCCATGTGAATCTGCTAATTCTTTAAAACTGAGATGTAGGTTATTGGCAAGGCATATACGTAAACTACCACGCAGATTATCGTCGCTGATCCGAGACCTATGCTGATTTTTCAGCAACTTCATTATGGAAAATACCTGCTTGTACATGTAAGTGCTGCCGAACATAGCTGTCATGTTTGCAGCATTGTCAAGATTTGGGAAGTGTGAAATGAAGGGGTATGTAGAATTCTACCGCATTGAGAGTGTTCCATTTTTCAGTAAGTCGACGGTCACATCTCAACACGATTACCCCCATTTGAATTGCTGGATCTTAAATCTCGTTAACTTTTGCTGAAAGGGGCGTGTCAAAAATATAAAACATTTTTTCTAATTTTTGTATATCGACATAACGAGTGTCAAATGAATTCTACTCTTCCCAAGCTGAATCAAAATGTTTAATATTGGAAACAGAAGACGCAGTAGGTTTTGACAGAGCTATGGCTACGTATACCCGAGTTCCGTGGGGCCATTAGTGTCGAGTTTACTGTACAGTCACTTGGCACGCTGAAGCTCCGTTACATTCAGGGCGCTCTTGCCGCTAGTAGCGTGTGTTGACAAAACTGCCCTAAATAAACGTCCAGCCACTGGAACGTCTACAACACTCTGTATAGTGAAACTTTAGTGCTACAGAGATCTCAGACCATAGTCTGGAAGGTATTAACCGCGCCATTGAGAAAATGAGTCTTACAGATATCGGCCTGTTTATCCTGCTGTTTCCTTAGAATCATAAATACATCTCAGAGGAGGAAAAAAATTAAATTATTTTGTTGTTCAACGACATTCTCAATTGCCAGGATCACATCAGCGTCACCGGTGTGCCGGAATTTCGTCCCGCAGGAGTTCTTTTTCATGCCAGTGAATGTACTGACATGGAGCTGTCGGTTTTAAGCACACTTAAAAACCATCGGTCTGGGCCGGATTTGAACCCGCGACTTTGGGATCAGTAGGTCAGGGTCTAACCAACTGACCCACCCAGACCGACAGGAGGAGGAACAGACTTCTATCGAGTATCTAAGGAACTAGTGGGGAAGTGTTACAATCAGATAAGCTGTGAAAATCGTAGCAGTCAAATGTGCCCTCTGGAACAAGTAAGAGTTCAATTTGCTTTTTAACGGCAATAAAGAGATTCATGAAATCTGCTGGAAAACTTATCTTACCTCATGTTAGCATATTCATTTGCCTTTATTTCCGGTCCTACGCTAAGGATTGGAAATTCATTTCAGCTTTGCAGTTACGATTTTCTAGCTATTTTACACTAAACCAAGCAAGTTCCATAACGTACAAGATGTCCGTCTGGTGCACGAGGACAGAAAACGGGAAGAAATTCGCTCTACTTCAGCAGAGCAGGCATAAAGGGAACAGAAAACCCTATGAAAGAGACAAAAAAGGGATCATCAGAACAGCAAAAAAGAGGGACGACATATTGGAGAACATGTGGAAGATTGGAGGAGGAGATATAGAAAAAATAAAAAGGCAGAAATAAAATTTCCCCTAAGAAAGAACTCCCATGCGAGAGTATTATAGGTTCTGGGGCCTGAGAACCAAAGCCCAAAATTGACAACGTTAGGACAGACGCTAACGTTAAAATGTGCTGAATCTCATGGGCAATTCATTCACTTCACGAAGCGATTACGTGTTTACAACTTGATAGACACCAGATGTTATATGAACGCAGCATATCGCAAATGTATAAGAAGCACTATTTTCAGGAATATATTATAAATAAGCCCACATAAAAAAACTTCGTTATTGAAGCCTTTTTTCTTCTTTTTTTCTTTTCTCCTTATCTTCCATGTTCCTAGTAGGTTGAGAAGGCATTGTATTCGACAAAAAGCTTTGATATCGAGATTTTATCAGAAATACATGTTGTTTTGAGGCACCCTGAATCCAAAGTATGATTTTTAGAGAAGTGATGGCACGCACGCACGTGCGTGTGGGTGTGGGTGTGTACGTGTGCGTGTGCGCGCTTGAATAGTGTAAGCTGAAAAGTCCGAGCCCAACTTGGTATTTAATTTTAGTAAGTTACAAAAACGATACTCGAAGGTTTTCCAAGAATATTTCTCACCTAACCTATACTTTAAATAGAAGAATTTTCAATTTGTTTTAGAGAATGAAAATAAGGTTTTGAATAAAACATGATGTATATAAGATATTTACATGACAAACCGTATACCAGCGATGTCCAACCAAATAGACGGCAAACTGGAATGCTTCCTGTACAATGACATTTTAGAAAATAATATGGTTCCACATGGGAGAAATAATTGCGAAAGAAAGGAAGTTGAATTTACCTCCTTCCACCATACGCGGACTTTGTCCATCGTTAACTCCCAGCCGCACATTGTGTTGCACGGACGGGTTGGTTACATATACGTTGCGTTTGATTTACGAAAGTACTTTAAAAAATTATGCACTAAACATCTGTTCATTGGGTACTTCTTTGATACTGCTTACGTTCAATTGGTATGAATGGTTCAATAATCTGCAGTTTTCTTAAACTGCTGTTGCTATTCGGTTGTTTTTCACAGTGCCAGGAAAGAGTATGGCATTTCAAGGCCTGTATATAATCATAGGCATTTAATTATCTAAATATCGATTCGGTTTCCTCTTCCCCCTTGCATAATAAAATGTGCAATGAAACTTCTTGCAAATTTTTATCTCGGCTGGAATGAAATAGATAGGAAGGAAGCCCAGAAGAGTAGTTTATACATCTATAAAATAAACAATGGTGAGCGAGGAAAGTCATGTGAAAGTAACACTATAATCTTCGCAAAAGTTAAAGGCATATGGAGGCGGGCCGTACTGCAGACTCCAGCGAATCCTAAGCTTGCTTACCAGCGCTACCGAATGTGGTACACGCATCTCACGCGCTCTTATGTACAGAACCTCTGCTGGTACATGCACTACACTTGGCAACAGCGCTCCGCTTGAGCATTGACCAGTGGTCACATACCTTTACCTTTTGCGAGCAGTATAGACATTCATTTTATTTTTTGGGTTGTTTGTTTATTTACTTACTTACTCACTCTCTTAGTTACTTATCTATTTATCTATTTATTTAATTGACTTTGAATCGCACTACGATGACAGTTGATTTTAATGCTGGTTACCAAGTGATATCTTCTCCGTTTTCTTTTGAAAAGCGTAACGCGGTTTTCATCAAAGGTACAATTCGTATCTGAAAAACTTTATGCCCTGACTTTGCTCAATCCATATTATTTCTTTATAAATAATAAATGTTCCAAGTCAGTAATTTCGATATCAGTGTTTAGATATAACTGGTCTATGCATTATTGTTAAGATTAGGTTCCGAATTCGAGCGTGCATGGCTTAATGTTTGGATGGGGCTAAGAAAGGAGGGAAAAATCGGCTTGCCGTTTGGAAGTACCTTTGAGGAAAAAGAAATCACATCTTGACCATAGGGAATCCGCCATTGGGCCACGAGTGTCTTGCTGTTAGTATTATGCGTAGATAGTAAAATATTGCTCAACGTTCTTAACGGTTAGCTTGAATTCTGTATTTTAGAACTGGAACAATCTGAACATTACTGGAAAGAAATCATTTTTCCCATCTCCAATACAGTGTTATACACAAAATACTACTACTAAGACAATTTGACTGTTTGAATCCCATTAATGTATTTTCTAAATGGGATCCAAGGTATATCTCAGGCAATAATTCGATTTTTGGCTTCGGATAACCCATTGTATAAGTTTGCATATTACATTTTGTAGTAATGTATTGTGACATTGGGTCGTTCAACAATATACGGACAAGAGGAGGCCGGGTGACCTTGGATACGGCGAGCGGTTGTGCGTGCGTGACCGTAACAATGGCGGCAAAACAAAGGAGATTCGAGGCTACAGGGTAACTAGCGACTATGTGTATGTGATGAAATAGCGATAACTCCAGCATGCTCTGGAAACTTGGAAGAACAATTGTGAATTGTAATAATAAAGAAAACTATAAACTCTGTTAGCAACGAGAAGGAAATTGTGCATTTGTAGTAAAATTTAAATGAAAATAAAGTATTAGAAAAGTAAAGGGACTTTTTTGTCGATTTTGTTACAGTATTTATTCAAAACCGAAACTCGTGAGGAACATTTTAGTTATGGGTGTCTTGTATTCATGGGTATGTTTAGAATGTAATTGCCTTCAGGCACAGTAAGTCGTATGGTGGTCTGCAACTTTAATGGGAAGTGTTCATCTTGTAGCACTATCCTAGATGTCAAACAATGTAAACTAATATTAAAGTATGTCCCAAATACTTTTACTTTGTGGTAATCAATTGCCTGAATGTATTGATGAATCTGAGCTGTAAATGTTTCATTTAATTCTACTGAAGAATGCGTTAAGAAGACTTTCCAGGGATGAAACAGAAGATGTAAGGAATGTTTTGTTTTTTATGGAGAAGCTGTATTAGTGCCTTTTGGCGAAGCTATTCTGAAGCCAGACCAACGTGTACGTATATTACATTTTTCCTTGTCTGTTACCGTCAGAGGTTCGGTACAAAACCTGTGCAAAGAGAGGTTTCTTTCGACACTCCCATGAGGGATTACTGTATTCTTCCTTTCTCCTGCTCCATCTTCTTTATTTTTCTCTGATTGCTACAGCGTTGATATTGTGCAACGCTTTGGCCGTCAGGTCAAAAGGTTGGCACCAACATAATCGTCTCTTTATGCTCATCTTGGAGTGGCTTTTTACATTTTTGTGCTACATCCGCATCTTCGAGAGCATTGTACGATGCATGAGGATTTGCTATACACTTGAAGATCCTCACTAAGCTTTTCTTGTCCGTCCTAACGGAATAAGCGGATCGCAGTTTTATCGTTATAACCAAGCTGAAAAAACTGTCTTTGAGGGTTGCAGCATCGAATTCTGAGTCAGTTAGTATCAATGAGTAATATATTTAAGGTACTTTACAGTCTTCAAGCCACAGTAGTATGCAGTATGTACCTTCAGAGAACACCTTAAGTGTGTTTTAGCCTGTTTGGTCAAAAAATCGATTTTTGGATTTTTGCTGCAAACAAATGCACCATACCTTAAAGAATATATTTGCGTACTTTTAATCCCCTGGGGAGGGGGAAAACATTTTAAAAGTGGTGCGCCTCTACCTCAGCCTTCTATTTCAACTTCAATCTCATTTTTCCCGGTAACGATTTTTTTGTTACTTTCTCATATTCAAAAGCTATCTTCTCGCAGAAAATTCTTGCTAGAGATCTAAACTTTTTTCCAATATAGTTCAGAATATGGATAATAAAATGTAGTATTGGAATTTTGATATTGCTTATACCTTTTAAAAAATAATTAATATAATAATACGCTGTTTTATGGCATTTTTACACTTTCGGGTATTAAATTGTTTTAAGAAAATATATTCGCTATATCAAAATTTCCATACTTTAAGCTGTTACAAAGGTAATGACAGATACGAGTTTAAAAAATCAACTCTATTGTTGATAGATTGAGATATTGTTGATTGAGATAGATTTTGATTATATCCAATCAAATTGATATAAATTAATATATCAAGAATGTGATTAGATGTTAGAGTGAAATTTGGCATACACATTTATTTGGTTTCTGGTAATGCCTGTGTAAAAAATTAAATCGCTAACTTCAATACTTTAGAAAATCACCTTTTTCACTTTGGTGTACCCTTAAATTTTGGGAATTCAGAGAAAATATTTATGTGACAAGTAGAAGAAGGTTTGAAAGTTATTTTATGTAATTATATCTCTTGGATTACTATGAAACATTGCATTTCACTTTTTGCCTTCTAGAGTCCTATAATATGCCCAGAAAAGACTTCTAAATGACCTTTCCCCAGCTAAATCTATAGTTAAATATTTGTTTTCTGAAACGTAGAATTTAGATATTTAAAACGTTCCGATTCGAATATATTTTATTTTAGGTTCTCTAAATAAAAATATAAGTGTAATACTAGTGTTGAAGCATCTCTTGCTGGTTATCCGAAATCAAGAAGGTGTACCAGTTATGAAATGTTCATCATTATACAGACTAACCCTAGCATTACCAAGCCTTAGTCCTGAAGCCGAAATTGTGAACGCCATAATTATGGATATAATACTGCATCACATGGCGGAATTAAATAATCAGAAAATGTTAAAATCGTTACATATATAAAGTTACAGGACCCGGGAGATTAGTTGTGACTAAAATTATCAAAAGGCACGAAAAGGTACAGACAAGTCATTAGGGGCGAGCTTCAGGTAGTCGAGCGGGACCTGGCAAGACCAGGTTTCCTGGAAATCGCTCAGCGCCGGTGTGAGCCGGAAAACAAGGGATGGTCGATTCTTCGAAACCCTGTTGCTAATTAGGAAGTAAAAGGTACAGAGAGCGTCATAACGCACGGAGACTTGCCTGCGAGAACCCGGAGAGAAAGGGTCGTTGAGAGTTGCCCTCCAGAACCCGGCGGGTCACTATACTCGTCGCCCACATCTTCAGTCACGAGACTTGTATTCCGGATCCTCAAGTGTGAGGACACATTATACTTAATATTAACGATTTTCTGTCTTAGTAGAGACACGTTAACGACTCAACTAATTTAATAACGATCGGCAAATCTCACGCTTTCTTATTTTGGTGAGAATAAAAGTGTTTCAACGAAGTTCTGGTTTTATTCGCAAACATCCACGCATACCCTGAGATTAAAGTCGCATGCCAGAGCGGCCGGAGCAGAAGACCAGAAAGCAGCAGTCGGAGTAGGAAATAGGAACGGAGGGGAGACGATTCGACATCAGTCCATAACTTAGATTACCAAAGGTGGGGTGGGGGGGGGGGGGGTACTATGTGACCGCCACAAATGTCTGAGCAATTTTTGAACAAATTTATTTTGAAATTGGATATTATATCTTCTCATGTTTATAAAGTTAAACAATCTTTATTACAGAGCTTGTACTACCAACGGAGTAACAAGATAGCTCAGCAATTTTTAACACAAATTTATTTTAAGCTGAAGTTTTATATCTTGTCATGTTTATAAAGGTAAAACATTCTTAACTATTCCTTCTTTGCTTTTTTATATGAATCACATTATACCGATGGGGCAGGATTTTATGACCACCTTTACATTCCATTGTTTCTCAAAAATATCAACAATAAAAACTTTGAAACACGTATGCAATTCAGTAGCGGAAACAGTGATTGACAATAACTATTAACTACGTGTCATTAATCAAGAAATGAAAAGAGAGAATTTAAAAAGGTACAGAAGGTGGGCATAAAATACAACCCCCTACCTCCCTGGTAATGCGAGGGTTAGAAAGTATATTTCCCTTTCACCAGCGTTGTAAAACCTGAGGTTGCTTTAAAACAAAGCATTACCATAGTTGAATGTAAACAATTGCTTAAGTTTAAACGTTTAAAGTGAGCCAATATATAGGGACCTTTTGCCTGAAGTGAACAGTCTGGTATGAAGCTTTTCAAGTTAATATCTCGCCTTGTGTATTTACAGCAAAGTAAGGATTGTGCTAAAACGCTATGAAGTAATTTTCAATTTTGAACACATCCCTTTCTCAGAAATTCCAGTTAAATATAATTGAAGATTGTACTACCATCGCTTCCATTACGGAGAGGTTTTTATGGTATCAAGAAGTGTTTTTCAAACTGGGGAAAGTTCAGGGAGTTCGGAAGTTTTCTGCTGCTGAACCATCAATATCGAGTTACACGCAATAGTGATTCTACCTTGCGGTAGAGAAAGTAAAATTATACTTTGTTCAAAGTCTTTTGAGACAGTGGGAGGGGCACGTAGGTGGCAGGTTGCTCGTGCCGCAGGTCACTTACTGCGGTGGCAAAATGCACTGTTGCAACATTTGCGTCCCTTTCAGATTTCTGTCACATTATTTACATGTTTATGCTTTGGTTAGTGGTTTATTTATGCACTTAATTGTGATTGCTTTAACAGCTGTTTCTCACACTGGGATGAAAAATACATTTAATATAAAAAACTTGAGTACGTGATCATATTTACTTGGACTACATTACCTTTATTCCTTTCTCGTAATTATATAAACACCGTTGATACTACATACGAGCCCCAGAAAAAGAACGGAAGAAGGAAATACAAGCAGAACAACGAAACATTATTTACACTGACATAGATATGTACACTGGCGTTTCCTTTCCTTGTTCTTCCTCATCCTCTGAAGACGACGAAGAAGCCATCAATCTTATAAAATTCACGAACGGTTTTGTTTTCACCACGTTTCGTCTTTGTTGTAGTTGTATCGTTCTAAATATTCAGTTTAATGGTTCTTATTACTGTAAATCTGGAACGCCAGTTGCAGCCACAGTATGTGCAATCGGCGAGTCACACTTGCCGTTCCCTTCTTTAAAGTAATTGCACACATTTTGAGTAATGTGTACCGTCTGGTTATGTACTGGTTTGCCACGTCCTGCAGGCGAGGAATTTGCTTTATAAGTGGCAGGTGCATTACCTGTTTCCCACGGCCGCCGCATATTTATAGAGTTCTGTGCAATCCCTGTTGTCCACCACTACTCATGCCAGAATGACTGCATAAACCTTGCAACTCTGCCCGGATTGTTTTGGTTCCTATACACACACCGGCCATGCGATGTCCTTATCTCCCCCTTCCACTGTCACAAAAGACTCTGAACAAAGTATACTACATCTTCTGAATCACTACAGTATAATTAAAAGTGGTGTACAGACTTTGATACATTCGGAAAATATGATTAGTTTTCTAAGACACTACATCGTGGCATATCTCCACTTAACTTTACGAATGGTACTGATATATGCAGCGATAAACACATGAATGCTACTAGCAAATAATCATATGCAGAAAAGTATCCTATGAACATAATACATTCAGATTACCTACCTCGCACCTGTATATGCTTGCTTCTGCTTGAGAGAGAATTCGTTCGTAATCACACGCACCTTAGTAGTCCTGAACAGAAAACGTTTCTTCATTTTCTCTTGTGGTGTTTCCACTGCTCTTGGGATTGAACGTACTTTCACGAGTATTCAACATTCTTTTCCTGGATTTTCGAGTGCTGTTTCCTTGTTCCTCTTTGACTTCTTTTTTCGAAAGCTATGTTCACTCGAGAATTCGAAAGAATGGCAGCAGACAATTTCCTTCTTACGGGGGGCCGCTTTTTGTAACGGTCGCGGCACGTTGAGACAATTTCGTCTGCACTCACCCGTTCCCGTTCCTACTTCCCCAGCTCTTACTGTGTTTCACATTGTCATTATGTAGTGCACTATCGTGCTGCGTAATCAGACATACAGCAACCAAAATGTCAGAGGCAATTGTATATCGATGGGGCAGCTTATATTATGCATTTGTCCGCAAAAGACTGAATAAATTTACCTTGTGAATCAACCGTCCTTCACTGTCTATACAAAATGTGTAGTACATAATTTTGAAAGCTATGGGTTGGTGTTCACATAAAAACAGCAATATGTCGAAATTTTACTGAGAAAAATGGTTCCGGGATGACAAGGCTCGACTTCGAGAGGTCCTGAGATCGACTCTCATTGCGTTGGCCTCTGAGGGTTAGTTTTTTTTTCGCGCTTTGCCCCCTTTTTTGGTAGTGTTTAACGCCCGCTTTTACTACTTCGGCACCGCAGGCGGTGACACTCATGGTACATGGAATGAAGGTGGAGCCCCGGAGGAAGCCCGCCCCAGCGCCGTTTCGTCCACCACGAAACCCACATGTGGTTGCGTGGGATCGAACCCGGCCCGCGTGAGAAACGAATGGTCTAACCACTCGGCTACGGCATGACCGCGCTTTTCCTTGTTTGGTAGGGAATGCTTAAGTGGATTACATAATGCCGCGAAGTTTTCTGTTCGCCATTATTTTTGTAGTGCTTAACGCCTTTAATATTTTATTAATCTGTAAATTTTTTGAAGTGTATATTTGTTTATATTTGTAATAAAATAATAAAGATCTGAATATTGACCCCGGTTTAAGAAATTAGGTGCCGGGGTCCAGTATGCAGATTTTTTTTTTTTTTTTATTAGTGCTTAACGCCTGCTTTTACTACATACTGCACCGCAGGTGGTGACATATGATACATGGAATGAAGATGGAGAACTCGCAGGAAACTCGTACCAGCGCCACATTTTCCACCACAAATTCCACATTCAGTTGCCTGGGATCGAACCTGAGCCGCTTTGGTGAGAAGTGAATAGTCTAACCACTCGACTACGGCGCGGCCCCAGTGTTTCCCATTTCTTATCATTTCATTCCTATATCATTTTCTAGGTTCGAGGGATCGAGCGAGTGGACGGCGCGTGGAGCCGGTGGCGTTTGCGTTATGGAACTATCTGCTATAGCGTTCGGTGGGAGCGGGTCCTCAAAGAGACTGTCCATAGAGGGAGGTGGGCATGTGATGGGACCCCCTACCCCTTCCCGGGATATAGTCGCCTGTTATGTCCTTCGTTTCACAATTTACTCGTGGAGGTTTCCAAAAACACAATTGGCGACTATACACTGAGGTAGTTTAATCCTCCGCTTGCTGGTAACTATGGCTTTGACCCAGGTGGTCACTTTAGTGCTGGGGCTACGATGGGTGTGCTCATTTATGTATCTTCCTCTCTTTAATTCAACAGTATAGATTGTCGAAGGGCCCCTAAACTCCATCAGTCGGTCTGGGTGGCTCAGTTGGTTAGACGCTGGCCTACTGATCCCAAGGTCGCGGGTTCAAACCCGGCCCAGGCCGATGGTTTTTAAGTGTGCTTAAAAACGACAGCTCCATGTCAGTAGGTTTACTGGCATGTAAAAGAACTCCTGCGGGACAAAATTCCGGCACACCGGCGACGCTGATGTGATCCTGGCAATTGACAGCGTCGTTAAATAACAAAATAATTTAAACTAAACTCCATCAATCCAATCCAATCGATAGTATAGATCTGGAACTACGTTGACGATGGAATGTTTGGTTGTATAGCCTTTGTCAAGCAATCATAACACCACGAAATAGTGGTGGAGACTCAAATATGATGGTGCATTGATTGTTTTTTACCCCGCTCATTCTGATTTATTGTTAACTATTCTGAACAGATCTTCTATATACGGTTGAGATAACAAAAGTATTAATGTGGTTCACATATCGGGGTTATAATAAGATTGCTATTTATTTAATACTAATTCATTCTCAAGCGCCAAGATAACACCACAAGTGTTAGTTTTATTTCTGACCGAACTTTAAACATTTTAGCTGGTTTGTTTGCAACACACATTTAATGATGGTTTCTCGGGAAGACAGCCAGGTTAATTTTGGATCGTAGTGCAAACTTTCGGCAGACATTGCCGCCATCATCAGGGAAACAAGAGCAGATGCTTGCTGTTCAGTTTTTCATCAGTAGAACAGTAAGCATCCGCTCCTGTCACCTTGATGAGGCGTTAAGAGTTTGTGTCCACCGAAAATTTTGTCACAGTCCAAGTCTAACTTACTGTATTCCCCAGAAATCAGCATTGGTTGTCAACATCGAGAAAGCTTTAACTCTCTATTAATACAAGCGCTTTTGTGCCCAAACATTAATTCCT
This sequence comes from Tenodera sinensis, assembly GCA_030765045.1. Taxonomy (NCBI): domain Eukaryota; kingdom Metazoa; phylum Arthropoda; class Insecta; order Mantodea; family Mantidae; genus Tenodera; species Tenodera sinensis. Next base: position 28,425,789 of record CM060964.1, read on the forward strand.
GAGCCCAGTGCAGTAAGCGTAAAGTTGAATTACAACTGAAACTTGAAACAGTGCTGTCACTTTGAAGCTTGAAACTCAATTTATTTTAAGTAGAGATGCTACTGTGTGCTATAGCAGTTCTGTAATCAAGGTATAGCTGTCTTGCATATTGAAATCCTTTTAACTTGAATTTAAGCCCGTGTTAGAGATACTAATATTATTAATGAAATGGTATATGTTATTCTGAATAATGCATCAAATGCACCTACTATAGTTCACTCCAAGTTATATGTACTGTATGGCATCATGTGCAAATGTGCATTAAAAGGGTGCTGCAGAAAGGTACCCATAGTAGCAGGTATAGGACGTAAATTCCAAGCTTCTACTTTTGCTCTCGTCATCGATAAATTATAGGTATCGTCTCATATGCAAACAAATTCCTCCCCGTTGGTGGTAATTTGGATTGTATGCACTTATTTGCCGAAAGGTTAAAAAAAGCACAAGCGTTCAGCTAAACACCTTTGGAAACTAAAGGGCTTTTGCAACTGTTTTCTACTTCTCATGTTGAATACTAGTCGGCCACTGTATGAGTACGTTTGGTGGGAAGAAGATCCAAACAGTTACGGAAAAAGATGTGGATGGGGAATTGAAAATGCAGTCTGGCAAAGAGAATATCAGTTGCATATACTAGTAAGATTGAAGCCTGTATTCTGTATTACTGATTTCATGTGCAACTCTGCATTCCCACTATCGCCTTACCCATCACTCCTCTCGGATCGCAAGCCTTGACGACGTTACGCATTGTCAACAAAACAATGGCGCCCTCCAGATGCACTCATGTCGTGGCCTACTAGCATATGTGTTTAATACCGGTACCTCGCTAGTTTAATTTATTACTACATTTTAGCATTATGTATAACTATTAATCTTCACTTTGAAGCTGTATACTAAAGTTATTATCATTCGTTGTTTTACCTGTAAGAATTCTGGAAGATTCGCTGCGTTATTCCCCTGATGTTTTAATGTATGTGATTAGTGTATAGAAAACCACTGCATGACCCTGCATATATTTCTCGAAAACAGTGTTTAAATGTTGTGAAGTTATCTATAATGCAATAAATTGATGAGTTCAATTCATATTGACAAAGGATTAACCATTTCCCCACTGTTTCTTTCTTTAAATGTATTCTTCCCTTCAGGTACTTCCCTTACTATGTCTCTATCTCTCCATTTGCCTTTACTCGTGTGATATCCAACAACTACTTCCCTTTAGCTTCAGGTACAGGATATTATAAACTTGGTTTAACCGTGGGCTTAACCCTGTTTTCAAGGTTTTTCCTGGTAGGTAGGTGAATGGATTATACAAGGCGTTAGTTGTACGAGTGTGCAGACTTTAACAGCGACTTATTGACGTTAAGCTGGAACATTTTCCTCTGTAGTGTCTGGTAGCATCAATAAAATACACAATTGGTCGAATGTTTAATTGCCAGTCGTTTACTTCTGCAATTAGCATAGAGAGTTGGAGTTTCAAAAGATGACTTATTCATGTCTTACTGATTTGTTGCTAAATATGAGTCGTTTAGCCACAAAACGATATTACATAATTGTATTTCAGCGTGTCTATTATAATAAACTCGTGGATATACGCGTGGCAAGCTAGTAACATTGGCGTGTGTGTAGAACGGAAAGTCAGGAATGTTGACAGTAAAAACCACCTGCCTGAATACTACTGGGAAGCTTGAAAGAAAACCACCCTCCGGTCATTATTGGAGTAGTCGGTAACAAATAGACACGTGGCGAAACCAGCTTTGGAGTGATGGCCTACTTTGAGCTTTTACATGGTATGAAACATTTTCATGATTCAATCAAGAGAGCACATTGTATATTTGAGATAAAGATCCTGTTCTCTTCTTATCCATGATAAGAGCAGCACCTGTGGTGGTTCATTCCGCTTTACTGCTTTTATCACCATTTGCGTGATGTGAATCGGATTTTAGACTGAGCATACGGAAGAGTTCTCACTTTCCTCTTGAATCCATGTTTGCTGTATTCTTTCTGCACATAATTTGCTGCGAACAATTGTTTTTGACATCAGTTCTAGAAATATGCTCAACAGTGTAGTATTTTCCCGTTGTGATTACTTCGATTACTATTGGTCAAGTGGCCTCAGTGGCAGCGTAAACAGGCATTTAGAAAAATTTCCAAGGAAAAATTTCCAAAATTTTCTAACGGAAATTATTTTATTCTGGATGAGCTATAAAGGAAGTTCAGCATCTCTCCAGAATATCTTCACCGGTAATTGTATAGTAATCTGTGTATGGCATCCAGCGTCAGTGTAACATTTAGTGTGGGATTTGGAAAGGCCAATTTCACTCCTTTAATCCAACTTGCGTGTTACAACAAACACAGGGAATCAAAACCCACAGCAAAACTACCACCACCTTTTTCTCTAACATTAGGTTGACACTTCGCTTAGAGCGCCCGCCGTGTGAAAAAATATACTAAAACATAGCTCGCTGAAATAGTAAACCTGTTACATGTTGCATCCTTATTTGTTGCTCATAAAACAAGACCAATACATCTGATACCTGCATTCTTGTAATTTCTCACCCGGTAACTCGCTGAGATGATTGGACTTTTAGGTGTTCAACGCTTCGTTTAATTCGACTTGGCAGCCGGAGTAACCGGGTTTGGGAAGAGGCAAGAGGAGGGTTATGTGTATCCTTGTTTCCAAAGTTTCGCACTTCCCCCACAAGCAGGACGTGATTCAGAACTTGCTGTAGCTACAGGGTTCACGAGAGTGCCGTCAAGTTTCTCAGGAAGTTAAAAGTCGCCAAGCCGTTCTGAGCATTAACAGATGTCCTGAATGAAGTTACCTTAGGAAATCCCAAGGACTTTATGATGGTCAAATGATCTGGGATTAGCTTTGAGATAGTTAACGAGAATGAGGGAAGTCTTAATAGGTACTGAAACCTTATTTTTGGCATTTTAATGAGATTTTCATGCAGCAAAGATTTACATGGCCTCAAAATCAAGAAAACTGAGTACTTTTAATCAGCACCGCCGACGCCCTCACTCCAACCACCACCGCCACCGCCACCACCACCACCACCACCACCGCCACCGCCACCGCCACCGCCACCGCCACTACCACCACGACCACTACTACCACCACTACCAGCACCACCAATACCAGCACACACCACCACTACCAGCACACACTACCACCACCACCACCACACCATCACCACCAGCACTTTACTCCTGTAGGATCTTGGAAATGGACACCATTTTATACTTAAGTCAATACATCATGCACAGCGTGTGACAGAATTTTCCTGTGAATCTAAGGATTGCAAATTTTAACACTATTTCTTCCACGAAATACTAAGATTCTGTCGGCTATTTTTATGGACTCCTCCACTCCCTGGTAGCTGAACGCAAGCGAGGACTTATGTTGGTTTTCCCACGGTATTTCAAAGCTATAACTTACATTTGGTATAGTAAGACAAGTCTAACATTCCCGCGAACAAACAAATATATATATATATATATATAATGTATTCTTAATCCGCGAGATCTTTTCTTTACTTTCGTCTGTTCTTAAGATAAGATCAGACATTTCTAGCACCTCAGGGAGCGATAATAGGTACTGAAGCTATGATGCGTTGCTCACCTCCAGTTCAGGCCCCTCCAGAATGGCACGGTGCGTTTCGCTATACGATAAAATGAAATATTGTGCGATGTCTGTTGCACTGTGATATCTGTGGATTCACACAAACGCGGTTATCTCACAACGTGTATCGCTACAGAGAGCTCTTTCACAGCGGCATTAAGCTCTATCAAGATAGCTCAAAATGCCAGTCATGAGCTCGTCAGAGAAGGATTTTCTTCTTTATCATCGCTCTAGCGTTAATAACAAGAGATAAATAAATCTTTGATTTAATATTACATCTGAAATTACGAAAAAAAAAAGTCCTAGAGAACGATTTCATTGCTTTTTGACACTGTAAAACCCAAAATAGTTTATTGTTGAGTATCAGGAAGATATGTACTATTTACTAGAATGGCAATAATCACACAATAAAGGACGTTCTTATACCAAGTAGTTTTTAACATTATTGAGAAAGAGGCACCTGGCTGTCTGGTGACAGCCTCTCGAAATTTATATTGTGGCCGCGCACGTAGCACCTGTTTTTGAATATTACAAGAGCTTCTGTGGCGTTCCACAGAAGCCCGTGAACTACATAGTTACATTTTAAGTTAGGTCGAACGATCGTAAATACAGTCCTGTTTGAAGATGATTAGGTCATTCTGGCAGATACTAAAGACAGGCTACAAGCGGCTTTGTACTAACTAGACAAAACAATGTCAAAGTACAATTTGATTATTTCAGCAGAGAAGACGAAAATAATGACTTTCATTGGTCAATAGCCAATGCGGTCAAAACTGCTCCTCAGAAACAAGGTCTAGAACAAGTGAAATATTTTAGCTACTTAGGATGTGATATTTCTTATGAATATGATAGGGATTTAAATCAAAGGGTATGTAAATTTCAAAACCTGTGGCAGTATAAAACGAACATTGAAAAACAAAACAAGAGATACCATATTGAAATTTTATAAAACTATGGCAGGCCCATTATATCTTATGGAGCTGGCTCTAGTCTCAAAGATCATATTAAAAGTGAAACAATAAGAGAGCAACTAAAAATATTTAATTTAAACGACAAAATTAGGGAGTATAAAATGATGTGGCAAGATCATATCTCTCGATTGCCAGAAGAAAGACTAACCAAATAGGCCTTGCAGCACAAACCAGTTGGTAGGAGAGAGGATGGAAGACCACGGAGACTCTAGGAAGATTCCTTCCGAGTCGAAAGAGGTCTATCTGGCCTATCTTGAGGGTTGTTGTTGTTGATGATGATGATGATTGATAATCTAGGCCATTTCGTGGGCTTTCTGAGAATTATACTCTAGCATGGAGACCGTCATTGGTCGACTTCGGACAGAGGCGTTTTAGCTACATCTCAGGCAGCTTAAGGGTTGAGCCCGCCCATGCATTAGTTCATCTGCAGTTTCCATATATTGAAAGAGGTGTCAGCATCCATATGCTGTCATAGACCGAAATAAAAACCACTTTCAGTGTATCATTGTAGTTTACTATACAGGATTATTGTTACCAGCAGAGCTGAAGCACCATTTGTTTTCCCTAGTGGTTGTGGTCATGGGGGTAGCGGTAGCCGTGGTGGCGGCGCTGGCAGGAGTGATTTGAGAGTACCTTACGGCCCTCTTACCTTGACCGAAAGATCTTTTGGGTTACCTCTATGTCTTTCCTAAGGTTTAACAGAAGTAGGTTGCCTTGTGGTATGGGGGTTATAACCCAAAAGTCGCAGGATTTTTACACAGCTTACGTTGTTCATAGATATTAAATAGCTGTATGACTGGAGTGTTAATGTGGTGCAGTATGTCGAGAAGATCTTGGATAATCACAGACAGATTATTAAAACGCCAAATGAATGAAGTACAATGGCGTAACAACTTGAAAAGCAACAATTTTAAGGAAACAAAATAAATCGTGAAATGGGAACCATAACTCTCTGTGTACACTTTTATAGTTTTGCATAAAATGGTTTTTATAAGAACACTGTCAATATCGTGCGTAATTTCCATGTGCTATTTCCAACATACGCTCTGCTCGCTTTCGTTCATTCTGAGTGACCGTGGTTGCGTGTACTGCGTTCAGGCGGCGTGGCGATCAGTGAATACAGCTGTTGGCTGTCAGTAGAGCATCCGTTGAAACACGTGTGTATAACCGATGCATTTCGAGTATTGTTTAGTGTTCTCGTTGTTTATAATCTATTTTCTTCATTAAAATGTACAATTTTGTTGTGAATATGCCTAAGTCAGTCGCAGAAGAAACTAGAGTGTAGCGTGAGAGAAAACGTGTGGATGAAGCGAAAGTTCAGAATGTGGAGGGGAAAAAAGGGGGGGGGGGGAGAAAGAAACAGTAGATCTGAAATTGAAGGAGATAGTAGAGAAAGGAGTGGAATACAATGAACCAGCAACTAGCACCTTGGCTCAGCCACCTCATCTTGCACCTATCAGTGATAATTTACAGTATTCTGACTTCAACAAATTCAAGACTGCACGTAATATACTCAATCGAGATGTTGTAAGTAATCCATTCGGTTTAAGGTGTTGTATATGTGACAGATTGTGGTTTAAAAATGATTTGAAACCTTTATCCATAGAAGAAGAAGGAGGAGGAGGAGAAGGAGGAGGTGGAGGAGAACAACTCGTACAACAGAAATTTCCGTAATTGGAAGGGCGTAATGACCTAGCATGTAAAAGATGATGCACAGTGACACTTGTGTATATAATTTCATGTAAACAGATGAATGATAAACTATCTACGCTATTCAAAAGTGATTGAAGAATAATTAAAATGTTTCCCTGTAATACAAAGGCTTCCCTTGTAGCATGTGTCTTTACGACACACCCTTTCTTTTTATTATTTTCTTGAGTAAAACAGTTGTTAGCTACTTAGCTTTTATGTAAACATACTTAGGAAAAATGATTGCTTCAACTTGGTATTGTCATCAATATCAAATATACGTTTTCTTATGCTCTCAGAAGTGTACGTGGATTTGGAGAGCTAACTTGCAAACTATGCCTTATCAAACTTCACCACAGGAATGACTACGGTCAAGTTATGGCAGTCCAAAGATGGCTGTTGTGCAAGCAATTTACTTCAAGGATTTGGAGTTCCCATAGTATACTGCTTTCTGCTATGAAATAACTACGATTAATGAGTTGTACTCATAAGGGTGTTACCATTATGCATTGCTAAATTTGTGAACAGATTCGCATGTTTCGTTACAACTTTGTTGTGTGAATATCTAAAACATATGTAGATACATGCAGTTGTGTGGGTATCTATTAATTGTCAACACTCTTTATGCTGTATTCGCCTCCATGGACACAATGACCATTGGCAGCGAGGATTGCAGCATTATTGCAATAGTGATACTTGCTTTTAGGTACCTGTGTCCTCTAAAACGTTGCTCCAATTAGTTGGTTGCATTAGCCCTTCTTTTTATAAAATGCTATCCTAAAGAATACAGATTCTCTCAGAGAAAAGTTTTCTTTGCGGTTTAGTTATGGGTGAGCGTTTGAAGAGCCTGGGTTCTTTGTGCACCTCTGTTGATTTTTTCACACCGCCAGCGGCTATGTCACGTCCTATAAAACGTTGACTGTGCAACTTTCATGCAGTTTTCTCGTACCGTGACATCTCCAAGCGTTGCATCGGCAAGCCTGCCATTGCAGATTTTTTGTCTAAAGGTTTGTAGGAGACAATGTTTGTTGAAAGATGCAGTTTTTGTTATCAGTATGTGCTAGTCGTAGGAAGGATGATAACGCATTAACACAGGCCCACTAAGAAAAGCTTGTCCGTAACTGCAGTTGCGAAGGGAGCACACTAAAAGGTGGGCCATGTGAATATAAGGAATGTATTATTAATTATGCCAACAAACTTACTGTTGGTGTTTTTAAACACACAAGCCGTGTGTGGACAATGTTTGAGAGGTAGAATCGGAACTGAAAAATTCAATGCCACAGCTGGGATTTGAACCACAGATCCTCCGCTCACTAGGCGGGCGCTCTACCGACAACCTGTCGGTCTGGGTGGCTCAGTTGGTTAGACGTTGGCCTACTGATGCCAAGGTCACGGGTTAAAATCCGGTCCAGACCGTTGGTTTTTAAGTGTGCGTAAAAACGACAGCCCCTTGTCGGTAGATTTACTGGCATGTGAAAGAACTACTGCGGGAAAAAATTCCGGCACACCGGCGACGCTGATGTGATCCTAGCAGTTGACAGCGTCATTAAACAACAACAATATACGACAAAGTACTGTGACAACTTGCCAGAATGGCATTGAATTCTCCAACCGATTCGTATTTCTCTGATGTGAGACGCCCTCTGTGGCTTTCCGGGAGAAATACGAATCGGTTGGAGAATTCAGTGTCATTCTGGCAGGTTGTCACAGTAGCTTAGTGGTTAGAACATACACCTAGTGAGCGGAGAGTCTGTGATTCAAATCCCAGCTATGGTATTGAATTTTTCAGTTCCGATTCTACCTCCCAAGTAAGGGATGTATTATCATCGCTCTCGTTTCGTTAACATCTATATCTCAAATGCTATCTTTCGAATAGACTGACTCGCTCTAACACTGGAAGACACGTACGTGAGACTCGAACCAGGACCTCAAATGAGATCAGCTGGCCCAGCGTAAGCACCTCTACCATAACTATTGTTTATACCTGCCAAGCATCGTTTTTGTACGGATGGGTTCCAAGTCATATCATCTACTTAGTCCTCTCTACAAGTACTAGAAGTTGGTACGGGGAGTATATGCGATCTGTTAGCGTTGGCGCATACTAGTTTTGGCTTTGGTCTTGCCAAACTTCAAATAGTACCGCTTTGTCTCCTAACCGATTCTACCCTGATGATACCAGTTTCAGAAGAATGATTAAAATATACATCGTCAATTTTACTGGGCACAAAATTAGCTCTGTGTAAAATAATACCGAACCTGGGAAAGTGTAATACCATTGTGATTTCAGCAAGCTACAAAAAAGTTAATTTTATATACCGGGTGGAAGGTACTGCTTCGGCCATACCTTAACCAGAAACTCTACATGATGAGTGTAACAAATATGTCCAATACAATTATTGTAAATAAAGAGTCGTTTCACCGAAAACAAAAAAGTGTGTCAAATATTTGGTGTCATCTGGCTTTTCGACGAATGGGTATAAATGGTTTATTATTTCACTACCACATTAAATTGTGACTAAATTCATTCGAATTGAAATAAAAAAAAATATTACAGCATTGCTCACACAATGTCTGCGCGACAGTTGGTGAAATAATAAACCATTTATATACATTCGTCAAGAAGCTAAATGGCTTCTTATATTCGAAATATTTGACACATTTTTTTTCGGCTCACCATGTAGACTCCCTGCTCAACGTATGGTCGAAACAGTACCTTCCAACCGGTATACATTATTGATCAAGCATTGTAACGAAATATATCCACTTTGGTACTACATTATGTTTAGATGCACATGTATGTACAAAAACAGTAAATAGAACTAAGATAAAAATACATGGCTTAATCATTTAATCTTTAAAAGGATAGGTTCGAGACAGTTACAGAAATATGACGCGCTGTCATGTTTATTGTACATCTGCCTACTGTGCTGATGGGTGTCTACTTCCTGCAAACCACGTCACGTTTGTAATTTTTGGGGTAAAAGAATACGGCGAACTTATCAGCACACTTTAACGCAAGCACTTAGACTGTTCGGCTACCACCTTGTTCCATCCCAGGGGCTCGTATGTGGTATTCGAGGTGGACTAAGCGGCGTTTGGGCGGGTTTTCTCCGGTTTCTCCAGTTTTCCCCGGCACCCATTCCACTATTCCATTCCTTTCCATTCATCGATTTCGCCTACATTTCCTATCATCCTCTTCCCCACTATCATACCTGGTGCTTGGCTGACCATTCGCTTCTAGGTCTTCACTCTGTCTGGTCCATAGATTCCTCTGCGTCTGGCCCTAGGCACTGGCTTGTAAGTCCTACATAAGGGGAGGGTAATCGGGTAAAGAAGAAGGAAAATTAATATGTTCTTAATTCGACCATCTCTTGAACAAATGGCCGGGCGGCGATACAGTGGAACCGAGGGCTCATTTAGTCAGGCAGTGGGAATAGTTTATTTGTTATAGTGCTGGAATGCCACATATCAGCATCCGAAAATTACTTTCTTCCCACCAGGCCTGGCCTACGGTCAGAGACCCATGACCGAAGAGGTTGTCAGTGATCGAACTTGGAGAGCAACGCTGGGAGGCCAGAAACGTCCTTTCTTGCAGTTTCATTTTCAGCAATGAACTCTGGTTTTTACCACTCCTCCAATATTCGAATTGGCACAAGCGTTTCTACACACAAATTCACATTTTATGGTGCCAAAATTGCAGGTCAGTTAGAGTACAAGTTCAGCAACTAAGAAGTAAATCTTGAGATCTTAATCATAATGCAGAAGCTCGGTGAAAACACGCTTCTGTTGCAATTAAGTTTTCTCAGAGCAATTCCGTATTGCGCATGTCTGGTTGTACATCCTCCAGGAAATGTATTGTACATTCTTACACTTGTTGGCTTGCAGTCAGTGGTGGTAACACAGCTCGTAAACATCGCTCCCTATTTAAACGTTACTGCAAAAGGATAAGCTACTGACTACCGGATCTCTGCGTGGCTACTCTAGGAATCCTTTATCCAGTCTTAATCTTTTAATAATTATTAATGTGCAAATTACGTTCATATACTGAACATTATGCAAGTATCTTGAGTAATGCCTCAGAAGGAGGCAGCCACATAGCAGTGCTTGCAATGAGGTAATCTCTACAACCAGTAATTGCCTTAATTTGATTTCTAGGCCGAAGTGAATGGAACGGAAGGGAACGCGGTACAGAAGACTGGAGACGGAGCAAGTAGTTCCATTAAGCTAATCGCTTGCGGTGCCCAGACATCTCAAAACGTTCCGTCCCTCCATTTTCCAATCTTCTCCCTCGCCTGCACATGTACCCAGCTCGGATGTAAAGACAAAGACGTCCAAAACCACAACAATCTCTCTGCCAGTCGCTTTAAAGGCGCTTGTACATCGAGCTCAACGAGGTGACAAAAGATGCTCTTGTTTCTCAAAGTGGCCTAAAAAGATCATTCCTGAAATAGTACTAGTATTGCTGTTTCAGAGGATGGGGCGTTAATAATAAACACTCACAAATGTATCTGAGATATTCTCACCATTTTTGCATGGGGGTGTGTGAAGAACATACTTGGCATTAAATACGGAAAACACTTGACTTTCCTATTGTTGCTTCTCTTCGGTTTTATTAGTTGCAAATATGGCGTGTAAATGTATTACTGAGCATACATAAGAATATTTATTTAAAAGGAAAATCTATAGCGTTGATGGAGTGGAAAGCTTTAATATCCACAAATGACCATGACTACCAACGCAGACATTCGTGTAGAATCCGCTGGTGCCATCCAACAGCTGTATTTCAAACGGTGTACGGTGGAGGAAGACTAACGGCATAGAAAAATATTTAAAAACTAAATAAATATTCTGTTTTAGTTCTTTAGGAATTGCCCATCGCTTTGTGAGTATCCCTCATCCCTTATAGTCGGGCTGTTGCTTCTTGTTGAACACATTGCTTTAAAAGAACGGAACGTCGGATGTACGTGTTAACGTTTCTGAACTTAATTTTTGCTTCAGTCAAGAAAGTAAATGTTGACCGCCAAAATGAAAACTGTCTTGGGGAATTCATGATCGTCAATATCTTATGGTATTTGTGTCAGAACGTTGTCCTTTCCTTTGTTGCTTTGTCATTCATATGTACTGATACTGCAGAGGACAGTCTCCATATACGGCATGTGCATCTGTACCAAGAGATGATGTACCATCAATGATTTGATATTTGATGCAAGTCTTTCCCAGCGCAGTATTTTTCTCGTATTCTAATTACCTTGGTAGATATATCAGCATGCCGTAAAGCGCATTCTAGGTACTTGAGCATCGGGCTAGTACTGTGGAATGTTCATCGGCATTGCTCTTGAGATTCCCAATTAGCCAGGAATTTGAATTGCCTACGTGGAGCATGCTGAGGACACTTTGCTTTAAATACGATTATCTCTTCACCGCTCTTCCTAGTTGTGACCCTTGCATGGTGTTTAGTCCTACTTCAACATTTCCAATATATTTTATGTATTGCTTTCTACTGGACTTTTAATTCCCCAGCTGTGTCACTAAAAAGGAAATGTACCAAATTAGCTAACTACCATAAGGTAGATACGAGTGCAACATTTACTGCAAACTATTGGTATCAGGTTGGAGGAATATTTAGTACTCTAAATTATGTAGTGTAACTGGCGGGGGAGGGTGAGGGAGAGATGGGTAAATGGAATGATGGTGCATGGATTGGACAGTGCGCCTCTTGGTGATTATAAATTATGGTAGAAAGCAGCGGGAACAGTGGGTTTAGAAATGTATTTTTATTCGCTTAAACGTATAAATCCGTAATGTTAGCTTGCGTGATACAGAAGTCCGATAATGTACCACCTTATTCTTACTCAGCCTGCAATACATACCTAGTCCCTCGTCTGCTACCTAGCACTAAATATTTATATTTCAACTCATGAAAAATGAAATGACCCTGAAGGGGTAAAATTGAAGCAGCGGGAAGGTACAGAACGTTATCCTTTATCTGATTACCCTTCCATGAAGGACTTACCTTAAAAGTCTGTGCCTAAGGTGAGACGCCAGTTGGGGAGCAGACGAACATATGGACAGGACAGAATGAAGACCTGGAAGCGGTTGGTGAGCCAAACACCAGGTGTCAGAGTGAGGAAGAGGATGATATGACGTGCAGGCCAAATGGATGATTAGAAAGGTAATCATGGAGCAGTTGGTGGAATGAGGGGCGTCGGAAACCAGAGAACCCGTAGAAAATCTGCCCAGACGCCGCCTTGTCCACCACGAATACCAAATGTGGGTCCCTGGGAACGAACCCGGGCCGCCTTTGTGATAGGTGAACGGTCTAACCGCTCGGCCACGGCACCGCCAAGGTACCACTTGTTATAATAATCTTCGTTTCTTAGTGGAACAAGTGCTAGGGTTGGTTTTACTCATATTGCGTTCTCTGTAATATAGTTGATCTTTTATGGGTAGTCACTAGAACATTCTTATGTTAGACTTACTCGCAAGTATTCCTCCTCTCACATTCTTACGCGCCCACAATATTCCTTTATGGAAGGATTTTCTGCTTATATATGCATCAAACGTAATCTCGAACCTGTTTATTCCACCTGATTTCTTTTACATTTTCTGCTTCATTGCTTATACGCTGTGCCTGCTTTTCCATGTGCATTTAGCATTGTTAAGATCCTCCAAGCGCATTTTGTTGATCCGATCATAGAGATTTGCATCGCTGAGCTTCAAGATTTAGATGGGATGTGGCGCTCTTGATGCTATGACGTCCAGAACCACGTGTACTTGATGTAGTAGTGATGCTTATCCTAGATAATTCACGAGGATGGCAGAAGTGGCTCATTTCAGTTTCCATCGGATGCACTGCAGAATTGATAATGGTCGTATTAAAGCTCTGCGTCATAGACTCCCATTATCCACTATCTCCAGTTGGAACTGCTAGTTTGTCGGTGCCTAAGTGAGATCTGTGGGTGTATTTTACTTCTGTTTGAGTTATTTAAAATGTGCTTAGTTTTGTAACTGCATATTACTTTGAAATTGCTTAGGGCATAGAGGCCGAGGTTTCCGAGGAATTGTTCCTAATATACAGAGTGGAAGGGAAGTCATTGCATTCCTTCTAATATGTGCTTCATGGAAGCATTACAGACAAAAACGTTGAACGGCATTCTGTTCTTTGATGAGCCGATTTGGAAAATATATATGAAGGAATACTACGAGCAGCTGCTTCAGACGTTAGGTAAGTCGACAACGTTGCGTTGAGGTTGGTGAGGGAATTGACCTGGTTTGTGGATGTAAACTGGTCGGTTGCCTGCAGTGTGTTGTGATGTTTTGGCAGATAACGCTTGTCATTGGCCTACACTCGCACAGTAAACACGGAAGGATGTGTTCATGTTCTCAAGATGCACCACTACGGTGTTTATGTACTGAGCTAGAGAAAGTGACCACCCACACTATCTGCAGTGTTGCCAGCTTGTTTTCGACAAAATTCAAATATCTCCGTAGGAAATGGTCATAGGCAAAAAGTTAAGATACAAAATTTGTTCCAAATACCGAGATGTCTCACTGGTTTAAATTAATGTAATGACTTCCCTTCCACCGGGCATGCATACGAACCTGTGTATACACCTGAAAGTTAGGAAGACAGCAATTCCACATAGTGATAGTTGCTGGACATTATTGTCCTTGACACCAGAATTATTGACTGGTAATATTAATACTTCTATAAAAAGACATACATAAAGCTTTACAATAAATAGTTTCTGTGTGTTAAAATCGATGGATAATGTACTAAGCCTGATGTAAGATTTTGCTATCAGGTGACTAGCAACATAATGTTGAAGGAAAATGCAATTTGTTGGGCTAGTGTAGCAAAGGGGTGAGCGAGTGAGTGAGTGAGTAAGTGAGTGAGTGGTGTTTAAGGGCCCGTCGACAACTAGGCCATTAGGGCCCGGTGTAGCAAACGTAATCAGGATTCTGGTGAACTCAGTGGACAAGAATACCATTAATTGAATTCCAGAAAACTGACCCATTAATTGAATTCCAGAAAACTGACATTTAATCTGTGTTCACCTATCGCAGATGTAGCTTTAAGATGTGGCAACATTATGTAGGAAGGTTAGTGGATAGGTATAAGTATCCCAAACTAAAGTTAATAAAAGAGTGTGTATTTCTATAATTCGCATCTCTTCCCTTCGTGTTTGATTATCTTACACAAGTGTTTAGCTGATCGATTATCGGTAGCCGCAGCACTTAAAAACCGCGTTCAGATTTAGCAGTCACCGCTTAGGTTTTGTGCGGCTCATGGCAATGTACGCTTCGCATTATTATTACGGAAACAGTTTAGAACCGTAAAATACGGATACGTCAAAATTAGACCGACAAACTTTTAAACCAGAGAAATGGCTGGTGTCTGCGAGAGTACGGCAGAATAGGGCACGTCGATGCACTCTTTGTGTTAATTGCAATGGGCGTTCGTTCCAACATTTGCTTTGAATAGTAAGGCCGTGATTAACTGTAAACAATAGGATGTTTGTGTTTTGCTTATGCGTTCTGTGTTTGTTGAAATAAGAGTGTGTGCCGTACTAAGATAAATGCAATACAAATTTGCGATGCTGATTTTGCCGTAAATACTTAAATTGAGTGGGAGGCATTAACTCGTGTAGCGCTTAAACGAAGCACCGCATGAAAAAACTACACAAAAAAGTGTTTAAAATACTGTTATCTATCAGCTTCTAAAGTTTGTCGGTCTAATTTTGGGAAGTCCTGTATAGCAGAATCCTTCACAAATGGAAAATAAACCTTGTAACAGCGATTTCCTATGTTTAGTAATAATCTAAACCGGAAAACTGCGTATCGCAGAAACTGAATAATTTTATGGAATATTTTGCAGGAATAACTTAAGACAGATTGTATGTGTAGTGCATAGGAATGTGCTAAGCGCGACCGTACTTGTACCTGAGGTGTAAGAACCGTGTATGTTGATGCAGGATGCAAAGGAGATTGTGGAACGTTCTATCAAACGCCCAGAAAGGTCTATTTCAGTGCGAGCACCATCCACGAATGGGACGGCGGCAAGTGAAACAGTCGTTATATATCACAGTTTGTGGTTTTCGTTCCAGTAAATAATTCAGATGTTAGCTTACAAAAAAATCTGAACTTGATCTGCGCGATATGTCGATAGAATTGTGTGTCTATTAGGTTTACAGCCCATTAATATGCTTGGTTAAGTTCAGTCTTTGTTTATCACATATCACACTTTCAACTTCTGCATTCATTAAAACTCTCTGATGAGGAACATAGTGACTCAATCTACTGGCTCCAGAGTTTTAGATAGCATAGTGTTTTTTCTTCTTCGTATATTAGTCACAATCCGTTGATTTACTGATCACAAAATTAAATTAAAAAAGTTTACCGGAGTGACTACTACTATTTTGCAAGTGGAAAAAATAACATGCTAACTTCAAATACAAGTATAAAGGCGTTTATTGGCTTGAAAACCTTAAGAGAATGTTAAGCGAATTAAGTAGTTTGTTAGTGAAAGATTGCTTAAACATTTATAAGAGACAGTTCAGAGTTCTCTGACAATAAAAAAAAACATAATGCAGCAAGTGATAAAACTGCCTTTCAATTCCGCTTAGAAATCAGGAATTCATCCTTTCACTTACAGCAGATCTCTTGTGATTTTCTGCATTTATTTGTAGGGCCACGAATAAAACAAAAGGTGCATTAGATCATGTGTACCATCAGAGTCTAAAATGTAATGCTATAGTGCGAATTTGAAGTACAGATATCCAGATTTCCGTGCCGTTGCTCTAACCGATTCGGCTACCATCGGTACATGCTGAGCATAATTTTGTTTACAGACAGATCGAAATGGAGTCGTTTAAGTCTTCTGATTTCTCTTCACTGCGGCCTTAGTAGATCTATTGCAAATAATCTACTTCATAAATCCCAGTTTAGTTTATTTTTAAAATAGCCTATAATTTCCCTAGGTAGCGTTAAGGCGGTTTGTCCTGGATCTGAGAAAGCAGATTCCTGGTGCTATTTTGTTTACAGGTTATTTTGTTTGTGATTGCAACCAGAGGCGTGAGTGCAGCTTCAGATGCCACTGTATACCTAGAATTATTTACCGACCTACGAACTTGTTGCATTGGTGATGTCAGAAGGCCACAACTTCCTTATAAGGGAATGTTTCAGTTCCTTCACGAATACAGCACTCCGTGCCTGCCGAACATGATCTGTATGTTGTACTATTAAGAACATGTCTGACAAAACAAGAGGGATGCTATGGGTTTGAGTAAAATCAGCAACAACCCAGTGCATCCGAGAGCTTACAGATAGCACAACTTTAAGACTGCCGTATTTATCACAGACGCTAAAGCGCTAAATCAGAATGTTCAGCTTTCCCAATTAATTAGTTGGATGAAATACAAAGTTTAATGTAACAATTTGTTTTAGGATAGACGGAAGCCGTCCAGATTGCAGACCGTGTTGGCGGTACCCATTGGCTTCCTGCCCAAGAACACAAGCGGCGAAGAGTTCTGTTATTTGTTAATCATATCACGTGGTTTAAAAGCTTCTGCTGGTTCCTTTCTACAAGGATTAACCTTTATTCATGTTAATTTTAATTGGTAGTGGAACACACAAAACACTTCACTGTGCTGTGACCTGAATTTAACAAACTCTGAGCCTTGTAGTTCTTGATGCGACATAAGTTATGGTCGCAACTGTTTGAACTCTTTAAACTGCAGCACATACGCAGTAGGCAGTACTTTAAGAGTATAAACATGTGATATATATGAAGGTTAGTTATGGGCGCTCTGTAACTATGGTTCTCAGCGCACGATTCTATATTGGGTGTGTAAGGCCCTCAATTTTTATTAGAGGGGTTTTATCAGGCTTCAGGTTCTTTTACTTGCATAAACCCACGACGCGGCCCCACCAGCTTTACTTCCCTTCCGAAGGAAACCATGCAAGAAGTTTTTTAAGATCGAAAATGTCCGTCGCTCTGCGTCGGCGTTGAACCCCGACCTAGGGACCCGCGGACTGGAGGCTACCATGTTACTCCTAGAACACGCAGGACGACAAACATGGGTTATATGGAGAGCATGCTAAAAGCTTAGACATTTGGTAAACCGTGGCGCACACGGAGTCGAGCTGTCTTAGGAATGAATGCATGATTGAATAAGTGGCCAGGGAACGAAGGGGGCACTTTGACTCACCTCGCACCTCCCCCAGGAGGAACGACAGGAGGCTATAGGCCACAAGCAGACCGGCTGACAAGAGATGTGTAGCTATCCCTAACCATTCCAAGCTTGACGACTCGGTCACACCGGCGAGCTGCTCAATGGAGGCTTATTTTTGGCACACAACACACTTGAGGCAGCTCAGAGAAGGCTGCCATCTGGCAGGGGCGTGAAGAACTTTACAAGGAGCAAAAAACTGCGCCATCCTACTCCGACCGACGCTATACATCCCTTAAGTCTACGTGAAAAATTGCAAAATTGCCGGAAATGAGGAACAGGAAATTTGTGGCAGAAGAGAAACCAGCCCAACGTTCGTCTTGTCAGCCAGGCAAAACCGCGAAAAACCCATGGTGAGGAATCGAACCTAAAGACTTCCGAATGCAAGCCTCGCAGGTTACTAATTCGCCATTTCGATCGGCATTTTTGTATAGTCCTTCAAAGGAATTCCTCGATACGCTTTAACTAGATTCAAATCTGAATGAATATAACGTTAACAAATGAAAGTAAGAACATATACTTTTCAAGTATATCCTAAAATATACACCGAGAACATTATTAGCATTATCACATTTCCCTACAGCACAGTCAGCTGAAATAATCCTATGGCATATTTACGCGCGCTTTTTAACTTAATGCATCATTAAAATGCCGCAGTTTCTATTCTGATTTTCTTTTGCATTTCGCACACATATATTGCACAGTGGTTTCTGCACGATCGTGTGTTGGATTATTTTAAATGAATTATTAATTAAAAAGAAAAGACAAAGCGTTTCTCATGGATCCGTCATCGCCTCATTCGATTTCCGGTAACGCATTGCTGCCGGTTCAACAATTATGACTGAGTTAGAAATGTGTAGTTACTGAATATCAAAAGAGATGTACTTTAAGGCTTATTTTAGTTGCGGCCCTAGTGCATATTGTACCTGACACAAAATTTAATGGCGGGTGGCTGGAGTAGCTGGTCAACACAATATCCAATCTTAGGCTACCCACGCCTTGCGGTGTTGTACAGTTAGAAACACTGTGAAATCGCGCTGTAAAGGCAGTGGTGTAAATATCATTTGTCCCCACAAAATGTATTTGCATAACAGGTCAGCTGTTAGCCGCCATTAAATTTTGTGTCGGCTATACCTGCACCAAATTTCTGTTGGTATGTATGGGTTTACTTGGGAACAAATTCATGTGTTGGAGTACTAAATTTGCTTCTTCTCTAAATATGATTGAGGAGGCTTAGAAAGAACTGTCTCTCTTCTGCATGGGTGTTTCTTATAACACGTCTAAAACACAGCAGAGAGTCCAGGATATAGCGCACTGCAAGGCATTAGGATGTTAGTTCCATATAACGACACTAAAGAACTAATCTTGAGGAATGGATGTTCTGTTCAGAACTTCTGGACAGACTGATATGACAGTGTTTTCCCTTCCTTCGAAACGGATGCTCACTCATCTCGTCTGCTGGTTTTCAATTTCCGTGAATTTAGTTTCGTCTCATGAACCACCCTTTTCTTTGTTATCAAGTCATTTCAAACTTCTTCCATCCAATTTATTATCAAATATTTGCTTAAGCATTCTTCATCATTCTAGACATACCCACTATTCTGCTGTTTAAATATTTGCTTCCGAATATCTGCCACGACATTGAAAAGCTTCTGAATTTCACTGCTGTATAATCTAGACATGTTATTTTAATGCACTGTGCTAGTTAAAGCTTAGACAATACTCTTGCACATGTATTCCAGATGATTTAAATTAGGTGCAGTATGAGAATTAAAAACTAAGACACAAAACCGTAAGTGATTATTGCCTTCATCAATAAAAGAAAACTCTGTACAGACGTGCTCGGCAATGAAGTTTAAAATATATACTTCAGTGGGTACATAAATGTATCATCTTTACAAATTTTATCACAATTTGGCTTCCATTTGTGTCACCGATTTCCTTAACCCATTTATAGGACAAATCTATGTTCGTTGTCCTATGTACCTAACTTTCCAGAATAAAAGTTTGAAGAAATGAAAACAGTGTGATGTGAAATGTCCACCCTTCATAAAAATATGTAAAGATTTAACTTTTATATTTTTTATAAATTGAATATAGTTATTTACAATCAAATACTGAATTCTATGTATTATCAAGCCTTTTCTTGAAGGAGAAAAAAAAAAAGCTATCTAAGAAAATTAAAAGCATTATAATCATGTATTACATTTCTAAACTCCTAAATGGAAAACTATACTAATTTTTATTCCTTGAGCCATTTTGAAAGAACATATATTTAACATCTGAAAGAAGTAGAACAAAATTTGCGCTATCCGGCTCTGTTTTAAGTGGAATTAGCTCAAAAAGGGAGATCACGAGAAAATAAAAATTTAAAATTTCCCGACCTTGCTGCCCGTGTCCATTTAAAATTTTCTCTTGAGTATTTAAATAGCCAGAATAGTTGGAATAGCACTTGGGGCTTGATTTTACAATGCTTTATATTACAGTGAACGTATTTATTTAACGGTTTTTGCTGGTTTTTTTTATCGATTTTGTCGGAAATCAAAGTCATGCAAATCTTAGTACAAACGCACAATTTCCTTCTCGTTGCTAACACAGTTTTTAGTCTCATCTACTGTTACAATTCACAGTATTTCTTCCGATAACCTTTGTCAGTCTTTCACTGTCTTTCTCCAGTTTCACTGTCTCATGTCTTTACTATTACGCTACAGTCACTCGACGACAGATACATACTCGCTGACAGGCTGGCCGACTCACTCTCGTAACTAAAGCCTACTGTACACAACTTAAACAACTATCATTCACTCAAGTCTAAAAACTGACACCAACTAAAAGAAGCTGCTCACTGTCTGTCCTATTTATACTGGAGCCGGCATGGCGTAACCTCTCTTTCCACTGCACGTGTGCATGACTCGGCAAAGAAGTAGCCAGAAGTTTCTGGTGTTATCGCTGTTCAATCATATACACACAGACGCTAGTTGTCCTGTAGCCCCGGACCTCCTCCACGCCTGGCCGTCATTATTAAGGTCACGCATACACACAACCGCTCGTCGTATCGAAGGTCACCCGGCGCCCTCTTGCCCGTATATTGTTGAACGATCCAGTGTTACAATATTTTATTCAAATGGGAAAACGCTGCATAACAGCGAGTTCTTATAAAACATAAGTATGCTAGCATGTGTTTTTTCTACAGTTGGATACCTCTTCTGTCTCACCCTGTGGCTGAAACTGCGAAGTCATTAGCACAAATAAGTATCTCAGTTAATACACACGTATAGTAAATGAACAGAAAAACATGTTAATCATGGATTGCAAGGCTGCAAGGTTGCAAGGCTGGCCCCGTGATGCAGTTGGTAGAACACCTGCCTGCTGTGCAAGGGGTGCCGGGTTCGATTCCAGCCAGGATTATTCCTCATCCTTCCCTGAGTCTGGAAGTGTAATGGCTGCGCCGTGGCTGAGTGGTTAGACCGCTCACCTACCACCTAGGCGGGACCCGCATGTGGTATTCGTGGTGGAAGAAGCGGCGCCTGGGCGGATTTCCTCCGGGTTCTCGTGTTTCCCCGCCATTCATTCTCCAATTGTTCCATTATCACCCTTCCAATCATCCATTTCGCCTGCGTTTCATATCATCCTCTTCCTCACTATCATACCTGGTGCTTGGCTGACCACCTGCTTCCAGGTCTGACCCTAGACTGACTTGTAAGTCCTAGAGGGTGTAAGTCCTACATAAGGGGAGGGTAATCAGGGAAAGAAAGAAAGAATTTTGCAAACCCATAATTTTCGTTTCTCGTTGCCGATAGAAAACTTTGCATCCAAATGGTTTACTTTCTCGGAGCTACAAGAACACATCTACCTAAGTTATCACCATTTTCCTCAATTTCAGAGCTCGTTATGACTTGGAAACTAAAGTTCAGTGAACAATTAAGGTTGTGCTGGCACTAAAAGTGATGTCTTCAATCTTTGTAGACATCATGATGGGAGAGAGCGGTTTTAGTGAAATCCTTGACTTTCTGCGCGTGGATTGGAAGTGAGGAACTCAGCATATCCTACTATGATAAATGATTAATTGAACTCATTTTTCTTACTCGTAACACCGCGCGTACTAGGTGTTTCTTATCTTCATTTATACGCCAAATTTCAGCAAAATGCAGAGGTGGTTTACGAATCTCCAAATTAATTCATCTCGGCTACAGTGTGACAGAAATAGCAAGTCAGCTTTTCTTGCACCTTACTCGCTTTTCCGCTTCAATAATTTGACGATAATTTATTGGATTTGACACTTTTTGCCACATCTCCCATTCTGCTGCAGTGGTTGTCCTGTATGTGTTGGAACAGATACTTGGAATTGTGCTGGCGAGCAGCAGTACTTACTACCACAGTAGTGCAAGTCCCGGTTGAGAAAGAAAACTTTCAGCTGTCCCAAAAGCAGCAACTGTCAAATAGATGAACGCTAAAAGATATTTTACAAATGATCATATAAGCAAAGATAATACAATAGGGCAAAATATCCTTATCATAAATAATGCCATGAGTGATAGTCAAATTATCGATACATTTTCGAGTCACGAAGTGGCGAGAGAATTTATCCAGAGAATTTGACTACCACGAATTGCATTTATTAAGACTATTTCATGAATTAAAGGATGACATAGCCGATGAACTGTTATTTAAATGATGTATTGTAGCTATAAACCTCTTACCGGAAACATGTAACATGAATACATACGTCAGCGTCCATTGGTACGGCCTAAAACATTCTGATGTTGATGCTCCAATTTTTTAAGATGTTGGTAATGTCAGTAGTCGGAGTATATGCTGTTAATTTATAATTTCGTTCAATACAAAATTTGTCAATCTGATTGCAAACATATTTCCCGTTGTTTTCTGAGGTTTCCCTCTTCGAATTATTTCATCTATGTGAGCATAAAATGGTTTACCGAAGCTAGACTCAGCCATTTTTGACATTTGAATAACGGCTCCGTCGCGTCATCTTACGTCAGCTGTTTCTCTAACCTGATCATAACATAAGAAAACAGAGGAGTTGATAACCAAAATTCAGAGGAGGTGATAATGGAACATTTTTCACGTATGAAGGCTGTCATTGGTTGAAATTTCAAATTTTTATGCACATGATTGGTTGATGGCAACAAAGTCCCGTATGAGTGGAATAGTCACTGAAATAAAATCCCACTCTTGGTTTAAAAAAAAAAAAAAAAAAAAAAAAAAAAAAAAAAAAAAAAAAAAGAGGAAAATTATCTTTTTGTGGGAGAGCGGAAAAATTATTACAGGTATGGCTCCTCTTGTTTTAAACATAGGCTAAACGGCGATATTATGTTGAATATAAATGATTTTATACATTTAAGAGCAAAAACTGTAATACTGTATATAACATTGGTTGAGATAGAAGTTATTGTAAAACTTAGCAAAATGGCCGGGTATGGTTGCTCTTACCAGAAGCCCAGTAGGTCCAGTTGATGATACATTGTACCTGCCAAGGTAACACAAGATGATAGGTACTTCAACCTGTTCATTATCACTGCTGAGTCGATGATATATCCCGAGAATGAGCCTATTGGGATAGCGAGTATGTCAATCCGCCGAGAGCAGCGGTCGTGAGATACTCCATATACTTCTTCAAATGCTTCACTTTGAAGGCCTCAGCAATACTGGATCTTATTTATGGTACCGACAATTCCGCAGTGTCTCTGCGAAAGGATAGGTGTCCAAGGATTGCCAGAGTGGTTACCGTCTCGGGACCTCCCTAGTATAGTACACAGCGGACAAATACGGGCAGCCATTTTGAATGCAGTTTTCCTTCACTACTGGTAGGCGTAGAGCCGGCTCTTCCAAGCATGAGTACACGCGAGTACACAGCAGAGTTGCGCGGAGCACGGCTGTAGAGGGGGTGGCAGCCAACACTTCACTGGGCAAACCTCACTCATTCCCTGTCGCAGGTGTCCGCCAGTAACCACCGCGCTGTTACGGCAGCTTACCCCAGAGCAGAGCTGTGCGACGTGTTGCAGATTTACTCGAGCAACTCGGGTGGAACACAGTGCTGTAGAGGTTATTGGATCCATTTATTAGCTGCGGTATTTTGCTTGTATAGTACAGCCGCTTTACTTTCCTGAGAGAGGGTACAACGGGATTGAAAGTCATGCTCTCTGCTCATTATCTTGTTGGTTCATTTGGAATGTTCTCAAGTTCGATTTTCTGCAGCAATGGTATTGAAAGGATGTATTGCAATGATTTGTTACATTGTAACAGTAATGCCTGTAGCTCAGGGAACAACTATGGGTACGTGATAGATGGTACAGCACTGACAGTAACCGTAACAGTATCCTATAGGACTTCGTTGAGTGAAGTAAACAACCGGCAGAAGGCAATTCTCTTAGAATAATAAGAGAGACTAAAGAGAAGGAAGCAAAATAAACTATCTTTGGTGGTCCATTTGTGGTTTACTGGTGTTGTAAAACATCTGTGTTAGGGAGAACTTTTCGCTTTATATTGAAAAGAAGCGTTCTGGAAAGCTAAGGTAAGTCGGCGGCCTTAACCCTGCTGTTCTGTTCGGGTCTATATGACCCGAAATGAATCTAAATTTAGTTTCTAAGTTGCTAATTTCCAATATATATTTAAAAAATTTGGTGACTTTGTCTGGAAATGCAAGAAAAACATGTATATAAAAGCATTTTAATATACTCCAATTACTTTGTTCGTGAAATGTAAGAGTTACGTATGTAACGTTCGGGTCATTATGACCCGACATAAATATCACTATTCTTATGTCAATACTTACATTGGTATTGAAGTGCTGAACATGTAGTAATGTATGAGAACAACATATCCCATTCTATCAATAATGAGGGATTATAACAATGGGCTTGATTGTCGTTTTTTTCTGGGAAAGAAGTAGCAGTTCTCGACAATTGTATGCTATGTTGTTTTTGCTCAGTTTGGATTGTGACACCCTGGCAGTTAGACCATTACCTGATGCTGTATTGGAGGAATTAGTAAAATATACATCAACACATGAACAATCATCAGTTTCGGAGTTCGAAGTTGTCGGTACTGAACACGAAAGTGAGTGTTCTGATTGTAGCTACGAGAGTCCACAGACTGTACAAACAGATGTAAAGAATTATTTCTAAAAATGGGAATATAGAATGGCATTTGAATCCACCAGCACAAATTGGCCGCCTCTCAGCTTCGAATATAATCAAGAGTACACTAGGAATTACAAGGTATGGAGTCACCAGAATAAGTGATACAAAAAGTTCATTTGAAACAGTACTTTTTTCAGCACTTCAAAATAAAATAATTGAGATGACAAACATCGAGGGGCAGAGGGTTTGTGGTCAACAGTGGAGTAATATTGATTATTCTGTTTTTCAAGCATACTTACGACTTTTATTACTTGAGGGTGTATATCGATCTCATGGGGAATCTACAAAAAGGTTGTGAGATAAGGATACTGGGCAAAACATATTTCGAGCAACTATGATAAACTTGCAGCAATTCGTAGTATTTGGGAAAAATGGGTAGAAATGCTTCCTAAACTGTATAATCCAGGAGAAAATGTGACTGTAGACGAGCAGTTAGTAGCATTTAGAGGCCGCTGTCCATTCAAGCAGTATATCCCAAGTAAACCAGCAAAATATAGAATCAAAATATGGACCCTGTGTGACAGCAAATCTTCATATGTATTGAAAGCCCAAATTTATACCGGAAAGTAGAGCGGAGCTGCACCAGAAAAACACCAGGGAATGAGAGTGGTAGCTGATCTCACTGCTGAGCTTCGAGGGCAGAATATCACACGTGACAATTTTTTTACATCATACAACTTGGTGCAACTACTTTTGAAATTGGACTATAATTGAACAAAAGCGGTGGTAGACACGCTTGCTCAGCTAACAGGTACATATATACATGCAAACGAAAAACCAATAGGTAGCCCATGATAGTATTTTACAATATGCTTGATGTTTCTGCTTATAATGCAGAAAATACTGTGGATTTCAGTTGACCCTACTTGGAATGCAAGGAAATTGACCAGAAGAACAATATTTTTGGAAGAACTTTGAAAATCACTGGCAAGACAGCACATTCAATCAAGAACAAGTTTCCCAAGAACAGAAGATTCTTTGAAAATGGTCAGATGCGTCCAAAATCCTGAAAACATGGTTAGCGTATCAAAATCAGCAACAACAAAAACTGTGAAACGTGCTCGTTCTTAGTTCTGTCCATCAAGCAATAATAATAAAACAAACATATTGTGTGGAAAATGTAATAAACGTATCTGTAAAACACATACAACATATTTGCGCCCAAACTGTCGTAAGAAGAAAAACAGCTAATGGAAGATAAAAGCTGCATTGCTTTCAAAGTAAATGTTTGCACTGAAAACTGCCTATGCTTTCAAATTTGTATTAGGTACTGTTTTATTAGAGATGTTCTTTAATTGGTATTTAATAAAGTGTGCATCATCATCATCATCATCATTATCATTATTGTTATCTACAAAGCACGGCAAGAGAAAATTAATGTCAATTGTTACCAGCTGTCCAAAAGCGCATGTATTTGAAGTTTTCTACAGCATTTTGACACGTCGGGTCATATTGACCCGAACAGTACATTTGTCAAGTAATATTGAACAGAACAGCAGGGAGACAACCAACATTCCTTCGCATAATGGGATAGCCGTAAACTTCTAAGCATATTTTTATTAATAGCTAGCACAGCCGCGCTAGCATTAAAGTTGAGAGTAAAAAGTCCAATACCAAAAACAAATACAGGATAGTAGGCCTTTTCTATGAGGATGTTGAGACTGGAAGTACTACTTTGAAAGGAGCGATTATCTAAACAATAATTAATATTTTAGACTTCTGCGCATACACTGACCTAAGAGTGGAGTGTTCATCTCCACTTTTAAACATTCTAGAAGCCAAATTAATGAAGAAGGTATTGTTAATTAACTGTTCAGGCCTCTTTGCAGTTAATATAACTTATTGCAAATTGTACCGATTCTTCTACTTTTTCGTATGTAATGTTTATCTAATAGATTTATATACATTTATTGGAACAGTTGCGATACAGCACCTGATGTTACTGACATAAGTATAGGAATCTGACAGAGGAGTCAATTTGTGAAGTCGATAAAGCTGAGGATTCTGGGGAACTTCCAAAAGTTGGTAATTACTGGTTTGGGAATGTTTTTGCTCCGTTAGATGAAAACCTGTTTTCGCAGAAATTTCAACTATAAAAATGCGATGTGTTGCATCCATATGGCCTTTCCTACTCCTGTACTAACCATTCTTACAAACTCGTAGTCCTGTAGCTTCTTCGTGTTAGCTGAGATAAACATTTGCAGAAATTATCTTATTGCTTATTTCCTTGTAGGTAGTACAAGTGGAATATGGGAATACAGTAGTCAAATCTTCTAAAACTTTCAGATTTCATTCTCTTTGCACGGCTAAGATATAAAAAATGAATAACGATCTTTAATTTGACGAAAATTTAAGTATTCCAAGTTTCACATTCAAAATTCACATTGTGTTTTAACGAGATCTACGTTTTTGTATATTAAGATTTGATCTATATCTTATGGATTTACGAGTTATTCAGAAGTCATCAAGAGTAAACAGGAATACATAGACTACAGCCAGAAAATTCAAAATATACATTTCATTTATCATAAAAATATCTTAAACAATAGCATTTCGGTCAAAATCTTAACCATTTTCGAGAAAATCTAAATTTTCCATGTAAAGGGTTGTTTGGTGTGGAGGGATTTTCTTCAAAATCTTCCTGTCGCAGCCTTAAGGTACATTAAATAACAACTTCGAACTTGACACCATGTCAAAATAAGAGTGTTAACAGGGGTTGAAGTAACTCCGAGAATTTAACGAGGTGATAAGCTTATTAAGGTAATGCATGTCAAGGAAATTTGAGAATGGATTTCCAGGTATCATTAGCAGTTAATTGTGGTTCAAGAATTCTTGGACATTGACTCAGAATAAGATTTAGTGCGTGCCAGTTGAAGACAGTTGAGCGTGAAGAGAATATGTTCTAATTAGATGTTAGATATACTAACAGGAAGGCAGTAAATTATATGAGAGTAGTAAGTTTTTATAAAGTGAGCTGTCCTAGCTCCAGGATCATCGAAGAGGAAGCTACCACAGTACATTCAACTGACTGACGCTGAAGAAGAAATTACCACAGTGCATTCAACTGACTGACACTGAAGAAGAAATTATCACAGTGTATTTCACTGACTGACTTTTAAGAGGATGACTTACCAAGCTGTGGAATATATTGTTAACCATTGCATGAATTGAAGGGCTGAAAACCATAGTGGGCCATCTCCATGCGCGGTCGAAAGTGAGCTATTGCCATCTATTGGTATGTTTTATGGTTATACATCGTATATTTTCCAAGGGTAGGTTATGTTAATAACATGTTGCGACATTATGCTATAAATGTTTCAATACATTGCGAAATAAACTTTGATCTTATTTCTCACTCTCTCTCTTTTTTTTTTCTTTTTAGAAATGGCAGTTGGCCCACTATGGTTGTCAGTCCTTAAATTGTTAGTTGTCACTTCATACATCACTCGTATCTTATTCACACATGTTGGAGTAGTGAACACATTTGTTAGTGGAGTCAATTTGATCAACTATATACATTGTTTGATAGCTCCATTAGTTTATTTTTATCAATGGTTTGTATAGTATATTTGCGGATCGGCGGAAATAAATTTAAACAAAAGAATCATCGTGGGAGAATTATGGCAGCGTGATACGTTTAGGCAATTATTGCAACTGGAAACAATCTGATTACAAATACGCAATTCAGTAGCAGAAACACAGATTGACAATAACATAACTGCATATATTTAGTCAACAAATTAAAACGAAAAATTTGAAAATTTACAGAAGGTGGGCATAATGTAATGCAAGGGTAAAAGCATCCAGAAATAAAGCCCAAATTTTTCTCAGGTCGCTACTGTAGCAATGGTGCAAGCAGGCGTTAGTATATGTGATTAAAACTGCTGCCAAACCATAAACTAATGAGCGAAGGCCTCACTGAATACTGAACTCCCGCATGGTGATAGGTTCAAATTCATGTTATAAAACGCAGGTAAATATATTCAAACTAATTGACTGTGTAATTTTTCGAAACCCTGCTGTTGTCTGAGTTGAGTGCGCCAGGAAAAAAATTCATGATCGGCAGACTCTTACTCGACAGGTGGTTTTCACGATGAGTTCAAAGAAAAACTTAATGCTGTGGTCCATAGCTCAACTTCAGTAATCATCTCGAGATTCGACAATAGTGCCTACTTGTAACTGAAAATCGAACAAAAACTACACAAAATTGAATACATAAAATACTCTTTCTATTAAAATTCTGCTCGGAATCCCGCAAATGTGGTTCAGTATGTAAAATATGAACTGAAATTCCAAGTCAAGTCCTCCAAATGTCTTGCACATTTACCACATGTGGCCATATAAGGCAGTGCATGACTGTCTGTAATAACCTCTAATCACTTTGATATTGTTATTTGTTGCACAAAGTTGAAACTTGCGAAATGCATATATCGGAGAGATTAATACATATTCCTCTTAACCTGATCAGTTACATTTTGTATTTCAGTGGGCGACAAAAGTGTTCGAACTTTGGAATACCATTGACTCACCGTTGATAAAGGTGGGGTATTTGTTGTCATGCTTACACAAATTCCCGTATGCTTTTCAAAATAAAGAACTACCATAAAATCGTTGATTTTGTAGTTGTAGAAGATGCTTTAGTCCAGTGATAACTAAACGTGTTCGAGTTTTTGGGAAACTGCAACAAAGAGTTAGCTCTGTGTCTCCCTTGTGAATATAGCTCACAAAGCCTTTAGACCTTGAACTCTCTAATGCCAGAAATAAGTACTACTCGAAATTAAATTAAATAGAAATTAGAATCCGGATCCTGAGCTTAGTACTGGAATCTTCAGCCACACATAGAAAGGGAAATAAAGGATCCAACATTTGCTTGATGGAATAGGACGTATTGCTTGTATGTTTCTTGACTATTTGATTTCTTAAATATTTCCATCATTCAGCTGTAGGTTGGGAATTACATCCTCGGCATGTATAGGTAAACCAGGAGCTCCAAATTTTGTTGGATTCCCTACATATCATTTCATTCTCGCTCTGTCTTCTTATTTCCAGACAATGCACTCCACGCTTATCCTGTTGCGTCCTGTTCTGGCCTTAGAGATCCTCAACAATCCATAATTTAAAATTGTTTTTTGTGTAAACATGAATCAGTGCTCCCCAGGATTACTAAGTGCATGGCTTCCATAAGAAAATGAAATTGGTATGATGCAAATTATCAATGTTAAGCACTAAGGAGTTAAGTCATTCAGACTGTGGCACGTTACTGTTAATAAGTAAATATGTAACTATTCTTCTTTAGAAGATAATGCTACTGATCCGTGTTTCGCTTACAGGTGGAGAAGGCACTTAAACAGCGGTAATCTTCACCTGTTACCGGATATTGTTATAGAGGGTTACACATCCTTCCGTCGACAATGCCCTAATTTCTGGAGCTTTCAACGGAGCTGGTAAGCCCGTGGGCCATTCTGGTAGTTAATACGGAGATAATTCACCATAGCGAGGGGATGTTGCTCATATTCCGGCTAATTTGAGCAAGTCACCACGCACTGGTTGTGAGGATGGTGCACCGTATCGATCCGTGGGGTCGAGGAGGAAGCTGGAAGCGAGGGATTGCAGTTCTTGTGTCAGCCTTCCCTCTCTTTCTCTCTCTGGAGTACTTCTTGCTTTGCAACATTGTCGTTTTGTTCTCCACAAGACAAATACACTGCCCAAAACCCGCCACTTTTTTCTTCTACTCTTCATAACAAGACGTACAAATATATACCTAGCTTGTCCTAAAGACCTTCCTCATACATTTAAAATGCACGACTCGTTGTTTCGGCCTCGACAATTCTAAAGACTGCTGGCTTGAATACTTGAATTACTCTGTGATATTTTTCTTCTTTCTCTGAAGTTTCTTTACTGGATAAGAGGGGATTAAAGTAAATACTTCAGGACATTATTCCCGCGGTTCCTTCCTCCACCATTCGTACCCGAGGGGCATCAACATTGCGGAATTTGCACGTGTTTTCTTCTCTGTTGTGTCCTGAAGGTGCAAAGTTTAAGTTTAGCTAGGTTTACTGGAATGCTTGTCAACACTGCATTTCATTTCGTTTAGTAATCATACTTTTGCCTAGCCTTTATTGTTGCACTGCAGAGGCATAGGAAACTGTTGATCATGGCATGACAAGATGCAGTTCCAATGTTAGGATGACACCACTACGTTGAAGCCTCATGACTTCCATAAAACATCTTAAGCTGCTCCATCGCGCTGTCTTGCTAAACTATGTAGGTTAATTGAGAGCTTAATACAGTGATTGATGTTACTTTTTCTTCCCACAGTGTGCTCGGATGCAGGCTGGCTTGGTCAGCTGGAGCCTACAGTTACTCCTGCATTAAGGGGAGACATATACAGGGGAAAGAGAAATACGTATTTATAGCATACGTTTAGTTGAATGGTTATAATATACGCGTGGTGCGTGTGTTTTAATGAATTCCATAACTAGAAATAACTTCCAGGGTGATGACACGCTTTCTGCTGAAAGTTTCTCATCCAGACGTTTCATCCACAATCAAATTACGATAGACATCCGCAGTGGCGCGGTTGAAGGCTTCTCGTTGAAGGTCCAGCTTCGAGTCATCTTCCAGCAACCACGGCTTATCAGCCAGTATTGAATTCTAGTTATAATTTTTACTTCGGGCTTGAAAGCTTAAGCTTACTTATGTTAAGGGCATGTGGAAAATATACCACAGGCGACGAACCTGAGAATTACTGACATATAAAAGTAGCATCTAGGGGCACTTAAATTACATAATTTTGGTCTGTGATTCTTGGTTAGAGAAAGGCAGCACTCAACTGTTTGCTGCAGCGAGCTATTAGTGTAACCGAAGCACTCGCTTGAATACTTCTTTTGTGAACGTTGCTTCTTGGTTTGCTTATTCTCTCGTTTACAAGAGCTTCATAAACCAGTTTTTGTGTGTTCTTTCAGTAATCTAATATTTCCTGCCCTCGGTAGAGTATTGTGTATTGCAAATAAAAACAACATAACGAAGTTGTTAAAGGAAAAATATCCAACCTGATCATTTTGTAGCTGATGGTTCCGCTAATGAAATTTATCATCCTCGTAATTTCAAAACAGATCAGTTCCGTGATTGCTGTCAGGAACGCAATTTTTAACATTTGTTGACACGGGCCAAAGGTCTGTGCACGTACTTTTAAAAGCAAAGATTTTCACTTTTAAGTTCACCTTCGGTAAGGGTAGTGATATTATATAAAAAAACGAGTAGGGTGAGACTGTGGGCGAAACTTTAAGAAACACTTTTCCGATGGGGAAAAATGCGAAGCTGGTCTGGAATTATGGCGGCAGCAGGCACTTAGGGCTCCAAGATAGAGCGAGAACACGCTTCTAAAAGGGTTCTGCTTTTTGCGCACGGAAAATCCTCTTACTGTTATGCGTTCGAGCGTGGTTAGCACGACCCAAGTGTTCATTACTGCCGCGCCATGTTCATTTCGTTTATGTACAACCTTTCGCCGCTCATTATTTATACAGCAGGACTCCAGGTAGAAGAATTGACTGAAGTGCGACAAACATTCCAGGAGAAGAAAACTCGAGAACGTGCATGAAATTCTCTGGGGGAAAACAAAAGCATGAATTTAAGCCTGTCTGGAAGGTAATGCGTTAACCTCTTTGTTCGGGTTCGCTGTACTGAAACTGCTTAACCCTGAAGTGGTAATGGGGGGATCCATCAAATCAGAACTGTCATATTTTTAAAAGCTACATCCCCACTTTAGGTTTCACTGTTGTCAGTTCTCCTCTAAGCCAACATAGGCTTTCCTTAGTTGTGAAACATTCATTTGCTATTCTATGGGATTATTCAATTATTTATGCCACTAAACTACCTTGAAAAAGTTATAATGGTAGAAATCCAGATGTTTATACATTCCTGCTGGGTTGGGTTGAAGGCAAAATTTCACTCTTAGAATACGTTACTTAATATCGCCTAGAATACTTAGGACCTGAGGATTTAAATAATTTAGCTTCAGTAGCATGCATTTAAACTAAATTATCGATGAATAAGTAGTTTGTTACAAGAGTAATTAGTATAACGTAGTTGGTCTAAGAATTGCCCTATGATCCCACAAGCTGCCAATTATTTGGCCATGTCTTAGGTTCTGTCTGCGAATTGCCGCTTTACAGTTGATTTATGTCAATGCAATTCTAATAGGTAACTTCAAAACTGAAAACATCTTATGAAAGAGCTGCCAGAAGCCAGTGTTTAGGTGGAACAGCGGCGGGCCAGATTGGCGATTGGAGTGAAAAGCAGACCATCATACGTTCATGACACAAAGAGGACAGGGATCCCAATGGACCATCCGTATTTAATACCTACAGAAATATCCAATGTTGTTTATTGCAATACATGTGAAGTAGTTTGGCGCAAACGTTCCTCTCCGTCGAAGACGTCGCCTTTAAGACCTATAAGATCTCGTGTTTGGTGTCCGGACTAGCTCTAGCAAAAGGTCCTAATCTACAGGGTATGCGTGAGTTATGGTAGGAATGGAACCAAACGAAGAATTAACCAACATTTAACTTTATTTGC
This sequence comes from Tenodera sinensis, assembly GCA_030765045.1. Lineage (NCBI taxonomy): Eukaryota > Metazoa > Arthropoda > Insecta > Mantodea > Mantidae > Tenodera > Tenodera sinensis. The sequence goes on from CM060964.1 coordinate 28,459,072, forward strand.
AAATTTCCAGATTTGTAGGGAACTGCCGACGATATTTAAATAGAATGTAACTTTGTAACTTCAACTACAACGTTATAACACTTTAACTTTGTCACCCTTTAGCAACCGCCGAATTATGTATACGTGCTAGCTTACGTACAACTCAGAAATTGCACGTGTACTCTCGGCTCGATTCAAGACGAGTGTGTGTTGCGTTGCATTTGTTTCGCGTGGGCGACACGAAGGAAGCGATTTCCATTGGCTGACTTTAGAGCACGTCATGGTAAGATAGGAATCAGCCCGCGGAATCACTATGGCTTCGTACTAACAACAATTGTAACCTTACCACTCATTTAAATCTGCCTAGGCTTTCATTCTTGAGACTTTAACATATTCAGCCTTATTACGTCTTCCCTTTAACTATCGATTAGAATCTTCTTTTGTTTCTTTCTATTATCAAATATATATATATATACATTCTAATTTAGGTTTCAAGTTTAGCTACGAAGTTTTAGTTGAACAGTGTTAAGTCAGAGATATATCAGTAATTATTCAACATCAACATCATTCAATTCAACATAAATCAACATCAATGGACTTTATTGTTACTCCAATAGCTCTAATAAAGAACATGCTAAAAAGGCTTGTGAAAAGGAAAATATGTAGCAATTGCAACAATCATAGTCGAAGTTGACTTCTTAAGTGATATTTTCTTTGTACGATGTCGGTGCGGAATGGTCGCACACCGTAGGCTATTATCAAACGGAAATTGCATATCACTGAATATTTCCAAGGGTGTTGAGAATGCGTTGCATTGAAAAGGAAACAAGTTTTACACCGCCACTGATGCAAACATCACCAATACAAATGTGGAAGGTGATGCTGAAAGCCAGAGGAGTTAATGAGCAATTAGGGATCAATGTTTCTTCACGTGAAAGCATGTGCAGCGGTAGGATTTCACTTAAATACCTACTTCCCTCGGTTAACATCGCCCGGATCCCTCTACGCACCAAACAAATATTAACACAGCGTAGCTCGGGAGCTTATTGTAACTTAAATACTTTGGGAGAGATTCTGCTAGACACACAGCAGTCCTTCATTATACAAGCTCCGTTCATAGGGCAGATGCTCTCCGTGCCCTTCGCCGTGTGGTCACCAGAAGCTTAAAGCACGCAGTCTTCATGAAATTATCGCAAACTGTGAGACTAAGGCTATGTGTACTTCCTCCTCCTACTCCCTCCTCCTCCACTTTCTTCTTCTTCTTGTTTTTCCTCTTCTTGTTCTTGTTCTTCTTGTTCTTCTTCTTCTTCCTCTTCCTCCTCTTCTTGTTCTTCCTCCTCTTCTTGTTCTTTCTCCTCCTCTTCTTGTTCTTCCTTCTCTTCTTGTTCTTCCTCCTCCTCTTCTTCTTCTTGTTCTTCTTCTTGTGCTTCCTCCTCTTCTTCTTGTTCTTCCTCCACTTCTTGTTCTTGTTCTTCTTGTTCTTCCTCCTCTTCTTCTTCTTCTTGTTCTTCCGCCTCCTCTTCTTCTTGTTCTTCCTCCACTTCTTGTTCTTCCTCCTCTTCTTCTTGTTCTTCTTGTTCTTCCTCCTCTTCTTCTTCTTGTTCTTCCTCCTCTTCTTCTTCTTCTTGTTCTTCCGCCTCCTCTTCTTGTTCTTCCTCCTCCTCCTTCTTCTCCTTCTCGTGGGGGCGGTGGTGGTGGTGTTGTTGACGTTGGTGCTGCTTTGCCTCACCTGCTAACTAACCCCACGGCCCAACAGCCCTATCCGGGCCAAGGCCTGCCGCCCAGCCGCTGCGTCCCCCACCTTGCGCACTACAGGCGTCATGAGTGGAGTGGAGTACTGGAGGGTGGTGCGTGGTCAGCGCTCCGATCCCTGCAGGCCTGTTATGCGGTCTTCACGACCAGGGGCCACTACTTCTTTATTCAAGTAGCTCCTCAATTGCTCCCTCAGGGACCTAATGAGGCGGAGTGCACCCCGGATCAGACCTCCCAGCGGGGAAAAATCCCAATCGAACCCGGGTCCCCCGTGCCAAAAGCAGGTGCGCTACCACTGCGCTACGGGGCGGTCTTCCCTCACGTGCTACGATTGCCAAAATTCCCTTTCTTTTTAGAATATTGTAACACAATATAACAATGCAGTGAGAAAAAGATTTAGTACGAGGGTATTTAAAGGTAATGCTAGAGCAAATTTATGGGGGTATTTAAAGGTAATGTTAGAGCAAATTTATGGGGAATGGTAAAGCCTTGGCCAACGGCTGTACTTCTCGTTTTCTCAGATGTTGTATATTGTTTTGTAGTGTTTAACGCCCGCTTTTACTACTGCGGCACCGCAGGCGATGACACTGATGATACATGAAATGAAGATGGGGTACCGGTGGAATGAGATAGTGGGGCGAACCGGAGAACCCGGAGAGAAACCCGCCCCAGCGCCGCTTCGTCCTCCACAAATCCCACATACCAGGAGCTGTTTGATACAGATGTACATATGATCAATTATATAACGGGTTAGTTTATACTTTCCGTAGACCTTGATACTTACTGTGAAATAATATTTAAAAGGGAAGCAGTACTAAATATGCTCAATATTAACGAATTGTATTCAACAACTATTTAAATCGCTTGACGAATTAGAATCACTGCTTTCTCAGTTGTTTGATAGGCGTTTCTGAAAGTTAGATCCAGTAGGGGAAAGTAACTGCGTATAATGAAAACTGTGGTGATGACTAAATTGCGTTTAAACTAAACAGTATTGGAAAGTAGCACTTCTTGGAATCTATAGGTATATATGCAGGTGTCTATAACGCATCAGTAAATTTCAGTGAATTGAAGATAGAGACAAAGATGCTGAAACATTTCAGTATGGATATTAATGTTTGCCCACATTGCTACCATCCGTGTCACAGCAGGTTTGCCAACGATTCATGTTCGCCTTGAATACCGAGTGTTCTCATTGTGCATGCATCGCTTGTCCGTTGTTGCTACTCTTGCTTCTGAACACTTTGCCTTTAATGAAACCGCAGAAACAGAAACCCCTGATGTTGGACGAGTAGGGGTGGCCACGTGCGAGGTGATTCTCCTCCAATCCAACTGTTTGAAATTGTTTTGTTAAGGTAATATCAAAATATTGGCACTAAGTGGCCCCCGCATCTTGTTGGAACACCAGTGTGTAAACAGTATCATTCTGCAGTGACTGAGGCTGTAGAAAATGTTCCAGCTGTGTATCTTGTATCTTTCACCGTCTTCGCTGCTATCTAAGGGTATCGCGCACGCATATATCCCTCCTCATTCTTTCGTATAGTGACGTATTCCTACAACAGCGCACCATAGGATTGGAGGAACTCGTACGTACTCTGAATTCAACATCTACGGCTGGGAGTGACGGTTTGTTTACCTACAATCACTTGTTTTTTTCTCTTTTTTAAATTTAGAAAGGTTTTATTTATATTTTGACGGCCTTTGCCTCCGTAGCGCAATTGGTAGCGCACCTGCCTCTGCCACGGAGGACCCGGGTTTGATCCGCGGTAGCGGAATGGGAATTTTTTCCCCGCTGGGAGGTCTGGTACGAGGTGCACTCAGCCTCGTTAGGTCCCTGGGAAGCTATCCTGATACAAAGTTAGCGTCCCTAAAAGGTCCTTATGGTTGGGGGAGTCGGCGTGCTGAACACCACCAGCCCCAACGTACACTCCTCCGTGCCCTTGGCTGAGGCTGGAGGACGCAGCGACCGGGCGAATGACGGCAACCCCTGCATAGAGGAGGCGCCCTAGGGATTTTATTACACATTTATTTGCTGCATAGAGCAATACTACATGCATAGTGTATCAATTACATCGTTTGTTTCCAATACTTTAGACTATAGTACACTTTATGTTTTGATTAGGGAGTCAAAATCTAAGCTTTTTACAAATTTCTGAAAACGTTTTAACTGTTTGGTAAGTAGGCTACCTTTACTTGTTGGCCAATGTCCGTCTGACCTAATATATTTGTTTTTAGCTATTTACTAACACTGTTTATCATAGACCTTTAGCACCGTATTCTTTGCTATCATATGTACTAACTCCAGCGTACATTTCGTTTTGTGCAGCACAAGAATCTAAAACACGGTGAAATGAGGCGCTTATGGGAAAAAGCGAAGATAACAATGTAAATTAGGTGCTGTTTTTATCAATACTTCAATGAAGGTCGCCTTAATCGTTTTGTGTGTGAATTATAATGCAGCTTACAGATGCTGGCATAACCTTTAAAAGAATAAAGCGATATAATTGTTCTTGATTCTCTTTGTGCACAGAATCAGGTAGTAGTAGGAGCAGAGGATTACTCGAAACCCCTTCCATCCATTGTAGCCGGTGGAATAGTTGAATATTGCATTAACGACAGAGGAGCAAATATAGACAGTGGCAGGAAGTGGGTAGTATAGGGGATGCGGAGGTACTAGCGACTATGGTTGTGCACAGTGCCTTCATGTTGCCAATAATAATCAGATGTTGGGTAGCAGCGCACTTCCTTTGCGATCAAAGTACAGGAAGCTGATAGCGCCGTGGGCTTACGCCGAGGAGGTGCAGCTTTAAACATGTCTCAAGTAATGGAATACTAAGTCAATTGCCATTCACTCTAAGGGCAGACTCAAGTGCGAAAATTACACTTTTAGTTTAGGTGCAGTATTATAAACTATAATCAGTGCTCTTAGAATACTTATATTTTAGATATATTTTTACAGATCGTACAATTTTCAATAGTGTTTAACATTCATTGTTACTGCATATGGTACCACCGACGGTGGACACTAATTGTACATGAAATGGGAAAGGAAATTATGGAAGATAACGTTCTTCCAGGCATTTGCCAGTTATGAGGACTGAGGAATACCTAGAAAGAAGTTCGTCACGGCGGGATCTGAACCTCAAACTTCCCATTAAGCTAAAGCTTAGCCCAGTTTTTAGAAAAGGTTTTACTCTACAGATGGTAATGTGTGAGAGCTTTTATGTGTTCGCCATTTGAACTATTGAAAATAGATAAATTAACTTTTAGAATGATAAAAAAGCTCGTAAGTGGGGTTGTAGATCTACTTTGATTTATAAAAAAAAACTTAATTAAAATATTTGATGATAAATTTTGGTGAAAAGACAGTAGTATTTTCTAAATTATACCATCTTCTTTAATAAGCAAATCTACTGGTTAAATTTATATCAAAGGATCGAGAAGGAATTTGTCTATGTTTCTAAAAAGTCTATACTAATTCTATTATCTAAAATAGGTTCTGAGACAGGCGTTCTTGAAGTTAGCAAGCTTAACAATGGTGTATAAACCTTTCAATTTCCCATTAAGGGCATATGAATATAGCTAAATAAAATATAGAAATCATAACCCACCCCCAAAACTTTAAGTGAACATTGTAATTAGGGAAACTTGTAATGTTCACATTATAGATAAATAAAATAAATGAGAATAGTATATCAGATAGTACAAGCTGATTATTATGCGAAATCGAATCCAATTTGTTCAATATGTGGATTTCTTTTTGCACCATTCGCTTATTACTAGAAGAGCGATCAGCTGCACAGACTTACCTGACATCTGCTGAACCTTAAAACTCCCCGCAAGTTTATTTTAACAACTGGTTTTAGTTGAAAATAAGCAATGTCTTGAATTGCAATGTTTCAAGTTGCTATTGAATGATACATATACGAGAACTTGTTGAATGTAACGAGCCGTTTATCATATTATGTTCACCATTCTGAAAATGTTAAGTTAACTTCAAACAACTTTAGATTCACAAAAGTAACATCATGCAACTTTCACTCGTAAGCAACAAAGACGATTGATGAAAATGAAGATTCTGCATATAAACACACTGGTTAGTACAAACGCTGAAGACTTAATTAATTATCATGTTTCACTTCTAGGTACTAATGATGCTGGATTTATGAAGGAATGGAAGATGAATTAGTGCCCATTTCCCATTGGAAATCACAGCAGCAAGCAGGGAAATACTTGCGTGACATGCTGCATAATTTTGGCTACGCGAAGGGCAACCTGCATCAGCAGTCGATTTGAGATGCAATAGATCTCTCGTGGCTCGCAGTGCGTTAGGGTTCCCCCTGTTGTGCATACACCCTATAGTCCCTAGTGGTCCCTTCTCCTACATTTGTACTTTCTCTACTACGTACAGTAAATAGAGGAAGTATTGTATTCCACCCAAAAATTCGATGTTTCACCGCAAATATATATTTTGAGGCCCCATGAATTAAAATAAAAAGCATTTTTAGAAAAAGGTCGCTGTGCGTATGTGTGTGTCAGTCTGTGGACAGCATAACTCAAGAACGAAAAGTCCGTAAAAAACCAAAGTTGGTGTTTGTTTTATATCTTTCAAGAATGCGACACAAAGAGTTTGAAGAAAATTCCTCCACCCTAAACTACCCTTTACATGGACAATTTTTCGAAAATTTTTGTTCTCTCAAAAATGGCTCTAAGTATTTTGATTAAAATATTATGAGATACGTTGAGATATGTTTATGGCAAACGAAGTGTATATTTTGAATTTTCTGGCTATAGCCTATGTAGTCCTGTTTACTCTGGATGACTTTTGTATAACTGGTAAACCATAAGAGATGAACCAAATCTTACTATACAAAAAATGTAGATCTTGCTAAAACACACAATTTATGCCCAAATAAATTTTTTGTACAGTTAATCATTTCGGAAGTATTCCTTGTTATTTGTGTAAGTTTTGGAAAACAAACTTTTGTCAAATGGAACAGCGTGTTTCATTTCTTTATATCTTAGCCGTGCAAACAGAACGGGATCTCAAAGCTTTAAAAGATTTGAATTTTGCTCAAAGCCTACTGTATTTCCATGTTCCCTTTGCACCTACAAGGAAATGAGCAATAATATAATTTCTGCAAATGTTTATCTCAACTAACCAAAAGAGATACATGAATAAGAATTTGTAAGAATGGTTGGTACCATAGTAGAGAAACCAGATTCAAGCAATTCACTAACGTAAGCCGCAGAAGTAAATTGAAAGATGATAAATTTGAGCCATTTTATGATTTTACTGTAAGAGAGAGACCTGGGCTATTAGATAAAAGATTAGATAATAAGAGGAGAAGAATCTGAGGTGCTATTATTTCTATGAGGCCACAGCGAAACAGCTGCAGACGTAGTAAGATAGAAATATCTCACATTTTCTAGCATCAGATATTTATAACTTCCCCTTTAACTGACAGTTTGTCGTTGGTTTAAAACATTTATAGGTTTGTTATTAGCTTTTTAATGCTTTTAAAGATTGTTTTATACTAGGTTTGCAAATGCTGAAGACGGTTCTTTGGTGCTTCATTTAAGAATTTTAGACAAAATTAGTTTTAGTACTTAGTCCATCAAATATATTCGAACTTTCACGGTAGCACGTGACAGCGTGAAAGTCATAAGTGTGTAGCTGAGACGCACAGAGTTAAACAGGCCGCAAATTCTTGCAAAGTTGAAGCATCTCAAGTATGACGTAACTTACTCCATGAGCTGCCGTTTGTGCTGCAAATCTTTGACGACGTTAATTTATCACAGGCATTCCAAAGGTAACTTAACATGCCACAGACGCGGGTCTGAGGATCACTCATTTAGAATTATTTGCAGCATCTGCTGTGTGCACAAAACCGCAACTCAAGGTAGCTTTCCTGTTTGACGAGGAAAGTGATGTAAATTGAGGATTCCATAGGTGACAATAACTTACCTCAAGAGAAATACGGTTGAACCTGGTTTATACGTAACCCATTTCTAAGTAATTCCTATTTAGACATAAATTTTTATATGTCGTGCCAAAGCGTAATTTTGAAACGTGCTAATGGAACCTTATTTATATGCAATGCATTTATATGTAATTCACTCTTACAGGTATTAAATTTCAGAGAAATACAATTGCGTCTTACATAATTATGAGCATAGGCATAGGCTATCTTAAAAGAAACTTCAGGTTTATTTTCAGTATCTCTTTTGCCAAAGTAGCAAGCTAAGCGAGCGGCTTTCCCCGCGGAAACAAATGACAAAGACGTTTGCAACAATATACCTTCGGTATCTGGTGTTTATTGTTGTGCAGCGGTTTTGTCTTTCAGTTTTCAATTGCTTTAATCAGCCACGGAAAATAGAAAAAGGAAATGTTATACACCAGATCAGAAAGTAAAATTCATAGAAGAGGTGTAACTTAATTCACACAAAACCAAAACAGAAGTTCCTTCAAATTTGGGAGTTGTTTATACCACGCTATTTACACTCATCAGTAACAAAATGAGGTATAGGCACTCAAGGCAAGAAAAGTGAAACAAGCCAAATTAAATGATTTATTTAAAGGAGCGCAAAGTTCCTTGGTTGTTTGTGAAATGTAACATACGAGGACCCACTGTATTTTTTTTTTTTTTTTTTTTTTTTTTAATATAATGCGTTATCAAAATCTCATTTGTAAGTAATTCTGAGTTACAAGTGATCTTCTCTCTTTCCCTTGATATACGCATAAATCAGTTCCAGGCATGTTCATGAACGTAGACTTGCTGGGGCAGTTTTTCACATTTTCATTCATAAACTGTATTTGGTTGATATAATTGTTAGAGTATTAAATCAACGTTTTCAGCTCAATGGGGACTCGTATGTGCTTCAGATGGAAACTCGTGAACTGTAGTAAATTGTTGGTTGTTTACATGTTGATTCAGGAATAAGACTCCTGCTTAGCCATGTGGATTGATGGTGGCTGTTCATTGTGAGGAAGCGTAGTGTTCTCTGTGTAATACAGAAATGAATGTCTAAGAAGCCTGACTAGTTGTGTGAACTCAAGTTAAACTTAAGGGCTGCGAAATGTTTAGAATGCTCCTTCAGCCAACTGAAGTGGGAACTTTTGTGTCCTTCATGCTGGGTGCCAAAGTAGTTGCAATAAATGTGGGAAACGTTCGAGCTTTATTTGCCGATGTTCGCTTAGTAACTTAATTGAACGGTATTATTATTATTATTATTATTATTATTATTATTATTATTATTATTATTATTATTATTATTATTATTATTATTATTATTATTATTATTATTATTATTATTATTATTATTATTATTATTATTATTATTATTATTATTTATTTAATGTTGTAAAAGCTAATTACATTTAAATGTTTATGTAACAAAAATCAAAAGTTCTGGGAGTTGAATAATGGAAGTTTGGTCCTGAAGTATGGCAACCAAGCACGCTAGGGAGCAAGGTAAACTAATTTTCTAAAGTGCTTATGCCCAAATGCTACAGAGCTGGTAGGCAATCCATTTACCGGAGGAATTAAGTGACGAAAGTGATGTTCCAAAGTAATGCAGCAGGGGACGTGTATTTATTAATATGCCTATGAGTAAACTAAAAGTATGTATAAAATACTTCAATATGTAATTAAGTTTTTGAGATATCAGTTAAATCTTTACTATTTGACTAAGTGAAACCAAAATATATATCCGCCGATAGATACGGAACTTAGGCCTTTTAGTGAGGCTCCTTTATAACTCTGTCGACTGGTTTTTGGGGGAGAGGTGGCAATTTCCACATAGTGGATAGTTTTTCGAAGTGGGGGAGAAAAGGAAATAAAACAGGAAAATTGTATGTCAAGTCCAATTGAACACCTTGTCTTTAGAAAAGTTTTACTGATGCTCATATTTTGAGAACGTAGTTTTAGTTATTAAGGGAGAAGATATTTCGATTATGGATATAACAGCTGTAGGTGGGAAAATGAAGTTTTTTATAAAGGGTTACCTTAAAGTTTCTTCTGGCAGTACTTTAAATGTGCAGCGCTTCATTTCTCCCTATCTTTTTATAATTAATTACAAAATAATAAAAAAACTTTATTCAGTACTATTTGTGTGGTGCCTTAAAGTCTCGTTGCTCGGCTAGCCATCGGGTCCTTATGTTGGTGTACCTCAGGTGCGGAGGAATTAATTGTTGAATACTTAAAGATAACACAATGTCAGCTTCGACTGTAGAACGCTGTATTTTCTGCAATTTCTTCGTTCAATAATCATTGAATTCCAAATAATGCAATATCGTACTTTTGAGCACTAATCTTTATAATTTTGCAGAGTAAAATAGCTGCAGCAACACTGTGTCAAGTTAAGAAAACTCTATTTAAAGTTATTTACTTAAATTTATTTGAGGAAAATTCTGTAGTTGTTAATTAACCGTAACTATACGTCAACGATGATAAGCGATATGCGTCTCTATGTTGTTTTAGATCTGGAAGTTATATACATGCAATCTGAAATAATTAATTTTAATTATTTATTATTATTTAAAAATTAATAATTATGTTATATAGGTATCCGCGATATTTCAAATACGCACAATTTCTGAGAGATAGAGATGGATAGATAGATATATAGATATACAGATAGATAGAGAGAGAGAGAGAGAGAGAGAGAGAGAGAGAGAGAGAGAGAGGTGTTTTCTCTTACACAAATGTAGCATTCCTGTGACATCGAGTAATTAATAGAAACATGTTATATAGACGAATATAATACAATAACAATTTGTCTTGCAGAAATGTATGGAAGTAAATCTCAGACATATAATCAACAAAATAACAAACCAAATGCTGTAGAAGTATTAAAATTAGGAATGTGGTATTTCATTATTGCAGCAAGTGTCAAATCTCGCGAGTTTATAAGCAGCTTTTCTGTTTTTAAACGACGTGAATTTGAAAAGAATCTGGGATAATGCAGTAATTAAGCGAAGGAGTGTATAACAGAAACGCATAGAAAGTTACTCCGGTAGCTTCAGTAGCTGTTTTCGTGACCGTGTGTAGTTATTTAGCTATGCGAATGTGCATCGCATTTCAAATGCAAACAACGCCTGAAAACCAACGGGTATATTGCTACCGCAAAATCTTTAATTGAATACGTTGAGATAAAGCTTAAAAGCAAAATATAGTTGGAAAAATGTAAATGCTTTACCCCACAACCCTGCTTTGTAATATAACCGCGAGGTTATCAGCAATAGCTACAAACACTGTTTCATGTGCTGGGTAATTAATTGCATTTCCCACCCTTAGTTGGTGCAGCAAAAATTCTGTTAAAAGTTAATAATCTAGGCAAATAACGTGGAATCTAAATTCGTTATCGTCCCATTGTGGGTATATATTCCTGTACATAATAATGCAGTAAGCAAATGAAGAGGTACAGCTGTGTTTTGATCTAATTTTCTGTGGCGTTCATATGTGTGTTGTGTTGCTTTTGTTTCATATATTAGTGCAGCGTCATTGGAAAAGTGGTGGATTCTGGATAATACTGTTGCTTATCATGTCAGTCTCTTTAACAGGTGGAAGTTGGGGATGGTTTTGAAAGTACTAGACATACTTATAACGGGTGATCCAAAAGACTCCGAACCGGCTGCGCTGTGTTTTGCCTGTGCGCGTCCTCATCGCTCGTTACCGACAGTCGCTGTCATAGGACAGCGCGGACGAAACCATGTAACATTTTAAAACTACTTTTAAAGGCTTTACTTACCAAAGTTATTAAAGGAGGTGCTGAAACTGGCCACCGTCGTTGTCCATACATTTTTGGCACCTGTTTAGGAAACTTTCCATCACTCGCCGTAGTTAACGTTGAGAAATGCTGGCAATTTCCTGGCGGATATTTTGTTTTAATTCGTCCAGAGTGTGTGGGTTTGTCTTGTACACTTTATGCTCTAAGTTACCCCTGAGGTAGAAATTACAAATCACCTGGAAATCTTTCTGCAAATCGCACTTTCACTTGGCGAGCTGAGTTAACACATACGAATCATAAATAAACACACGCTGTGCCGTAGATGAACCATAATACACTTTGTGACTAAGTACAGGACGAAATAATAAAACACGCTGGTAATAATTCAACCACAGGCTATCACCGTCAGCTCAATACTGCACTTTCGGAGCAGAGATAAACAAGTCAACCGCATGAGTTTCTATACAGCATTTGCGTTATGGTGCTCTCTTCGCTGTATTTAAAGTTGCTTACGGCTATGGATCACTGAAAGCAGGCCAAGAAGTAATTAGTTCATAAGTTTGTTTCGGTTTTGCAAATCTACCTCTAATGCGCTGTCAAGATATTATGATGGTGTACTTTTTTTCTGCCTATGCTAAACTTAAAAAAAAAGTTGGAGTTTCACTGGGAATGAAATTGGAAAATTTCACATTTCTTGATAGATTTTTTAAAAGTTTTACTGTGTTTGTAGTTATATGAGAGTAGGTTGGATAATTCGTTTATGATATATAAATTATTTTATGAATTTATTTATGCTATTAAGGCACATTTTTAGAATGTGATAGGCACATACTGACTTTTCATAATTGGTTTGTATTGGCAGAACTGGTACTATAAAACATGAGTAACAATTGTTTGAAGAGATATTTCAAATATGTTTGCTGATTGTGCTGGACATATGTTTTTAATAACAAAGAAAACAATCTTAAAAAGTATTGATTTTTTTCATACAAAAAATGTTTTTTGAATTCATGTTAATGACAACACCAATAGTGAACCATAAATTGTTTGGCTGCTATTTATGAATACTTCTGGAAATTTTCACTGAATTTGAAGCAAACCTGAGGCATATGGAATTTGCAGATGTGTAGTTTTGAGAAAAACAGGTCTTTATATAGGAACATGCTGTGTACGTTAAGGGAAGAGTACTGGGTCGTAATGACCACATGGAGTGGGGGATAAGAAAAATGTTAGCTAATCCTGATGCACAGTAGTTCTAGGAACATTTTAATGTGGGGAAAAAAAAAAAAAAAAAAAAAAAAAAAAAAAAAAAAAATTTTCGACTTTTGACCAATTTTGACCAAAGTTGCACTCCCTGTGTCCCTTAAGTAGATATAAATTTGCTTCACCTGCAATAAATGTACAAGCAAACTATACAGGAGGTGGGCATAAAGTAACCCCCCCCCCCACCCCACCGGGTGGTATTTACCTATTGCAGTAGAGTTCCGCCAATCCGAACAGGGCTAGGAAAAGTACCAAATTTACCAATTTTTTTAATTTTAAAACAGGAAAAAATAAAAATTAAAGTTGAACTAGTTTTTCCAAGTAAAAACGTAAATATATTAGTACAGAAAAACATGAAATAAATGCTACAGGAGTAAACAGTGAATTTGTTGGCTGTCTTATACACAAAGACCAAAAAAGACGGAAGGCTAGACCTACTAACAATGTGCATAATAAAGTTTGAACGCGTTTTTTTTTTTTTTTTTTTTACATTAACAAGAAAACAAAATCGAAAAGCAAATTAAACACTTAAGAAGTGAAGTCAGTGATATTCCTTTGACTATTTCTTTCCGACTTTCACCATTATAAAAACATTACAGTAATTGGTTTTCCAGCCTCAGAATGTAGTTGTAAAATAAACTACAGCGTACTGTAATAATTTGTAACTTTCAATTATTCTGCACTTAACACATAATAGCTTAAGGTAAATATGTTGTTTTCTTTGACGAAAATCCACCAAATCTGAATTTTCGCTAATCCGAACAGGGTTCGGTCCCAATTAGTTCGGATCAGTGGGACTCTACTGTAGTAAAAAAGTGTGATACTTTCCGTTTCTACTTTTGATAAATAATTGTCAAATCGCTTTTCACTTAAAGGGAATGAATGATCTCTCCTGTGACAAATGTATAAACATAGTTGGAATTGATCGCGGATGTTCCCACGCTCGAGCAGTGGTAAACCTCTAATCCAAGTCATGCATATGGCTGGATTTGAGGCTCCCCTCAAGCCTTCAAGGTATTTACCACATAGCCAGAGGTTCGCATCAGCTAATGTGACAGTTGCTGCAACACCTGAAGCTATCTTTACACCTTTAAATACTTATAAACTGAACGAGATCCTCTGTAGTGGATTAGAGAAAATAGTATGGTGGTATTTTTCCTCGTATATTTTTAATAAAAGCCTTAAGGATACCCATCTGTGAAATTTTGAAAATCTACAGTTTTTCATTGGATTGATCTGAAATTTCAACACAACAATCACTGTATAGTGAGGAGTAACTGTGCTAAATTTCATACATTTAATCAGATTAGTTGCTAACATATTAATATTTTATTATATATTTTTTAATATTTGTATAAATGGTTCGCCATGATGCAATTTTGATTTGAAAAGCCTAATAATTTTCATTTATGTCCTATAATAGAATGTTAGCACATTGATGAGATAATTTCTTAATCTTGTAATTAGTTTGCATAAAAATAAATTTTAAAGTTTAAATTCATAATTTTTTTCATTTAAATTTCGAAATGTAAACTTTAATATTTAATTACTCAGCAGTTATTCACGTTATGAAAAAATTATCTCATCATTTCTTTTTAATGTTATTTCTAAGCAGATACACCAAATTTCATGCATAAGTACTGAAAATTGCATTGTGTGGAGCATTTTAAAGAGGCACCAGTGCTAAAAATAAAAACATGGACAAACTAAGTTTGAAGTCATAGCAAGGATAATGGAACTGTATGGATTTAAATGGACACGACCACTTACAGGCAATCAATTAGACGGCCATGTGACATAGGTAAAAAGGCCGTAAGGCTATAAAAAGCATATCAAAATAAAGCAGAAGATTTATACTATTTGACAAAACAAAAATCCATTTTTGGCAATTTTTAAAATTTTTAGCCTTTTTACACAGATGGGTATCCTTAATGCAGTATTGAATGGTCCGTACATACGGACGTTCCGGAAATACCGTAATCGTGCTGCAAATGTATCGTATTTTGGATCTGTACTCGTTTCTCAACGGATAGCATGAGTGACGTTAGTTTCGTAACTCCATGGTGTTATTTTTCAACCTTGTAAAGATGGCAAAGGACAGGTTAAAACTACAGTACTGGTTCATTGTGTACGATATAAGCAGTTACAATTGTTTATCGAAAATGATAGCATGTTGGACTTCTGAGTCTACTTTTTTCACATGGAATGTTTGTTCATGTAACATATCCTTTGTATTTCACCCTCAAAGACGTTTGCAAGGGCGTTTGCTGATAAAACACAAGAATGGTTGTGCCACAAAATACGACCATAACTTGCTTTATTGTCTACAGCAAAGTGGTTTACATAACGACGAGCTAAGTACGAGGACCGTGAGTCGTCTGGCTAAATTAACGTTTGTTTACGCTTCCATAGCAAGAGTATTGGCCGCATAACTTCCTTTGTCCCGCTAATTGGCCAATTGTAATAAGCAGGCAGAGAAATTTCTAAGCATTAAAGCGAGGACAGAAGGAAATAAGGTCGAACTGTCACTGAACTATAGGCAGGAACGTCGCACATGATAATCCATCGCCGTCCCTCCTACCGTCTTTCTGTGTTAGCAGACAGCACTCGGATCGGTTTTTACCCACCTGTCAGCTACACGTGGTCGCTGTTATTTTACCTCCGTTATAGTGATAAATGGTTTGAGTGTAGATACCGTGAATCCAACTGCTTAAGACTTCTTATTCCTGCTCAAGTGCAATCTTCCTTAAATCAGACGTGTGGCTCTGAAGTTTTGGAGGCGTTCTATTGTTTTATTTACTTATGGTCTAAGAGGAACCTTTTCGTATCTGTAAACTATGCCTGAACTGCAATTCGATTGGAATTTCAGAGATGGTAAATCTGGGGAATATTAATCAAATGGCAGAAACGTGGGGAAAACCAATTTATGGCCTTGAATGATGTAATAGTGGAGATATTGGATGTATGTTCATCTTCTGACCACATGACACTCTGTCATAATGTGCTCCGTGAATGAGTGAAGGACATACTTCCTAATATTGAGGATACTATAGACACAATTTAAGTAACTAAGGATTGCAAAACCAAAGTGAATGAACAACATAAATATATTTTGGTGAAATTAAAGAATGTAATGCACGAGCTACGCCAATGCCTGCAATCTATAAGCCTTACCAGAAAGTGCTTTCGAGGGCTTTTTGGGATCCGAAGCGCAACTTGGTGAATTTTCTTCATTAATGAAGAACACTGAAACATAGCTTCTTCTTCCAAATTCTAGTGTTCTTAAAAGCAAGCAATAGGATAAGGCGTTGCCAAGAAACAATCCGGGATGCGACTGTTTTCTAATCATTGGATAGTACAATAGCGTATTCTGCAAACGCAACTTGTTTTGACTGCTTCAAAATTCTTTGGCTGCGGTTAGCGATTGGGTATCAAACCAGAGTATGAAATTTCTTGCTTTACTAGTTTTAAGTACGCCTCTCACATATTCAACGACAGCTTTAAAGCGTTTTAAAATACCATTCCGAAAAATTAGTTAAAAACCAGGAAACTGCTGAAATAGTGTTATATCTGACAGTGCAATATATTCTTAATGTAACATTCCGGTGTTTGTTTCCACATTAATATTCCGGTGCAGATTTCGTAGTAAGCAAAATTTGATCTGCACTATGATAAAACTATGAAAAATATCCCACATTTCATCAAATGCTGAGCATCTTACAGATGTGAGCATGAACTTCCTTTATTAATGCTGAACTAAGCAGTTATATTTGAAACTATCGCCATTGTAAATCGTAAACGTGAGACGTTATAGTAAGATCACTTCCATACTGTCTTCTGCGGTGATAATTACAGTATACAATAAACCTTGAGCGTTTTGGAGAATATCTATCCCAGATGAACGTAGCGCCAGATTAGTTTCTGCTGTAGATCATAATACCCATTTGCCTTTGATGTTTATACTGAATATATAGGATGACATACAATGATGATTGGGCTTATTGAATGCCACTTAATAATCCTGATCATCCAGATTAGAAAAGAAAACGTTTCCTTTGCATCTGTGCATTTATTGAGTCGACATTCTTGGTTAAAACATAACTTCACGAGCAGCTTTTCTTCGTCGAAGTCTTTTTAAAGCGAAAATGTGCGCGAAAATTCTGCCTGGTGTGCGGTTTTATCTTTCATTACAAGCCCCTACCCTACCGGTACAGTTTTGAATGTTGAATAGCTTCAGGTACGTTCTAGGTTCCTAGGAAAAAGAAGTCTTCGTCTCTTTATTCCTTTATAAGAATGAGGCACATAATAGCACAGTCTGTGTTATGTTGAGTACATCTGCCACATTATATTAAAGACACGCACTCCCAGTGTATTCCTTGAGCATAGACATGTTGAAGGTGCGGATATTATAAATCACAATCCGAGATGCTGCATTTCTTCCAAGTACACAACGTGGAATACTTCTCATCGGACTGCTATGCCGTTAGAGTTGCACGTCGATCATAACTTTGTACCATTCATGGCTTCCAATACAAACGAGGTTGTTTTGTGCAAGCGAGCTGGCTACACTGATTATGGGAATGAAATTCTGTTACCTAAGTGAGAACATAAAACCGTAGGAAATGATATTTGGGTTAGGCTCGGAACTTTCACTGAATACCCGAAATGTTGCTTATGAACATTTATAATTTACAATAAATATTGCTAATTTTTATGCAGTAAAAAGCAATAAGCATACGAGTGTACTGTTTTCCGGTAATATCCCTTGGCATAGCCATAGTGAAATTTAATCGTTTTAAAGCGGACCTGAATTTGCTTGAAAGGTCGGCATTAACAAAGCTTATGTTTAGTGAGTGCTAAACTTTGTTATTATTTATTAAATAATAATGTTCATTTAATAAATGCTTTATAACACCATCTTAAGAATTAATTTAACAGACTTGATTTATGTTTAAAATGTAATGTGTTTCCTATATAAGACAGAATAAAACCTAGTAAGTTTGAATTACTAAAATCAATACGTAATATCTCATGTTTTGACGGTAACTACGTGGAAAGCAGAAAAAGAGTACTATGATGGCACATGCTACTGTTGTCTTCATACATTGAAGCAATGCATATGGCAGCTCTGGCTGTAAATGGATGTGTCAATACAGTAATTTCTCAAACATAAATACTCGTTTCTCATGGGTACTCATCTGGAATAAAACCTCTACCGGAGTAGTTAGCTTTAACTTTTCCAATGAGCATGGCTCCAAGAATGTTACAGTTACTGTTGTATACCGTACAAACGAACGAGCTGACTTCCTACTTAGAAGTTTTAGTTATTGTGACCTACAAGAACAAAACGTTACAGGTTTAACGGGTACAAGAACTTCCATATATGGAAATAGTTAAATCCCTCGTATTTTCGCAGTCTTCAACAGCAGGATGACTTACTTGGATAGTGCCTACCAACCTTAGGTGTCCATATTTTTTGGGAACTGATGAAAGTTGCTTGCGAAGTATAGACAGTGAAGCCATTTGCATTGCTCTCTTTGTCTTATAACAAACACTGTGTTCTTCTAGGTTTAACAGTGGGCCAGAAATATTGCATCAGCTGACATTGATTGACATCTTGGCTAATTCTTAGTGGCTCCATCCACATAGCCTGTTTGCTTTTTCGTCCAGGAATAAGTTCGGTGTTTCCTCTGACATACAGTGTAAAAGTATTGGAGCTTGACTCGCCATTTCGGAGATAGGTTGTGCAGTTCTGTTCCTCCTTCATGGAGGTTAAGACATGAAACTCAAGTAACTTTCTTGAAGGAAACATTTTGGGTAACGGAATGTTTTGCATGGCCCTTGGCGTTTTCAGAATAAGCTTCGAAACGTTGAATTATTTACTCATTGTTCTCCCGATCGGTAACGTAACCTCCAAATGCCGTCAGTGTCGAAGTTATTAAAGAACTTTGTCATTCCACTACATTCCTGTTCTTCTGAAGTCGGGATTGAGAGTATGGAAAGAGTTCTAATTTCTAATTGTGTCGCTGTTTTACTTGTGTCTCGATTTAATTCTGTGATGTGATTTAACTAGAAGCCCCCAAATTAAACACTTTTCCAGCGCTGTAAGTGGGCTTTGATGGAATTTAGTGCTGACAATTTGTCAGTTTTGCTAACATTATGTATTTAGCTTTGATGCTCAAAATGCTCCAATATTCTCTCTGATATATAGTATTATTAGTCTTGCTGTATAGCCAAAGCGGTCGAGTATCAAAGTATGGGGGTGTATTTAAATGCGTAGTAAATACCTCTCCCAGAACTAGTACGCTCTTTATCGCTAATTCAGTGCATCCCTAGTGAAAAAAGAATTGTGTCAATCTGGGTGAAAAGGGATAAAGTTGCATATTATGCACGTCCACTGTGAAACAGCAAATACACAGCCGGAAATTTTGAGACTTAGAAAATGCTCTTTGACCTTTCATAGCAGATTGAAACTTTCGACATGTGTTCAATTGCGTGTAAGTGAGGTATATTGCTCCTGTTTTGTTTTCTTCGTTCGGTAAACATTACTTTTTTCAATGCCATAATAAAGAAATGGAAATATTTTGGCGAAATCAACGTGAAATCAATACCGACTTAGTATGTTCTACGGGATGGCAAGCTGATAGGTTTTCAAGAACATATGCACGGTTTGGACGCTGTAGCGCATCAAAGTGTGAGATAGGTGTGTGTTCATATTTCTCAATAAACCCAACATGAGCAGGACATCGAGCTGTCTACATTACAAACGGGCTTCGAACTATGTACCTCCTGCTTCATTGCAGAGCCTATATCGGTGGTGCTGAGCCTCATGCACGGGATGTGCGGTTTTCTTTCAAGATTTTCAGTCGCTCCGTGGACTCGAGCAATAAGGTCCTCCACTGACATTACAGGAGTGCCATAAACCATACTCTTCATACAACTCCACAGAAAATAGCCGAGAGGTGTCAGATTTGGCGACCGTACTGGCCATGGAACTGGTCCATTTTCTAGTAATCCATGGATTTCGCTATACAACGTTGAGATGATTCCGCATATTTACATCAAAGTGTGCTGGAGCTCATGTCGGCCAATTTCGCAGCTATGTACTGGTGCTTGTCGCACTGCTGTTAAAATGTTACTGTACACACCAAGGACTCCATGGATGTGTGTGTGTGTGTGTGCGCGCGCGCGCGTGGGTGCGTGTGTGTGTGAGATTTAAAATATATGTATATTGCATTTCTTGTTACCTATTCACCTAGAAAAAATAAAAGTTTTGACCCAAAGATTGATTTCAATGACAGAATATAAAATATATTAAAATCATTGACAACATTGACAAAAATTGACAATTTTGGTTTACAAAATTGAGAATGAAAGGATAACGCATTGATACGGGCCTATAATGAATATTTGAATCACTTTGATTCCAAAACGCAGATTTTAAAATAATATATCAGGCAAAATGGCTCCTAAGACACATTATTTTAGAGCAATTCAGATTGCTTGAATGGTCATGAATCACGTGAGTGAAGTTTTGTGCGCGTTCGAAGGTAAAGACCCGGTATATCCTGACCATTCTAATCTAGCCTCGATTTAAAAATACAAATTTTGTTAATATAGCCTATGTTCATTCTTGTATGTAGTTATGGACGCTACTGCAAGTCATTGAAATTAAGTAACAGGTTATGCTACCTGATTTACAATCATGCTACTCCATCTTTCGTAACTCACGAAGTACGTGTCCATTTCCCCCTTATTTCTCTGCATGCGTCGCTAGCCATCTCTTCAAATCTTCCAAACGCTTAGAGCAATCTTCTGCAAAGACCACTGAATTAATCCTGTTTTGTGGTTGGCATCTGTGTTTTGCCAGTTCATGTCTGTGTATCTGTCAATTGTGTCTTAAGCGGTTAGAGTTTTAGTGTTTCCGTGATACTTTTAGCTGACTCTGTTAGAAAGTTAGCTACTGCCTCTTCTCTGTGCGGAGTTGCTCCGCCATAGTCCCCCTCTACTTCATTCTGTGGCTTATATTCGCTTCCAATTCTGGCGTTAAATTCTGCCATTATAATTAAACCTGCATGTGAGTGTTAAGTAAGTTGTAACATAAGCTTTAGAGTTCGTCATTTGGTGCATATAATGCTGATGCGAAGCAGGAACTGAAACGAATCCAACTCCTGTCTTTTATACGCAGAATATCTCATTAGGAAGATCCGGTTGACGAGATTTGGGAGAATAGAGGATTTAGAAGCCGAGCTCTGAAACCGGGTTATTGCTTTGTGAGCTTTGTGAGCGAGTGTGTTGTTAGCTTGAAACACAAACTGATTCTAAAATAAAAGAAAAGTGCAATACTTGAACTTTAAAATGTGTAGGTTAGTGGCTATCAAACACTTCCTCCATTCGTATTCTTCCAGTTGTTTTGTTTTGTGACACTTCAATCGTTTTAAAGGCTAAAATTTCGCTTTACCCAATTTCCACGATAGGAAGGAATGTAGTTTTGTTTAACAAAATTAAGTAACTTTTTATTATTTGGAAGCTGTGTTATATTTTTTATCCACAAACATTTTTAGCCGTTAATAAGCTTCCTGAATAGTATATCCGTTTCGTGAACTTGTAGCTTTCAACGATATGTTGTTTTGGTAAAGATTCATTTTCTTCGTATAGGTAGTAAATATTCCTTCAACTTGTTCAACTTTTGTTGTCGTTAATTATTTGTTATACGTGGTGCATATCGCAAACCTGGCAGTACGATGGGGGAAGTATGGTGCCAATCTAACGGTGAGAAGAGTACGCTCCCTGTATCGAATAAACGAAGGTGTTGTAATTGCAGGAAAGGCCCGCCCCTAATTTCTGAATATCGAGCTTCCAGAATACAACTTTACCGCTCGATGGAGTTCCAAGTTTCGGCCTAAGTTAGCTCACCTTCGCCCTGTGCCCGGTCTTGATCGTCCGAGCATAATCAGGCTACATTTGTTTGTAAAGATGACTGGTTCCAGAACAACGTACCTTTTCTGTCGTGCAATTGCAACTCTCGTTTCAAAAATTACGTTCTCGTGGTTCTAGTGGTTCTACATTCACATCTCGTTTCAGAAATAATCGGCGAATAGTTTCTACGATTCACCATGCGTCTCTCCTTTCAGAAATACTAGGGCTAGTGTTCTACTTATTGACCTTGCATATTTGGTTTCACAAATATTCGGCCTAATAGTTTGGGTGATTTAGTCAATACATTCAAGATATAAAGGCGTCTAAGTTATTTTAACTGTATCTCCAATTTCGTGGACTCTCGAGGTTTATTTTCGACTGAACTGACTGCCATATTAATTAAATAAAACCAATGTGAAACATATATTCCAGATATGCAATAAAAGAGGTTAACGTCCGTATTTTCGAGCTGTATGCTCGGCATCTCGGTTACGGTTCAAAACGGATATTGTCCAATTATTCCAGCTTCAGTTTCATCAGCTAGAGGTGGATTAAATTGCCCCTGGCACTCTGTTATACATTTTCCGGAATAATAACCCCTTCTCTGGTAGCTACGGGAACAGTCTCACGTGGGAAATAAGATTATCATTTTCTCGTTGGACGTGATGTTGGGAAACTGTTAGCCAGTCCACAACATATCACGCGCATTCATATCAGGTAGTCCCATTTGGTGGGTCTGGCCCGGAATCCGATATTCGGGGCACTTTGCATAATGTTGTAACGTTTACAGATACTGCTATTGTTATTGGGGGACGCTAAACGGACTGGCAAGGTTTTTATTATCACAACACTTTTTTCCCTTTTCATAACGAGTATTTTCAGATTTTGTGCTGCATCAGGAATAGGCGAGATGGCGAAATATACTCCACAAACAACAGTAAATAGATGGTGATAATCTTTGCCATTTGTCCGCGTTCCTGAAGCGAAACTCAGGTACCCGTGTGCGGACTTTTAATATCTCAGAAACTGCTATCTTCCAACATGGATGCTGTTTCTTGCATTTTGGAGTTGAGGTTCTTTGCGAAAAGCATTTGTACAGCTGTCTCGCACTCACTGACACAGTCTGTAGTCGTAAACTGCTGTTTGCTAGTCTCCTTATATAGCGGGGATGACGTCACACCGACCTTTCTCGAGTTCCACACAGACACACACACAAACGCACGCACCGGTAATGAAACAGTCAGACTCTTCTTGAAGGCGCTGGAAAAAAAAAAAACACTTTTGTTTCTGCCGCTTCGATTGTTAGTCACGCACACGCAGCAGTCACGCGTGGAAGCCTGACTTTGTACGCCTTTGCCCGCTCGTTGGTTCTGCATGTGGTGTGAAGTAGCTTGGCTCCGTCCGTCCTTTGTTGTGTGCCTACCCTGACGTCACAATGTATTTGAAACGTGGAGTTTGGTTGTTTTCCTGATTGTATATACGTTGCCACGGACTTATTATAATATGGCATAATTAACTTAATTTCGTATCTTATGTTTATAAACACACATTTAACGGTAAACTCTGTATTTATTTTTATTTTCGAATATATTTCTTGCGGGGAAGGCGATTTCTCTCCCATTTTCAGCGGTATTTAACCGATATATAATTATGATAATTAAAACATAATAGTGTCATGGGGTAACCTGAACTTATGCTAATAAAAAGCTCAGTAGAGGGGTTGGCCCCAAATTACAATGGGGAGGTATACTTGCAAAGGAAAACAGAGGAACAAGGAAAGGGCTGGAACAAAACATCTATGCCTAAGAGGATAAATGCGGCATTGTGTTTCCATTAAGATACTTTTCTTGAGAATAAAAACAAATGCCATTAATTTGTATTCTATAAACATTGAGCCGTAAATTTGTTTTCCCTCTGAAACGCTTATTAATGTTTGATCGTATTGAATGTAGTGTTGAAAGCACTGATTCAATTTGTTCTTGTGCTTGTATTCGCGGCAGATTTACAAAATACAAACTTAACTCCATAGAAATGATTAGCCATACTTTCATTTGTGTGTACTTTTGTATCTTGTAGTGTACTGAAGCACTGCTTTTGACTCTACACTGGTCTGGGTACTAAGTTGGCTGCTATCATTTTGAGAACGGGTCCTGATACCACGAAACGTGCGATATAAATTCATGTGCAAGACAAATGTGGAGCGTTCCGGTCTAGAATAGTGCTTCTCGTAATCTGCCTGTCAAAGATGGTTATAGCTCTGGGAAGTATTAAAGTGTACATATATTACACATTCCGTGGTTACATTCTTAGCCTCATGCTAAAGCGCCATTCACAATGCCATAATACGTTACCTCAAAACAAGATAAATGAAGCGTGAAAGCGATTAAAATGGAGGCTGCAATGGGTAATGACGATGCAGCGGTGCATTTTATGTTGGTAAATCTGCGTTTATCGCGCTTGTGTTATATTGTTTATTGTATTCTTCCCTACATGAAATAAACTCAAATAGTTTATAGCGTATAAAGCTTCACACAACGGTCTGGGTGACTCAGTTGGTTAGACGCTGATCCCAAGGTCGCCGGTTCACATGGTTTCTAAGTGCGCTTAAAAAGACAGCTCCATTTCAGTAGATTTACTGGCATGTAAAAGGTCCGCGGGATGAAATTCCGGCACACCGGCGACGCTGATATGATCCTGACAATTGACAGCGTCGTTAAACAACAAAATAATTTTTTCCCCACACAACCCCGAAATGCGCAATAGTAATACTAATTAAAACCCGTTCATTTCATTCGCAATCTGTTTCCAATTTTTTTTTTTTGGGAGATTTCATAGCCTTTAGGGTTATGTTGGCATTGCAGGTGAGTGTATTATCCCGTATTCTTATCTACCAACTTAACCTGCCCTATTTTACGTACCTTAAGGCCTAGGTCACTAGCATTTAACATTAAACTTAAACATAAACATATTTGGATTAACACAATTATAAAATATAATCAAACCTACTTGTTGAGTTTTACCACCTCAGTAACTGTCCGGTACTTCTCTCATACGTGAAAGACCTGAAGAGAGATACGAAAGATGGTATAGTTAATATATGTTAATTAAATTCAACCAGCAAGGCAACATCGAAAGTTGTATCTTATGTTTGAAGGTTAGTATTTCACATTCATACACCATAGTAAATTATTTATTAATTATTTCCCAAAAATTGTATGTAGTACACGTGTGTTGTATTAGACCTCGACTGCATCTCGTCTTTTGAAACTTTTCCTTCGGTCAAGTAAAAATCACTTACCATTTATATCGCAATATACTATGCTTTAACAGATTTTCTTTCAAAGATTTGTCGCCAATTTCATAAAGACAAAAATGCTTTTCAAATGAAGCAGTTAACTTCTCATCAAGTGAAAGTGAAAAAATTTTTGCGTGTGAATGGAAATTTCATCAGAAAATGCCAGGAATGTACCTAGACGGACACCACTGTCGTAACAAGCCTAGTAACCAGAGTATTTTACCATCACCCGTGAGTAAGTAACGCGGGAATTTTGGAACGGAACAGTGTAATAGACATGCATATGCGGGATCTGCGGCCCGGCAATATAACGAACGCTCTGTCCAACCACTAAACTTGAACTTCATTCCTTTTCCCGTCGTGAGAGAAAGGCGACGACCAGATAAGGGGAGGATTCACCGATGTCCCGTGATCTAGTGATTGCATTGATACCAGTTACCATCATTGTTAATAACTTTCAAGATTGACACATATTATTTGTAAATGTATTTCTAAGTCAGATTTGGAAATAAAATAAAAGTAGCTTACATTTGTCTTGCCCTGTGGCACTACATCCCTTGAAGTGTAGCTTTGGCCTACCGCCCGGCCGCTGGATACCCAGCTCTATCCACTACAGGCGTCATGGGCGGAGTCCAGTGATAGAGGGTGGGACGTGGTCAGCGCCCAGATCCCTCCCGGCCAGTTAATGCTGTCTTCGTAACCGGAATTGATCATACAGGAACCTGGGTGGGTGAAGCAAGGAAGAGGATGATATGAAATGATGGTGAAAGATGACAGGAAAGGTGATGATGAAGTAATTGGTGGAATGATGGCGGGGGAAACCCGAGAACCCGGAGAAAACCCGCCCCTGCGCCGCACAAGAGGACACCAGCCTACATTTACGAAATGTAAACGTAAAACAAGCGAATGTGCAACATAAATTTCAAACCAAAAAATGTTGAATAATACGCTTATATGCAAATAACATATTGTTTAAATTGTTCTCAATTTGGTAATTAACTTACATAACAAGTGATTATACTTTCTGACAAGAGAAGTGCGCATTGGCATTAAAATCCCTCGCCTAGTTAGAAACTAAACAATGCTTTTGTAACAGCGGACTCTTCCACTTTATCCTGTTTGTGCTGCAGCTCTGTTTAAATGGTTAAACCAAGTGACGATGCATAATAGCTTTAAAAGCAACTCATTATTAACTATTAATGTGGATACCGGCGCTTAATTAGGGGAGAAGATAATCCCATAGCGGTGCTTGAATCCTGACCAGCGGTAACTTAATTATGGAAACCACGCATGTTGCCACAAGCTTGTCAATACCCCCAAGTTAGGCCATTCCTTGTAGTCACCTACCTGTGCGGCGTGTATACAACGCCCGTTAATTACTCAGCATGTCGCAGCGGTCACTGTGCCAGATTCCATCCGCAGCAGTGGGCCTTCATTGCGTGGCAATTTTAGATCGCGGCAAGTGACGAGGGTGGGGTTGAAAGAAAGTGTGGGTGGCTTTGGAACCAGCAAGGTCTCCTCACTAGTCGCTAACCGGAGCTCTGTGAAGTGCACAAGTTTGGAGTGATCATCATGCCTCAGCCAACGTCGGAAACCGGTAGCCTAATCACCACATACCTCATCCTAATCGTACTTCTAATTGCTCTGTGGATCCTCTACGCTGGACTTCTTTAGGAACGGTAAGTGCAGGTGGCATAGGCGCCGACTTGCTATACATTTTTGAGGTCACGATGTGCGATAAAGTCCGGTGTTATACAATTACTGAAGCAAAATACATTTACTCATAATATAGTGCAATTAAATGATTCATCGATTGAATATTTGAAGAAAATAATACTAGAGCTGCTGACTGTTACGTTACTCTTTTCCGTCACAATTCATTCCTAGCCGTGGTTGGTAAGACATGGACTCGCGAATGGGAGGTATCCAGTTCAAATCCTGCTAGAACCGTCCTTTCTAATTTCCCTCTGTTCTCGTAACTGGCAAATGTTGGGAAGGGGAAGTACCCTAAACGTACAGACGTAGGCCTGGAAAGTTTCCTTCTCCAACTATCATTTCCTGTGTCCACCACCTGTAGTGCCATATAGAGATAGAACGGGGCTTAAACCAGGCCTATGCAACTGATACTCTCTGAGCGCAGCCTGCTCCCGGCCTTGCACAGATAACTATGTTCTTCGCTCATGGTTTGTGTTTAATCCACATTTTTTCACTCCATCGTTTCTTTGGTCTTCCAATCGAACTACCCCTAGACCTATAACTGAAAGCTTGTTTGTGCATTCGTAGGAGATAGTCTACCCATTTTTCCCTGTAAGCTTCTAACGCGGTGACTCCAAATTCTGCCTTATTTGTTCATTGCGAATATGTTCCTCTCTCGTAGATCCCGTCATTGTCCCTAAAAATCTAATTTCTGTTACTTGAATTGTACTTGCATGTTTTGCTTTGAGTGTCCATGTCTCACTTCCATATGTCACTGGTAGAGCCATCGCTGAATAAAATCTTAATTTCAAATCCTTTCTAGCTATATTTTAATGTCATATGTATTGTTCCGTAAATTGCTTGAAATGTTGTGATTTTTTGTCTATATCGCGATCTTCATGTGCCATGTAATATATCTACCTTTAAAAGTGATTTTCTTTGTTTTCGTTTTCGAAATTATCATATTAGAAATTTTACAAATGTTATGTTGATACACACACATTTGTAGTCTATCCTCATTGTCAAAAATTAAAGCAAATGCCTAATGATTTGAAGTTCCATTCTGTGTTATTCTAATTCCTTTATTTATTAAAAGTTTCTATTATTGAGGAATATTGTCGAAATAAACGTTAAAAAGTGCTAGGGATAGATTACATCCTGTATGTTTAGCAGGTAAAAAATGAGGGTCACTCAACTTATTTCTCAAGTTAAACGCTACAAAAATAAAACGTCATTGTTGCATAGAAACGTGTCTGCCACATGATGAAGATGTAATTTCATGTTTTCTTCACAATGACAATGGATGACACCAACAGTGTTTCAGCGAATACAAGGAAGTTCAATCCGTGACCACACAAATAACAAAAGTAATTTTAAAAGCTCGAAAATGGATCAACGCGATTCCTAGACGTGGATTTCATTTTGCATCACACCTTACCGTGAAACTCCTCGCAGATATTAAGGCTGCAAGCTATGTTCTATAATATGTGATGCAAGTACAGATGTGTCAACACAAAAACAGTTCAGTGTGTGCGCTCAGATGTTAGTCGAAACTTCGCTTGCTTCATCTGCATTTGAAATAAATGTAATACTTCGCAGCTCCGTGCTGTCTATTGATATACGTTTTCTTTGTTCAACGAGAGACCTATCTTGGAATTTTTGTGGAGCAGAACCCTTCAGTTAAATTGGGGTGGCCTTAGCCTACTTCGTGTGTGTAGAAGGGGAAGTCATTTTAATCAGATATTTTGCTTGCTGTGGCGCCGTGGCGCCGTGGCCGAGCGATTAGCCTTTCGCTTATCACCAAAGCGGGCCGGGCCGGGTTCGATCCTAGGGACCCGCATGTGGTATCTGTGGTGGACGAAGCGGTGTCTGCACAGATTTTCTCCGGTTTCCCCCGCCACTCAGTCCAACTGCTGCATCTGCACTTTTCCATTCATCCATTTCATCTACGTTTCATATCGTCATCTTCCTCACCTGGTACTTGGCGGGGCCCTAATGACCAAGTTGTCGACGGGCCCTTAAACCCAACACACTCACTCACTCACTGGTACTTGGCTGATAACCCGCTTACAGATCTTTACTCTGTCCGGTCCATAGGTTCACCTGCTCCCCGACAAGTGAGAAAACCGGTCACTTACACCAGAAAATATTCACAGAAAAAGCTCTTCAAAGCAAAACGGGAGAAATTAAGCTCGCGTAATATGTAGTTATTTGCAAAGAAGGAAGTCGGATGGCTTGAGCACACAGGAGTTGCCACACTAAGTTGCACCAATTCATAAATAGAAACTACCCCTAAAAATGGGCCAGAGTTTTACCCTTGTGCTCCAAATATGCAGGATATATAATTTTTTCTTTCTTTGAAGCTGTGTTCAGTTAACACTACAAAATGGTAGTAAAAGTATGCTTAAAGTACATTTATTTTGTCCAGAGTCATAAAATAAATTAAAGAGAAACTCCAGTTTTGTGGGTGCACAAACACTAAAAGTGCACCTTTTGCGGTTTGTGAAGTTTAGTCTCCAGTCAGTGAACAAAATATTATGGAACAGTAGCAGGTGGTTTCTTAATCAAACTGTATAAGCTTAATTTAATTAGAGTTCATTACTTTTATTTTCTGAAGAGCTATACAATACAAAATGCTCCAAGGGACTTCCTAATTGACACATGACCTTTCCATTTTCATAGCAATCAGTGACCCTGCATAGAAAAAAAGAAGTGTTAAAGCAATTCAGCAGATATTTCACAATAAAACTTTTCCTCTACTCCAGGATTGGCAAACATTACTCCGAAGTTAGTTGCCTCCTCCCCCCCTCTTAACTGCAGTAGCACGGTCGGTAAAACCGGTTATCGCTTTGTTTTTCCCCTACTTTCCCGCTTTGATGGTGTCGAAGGGAGGGTAAGTAGAGGAACCATCACACCAGATGAGCAGTGTTTGTCAGGCTTGCTGTACTCATTTCTAAATTTCTAATTCGTTTTCCTGGATATAAAATCGTAATTTTAAAATAACCAGTGGTAGGCATGCACAGAATTGTTCCAGTACTAACGGTCAGCAAACTTAACAATTTTGAGTACATTTGCCCATATTAACTCCCTTGGCGCATTTGCTTTACTGAAGTATTTGTTCCAAGAGAGAGAGAGAGAAAGAAAGAGAGAGAGAGAGAGAGAGAGAGAGAGAGAGAGAGAGAGAGAGAGAGAAACTTCTTTTACTATTAGATTTTTCAATGAAAATGCCTAGTTAGAGATAGCTATATTCTCTTTAAAATGGTTGTGTGGTTTAACATACCTAACGTAAGTGCAAAGAGTTAGGAATGGAATTTCGGCCCTAGACTTTTTTCAGTAAAACAGCCAGAAATGAAAATGAGCACTACCAGCTGTTTTCAGGTCTATACTTGCTGTGTATTAGAGAATAACCGTTACCTGTTACTTCAAGTGATTTCAGAAGCAATGTAGCGTGTATACCGTGAAGGGGTAAGCTTGTTATTTCAGCTTTGGTTTCATATCTTGTTTGTTTTCAGTTTGTTTAAATTAATGTTCATTGAACTGTAAACATTTTTTACTCCATTGATGCTGATTTTTTTAAAAGCGTACTTGCAAATAAAGAACAGTGTACTACAGTGGAAGACAGCTGTAAAACGAGGCCAAACTGTGGTTTCTCTCGGTATACGTACATGCTACAAACAATATACAGGGTGTTAATGATCTACAGCGAAATAACTCGAGAGATTGTAGATGTGATGGATATAAGTAATTTGAGATAGGCAATGCATGATCCGCAACACACACACACACACACACGCACGCACGCACGCACGCACGCACGCACACACACACACACACACACACACACACACACACACTAAGAACTAACTGACTCCTGTCTGTAACTGTTCCGTATATTGTGGGGATGACGTACCACAGTCCTTCCTCGAATTTCTACAAATACGCCGGCCGCTGGACACTTCTCTAGTAATCTGGAAAACCCTTTTGGTTCTGCCGCTTTAATTGTTGTCACGCGTTCATACCCGTCGCGCGAGGAAGCCTGACTTTGAGCGTCTTTGGTGCACGTACGGCCGGTGTGGTGGGGCAACCCGGCCCCGACCGTCCTTTGTTGTGCTCCGTGGCCGGCGTTGTAATATAATGGTTTCCATATATCTGGCCTGATGTATGCAAAGTGGTGTTGCTTTTCTTCACGCCGCCTAAGCATAGAGAGAGAAATAACTTATATTTCAGCACTGGTGCAGCTGAACTCAATAACTGAAACTTACAGGTGCTGAGAACTTCAGTTTAAGGGACCCATTAATACTGGACTTTCAAGTGAAACTTCCGTTTCTGTGTGATAAATAAACTATATCTGCTGCATATTAGTCTGTTCGGTTTCTCTCACGCATCTGAATGTATCGCGAGCTTCTGTTTCACCTTCAGTGTCGATCGATGATTGATTACACTTCAATATTAGTTCATTAGATAATTTGAACAGTTGCAGTATTCCCGTCAGTCCTCTCTATGGTATGTTGTGGCTCCAGTTTATCCGTAGAAACTGACATTTTTAATGTACCGAATACATCGAGTTCATCTCATTGTTTCGTGCGTTTATTTCATTTAATTTTACTGGCGTCCTATTTTATTAAATTGCTAGCGTTTTAAATAAACGTTCTGCCTAGTGTTGTAAAACTATCGTAGGATACCGTGGACTGTATCATAGGTAAGTGTAGTTTTCTGGTGGAATTGGTGAGTTAATCTTTCTGCATTAGCTGCATGTTAGATGTGTTGCATACCTATCGACCGGTAACTTGTGCGTGCGTGCGTGCGTGCGTGCGTGTGTGTGTGTGTGTGTGTGTGTGTGTGTGTGTGTGTGTGTGTGTGCGTGCACGTAACGGATGTGGGCCCACCCTGCCCACTGCGACCCCGATGTGTGATCTGTTGCGGGCTAGCACTCCCCCAGGGGGAAGATATGAAACGAAGTGAGACCGAAAGGCACGCTAGAGAGTGGAGCCAGCGGAGCCAACGATTCACCAGAGACGCATAGAAGTCCCTAACAGTTCCAGATTGTGACACGCGGCGTTTAATCGGAGCACCGCAGCAAAAACCTTTCGTTAATAAAAAATATTTAAAGAAATGTCATCTATCAGCTCCCAAAGTTTGTCCGTCTAATTTTGGGACACCTATATATATATATATGAAAAAACAGAAAAAAAAAAAAACACGGCATAAATATTTCAGGTACGAGAAGTACCGATGTCTTACACAGGAAGTTCCTAAGCCACCTGTGTATGCTGTTGAGTTGTTTATGCTCAATACGAACCTAAACTTAAAAGTCAGTATAGATTTCCATTTTGATTTCTCAATACTCTCTATCTTGAATTTTTGTTATGGTTTGTAAATACGTGAAAGTCACATATTCGTGGAATTTTGATCGCGTGTACAACTCTTGCAGAAAATATTTCTCTCGTAAAAATATCCCACTTAGTCTATAAGTAGCGTAAGTAAGTGTAAAAAATATGTGAATTACTTTTTTTTTTCTCCGCTGTGAACTCTGACTGCACGTTACAAGGTAATTTGATTATATTAAGGCCTACCCGGAACTTGATGTGAACTTTTGTGTAGGTCGTTTCTCTTTATTAACTTTGTATGGTATAAACTTCCTGGAACTTCACACACAGCCCCCCCCCCCTCAAGTTAGAGAGCTCAGTGATGCTCGTGTTCAAGTACACTTTTCTCGGAGCTAGGAGTAGCCGAAATCGCCTCGGAGGTGAAAAGTGCACGGTTCACTCTGTGATCTAGTTATAGCCAGCTGTAGAGCATCGATACAAAATCCCAGGTCAAGATGTGAGTTCCAAACCAGATTCAATTTTGAAATCTTAGCTCAATATGCTCTTAAACTGTTGTTAAACATAGTTACTTCCAAAAATCAGGAGATCCACATGCTTAAGCATACATTACCGTGTCAAAAATGTATGTTACTTTTAGTGAAGTCTCACTCGCGAACCTAATGTTTCTAGGCAGCATCCAATTCAGTAATTATGTAAGCCTGCAGAGTAAGTGCAGAATATCGCTACCTTGTTTAGCTGCATTGTTTTCGCAGTAAAGCCAAACTTAGTGGAAGAATAATGATTTGAATAAAAAGTAAATATTTTGACAATGAATATGGTTCCAGTGCCGCCGTCAGAGGATAATCTCATGGTTTAAATTCTGCATTTGGATCCAGATAAATCAAAGTGTTCGTTTCTGCGCTCCTTAGACAGAGATTGTATGGAAATTCATGTTCCTGGGGCAATTGCAAGATCCCCGGAGAGTTTGCCAAGCAGACTTCATCTGCTTCCGTCCTGCAGTTAACTCTGGATAACGGGCCTGTTGACGAGGTTGTAACTCTTGGCCGACCTTCCACTGTCTTCAGCTAACATCTTCTGTCTGTTGAACCGACGCCAAAGCCTAGAAATGCTGCTTTGTGACACATTGAGTTCTTTGTACCCACCCTAATTCTGGCCTTCAATAAGTCTATCATGGACAAGCTGTCATCTTAGTGTGCACGTCGGTAAATAATTCTTTCAGTAAACCACAGTTGTGTTCGCAAGGAAAGTGTAGAACGAAATTAGTTTCCAGGATAGTTTTATTGATCCTTGCAACGCATTCTCAAACAGTTCTGTGCCATTCCCTGTAACCTTTCCACGTATCTGCGTTACTGACTCGCTGTTTTGTCTACACTAAACAACATTTGTAACAAAATATAGAATGATTATCCGGGCTTGTGGGCCGTGGTCTAGTGGAAAACCCCTGCCAGAGGTTTCGTTCGAAGCTGCGTCGAACATCCTCAGTCGTCGCCGAGATTAGCAGAGTACTACGGTCACACCGCTGAGGATGTAAATGATGGTCATTAACTTTGACTTAATAAACTTTCGTGTGATATTAGGTGTATAGACAGGGCATTTTTATTGATATAAAATTATTAACGTTATCGCGCATACAGTACATGGGTTATTGGCCGTACAGTGTGTCTGAGACGCAAGTTAACTGTGACAAAATGAAAGCAAAGAAACAAAATGAAGATAAATCTCCTCTGACTAACTGACGGCATTTGTTGTAGCTTCGCGCACTCTGACCAGGAAATGGCCCAAGTTTTGCCAGTTTATGTGGTTAGCCAGTAGATCCCAACATGCCAATCTCCTTCTAGGTGGAATTAATACATGTTTGAATTTAATTGTCCTTCACTAAGCATATTACGCCAAAATATGTAGCCAATATTCATCACTGCCAAAAAATGGATCATTTTCCTGCTAGACTAGCCTCAAGCCTCCCAGTCTGTATTGTCGCGCCGGCCCTAAGCCCGGCCGCGACTGGTAAGATTTGCCGGTCGGGACCTGGGCTCTGCGGGCAGCAGGAATGGGCTGGAGGCGCTTACCTGTCCTAATGCTCCTTCCTCCAGCCGAAGAACGGATCATACGGAAACAGCTATTGTGTGGTGTTCCGGTATCTAGACTATTCTCCCACATTCACTCTCGACCATTCTACTTACAGAAATAAGGAGCTGCCGAGAGCCAAGGGAGTTAGTTAAGCGTTTACTCAGCGGAGAGCGCCTGTGAACCGTGCCGAGTAGCAGTTCAGTGCGAGTTGTAATCTGACAGTTCTTTATTGTAATTCGATTTGACAATCGTTCTGTTGCTCTGAGGTTGTACAAAAGTGACCTAAGTGTAACATTAGCACTGCACTAACTGACTAGAAGGCAATAAAGTGTGATCAGCAGTAACTCATGCTTTCTCATTTGTTACAATACCATGCCATTCCCGATCTTTCCTTTGTTCCTAAGTCATGTAGAGAAGACTTACTTATACAATCCGATTCAATTTCCTGCCGGTTGATATGTAGTAGTGTTCTTTTTACGTTAACAATTGAGCTACAGTTAATGATGGTCATGCACTCCGAAAGGTGTGCATGACCTTAATGATGTAAGGTTTTCTACATCATTAACTGTGTTGCGCTTTCCATGTTCCAACCCAAAATACCCCCTACAGAATGTCCAACTGAATCATTGGCATGAAAATAATATATTCACATTACTGGGAAGTATTTTATTTTCTGCATTACTTTGCTAAGGCTCCAAGCCATAAGAATTCGGACACACACGAATATTACGTTCATTCTTGGGTCTGTGGGAGTGAGGTATTAGAATTTTGAAAGGACACCAATAGATGGCAGCATTTTAGAGAATGTTGAAATAATGGATTTCTTGCAATGGATGCTAGTTTGCGGGCTTGTAGGCCGTGGTCCAGTCGATGAATAAATGTCTGACGTTCTTAACTTCTCTATTTGTTATCCAGCCAGGAGTCACACTCTGAAGATGTCCAACGCAGTCTTGGGCGAAACGTCAAATATTTATCATGGACTGGACCACGGCCTACAAACCCGGAAACTACTTTCTATTGGATTAACGCCGGCCGTGAAAACGTAAGCATGTATATATAATGGATTTCTCGTTTCCCGAAATTGATTTTCTCTCGAGGGGAAGTGTCTTTGAAATCTTGAGAGTCACCGATCCAGTGAACTCCAAGTCATTAGATATTTATTGGCTACCTATTGTTGATTATACGACGTCACATTCCCGAGGCATGCTGAGATATTAAACTTAGTGCCATAACCGACGCGATTTACTGAGATGTTTATTCGCATCCGAACTTCCATCATGTAAGCAAAATCTAATCAGCGTGTGCATTACTTATTCCGTAGTTTATTACTTCAGGTGATAGCCATAGTTTGTCGTCTCTGACGATAAATTTACTGCACAAGAGTAATAACGAAGCGTTAGGATGGAGATGGGATAAACTCGTTTGACAGGCTAGAAATTACAGGAAACAAATTTCCGTCCTTTACAGGAAGGGAACGAAGTTCTTAATGGGGGCTGTTTCATTTCCCGCGAGAAACCGTACGTAGGTATATGTATTACGTGTATTGGGGGATGCATGGCACCGTGAGACGTGATACTTAAAGCAATGTGCCTATGTCGGGCTTTCAATGGGTTCCTTACTTTGTCACTTTCTTGTATGTCGTGCAGATAACAAGAACGTCGTAAAAGTTCGCCGGGTAGGATATTATAGTAAAATATGGCATTCATAATTCTAGCTGGTAACGGTAATTTCGAAAATATGATTACGTGCATTAAACTGCATCATTCCTAGGTAAACATTTCATTATTAATGAAACACTAAAGTATGCAAAATACATGTCCGTGCGCCGGCATTGTTGCTTATAATTTAAGCGAATGTAGCTATAATCATCTCATAAATCGTGTGTCAGTTTACTAAACACAAACATATCTTATATTCGTGCGTTCCTCACTTGAACTTCAGTGTCCCTCTGCACACCTAAACCTGTATTTCCAACACTGTGGAACGTTTCATTTTGCTCTCAGTGCAACCTAACAACTGTGGTATTAAAACGAAGGATACAATGTGGCAAGTTTATACTCGAACTTCAAGCATGGGCACGAGAGGAGAGGTAACGATTGAACTTGCCTCACTCAGCCCACATTTTCATGCCGAGTGACAAAGGTAGTACACTTGCAGTGGTGGGTTCGTTCCACCTGCGCGATAATAATTTCTGCACTGTTATTAACTATTTTGTTTATATTAAACACATTTTCCATACAATAATTATTACATCCACCTACTGTGATTAGGCAAATTATCTAAAGCTATTTTGCCTTAAAATATTTTAAGTCTATTTGATCAACATTTTTTTGTTTTAAACTTGATACTGTGTTCCAACTTTGAAACACAAAATATAATAGTTTCTGTTAATACACTAATAAGAAACTAAACCTCTAAGAAGTGGAATGATATCGTCCCCTTTATAGGTTTACAAATATGAGTATTCAGCAAGTACGTTTTGAAACAGTAAATCAGGTATCGCTGCTGTGACGTCAGCCCTCTCAGCTCACATGCCCGCAACGACGGCCAATTGAACGTGTGACGTCACAGCAGGCAAGAGGAAAGGCATGCGGGACATCGCAATTTTAATGCTGACTGTTTCAATTACGGAATAGTCACACATTATAAATTACATTTCGGCCTTATGCCATATATATAAATATAAATTTTAGTTTATGTGAACAGTCATGTTATAACACAAATAGAACAGAACTTATAACTATTTTGCCTGAGCTAGAGGAGAGCTATACAGAATAATTAGGTGAACATTTTCCGATATTTGTCGTTTCGCTTTTCTTTAACTAGTTTGTCAATGTTAGGGCGTAATGTACGGCACATTTGTAACCGAAAACTGCATGTTAGATTGTGATCTGACAATATGCTTCGGGATTTTGACTGAGAAAGTTTCATAACAGAAAAAAAAATTGTTCGCACACATACGTAGAACCAAACATACATAATACCCGTGCAACAAGGGCATATAACCTCAGAAACCTGGTTTGAGGAACATTCTTATAAAAATCAGCCAAGTCTTCCTTGTGTTTATATTTGTCCTTCAGCAAATCGTCGCACTGCAAAATTTATCAATTCAATTTGCTACCTGCTGGAAACATTGTTAACATCCATTGAATACGGGGTTGACAATGAAAAATAGTTGACAATGGTTCTACATCTTGAAGCCTGGTCTCAAACTGGTTTGAAACACGGGGAACTGAACACAAACACAAAACTAGTACACACAACACTACACAAGGTCAACAAAAACACAAAATACAAAACAAAATTCGCGAAATACGTCACACGGCCCGAAGTTGTCTTCTCCTGCAGTAAATAAATACCTGTAAGATCACCAATGTAATATCAAAGTGGCGTTTGATATTGTAACGCTTTATATTTGCAAATTGAAATCCGCATATTAAATAGCAACTTGTTCTTGTAACTCGCAACAAATTCTCCCAGTGGCGTGGCCCAGTTGAGCCGATTTTGCCCATGCCTGCTCGAACTTCGTGTAACTGTCAACTTTGAAGGCTTCCAGTTATTAAGGAAATAATTGCATTCATGCGCTAAGTCATAAGAGGATAAAAAAGGCATGCTGTATTTACAGAATTTATCCTTTTTTACCTTTATTTTAAGTTTAGATTTTCTTCAATTTTGAATGATAGAATTTCTGAACTTTACGCCATCAAATTCATTAATACCTCTCAGGCATTTCTATGGTAGTATTCGATTAAGTTGCTTTAGATTGTCAGCTAACCCTGAATACAAACCTTACAGAAAATATGACTACCTTGTTTTACGTCTCAACATAAAAAACCCACAGCTGGCCTTGTATTCTGACTTACTTTTTTAACACTGCAAAACCCTTATCTTCCAGCAAACGTTGAATGTGATGCCCGCCTAAAGCTAAACCTATCCCGGTTGACATTATTTAGCTCGGCTATTGTAAACACTTCGTACTTTAGCCTACGTGACAAATAAAGCTCGCAGACTACTAGATCTACGAATGGTCTGTCCTAAAACGTTTCCCCAATTTTACAGTAGGTTCCTCTGCCAGCTGATTAAAAGTTTGGACATATTGTCATCACGGTGCTTCTCTCCAAATACTGTCCGCTCGTAAAACATGGCATAGATATGCATCATGCACTAATTGCACGATGAGCTTCAATTTTTGAACCAAGTGAAAGCTTTCGTTTCCTGATTTGTTTCTTCAAATCACCAATGGGAAGTGTAATGATCATTTTAACACCGACACAAGTGGCCGAGCTCGCTAAAAACATGGACTCGTGAGTGCAAGTTCCGGGATTCCAATGCAGCCAGGATCGTTCTTCCTGGCTGTTTCCTTTTAGACCTCTTTTCGCTTGTAATTGGTAAATGATGGTAACCTTAAACATAGACCTGGAAATTTCCCTTTCCCAATTACCAAGACAAATCCACAAATCAGCCAAAAACCTAGTGGACCCGCTTTCCACCGCTGGTGTTAACAAGATACCGTGTATATGTCACCAGTTGAAAGGTAACTAAAAATCAGCATTGCCAAGCATAGATGTCACTTGCACGTACAGATACATCATCAGTTGCTGAACATGACCTCGTATCGCATAAACAGGGCATTATGATTAGGATGGGGGTTTAGGGCGCACAACTACCAGGTTATTAGCTTATTCGGAATGACGAAGTCCTTACTACATCAAATAATATTGCTCTACAATTTTTAGAGGACCAAAAGAAATGTTAACTATTAATGTAATAATTTTAATAAAGAAGCAGGAATTAAGCTGAAACAGGCTTGGACTTTGCTTTAGAACGCCTTCACTTTGACCAAAACAACCAATTGCAGTAAAGCTGTCGATACAGAGCCTCTCCCACCACTTGAACAGTATAAATTACCATTCCCTGCTAACAACGCTTCGGGCCTTCGAGAACAATGGAGCTCTGTGAATGGCGAGCAAGAAGCACTCACTAACCACACCTGCACTTACGGCAGCCGAAGTGGAAGAAGAAACAGCAACTTTTCGCTGTACCGCCGCTGATGGGTCGTCCATCCGGACGCAACGACACCGGTCTCTACAGATAACGCAGCCTCCGGTTTGGCACTAGTGTCTACATCTGTACCATAGACCCCGCTACCGTCGGAACAGCTCCCGCTTCTGGAAACGAATGGCACTGCCTATTCCACTACTCCGGCTGAGGCCTGCACAGATTGCTATGGTCATGTTAGTGCTATGGTTTTAGGCGTACACTGCCAACTATCGGCGGAATTCCCACTCGATTGCGCTCAGCAACGTTGTGCTTAGAATCAAGTCGTATAACGGACCGATAGGAGTAATACGATTAGTCCTTTGGGACAAAGCATTACACCGCCACGTCCTCAACCGGCCTGAACTTCCTGGACCAGGTCCTCCGGCTGGAAATCAGTCGCTCCTTGTCGCTGTTGTTGTCTGTCCACGTCCACACACCGGAAGGTTGTACCGCACCGCCGCGCTGTCAATATTGGCGCTGCGTACCTCATTGCTGTCTTCAGACCAAACGATTTATCACATGGTTGGCATTTCTGCGCCACCTGTTGCAGGCCAGGCGGCAAGTGCGCAGGCATCATCCCGGAGGACACCCTTCAGTCGCTTTTGCCTACAATACCTGTCCCGGCAGTCACGCGCCGGGGGCAAGCTTAACTGCCGTTAGGTACGCCAGCAACACATCTCGGACCAGACATCCGCACTCCTACATATCCACAATTCATTGCAGAATTCCTAGAAAAGACACTCATGGCATCGCTTGCCACAATATCCTTCTCTAAGGCCTCCTTCAAGTAGTCAGTCTCAACCAAGATGATAGCCGGACAACATCACTGCAACAACAGCAGCCATCCGCGAAGATCGTCTGTCGCCTTCCAGATTTACCTCTTCTCTTCCCTTTTCTCAAATCTCCCACCCTTCTCTTCCGGACCATCTCCCTGTATTTCGGGACTTCGCTCTCTCAGCAGTCTTTACACCTCAACTAGACAATTTCGGTTACGAACAATACTGTAAGTAATTCTAACTGCAAATTACAGATCGTTTGTCAGGCCATGGCATCTACCTGACCTCAACACATTGGCTCCGCGCGAGCAGAATCATTTAATTTTCAGTAACGATGTTTCACGTAGTTCGCCCGAATATCATACGAAATCAAACTTTATCGATTCTGCTACACAATGGGTTAATCTGCGCATACCCTCCACTCTTTGTTTTAATTAATAGCGTATAGGGTACAAATGGGAATTTCCTTTGTTCCGTACTGTTATGAATGACTTCCATAAATTGCTGGTGCACTGGGAGTATTCCGAAGCTTACGTGAATGCTTTTGAACTACGACGTTGGTAAATAAAATATTTATGGATATTTTGCAAATGAACATGAAAGTTATTTGCAAAGTGAAAAACTGGGCAATGGGTTTTACTGTACGATTTAAGGAGAACAGTTTGTTGTAAGAAGTTTGACTGCTGTTTGAGAGCCAAATTTATTTTTTTTTTTTCCCCAACTATCCAACCTAAGGATATGGAACTTTGGCATGGAATACAGCAATCTTTTTCAATCGTTATCCATGTAAAATTATGCATATGCGTCAACAATTGACACTAAAGAGGTATTGAAAGTGACATATAAGGTTTTAAAATTGTAGACTACCCCATAGCGCAGTGGTAGCACGCCCCCTCTGTTGCGGTGGTCACGGGTTCGATCCCCGGTACCTGCGTGGGAATCTTTCTAAGGTTATGCACTTAGACTTTGTTGCCAAATATTGATAGATTCTTAAACGTAAGCAGTACCAAAGAGGTCGCTAATGAACAGATGTTTATCTCACAAGATTTGAAGGTGTTTTCGTAAATTATACGCAACGTGCATGTAACCAACCCGCCACTGCAACACAAGGCACGACTGGGGGTTAAAGAGGGGCAAAACCCACATATGGTGAATGGAGGTAAACACAACCTCCCCTCTTGCGCAAATGTTGGGCATCTCTGTTTTAAAATGACCACTGGCAGGCGGGAGGGTGAGGGGAATGACGTGGGACTTACAAATATTATGCTCTTCTAATGCCCGTGGACCTCCCCCCCCCCCCCCCAAATAAAAAAGAGTAATGTCTGGAACTCATGTATGCATAAGTCTTCATGGAGTTGTACTCTGCCGTTAAGGTAGCCTGGCGTTTCAGACATGTGTTCCCCCACCCCCATACCTTAACCAGTGATTCTACACGAGTGTAACAAATATGTTCAATACAATTATTGTCAATAAAGAACCGTTTCGGCGAAAAAAAAATTGTGTAAAATATTTGGTGCCATGTAGCTTCTTGAATGGATTTACAAATGGTTCATTATTTCAATAACTGTCGCGCAAGCATAGTGTGAACAATGCTGTAATGCATTTCTCCTTTAACTCGAATACGTTTAGCCACAATTTAAAGTTAACGTGACGTTGGAAAGGTCTCTCTTAGAAATTAAACTTTACAAGACCCTTAAATTGTGACTAAAGTTATACGAATTAAAGTGCCACCCTGAAATTTCTGTGACAGAAGCGACGTAGCACAAAACACCGTCTGCCAGTTTTATCTGCAAACCCTCGAAAACGAACGTCAAATTTTGCTTACAAACTATATAGAAATAATACTTACAGCAATTAACCATATTGGAAAACCCTGAACCCTTACTAGATTGTTGGAATAGGGCACAAGGGGTGAGGAACAAGGTGCACGTCCAAACACCGCACCCTCTGATATACTGATGACCATCTGTACCGTATACTAAGTCGAAGGATTCCAGGTTCGATGTTCACACCTTGTTGTTAAAAATGGCAACTAATATTTTGGGTGTAGCCTTCTTATATTACATCGCTTACATTGTGAGTCTGACACTACCCTTGTGCACTGAGCACTCGGGCAAAAGAGGTCACGTGAATATTCAGCACAGTATTATGTAAATATCCAAATCTTAAGTGGAATCCTGTTGCAAAATAAACGAAAAAAATAGAACACAGGTCACTTAGGGAGGACGGTGGTACTAAACAGGAATAGGTTAGCCGTCAACCTATGCCTAATTACAATGACAACTTGCGGAAGGGAATTTAGTGCCTCGACCAAAGGGCAATCTACGCCCCTGACGGGACAAACCCCGGGAGGATGAATGAGGTGAATGGACCCTAAGGGCGGTAGATACGTTGCCACGACAGAGTAAGTGGCAGGGTCCCTACATGTTTCAGATTAAAGTCAACCCGACGAAAGCTGGCTTAGCTCGGTTCCTCTCCGACACCTCGGGTTCGTACTGACAAAGGGACGCAGCACCAGGAAACCGGCTCCCCTTCCCCCTCGCGGGCCTCAACCATCCCATGGGAGGCCCGGAAACCAGTAGGTTCACTTCCTATCCCGGCAACGAGATTTCCAGAGCGTATCCTTTTCCCCTTTCATGCTGCTGCCGCCGCGACGTTTCCAACCTTGAAAGAAACCTAACGGGATACAAGGCGAAATGAAATAATTGATGTAACGAAATGGAAGGACAGCCAATTCGGAGGATATGGAAATCCTTCCCAGCATTCACCTGCTGACCTGGGGAGACCTCCGTAAAATCCCACGGGTCAGGAGGTCTCCTGTGGGGATCGAACATGCGAGCTCCGGAATGCGAGCCACAGGCGTTACCATCTGCGCCACCCCACATAGTAATCTATGCCTAAGCCAACCCTCCTATCACCGCACGCGAAAGTACATAGGAGCTACGTCCAAAACGTGTGTTGTGCTTTCAAGAAAAGCCTATATTTCGATAAGGTGCTTTATGAAGCCCCACGTCAGTGACATAGTCGTAAATAGGAGGACACTTTGACGCGCCACTTGCAACTAGGAAGTTGTATACACAACGGAATCTATATGGTATTAACGTTACTCTGAATTTGCAATACGTTACCCACATCCAAAAGCCATCTCCGGTTTACAAGCAGCTAAGCTATCATGGCTGGAAGGGAACAGCAGAGTCAGTTATCTGGACGCACTTTGGGAACAACCCTAAAATCACAGGCTTTGCAATACCGACCTGAACAATACTACATCCACTGTCGGGCGATTTCTTACTGCAAATGGTTGGTTTTGCGTTGTCTTTCGGAGCAGGTAACGGATAGTCACTTATACCTGTTGCAACTGTAACAGCCATGTTGTTATTAATTTCCTAGACTGAGGATCCCTCAGTTGAAAATGCTAAATTCCACAATTTCAGTCTTATTAACTGAAATTTATGGGACTGCTTCATTTGATGTATAATTTGAGATGTTTAAGTTATATAGTATGTCCCAAAATGAGACCGACAAACTTTGTGAGCTGATAGATAACATTATTTTAAACACTTTTTGTTAAGGAAAAGTTTCTTACTGCGGTGCTTCGTTTAAGCGCTAGACGAGTTAATGTCATGGATTATTGCCTCACACCCAGTTTAAGTATTTATGGCAAAATCACCAATACAAATTAGTATTGTATTTATCTTAGTAAGGCACACAATCTTAATCCAAGAAACAAACACAGAACACATAAACCAAACACAAACATCTCATTGTTTACAGTTAATCACAACTTTACTATTCAACATTAGACCGACAAGCTTTTAAACCAGAGAAATGGCTGGTGATTTACTCT
Organism: Tenodera sinensis; assembly: GCA_030765045.1. Taxonomy (NCBI): domain Eukaryota; kingdom Metazoa; phylum Arthropoda; class Insecta; order Mantodea; family Mantidae; genus Tenodera; species Tenodera sinensis. The sequence continues at coordinate 28,502,764 of CM060964.1, forward strand.
GAATAGTGAAACTATGATTAACTGTTAACAATGAGATGTTTGTGTTTTGTTTTTGTCTTGTGTGTTTGTTTCTTGGACTAAGATTGTGTGCCTTACTAAGATAAATGCAATACTAATTTTCATTGTTCATTTTGCCGTAAATACTTAAACTGGGTGGGAGACAGTAATCTATGACATTAGCTCGACTAGCGCTTAAACGAAGCACCACAGCACAGGAAAAAAAAAAAGGGGGGGGGGATATTTTAGAAATATCCTCTTCATAACGCATATTTTGAAATACTTAAATTATAAGTATACAGACTAAGGAACGGTATCAAAAGTTATTTTTGCAAACTACTGACATACCCGCTTTCTGCAGTGGCACCCCTGGGCACTGGAAGCCCACTCTGGGGGATCTCAGGACTTGTAGACAGGGTGAGCAGCGCTGGACACGTTCAATCTGGAATCGTTAGGGACCCCTAACTTGCGCACATCGTCGCTTGGATCTGTTCACCATTCACCATTTTTACGCCCACTTGTACTACATGTGGCACCGCAGGCGGGAACATGGTACATGATGATACATGGAATGACGATGGAGCACCGGCGGAATGAGATGGCGGGGGAAACCGGAGAACCCGGAGGTAACCCGCTCCAGCGGAGCTTCGTCCACCACAAGTCCCACATGCGGTTGCCTGGGATCGAACCCGGGCCGCTTTGGTGAGAAGCGAATGGTCTAACCACTCGACTACGGCGCGGTGGTACACACTTTGTTAGAAATATCACGGACCTCTATGAAAGTGCAGTTCTACTGTTAAAGGGGAGGATTTACAGCTAAAAATGTCTTGTGGAATAAAGTTTAGGGGCGTGAGCCTGTCACTGGAGATTTAAAATACCGTCCATGTAGATTCGGGTAAGCAAGTAGTATTTTAATAAAAGTGAAAGCTAATTAAGATGTCTCAAGGACAAGTAATTTGTTGCTCGTGTTGCAGTTGAAAATATATAAACGAAGTCTCACTGAATTCGCAGCATATCTAACACAAATTGTCGTGCTTTTATTTTGAACGTACCTAGCCTGGCTCTTACAAGGGTAGTGCACATCAAAGATATCTCTACATGCATAGAATAGTTGCAGGAAATGGAAGAGCTGAGGCTATGATCTAGGAAGATGAATATTCAATAGGTCTGAAATGGCGCTGTGGACACGCACATGGTCTGGATGTGTATTCATTAGTCCACTAATTAATCTTCTCCAGGTGCATGGGAACGAACAGAATCAACGCGCTGAAGGCTTCCTGCATATACTGCTACTTCTCTTAGCACAGGTCCCACAATTCTTGTTGTCTAATAACGTGATGCAAGTTTAAAACACTTCTTTTGCCAATGTTAACTTTACCAAGCTGACCGCATGTTACATTTTGCTGTCATTAATCATACTTGCAGCATAAAAATTGAGACTATATCAGCCATTGTGGACCCACTAATGGTTTTGAATACAAGTAAATGTTTTACGAAGTACAGACTGATAATATGTTATAGGCGGGTGAAGATATTTAAATATCACTCTTGCATTTTAGTACAAAAATGTAAGCTGCTTCACAAACAAACAAAAATGTTGCTTACGATGTCATTTTCATAACCTTTAAACAGCATTTAATAGTATGTTCTTTATTCAGTTAGAAAATAAATCTTCTAAGACATACGCTTTTAAAATCATTGACATCTAAAAAGTAATTTTTGTTAAATCGTGAGTTTCAGCTTTCTGGCGTAACACATTTGCCTGTTACTGAGAATTTCAAACATAATCATCATCAAAAACTGTGGTCATGGGTTTAGTCACTGTAATAAAAATAAAAATTGTACTTTTCGGTTCAAAATAACATTACTTTAATCAGAACTGTAGTATAGCTAAATGAGCTTCCAAATGTTTTTGCTCCGTAGTTTCAGGGGTTATTTATATGTCCTCTCTCATTTTTGAGAAGGTTCAAAGTTCAACGTTTCCGGTTTCTGGAGGAAGCTAGTAAAACATGCTAAAAAAACCGCAAACAACGCGATCGAAATTAGGTAACGCCCAGTAGGTATGCCACACACCTAACGTGCAGTAAGTTCTCAACTATCCAGTTCTACTAAGAGAACTACTATGGTCTACACTTACTTACGATAGCCTGCGGCAGCTTACAGTGGCGTTACAACTCTTAAGTAATTTATACTTAGCATGTATTGAGAAAACTATTTCAAAGTTTCAGATAACTTTAATATGGTACAGTAAGGTGCATTGTAAATTCTGTAACGTGATTAATACATCACAACCGAGAAAACCTCAAAGGTAAAGTCGCCCATATTAGCGAGCCTGATATTGTGCTTAGGGGTTTTTACTTTCTCTACTAGTATGTAGAGTAAGCATTGTATTCCACCCAAAAATTCCAGGTCTCTCTGTGTGTGTGTGTGGTGTGTGTGTGTGGTGTGTGTGTGTGTGGTGTGTGTGTGTGTGTGTGTGTGTGTGTGTGCGTGGTGTGTGTGGTGTGTGTGTGTGTGGTGTGTGTGTGGTGTGTGTCTGTGTGTGCCTGTGTGTGTGTGTGTGGTGTGTGTGTGTGGTGTGTGTGTGTGGTGTGTGTGTGTCTGTGTGTGTGTGTGTGTGTGTGGTGTGTGTGTGGTGTGTGTGTGGTGTGTGTGGTGTGTGTCTGTGTGTGTGTGCGTGCGTGGTGTGTGTGGTGTGTGTGTGCGTGTGTGGTGTGTGTGTGCGTGTGTGGTGTGTGTGTGCGTGTGTGTGTGTGTGGTGTGTGTCTGTGTGTGTGTGCGTGTATGTGGTGTGTGTGTGGTGTGTGTGGTGTGTGTGGTGTGTGTGGTGTGTGTCTGTGTGTGTGCGTGTGTGGTGTGTGCGTGTGTGGTGTGTGCGTGTGTGGTGTGTGTGTGGTGTGTGTGTGGTGTGTGTGTCTGTGTGTGGTGTGTGTGTGTGTGTGGTGTGTGTGTCTGTGTGTGTGGTGTGTGTGTCTGTGTGTGGTGTGTGTGTCTGTGTGGTGTGTGTGGTGTGTGTCTGTGTGTGTGTGTGGTGTGTGTGGTGTGTGTCTGTGTGTGGTGTGTGTGGTGTGTGTGTGGTGTGTGTCTGCGTGTGTCTGTGTGTGTGTGTGGTGTGTGTCTGCGTGTGTCTGTGTGTGGTGTGTGTGGTGTGTGGTGTGTGTCTGTGTGTGGTGTGTCTGTGTGTGGTGTGTATGTCTGTGTGTGGTGTGTGTGTGTGTGTGTGTGTGTGTGTGTCTGTGTGTGTGGTGTGTGTGGTGTGTGGTGTGTGTGGTGTGTGTGTCTGTGTGTGTGTGTGTGTGTGGTGTGTGTGGTGTGTGTGGTGTGTGTCTGTGTGTGGTGTGTGTGTCTGTGTGTGTGTGTGGTGTGTGTGGTGTGTGGTGTGTGTGGTGTGTGTCTGTGTGTGGTGTGTGTGTGGTGTGTGTCTGTGTGTGTGTAGTGTGTGTGGTGTGTGTCTGTGTGTGTCTGTGTGTGTGTGTGGTGTGTGTCTGTGTGTGTCTGTGTGTGGTGTGTGTGTGTGTGTGTGTGTGTGTGTGTGTGTGTGTGTGTGTGTGTGTGTGTGTGTGCGCGCGTGCGTGCAGCATAACTCAAAGACGAAAAGTTGATGTTTAAGTTTAATGTCTTTCAAGGCTACGACACGAAAATTGTGAAGAAAATTGCTCCACCCTAAACTATCCTTTACATGGAAAATTGATCGAAAATTTTGATTTTCTTGAAATTGGCTCTAGTGATTTTGATTAAAATGTCATATGTTTAAGATATTTTTATGACAAATGAAATGTATATCTTGAATTTTCTGGCTATAGCCCATGTAGTCCTGTTTAATCTCGATGACTTTTGAATAACTCGTAAACCGTAAGAGATAGACAAAATCTTAGTATACAAAATGTATATCACGCTAAAATACACAATTTTTGTCCGAATAATTATTTTTTATAGTGAACCATTTCGGAGATATTCCTTGTTATTTGTGTCAGTTTCGGAAAACTTATACTTCAAATGGAACATGGTGATTAAATTTGTTATATGTTAAGCGTGCAAAGAGAACGGAATTTGAAAGCTTTAAAACATTTGACTATCGCTCAAGGCCTACTGTATTCCCATATTCCCCTTGTACCTACAAGGAGATAAGCAATATGATAATTTTTGCAAATATTCATTTCAACAAGCACGAAGAAGATACAGGAATAAGATTTTGTAAGAATGGTTCGTACAACAGTCATGTGAGTGCAACACATCAGATTTTTCACAGTATATTGTATATTTTCACTATAATGCATAATTTAGAACGTTATTAGCTCGTATACAGCTGAGTTTGCAAAACGCTTCAAGAAACTCATGTGCCATAAAAAAGAATTCAAATGCGAGGCGACGAAATCCGCCTTGGGTTATTTAAGTCTTCACATAACTCTCATTTTCATTGCTATATTAAACATTTTACACGAAGATGTCCATAGATAATCGGACTTAATAATCAGTTGAAGATCGTAAATTGTAATTTTTGGCCATTTTTTGACAGATTGGTCCCCTAAAAAGAGGAATGCAACACTAATGTTGCTATATTCAGAAATGCATATCTCAAAGGGCACCTAGGTTATAGAACTTAAATTCTCCGCCATCAGTCTGTGAATACAAAGAACCTAAAATATTCGAATATGTGTGTTTAAGAATCTTAACATTTAGTTAAAGGTTTAAATGAAGTGCATTTTACAATTTAGTATTATTTCACCGCTTACGTTGGTTCTTTTGCTTTTAAATATATTGAGGTTAATATGAAAAAAAAAAGAATACCGAAAATAGTGTTCCTTTAATAGCTCCTAAATTATATTGAAAAAATATTTTAAAATATAAATTCTTATAACGACAAATTGCAGAAAGATTATAACGGGGCAGGTTTTCGAATAAGGAAATATATCAATAAGTTGAAGGTACTAGTATCACCAAATCAGAAAATTGGGTTGAAATATGATATGAATATTCTGCTTTTGAAGGAAAACAAAATAGTCTCTTTTAGTGGAAGTAGAAGAACTTTACAATGTTTAGTGGAACAAATTATTCCTAATATTTTGTTAGTGAAAGCAGAATAAGACCTCAAGATAAAGAGAACTACTTTTATTGCAGCAGATTTAGTTGGGATATTCATCATAGCTTGGGATAAAACTCTCCATTATAAATTGGCGTAAAACTCACTGAGCCATTTCAAAGCGTCTCTCCCGTACATTCTTCCATTTCTAAACAGATATAAATCCGAAAAGGGTAAGGTTGAGTTGTGCGATAGATGCTGCCAGGGACAGCTATGTGGCAAATCTATCATGCTTTCCGTTATTGTGAACTGCTTTTTTTCCGAGTATGCCGAGGGGAATGGCTCAGTGGTAGCGTTTGCGGCCCGCCTAAGGGAAGTCGTAGGTTTGATTTCAGTAGTTGACCTTCCCGACCCATGGATTTTTCGGGGTTTCCCTACATTTCCTGTCCTTTTCATGTCCATCCGGTCTTTTCAGGATCGGAAGTGACGGTGGCACTGCTGTGTGAGAACTGTAACAGTTGTTCTCGGCGTATAGGTGACGTTGTAGTCGCCTGTCTTGGTGGTTGGGTGGTCTGGTTGCCAAACCCTTCGGCTGGCGGCTGCACGCGAACGCTGGCGCTGGGATGAATACTCTCTAGCTCACGTTAGAGACCTTACGCTGGCTCGCCTCTATTCCGGGTTTGGGCACGCCGTAGCGCGCTACTATCTCGTCCCTTCCTCCCAGGGTCTGACATACAATAGCTCCAGCTGGTGTCCGCTTCATCTGTACTCTGCCTCTTTGTTCCGAGTGTAGGAGACCAGGCCGTCGAAGTCTCATGACTTCCTTAATATCACGTACCTTTTCAGACTTGCCAAACTGATTGAATCAATCAAGATCGTTGCCTCTGGAGACGTCCATAAGATTGACAAGAGTATCAGAGTATCATAACTATAATACCGCTAATCTGTTGATAGAGCTGCAAACAGACATGCCAGAAGCTGAAGAACATCAGTGATTAATAAAATATGCAAGTTTATGTTTTTTCAAGGAAATTGGCCGTATGATGCTTCGAAAGTAAACATTTTATTACAAAACCATTTGGAAGACGATTTTAAACATGGTTCATATGAGAGGACATTCTGACTGATAGTGACGGTTTAAGGACCCGTCGACAACTTGGTCATTAGGGTTCTGACTAATAGATAACACAGCAATGTCTAATTGACCATGAGCTGCATGATAGTCTTCGTCATGACCGTTTGGGAGCTACTATTCTCAGATCCTTCATTCTGCCATCATAGATGTCTAATGATCATGATCATGATAATGATAATAAGAATGATGATAATAATATGACATTGAGTCGTTCAACGGTATACAGAAGAGAGGAAGTCGGGTGACCTTGGATACGGCGAGCGTCTATGTGTGTGCGTGACCATGGAGGCCCGAGGCTACAGGGCAACAAGTGACTGTGTATGTGATCGAACAGCGTGATAACACCTTAGTGTCCAACAAGCTCTAGAAGCTTCTGTGCTGAGGCGTTGTACACGTGCGAAGAAGGTTACGCCACGCCGGCTCCGGTATAACAGACAGTGAGCAGTTTGGGGTCAGTTTTTAGGGTTGAGTGTTAGAGTTGAGTGAATGATAGAGTTAGTGTCAGTTTGAGAGTTGTTGAAGTTGTCATATACAGTTAGTTTTACTTACGAGAGTGAATCGGCCAGCCTGTCATGCAGCATGTATGTGTCGTAATAGCAAAGATATAAGAGACAGTGAAACTGGATAAAGACTGAGAAAGATTATCGGAAGAACAATTGTGAATTGTAATAATAGAGAAAACTACAAACTGTGTAATCATCGGGAAGGAAATAGTGCATTTGTAGTATAATTTAGAGGAAAGTGAAGGGTTAGAAAAATAAACGGACTTCGAATTTTGTGGTGTGTGTTACAACAATAATGATGATGATAATGATAGGTACATTAAGAGGTTTTAAGTATCAATTGACTATAGCCCTGCAATGAAATCCTATGTTGACAATGAGGAAGGAACACAAATTCCTTCCTAGTTTACTCCCTACCGTGAGACAAAGTATTTGCGCCCTGAAAACATTTCATTAAATTTAGTTAAAGGTAAGTTTACGTTGGTGTTTGGTACTCTACACAAACTTGGCCACGTATGAACAAGTTCAGGATGTCACTGTTTAGTTTCGTGGTTTTCTCTGTCGGTATTGATTCAATAATTGTAACTTCTTCTGCGAGTGAGTTCCAGCCACGGATAATTGAAAAATATTACGTGCGTGGTTTCCAGCTGTAACATAGTTTTAGATCATTGAATATACATATATATTCCAGTTGCTTTTGAGGTCGAAGGGAGATACTAGACAAGCAACTGGGTTCCCAAAAGGGCAGTCTCCATTCTAGCTTGGAAAAACTCTGCTACAGCAATTACATTCTATTACCCGATAAAATGATTAAACGTGTTTTTCTTCTGTTACCCGATAAGATGATTAAACGTCTTTTTCTTCTGTTACCCGATAAGATGATTAAACGTGTTTTTCTTCTGTTTCAGGTAAGACATCTTCTAGCCTAGTTCACGGAGCTACCGAATGTGGGATGCAGACGTAACCTTTGTGGATGCTGGGTAAAGTTCACTGTTTTTCAGTTCCCTGTTCTTTCTAAGAATAATATTAGAAGATTATTGTTAAAAACGTTAGTGGAAGAACAACTTTCATTAAAGTAATCACATAAATCGCCAATCCATGCAGCAAAAACTTTCCATAATGGTGCCTGAAATTACATAATAGCAAAAGGTCGCCCAAAAATGTTTAATTGTTACATGCTTTAATTTCTACAACAATACAACAGAACTGACACAAACACAAGTCTATGCCTGCTACAACTTTCCAGATTGTGTAACTATGCTCGTTCTGTAGTGTTTGTTTTATTAAAACTTACCTCACACCTCACCTCTATACTCAAGGAAAACATCATGGCTTTTTACAGGAAAGTATTTTATAATGGACTCATTTCGTATCTATGTTAAATGAATGTTTTTGCTTCTATTTATGAGTTCCTTCACCTTGCACTATTTAGTTGTTATAGATTCATTCTTTTTTTTGAATGCAGAACAAGAGTAATTCAGGAGAAATTGCCAAACAGTTTCCAACGTTTATAAAATTCTAGTATTTGCTGTGATTCCAATGATATATGAAGGCTTCTAAGAAAAGTGGAATTCTTAACACTGAAAATATTTGCATCGCACATGTGTGAAACTTTTCATCAATTCACTAGTTAAGTGATGTGTGATTCATGGGTCAAACACGTGGAAACAAATAATGGTGAAAATATTCTAAATATCAGTTTACGATGGCCGTTTTCTTTGAATATTGAACATCAGCACACACTTAAAAGGATGACTTCAGTGTTGTGTAATCTACTTTAAAATAAAGCAGTACAACAAACTTAAGTTCTTTTAAACTGTCATAGATATTAGGACATGATAAAACTCAACGCCATAAGAATCAAGTAGTCGCCTTACGGTCGTGGCAGTGGACGTGCTGACCTCCGCCACCCCAACCTGCATTTCTCCGTGGCCTTGGCTGCAGCTGGAGGACGTAGCAGCCGGGCGATGCGGGTAACCTCTACATAGAGGAGACACCCTAGGGATTATAAAACTCAACGTGTGGGAAAGAAGGGTGTGAGTGTGTGTGGGTGAGAGAAAGAGGAGAGAGAGAGAGAGAGAGAGAGAGAGAGAGAGAGAGAGAGAGAGAGAGAGGGAGAGAGAGAGAGAGTGAGTGAGTGAGTTGGGTAGGACCGTGGTGGTGACCCTAACTTGAGTCTAATGCAGAGAGTCCTAATAGGAATCCCGTTTGAGATAATCTGCCTGGCTGAGAATATTATATGGGGTGTTTCTTCAGTTCTTGAGTGGCTCCCAAATTTTCACAGTTCATATTTAAGCTGATTTCGAACATTGATACAACCGTATTGTGTTATCTGTCCGATTAAAGATTGTTAAAATGAAACAAAAACGTAATAAAAGAAACATTCCACACTTCTGGGGACTTTTGTAGGTATGATGTTGATTACGTTGAAAGTTTATTGAGTGAAAGAAGATTGTGAGGCGTGCGTCTAGGTATGTTTACCTAAACTCTCTTATTTTGTACAAAACATTAGCGTAGTTAGTACAGTTTGTACCCAGAATATTGTGGCACAAAATTAATGCATTTCCTCTTTCGTTAAGTGAATATCGGCAGTATCAAACTCTGCCTACTTTATTTACATGTATTAACTTTACTTTCTTTACTTTTATATTGATTTCGCTGTGTCCATTTGTCATTCTGCTTTCAGTGTAAAGAAATTGTGGTTGCCAAGAAATTAGGAAAGAAAATGTAGCAACCGTGTACTCAAATCCACATGGGGCGGCAGTAAAGGCGTGTAGGTATTGCCTAACAAGGAAGTAGATGGCCTGCACTCGGGTCATATGGTATGCAATATCCACGCGTGGAATAGCTTGGAACGCCACTGTTTTAGCATTGACTTTGGGTCTCCTAGAAGGGTATTACTTGGGTTGGATTAGGTTGGGTGGGGCAATGGTTTCGGATACCCATAGAATAATAGGTACACCTGAACGTTCTCTGGCATTTCACTGGAGAACTAGTAGACGGTTACTAGGTACTATCGACCGCACCAAGGTATCGGCACTCTTCCCTAATGTGTTGACACGCGTAAGTGGCGTATCCACCTCCCTCCAGGCCCAGGCACCATTCCTAATGGAAAAAGCTCAAGACCTTCGGCTCCCTGGGTTGTGGGAGACAGCAGATTGTCGTCTTTAGCCTCCACTAGTGCTGTTATAGCCATAGGGTAAATATACGTGTATGACCGTGGATCCTTTCTGCTATAGTATTTCTTTCGACAGTATAAGTTAATTGTAAGGTGACTTGAAGAGTATATTGTGTAGAAGCAAGCACCAAATATGCATTATCTCAAACATGTATAGCCTTATTTACAATGAGCTGGGATCTCAAACATTCCACCCTTGGTGCTTACCACGAGGAAGCAAAATCGTTGTCGAGGAGGGTCTGGATATAAATTTCAACACCTCTTATGAATATGGCGCTACACACGTGCTGTTTTGGAGTTACATCACCAAGTACAGGACCAATAATCCTGTAAGAATGAGTGCTTCAGGTTGTGAATATGCACATTTCTTTGTTTCAATACAACATTTCGTCCCTGCTTTGGATAAGTCGACCTGTAAATATGTGTTATTTACACTCATTTATTGTTGTTAATGTGTTCATTTGCTTCAATAGAATCGTAAATACCAAGTGGCTCGTATTTCATTTATATCAAGTGCTCTAATGGTATGTTACAAATCACTTATCACTGATTTCCTCCTCCTCCTCCTCTCTCTCTCTGTCTCTCTCTCTCTCTCTCTCTCTCTCTCTCTCTCTCTCTCTCTCTCTTGTTGCTCTTAAGCTATCGGTAAAATGCAAAAATGCTGAAATGTTGGATTTTTTGTTTTGCATTTGAAATATGGTTATAACTTCTATTTTCTTGCTACACAATTGTGTTTCGTAATATAAAAAAGTGTAAACAACAAATTGCTGCTTAACTAGTCGTGTACGGTCATGAGAAACATGATTGAACGCATTGGGAGAGCATTGTCTTAAATCACCACTCGCGTTTGTATTTGTTCTGATAAAGAAAGGTGCGGTATAGCAAACTGCCTATTTGTGTGTCCAACAGACGATCAATAAACTCAGGCTGCATGTTGGAAATATCGACTTGTGCAAACCGCGCTGTCACATGACGCGGGGTTTATTGTTAGAAATATTCTGCTCTACTAATACGCTAAGTTATTTTTCCATGGCTGTACCATTTAAGTAAGGCACCGCGTTGAGTTTAAAACTTCATTTTCTCAGTTCCTTTTTTTCAGAAGTCTTCACTTTTCAAAATTATCGTTTGTCCACTTTTAGCTTGAAAATTTCAGGATAGCTTCAAGAATTATGGATTTAAAAGTTGCTGTGCCCTAGTTAAGAACAGTAAATAATTCAGCTGAAATTATTTTCCATAACAGTTTTTCTTTTAAACTAATTAAAATTAATAAACGGGTGCACAGCAGCTTTTTTATATTTCTATACTAAACTCAAATGGGAGCGGGATGATACGCCATAGGGCTGAAGGAGCATTTCATATTGTGATATCAAAACGTTAAGCTATTAATTTTTATAAATAATTGAAAACTGTTTACACGGCTCGTTAAATTTGATGTGGACTAATTACTTTGCGTTCTGAATATATAGTAAAAATTGAAAGCAGTCAGAAAAAATATTGTATTTTCACATATGAATTGCCGAAGTTTCTCACTGGAATTTTGGGAAGAGTGGTCACTACATGGAACAACCCAATGGGTGAAACTAAAGTATGAGAAGTTGACATTCAATAAGTCCTTGAAGAGTTCTCAAGGATGTGAGGAGGCAATGCAAGCGGTTTCCTTATGAGCGGACAAGTTCATCAAGCAAGTTTATTCACAGTGACAATCTTCCGGGAAAGAAAGGCATGCCGCATGTTCATCTTATGAACGAAGCGAAAACTTAGATCACCTCTTACCGTTTGTTACCCAGAAAACTTAAATGGTAAAGGATTAATTTTAACTGTCCTTGGTGAATCGAGGATGCGTCTAAGGATTATGTGGTTCACTTTCATGGTCTGGAGTAGTTTCTGTGTATCAATGAAGGGCCTGGATTCGTTTGGGGTAAGATTTCCTTTGTCGTTTAACCGTCAGGTCATGGACTTTGGGCTCATTAGAATATAGTTTCACCCTTCCGTTCACGTCACAGTGGACCTGAGTACTTAAAGTGGAATAAAACTTACACAAAAGTAATTCCATGTAATTTCCCCACTGGCTGAAACTTATGGCTATCTGAATTGAAAGCTTAATTAACACGCAATGAATCATGCTCGGCCAGTATTTCTGGAAGACAGTGGTGGTTATCAGGAAGCGAAAGAGGATTTGGGCACTTAAGGACACAGTTAATATTGTACTTCTGGAAATCTCCAGCAGCAACGGGAGAAGTAAAGGCCACAGGTCGACCAGAACTGGAGCGGCAGGCTAGGCCCTTAACGTCTCCAGATATTACATTCTGACGCCGCCGGGACCCACTACAGACTTACCTCTCCCCACGGAGCCTCTTCGAGGGCCCGTCGCACACCGAACGTTAGGGGCAAACAGTTCAGAGGACAAACTCCACTGCCACACGCCTCGCCCGCCTTCACTCGCCTGATCCTTCGATCCTGAAACATAATATGTAAATGGGGACAGGAAGGTTCATTATACAACTGGCCCCAACTTTCGCCCACCAACACGGAAAAACAGTGACAAAAATAATTCAGGTTCAGAGTGGCCGACCCTACGAGAGTTGAACCTGGAATCTCCAGAATGCGAGCCTCACACATTACCGTGGATCAATCTCGCGAGTTATCTCTGTAGATTAATACCTATGTCTTGCTTTTCGTTCTTTGTAATACGCGTTATCAAAACCTGCTCACCTGAACACAAATAACGTTTCATAAACTGGAACTGTTGACATAGATTTGTGATATGTAAGTTAGTAGCTGAGCTACCAAAAGAATGAAGTTATGCACACTTAGTCTGTAAAGCAGACGAGCAGAACCGGTTCCTCACACTGTGCAGTTACATTCACTACGAATGCGCATAACTTGAATCCTCTTTAGTGTAGCTCGACTACTAGTGATATGCTATCTGCAGAAAACTCCTGACTTATGTTTCCAACACTTTGATTACTTTATTTTCCTATTTTAACCTGTATATACTTAGGTGAATATACCAAAATAAAGTTAATAAAAGTGCACTGTAATACCTACATATACAAGCATATGACATACGGGAAATGTGGTCTATTACCCTACCCCAAACTATGACCCGGGGGCCGAATCTGGCCCACAAGCTGCTTTTGTATGACTCGCCTATAGCTTCAAAAATGTACATGAAAAGAAACAGCATGCCTGTATTAGATTAATTTAGTCAGGAATTTAGAACGGTTGAATAAAAGTAAGACATTTCTTCACTTGAAAGACTTTGTACGAGAATGAATACCAGTGTTCGTATCAACATATACCCGGTAAGATATTTTCCAAAAAGGAAACGTTTCAAACCAAGATATAGGTCTGCTATGACTGATGGATATGTAGTGATTGGGAATAAATCTGGAGCACAACATTAGAATCACAAATTTCTGAAATTATAGTACAGAAAGGTCTCTTTCATTGCTTCCATTGAATACGAATTGGTATTGTAACGCCTCAAACGACCCTCAAGGTCAATAAGCGGCAGAAACAAAGACCGGTTATAGACGGCTCGAGAAGCTTACGACTGCCGATTTGTTAGAAATTTCGAGAAATGGTTTTTTTCCAGAGCAATCGACGGAACCTAACTTTCGGCTATATAAGCGAGTCACACGAACAGAAAAGTCAGTTATGTGTATATGGCCAGTGAGTGTACTGTTAGAAACAGTTTTAAAGAATTAACTATCGGAGTGGTTCGTTGTGTACAGTGAGCAGTATTTGTGTTAGAGTTACGATAGAACAGAACAGCTTTGAGGTGGACGATTAGGATAAATTGTAAATTGTGTTAACGATAAAACAGAGAACAGTGGTTTGTGATTCAGTTTGGGAGGGGAAATTTTGTGAGATATAGCTATCTGTGTACTGGGATGAACGACCTGAGCATAATAACATTACTGCGCAAGCGCTAAAGGCCTCCATTGAGTCCTAAGTGCGCACCCTACTGCGTTACTTGTGTAGTTTCTAGTACAGTAACGTTTTTAGCAGCAGTGCGACACGTGCCAGCACACAGCTGCTGAAATGGCCGACTTGAGCTCCAGCACACTTTGATGTAAATGTACGTAACCAGCTCAACGTCGCATATCCTAATGGATGGATTGGTAGAGGTGGACCAGGTCCATGGGCAGCACAGTCCCCAGATCTGACACTTCTTGACTATTTTCTGTGGAGTTGTATGAAGAGTATGGTGTATGGCACTGCTGTAACGTCAGCGGAGGACCTTATTGCTCGACTTCACGGAGCGATTGAAAACCTTCAAAGACACCCGCACATATTAATTTATGTGCATGTGTTCACCACAGCCGATATAGTGTCTGCAATGACGTAGGATGTACACAGTTCGAAGCCCGTTTGTAATGTAGACACCTCGATGTTGGGTTTATTGGCGAAATGTGAAACCACATCCATCTCACAGTTCAATCTGTTACAGTGGACAAACCGTGCATTTTCGGACAGGAGTTCCTGTTTGACAACTAATCAATTTGTCGTCCCTCATAACATACTAGGCGTTGTCGGTGTTTTTGGGACATTCTCTATAATATAGCAATCGTAGCCGACCGTCCGGGCCATTGTTTTTTTTATTTTTTTTTATTATTTTTTATTTTATTTTTTTTTATTTTATTATTAACGTCCTCCAACATTATGTCATATCGGACGAATCAGTGAATTGAAATGGGTGAAATGATGCTCAAATGAGCCCGAGGTCCATGGAGCTTTAAGTTACCCGACATTCGTCTTCTCGGGAAAACCTCGGAAAAAAACCTTACCCGGATAACTTACCCTAAGCGAGATTCGAACTCGCGACCTCTTGAACGTGAGGCAGACACGCTAACCATCACGCTACCGAGGCGGGCGGGCCATTGTTATTTGCCTGACCCTATATACAGAGTGTTAATGAAGTGCACCGAAATAACTTGAGAGATTGCAGATGTGACTGATATAAGTAACTTGAGATAGGCAATGCATGGTCCGCGACTAAACATAACGCAGTTATATGGCGTTAAACATATTAATATCAGACGCTGATAAGTCGGCGTTAAAGCAAAGCCTGATGAAAAACTGGTTTAGAATGTGTTTGAAACTGCTGCTCGAGTATAGAAATATCTATTTTCAGCAGCTCGCTATCAGCGTTCTCAAGATTTAATGCCAGAAAAATCTCCCAAAGCTGATTCACTTACCTGCGAACGAGGCTAACCCTTTCTCGTCCAATCGACTAATCCTTGCACGATGTGTTTGTAGTACGATTGGACTAGATGCCTCGTTCGCAGGTAAGTAAATCAACTAGCTGTCAAGTGCTACGTTATTTCTCGCCGACTAATCAACTGACAGTGCGACACTGAGCAACGATTAACTGACTTGTGTTGTGAAACCTACTCCAGAGCCGTTTCGTTGTTTGCTCTTGTGGCTCAATTTGTAACGGAAAAGGTTGTACTCCCGTAGGTCGTGGGTTCGTTTCCTATCATGCAATTACTAAGTTTGCTTTCTTGTTTTATTCAATCTGAAGAAGAGCCTTAACACTATCATGTCTTTATTCGGCTCACACCAGAAATCTTGAATAGGGTACGACAATCGTTCCTTCGCCGCTGTAAATTTTACCATGAAAATTCAGGTCATAATCTCGAGCAGTTCCTTTAAAACTGACTTAAAGTCTTAGATGTTTTTATGCTTTTACTCTTTCTTTCACCTTTTAAACTACTTTCCATTCTGAAGTGCAGCATATGAACGTATTAAGCAAGTTTCAACTTTTGTAGCAAGAGTAGTAATTAATTGTACTGATATGCTGAAGTAAAACTGCATTAATATGCTCTTCTCAAAATAAAGAAAAGAAGAAAAAAAAGAGGCGAACAAGACTCGAACTCAAAAACGATGACCTTATGCTCGAACGCTAATGTCGTAATCAATTAGCCAGAAAGGCACGCTCTAAGACATTCCTTCATTTTGGTGTGTTGCGCTCCCAAATGGTTGAGATTAGTCAGTGGCGTACTGACACCTTAGAAATTTATAGCCGTAACTTCGAAATTTGAACAAACACGTCATAGGTCTTCTAGCTCAAGTAATTTGAGATATATGTATACTTCTAGGTGTTACAGTGTCATGAGACCGAATGAAAGACTAGCCATTTGTTAAGGATTTAACTACACCTGTTATGAATAAGTAAATGTTAATTTTAGTTCGATGAAAGACTATTTGAAACCAATGTGGCCTGTGCGCCTCGTGACTGAGTTCATGGTTGCTATCTTAGGCGTATCTGGTTTCGCCCGGGATTCGTTCTCTGGTGATGGATTTGAAAAGTTTGGCTACCGCAACCCTGCATTCATATAGGCGTCTTTTGTTGTCGAGTTCTTGTGAATTGTATCTAAACCCAAGCTAATTTCATTGCGGTTTGCTAAAGAGTATCGCCGTTTTCGATAATTCTGCCTTACAGTATCAATGGTCGAGCTGTAGCATAAGCAATAACATTAGATTTCTTCATACTCATTTCAGCTACCAACATGACAGTGATAAGTAAATCTGCTGGTGAAGTAACTTTGACTAATGCATCCCTTTATATATACGTATTCGAAGAAAGTTTCTAATTGGCAGTTACTTTCATCAGTAACTTCTTGTCTGTTGGCTTGGTTATTTGAAATATTATTATGATAGTTTGTAACTACTGTATTCAGAGCTTCAATTAGAGGCTACTTCATTTTAACTAAGGTAGAAACCCCAGTTTCTTAATTAGGATTCATGCAGCAAACGCGGCATGCTTTGAAGCTATACTGGCTCTCTTGCATAAACAATTCTGCCCGTTCTATAGGCTTTATAAAGCCTTTTTCTGTTTATGCAGAAGTGCAGGTTTATAAACGGATTTCCTCGAAATACACGTCCAATTTCTAACATTATTTCCATGGATATTTACGTGGATGTAATGGATGTTATTTCCACCTAATTTAGATCGCTCTGAGCATTATATGGAAACCAGTTATAAATGTTGCTAAACTAAACTGAATGGAATATCACATCAGGAAAAGTAATTTACTTGTAAAAGTAGTGGTCACATGGTGGTTAGTGAGAAGACGTGGGCAAAGTCGACTCAACTGGGCCACTGCACTGGCCATCCCTCCCCTCAACTGCTGTTCAGGGTCCGAGTCGCCTCATTCAGTGGCTAGTATGACTGTTTCATGAAGAGTGGAAGAGAATTTGTTGTAATTTACAATAACAGGAAAGTTTGCTGATCAATATGCGGATCTCAATTTGCAAACATAAAGCGTTACAATATCAAATGTCACTTTGATTAGAAGCATAAATCAAACATTGGTGATCTTACAGATATGTACTATTTCAAAAGGTACTTTCTGAACACTCGTATTTGTAAACATGATGGGACGATATGCTTCCACTATTTATGGGTTTAGTTTCTTATTAGTTTATTTAATATAAGCTATTGTATTTCGTGTTTCAAAGTTTGAACACATTATTAAATTTAAAACCAAACAATTTATGTTAATGAAATAGTTTTAAGGCTAAACAGCAATGGAACTTTACTGCTTTATTTGTTATGAAGAGAAACAACTTAATATGTTAATTATAAGACAGCGTAAGTATATTACGTGCATAAGATAAAGGAAGGCTATAAACTTGAAGGTTGTGTAATATGCCTAACCAGAACAGGTGGCTATAATACCAGCGTAGAAATTACTGCGTTGGTGCAACGAAGCCACCACTGCAAGTATTGTATCAAACAACCTTCGTCACTTGGTAAGAGAATGTAGAGTTAACGAGGCAAGTTCATTCGCTACCTTCCCTGTCGTGGCCATGCCTGTTATAGTCTTCACTGCCACATATTCTTCATATACTCCAGATCGCACTAATAACACACTGCAACAGTTAAAAAGACTTGTTTCTAAAATGTAGGCGTTCTTTATGTATCTGGATCTCTTGAATTAAAAAAATATTCTCAAAACATATACCCACAGTTTTTGCACAAAACAGATTATTTTGCAATAATGATGTCACATATGGAAATAGTACATATATATGGTACACGAATCATGCAGTAGTAGAACAGAAGTTTAAAACCGCAACATATGAGCGGATGCATACGAAGAATGTGGTACAAAACTGGCATTAACATAATTCATTCCGTGCTTTCGTAGTTTTCATGGCATGATACCTGCTTTTGCTCACGGTGAAGCATCCATCCGTAGTCGCCCATCATCCGAACATGCCAAGCTCCCTTGTATGGTTATGGAATCTTTCAACCTGTTTCTCACTTGCAGCTCTCAAGTTTGGAGGAAAAGCGTCAAGATGCAACTTCAAACTAATTGAGCATCCCAGCATTTTTCATTTCGTCAGCACGTTCTCAAACATGTCGATATACTCTGGGCTACGCTTGTTTTCCATGAAATTTAGAACCACACGCTTAAAGGCAGTCCAAGCTTCTCACTCTGCGGCATTCATTGAATGAAGGACATCTTCATGTGGCATATCGCGACAAGCGAACACGCCGTCTTTCAACTTAGCATTTGAGACGTTCAAGAACTTGTAACATAGATATTTGAAACAGTTGCCACACTTAGTACCTTGACAAGCTGCTTCACTGCGCCCACTTTAGGGTGCAGAGATGGCTAGAGTATTCTGTCTCTTTCCACTGAAGGGCAACAATTGATATTTTTGTTCCCTGGAACAAATTCCAACTTTTGGGGCCACTGTTCGTTCTCCAAATGTTTGTAATGAGCTTCACAGAAACAGGAGAACTTGGTATATAATGATTGTTGTCCTATACTCAATACGTTCAAGTCATCACACACCACCCAATTGTGACCCTCATAATGAATATGCAATTTAAGTAGAAAATGAGAAAGAAATAGAAAAGAAATAGAAATAGAAAATAGAAAGTTCCTAATTCAACGTAAACCTTGCTTTACTAACACGCTGTAATGTATGAACCTTTGATCATCAGACCTCAAGGCTGAATAGCCCGTTGTCAGCTCTTCCAATCTTGAGGGGTGGCAACACTGATTCTTGACATGTTAGATACCTGGTAAAGGGATCGGTATGAATAGTTCTCAGAAGCGGGTAATTTGCTCCTCTGGAATTCGTCGCTAGGTAGTTAATGGGTGCTCTATATGTACATCTTATGAAGAGCGTGCAGCCCAGTGAGGACAACACAGGTTACTGGCTTCATTTGAAATGTAGATATGGTGAGAAGCTGTGGTGGGCAAAGGAAAACCAGTGCTAAACTTGATAAGGGAGAAGACATTGGATGATAGTAACCTACTTACCCAGAAAAAACTGGAAAGAATGGCGAATGTGAAAAATATTCAAGACTAAAGAACATGCTAAAACTGACAGGGCCACCCCACTGAAATGCGTTCTTCCCTCACTCCACCGGCCGTTCCTCCCCTACACTGCTGTTCAACTTTACCTTTCCTTCATTCAGTGGTAAGCGGCTCCGTCAGGACGTCTGTTTAATGAATAATAGTAGAGAGAATTTGTTGTAATTTACAAAAAGCAGGAAAGTTTGCTGTTTAATATGCGTATTTTAATTTGCAAATATAAAGCGTTACAATATCAAACGCCGCTATTATCAGAAGCGCAAACAAAACTTCGGTGATCGTACAGGTATTTATTTAAATTTCAAAAGATACTACTTGAATACTCGTGTTTGTAAACATATACAAAGTTTCGAGTAAGAATCCTCTCCACAAAATTCAACGTCTGACGTAGAATATATATAGAATAGTAGAATATTTCCCTCTCAGTGATGGAAGTCGCGGGTACTGAATTTTCAAACATTACTTACACTGTGCAACATTCCAACTCCATGTTGTTTAAGAGTAATTAAAAACTCCCACTTAAGACCGTGAAGTGGATAATGGAATTTTTGTTCCTGCATCTGGTTTATATATGATCTTAGAAGCGGAATATTCTAATTCCAACAATACTGTATACACTGTAGTTGTTTTACTGAACGACTCAGTTTGCAACACCTTTATGTATTAAACATGTTGCTTAAGTACAAACTTGCCTACATAAATTGAAGACGAACTTATAATTCCCTTATAGTAATTCTCAATAGACTGACGAAGTAATTGCTATCTCTACTCCTTTTGTTTTTCATTTTAATGGAAATTGCTTTATCTGATATCCGCAGCATAGTATCTTGGATTTTAGTTGCGTTCCCGATGGTAAAAGCAACCAAGAGGGTAAATTCTCTCAAGCCGGATCTTCATTTTATTCAGAGTTGAACTTTTGGAGCGGTCGTACTTTTATTGAACACTTTGGTTGTTTAGTAATACCGCATTGACGTTTTATTCTATCCAAAATGTGTCGAATTTGATGTACTTTAGAAGTGGTGGTACCTGCGGGAATTACTATTTAATGTTTATTATATAGTTGGAGAAAACAAAAGGCCTACGTAATTAGTAGTGCGGCTGTGCTGGAATTCGTTGGCTCATGCAGTATGTTTTGGCCCAGCATTCAGCCGCACAACGGAGCACGTTTTGGCCTGTTTGCTGCGCTGTTGACATTATATGGCTTTACTGTTAAATAACTTTGATGTTGGAGACCGTAGAGGTCCTTAAATTGTCCACTGAGATGCGTCTTGGTTTCTCTGGCGTCACGCACTGTTCCATCACTTTCATTAATCAAAAGCCAAACATTCGATGACAGGCAGTTCACTGTGTAGGAGACGTGGCTTTGAAGCCTTAAAACTGCGGTGTCAAAGGCTATGCGCAACACAATTTTCATTTATTGTTCTTGGCACAATGTGAATACTTGAATGTAACATGCTAGCTGACAAACTGGCGAGAAAATTCAGAGGTACAGTATCTACTGCGGACCAGCAATTAGTAGCGCTTTGACTGTTGTTCGCGATTCATACAACTCGCGATTTGCTGTATGTTTGAACCAGAAGTGTTGAATGAGTTTGACTAAAATTTTTGACGCATTTCAAATGCGGTTAAACAATTCGTTTTTTCTGTAAACGAAGGGATCCTTCATTCTCCCGCTTCACCTTTCCAAATACTTCACTCACTGCAGTTAAACGTTTTGGGTGCACTGATATCCTTCCTGTAAAAAAAGTTGCTAACCTTATAATTTTTCTTTCCATCGTCGAATGGTGGGTGTGTTGATTATCGGCAGGTATTGCGATGTCTGTGTAACTCCATGTCCGGACTGTAAATGCGATTACCGTAATTTAATAGAGACATTTCTGCCAGGATTTGCCCCAGAGAACATTTGAAGCTAAACGAATGTGTTGTGTATCCATGTGCTCTTATTTTCTAACGACTTTGGGGAGCGATACGTTCCCCAAACAGCCGCCAAATGAAAGCGGAGTTTGCTTTGCTGCGATGTACCACAGAGGGTTCTAGGATGGCGTAGCTGTGGGATCCAAGGCTATTTTCTCAGCCGGGAAAATTTTCGACAGTGTTTTTAATGTCAGTAGTATCTCTCTGCCTTTATTTGTTCACAGCCGTAGTTCACTGTCAGCTTTACAACCACAAGATCGGAGGTCTATTCCCAGGAGACAACTACTATTCGGAGACTGTTTTACGGAATTTTGTCTCACTTTAGGTTCGGATGGGTTTTGGGTTCATTTCACTAGCAGTTTATTCTTATCTCCGGGCAGCCGTTACAACCGGGGTCAAAAATGTGTGCTAAAACTAGCGACATTGAAACACCTTCTCATATGGAGTGGGGAGTTGTTTGCTTCACCAGCTCTTCTCGCTTGCTTCAACATAAGCTATAAATGAAGTGAAACATGAAATACATACGGCCAATATGAAGGACAACACCGTAGTTCAGATGGGGCTAGCAAGAACTATTTTCTATTTTATGTAGTACAAGTATAATGACAGCTCGGGAGGTTACTACATACCCTACAGAGCTTATTAGAACGCAAATTTTTGTCTAGCAGCACAAAAGGGAAGATATAAACTAATACTTTTAGACATCATTTCACGAGGTAGCGTTTTAAAATAAACGTGGCGATCAGAAAATGAAACGCCAACAGGACTAATTATGGGTTATCAATGCTACATGATTTTGGAATCTCGAATAAATTGCTAAGGGATTACCGCAATTCAAAATTAACAGTTTTGTTTGTTAATACTCTTTCGTGAATAGAATAAACTGTACACATAAATGTTGTTATAAAAGACAATAATTTCAATTGCGACTGTGAGAAACGTGTTTTACGAGAATCATCATGCTCAATTCTTTGCGCATGGCTCACAGTGCAATTATTGGAGGAGGTTGCATTTGCGGGTTACAGCGCCGTTAGGAAGGCAGGACGAAGCATGCAAGTATGTAAAGTAAAACTAAATGAAATTCCATATATTACCACATCTCTCTTCTTGAATGTTGTTATATGAATCTGTTATACAACAAAGAAGAAAATAGAAGTACAAATTACCACTCTTATTAGAAGTATGCTGCACATTTTTAGAGTGATGGAACGTCTTCTAGTTCTGGTTGACTTGGAAAAAGTCATTTCCATAATTTTTTCACCTTTAGCTTGAGGTAACAACTCAGCACGGCATTCATTTCGAAAGCCCCAATTAAGCTGTTAGTAATTTTGCAATGACAACGTTAAGACAGGGAGTGCATTCATTATTAAGTTTCGCAAGATTGCATGTACCTTGTCGGTTTCTGTAAGATGCAACGACTCCTCTATCCGCTGCGATATGCCCACGATGGGTTGCGCCAGAAAAGAAAACATCTGAGGTAGATCGGGAGGAGCGATTCCTGAGCGGCTTCTCATGTGCTGAAGCGCCAGAAAAGAAAACATCTGGGGTAGATCGGGAGGAGCGATTCCTGAGCGGCTTCTCATGTGCTGAAGCGCCAGAAAAGAAAACATCTGGGGTAGATCGGGAGGAGCGATTCCTGAGCGGCTTCTCATGTGCTGAAGCGCCAGAAAAGAAAACATCTGGGGTAGATCGGGAGGAGCGATTCCTGAGCGGCTTTTCATGTGCTGAAAAGTTCTCATCACGTTAAGAAACTTTGTTCATAAGTGGTTAAAACAAATTGGGTTCCCACGTTGTTCGAATGCTATCAACAGCGCAATGTTCTCGTTGGTCTTTCACATATCATTTAATGCATAATTCTTGAACTCTGTCACGTTGCATTCGTGGAATAAACCTAAGTTTGCATGTTACATCATGAGTGTATGTTCTGGATTCCTTGATAGGAAAATTCTCCAAGATGACAGCGCGTTCGAAGCAACTGCCCAGTTTACGCACGTCCTCCGCTTAACTATTACGTCACGTGATTGCTGTGGAACATGGTAACCCTCTCCCCCTTAGCGTCATCTCCTGAATCCAGTGTAATCGGTCTTTCTCATTTGTTGTGATAAAACATCCTCAGTGCATCTAACGGATTTGCATTCTCCAGCCGAGTTATAACCAATATGGACATTGCGGCGAAGGGCGGTGAACTGCTTTGTCCATAGGATTAATCCGGGTAAATGACGGCGGAGACCGTCTGTGTTGTGGCTTGGCATCAATAATGAACCGACTGTAATACGCACCATGATGTACACCCATACAAAATCTATCGGGTTCCGCACGTGATGGTAAAAGCTAACACTCGCAATTTGGTTATAAAAGCGAGTAATCAATTCTAAAGGATTTCACTGCTTTGTTCATGGATTTATTGTAATGCAACGCTCTCGCTTTAGAATAAATAATTCGCTATTATCGCTCTGATGAATTGCAGCTCTGACCATACAATTAGGTTGTCTCAGACGCTTAGCTAATGCTAATTGATGTTACGAGTTTACTCCTAGGCAGTCGTAACACACCTGACGGTAAAACATAATTGCAGGATTATGTATAGAAATATTCATCTCAAATCAACTCCTCATCATCCGATTATCCTCCCCTCATGTAGGACTTACAAGCCTATGCCTAGGATCAGAGGCCTGTCGGGGAGCAGAGGAACCTATGAACCGGATAGAGTGAAGAACTGGAAGCGGGTGGTTAACCAAGCATCGGGTATGATAGTGAGGAAGAGGATGATATGAAATGCAGGTGAAATGGATGAATGGAAAGGTGATGGGGCAATTGGTGGAATGAGTGGTGGGGGAAACCAGAGAACCCGGATAAAGCCCGCCCAGACGCCTCTTCGTCGAAATATCTTTTTAAGTTGAAATCTCTTACATAAGTTAGAACTTTTCAGTCACGATTAAAAGGCCACTGCGTCCCCGTGTTTTGCTCCAGCAGTACAGATTGGCAAAGATACAGCAGTGTGTAATAGAGCGTATTTCGTATGATTGATCCAAAGGGGGCGGAATCTCAACTACTGGTTCCCAAAGAACAGACCCTCATTGAACTCTTGAACATGTTTGAATTATCATATCTTCAGCTTTCAAAATAGAATTGCAACATTTTAAGTCGCCTTTAGGTAGCTTATCTTATTTGAGTACGCGTTCGCATTGAAGGTTTATAGTTTAAACTGAACCAGATGACAAGGTTTAATGAACTTCATTTGCATCTCCTCATGGTTACTCAGTGGTAGAGCATTAGAGCATAGACTTTCCAATCCCGATTCAACTTATCTATTAGTTCCTACACGAAACTAGTATGAAAGAGGAAATATTGTTCAACGTTTTGTCTATGTTGTGTGGAATTAACTAGAATGTTTCTGATATGCATTTCTGCACTTTTTTGTACATTCTTTATTTGCTGTTATTTTCAGCTGCAACATTGGATAGTTGCACAATTCAGGATACATTTTCTTACTTTTTATTCCAAAATTTGCATAAATGAGGGCTTTACTGCACTTCAACAGGGAGCGAAACCTGGACATGGATAGGCAAAAGGAGGATGCCTTCAGGTTAACTGTGTTCTGTGTTACTGTAGTGTTGTTCACAATTCGAGAGTGGGTGCTGTTCCACATACAAATTGTTGATATGCCAAACTTTCAAGGATCTGTCGAAGGGAAACAGTCCATCTGAGAATAACAAAGAATATGAACTGCACAAGTATTTGCGCTTTGCCTGCATCACATTATGGAGCTCGAGGGCACCTTCTCGAGTTACAGACATTTAAGTGAAAGCCGAACGAGATTTACCTTTGGGATCTTTAGAAGATATGTTGCAGTGTACTGTAATACTAATTTTCCAACCATAAAATGAAACAGACCAATAAAACACTTAGGTCAATTAACACCTGTTACACAATTAACATATGGAATTTCTGAATGGTATCTACATGTGTTGTAAATCTGTAACATAAGTATTTTACTTTGAAAATGTACATTATAATTTGAACGGTAAGAAGTGTAGATTTATTAATCACAAATTAATTATTCATATAAATTATTTCTCTGGATGAATGAAACATTTAGCAGATATAGTTGTGCCATGAAAATTACAGACCTTTTTCTTAAAAATTTCCAAGCATGCACAGTGGAACAGCACGTCGAATGTTGCGTCGTATTCACATAGGTTTGTTTTGACTTACCGCACGCTCCTACAGCACAATGACCCTGACAGCCTGTGGTATAGATACGTACATCCAACCTGTTTCATGTGTCCAAATATCGCTACTTCATCATCAAATAGAATTCTGGAGCCACTTTGTTGATGTTCGTGAGTATATGTTTTATCTAAAGGGCTCAAAACACCTCCGTCTAAAATATGTCATGAATGTGATGTTGGAAAAATAATGAGTTCAGTGTATTTAGTACCTGATTGGTGAGATATACCATACCTACACTTAGGTAGGAAAAGCTTCAAAGAATGGCAGAAGGTTTAGACGAATATTAGACTTCTCTCTCCCGAAATATTGACGGATAAGTACTGACGCGTTTTGATTTAACGCTACTCTTAAGCGAGTTCTGTAGATGAAGTTTCTCCTGACCCTGGAGTGTTAAGTCGTCAGGAGATGTGGGGTTGATTTTCTCTGTCTTATGAACTTCATTAATGGTCCTTCTCCAACCGACAGGTCCTTCACAGATATGTAGAATTTGATTTGAAGTGTGCTATGTGTGGCAGGAATTAGTCTGGCAAAGGGCTTCTGATGCTGTTTACTTTACCTCAGGGCTATGTGGATCGAATGCGTGTAAACATTGCCTAATGAGCAAGCAAAAGGAGAGGCGAGGTGAGGCACTGATTATGTATGTACAGTTGGGTGTTGGACCAAGCCATCATTAAGCACTATGCGTTTGATTCATCTGGAATGTCATCAGCAATGCCGTTCTTTGTTTGTTCTGGTGCTGTATAACATGTGACTGAAACGAAAGCTTGAGGCGGAAAAATGTAGTGGTATTGTATATTAAAGGCTCAAGTAGGTGTGAGATGTCATGTAGGATTATACGTGTTGACGAAAACCTAGTGTGTTTTTTTCATAACATTTTAAGAGGAAGGTCTAATAATTCGTGGGGTTTCAAATCAGTGCAGTCAAACAGATGCTCTGGTAAAAGGAGAAGCCGCCATTACACAAACCCTACAGGTAATATGGAATCGCTCATCTGCTGAACAGTTGACTGCGTTGAAGCAGTGGATAGGCTTCCGCTCCAACAAATGAGTGGTAGCGTAGGAGTTTTCTCTTCGTCAGATTGCGAAATTTTGAGAGGCTTATTGTACCAGGTGAGTCAGCCGCCCATTATTTTTGGAAGGTAGGCCACCGTTCAAATGGCATGTGCGCTTCAGTCCAGTTTTGCTCTTACTAAAACATATTGCTTGGGGTTCTTAGAGAGTGGAATGAACAAAATTCAGAGTAACAGCGTTTTAAGGGACAGAACGTACTCCTCACACCTCAAAAAACATACGAATCTTTTACTGAGAGTGAATTCCGGTTTCCAGCCGATTTTACAAACTTTTTATTAGAGTATACATATCAACGTAATTCAGTAAATGCTTCTGAAAAAATGGACCTATCATATGAGTATACTGATATCACCAAGATGGTGGATTCTTGTTCTTACAGCAGGGGTTGGCTGCAATAAATTAGGACACACTTCATTCATCATGGACACGTACAGTCAAGACGCACATAATATTAAGTAACGGTTTATTTAATTTTTTGCGTAAACTACGTCTCGCACATCTCGAATAACATGCATAATAGCTTTTACCATTGAAGTAATAATATTAAGACTCCCAGCAAAGGACTAAAACTGTCTTAAAAGGCTAAATCAAGCACGAAAATTCGCAAAGTAGCAATGACATAGCGCCTGGCGTATAAGTCGTGCTACTGAACTTAGAATGTGCTTTCACTCAAGTGTCGAAATAGCAGAAGAGAAATTATGTCTATCCTGTGCGCTAACCCGTGAGACATGAGTTCGCGTCGTGGCATTGTACAATTTTTTGTGCTCATTAAAACATGGAAACCGAATTCACAATAATCTAATTATAATGTCCCTAAGGGTGTAGGTCATTATAGCTTAATTCGTTTTTGCTTCTGTGCATTTTGTAATAGAACAGGCTTAATGACTTCTGTCCATTGGACTGGCATGATGTAGTGTGTTATTATGAATCCCGACTCCCTTCGTTCTCCACGCATAAACTCTTGCATAATATTATGTGCCATTCCTTCACCGTGTATTCGACAGATAAGTACATTGATACGCTTTTTAGAAGTAAGAGCCAATGTACAAGGCAACTCGGCATCTATGCCGGGAAGGAAATCCTGATAGACAACAATACCATAAAATGGAGATAATACAACTACAAATTAAGATAATAACAGCTTTTAACATAATAATTGTTCAACCAATGTTATTTGTGAATATCACACGGTGGAGGAAAAAAAAAAAAAAAAAAAAACACCACATGCAGGAGAGTCAAATCACATCTACACCAGACGGGTTACTTAGGAATCGTTCCAACTGAGCTACCTGCTAACGTGAGATGTAAACAGTGCGTTTAACATGCAGCAAATGCCTTGTATGAACCTTAAACCACTATGTTTACTAGTATTTTCAACTCTTTACTTACAAATCTGCACCGTTTGACCATCCTGTAGAAAACTTATTTACATTTACATTTACATTTAGGCCCTTCAAATGCCGACTCTAACTTGGTTTTCAAGTCCTTACTTAAATACTCGATCCATATTTGTTTGGAATAAACTAAATAAATGTTCAGTTTATCTTCCAAGTTTAAAATGTATCATTAAGGCACGAAACGAACTCTTGAGTCTTGGTGTGGACGGAAGTGCGTCATCTGCCCGAAGTCCGGTAACAGTTCAGTTGTATTTCCTTCCGTCCTGGCTTTAATACTTGGAAATTCCTTTGCCTTCTAATAACGTAGAAATATTGGAATCTATCATTAGTAAGCAATTTCAAGGATGTGACCTAGTAAATATAGATAACGAAGCAAGTAGTTTAAATCAAAGGAAGCAATCATTAAAAATGATATTTAAAGGATCACAAAGTTCTTAAACGTTGAAGCAACATTATACAACTCATCTCCATTGGCAGGACTCCACTATTTCAGTGCCAAATCTTGGGGCACATTTGTAAAATACCTCGGTTCAAACGTCAATTTTGGGACGCTTTCAACATATGGAATAAAAATAAATTAATGATGTCTCAGATGAACACATAGTGGTATCCGGTCCAGCAGTAAATTGTCTCGACTAGGGGACTTTCAAATTTTCAAAACAGCATTTCATTTTAGTTTTTAAATGAGGTTATGCGTGATAGGATTATAAAAGTTGTGATAATGCATTTCACAGAAACAAAGGGATGGTCATATCGAAATGCAATCACAGTATGTGTCCGTGCAAATCATACCCTGGGAGAGAAACTTCCGCCATTAGAAGTATATGAACATTAGGGGTGAAATAAAATTGGAGATAACAAACAACAAACGTTAATTATACTGTAGGTGCCAGCAGTGTGTGTTTCAGCCCTCCATGCCTCTGATAGCGGGATTTGAATATCTGTCCATTTTATTGCCTATAGTCCAACGCATGTAACTTCCTGCCTTTGAATGAAATAGGGTTTGAATTCAAATGGTGCGAGTTATTCAAATTATGTAATGCAGTCTTCAGTAGCGTGCTTTACATTGTTGGTAATCAATAATAAGTGCACAAACTCTTGCACTATTTTTGGATATCTTGGTGAGTAGTAATGATTAAATGCACACAGGGTATTATAACATATGCTGCTCTAAAAGGGAAATTTGTTATCCATGCCTTGTTTACAGGAAGTAACGCCATGCAGTATCAAAGGTCATGCTTGCAGCTTCAGACCATTTTTAACCATTTGTGTGTTACCGCTGCGCCCATTATGTTTGCGATTTGTAAATTGTAGAGTCATATTATACTAGGTAAAATCCAATATGTAAATTGCGGCCTACCTATTGACAAAATAAGGACGTTCTTTTCAGCTAATTCCAAACTTCAGACTGGCAGATTAAAAAAAAATATGTGAGGTGTTGCACTCACATGACTTTCTCTACTCTTGTACTAACCATTCTTACAAACCCTTATTCTTATATCTTCTTCGTTTTAGTTGAGATAGACATTTGCAGAAACTATCTCATTGTTTATTTCCTTGCAAGTACAAGGAGAATATGGGAATACAGTAGGCTTTGAGCGTTAGTCAAATCTTTTAACTGTTTCAAATTCTGTCATCTTTGTCCGGTTAACATAAAAGAGTCCTCCAAAACTCGCACAAATAACAAGGCACATCTCCAAAATGGTTCAATCTAAAAAAAAAAAAAAAAAAAAAAAAAAAAAAAAAAAAAAAAAAAAAAAAAAAAAAAAAAAGACATAAATTGTGTATTTTAGCAAGATTTGTGTGGTAAGATTTAGTCTATCTCTTACGGTTTACCAGTTATGCAAGTCATCCAGAGTAAATACGACTACAGGGGCTATAGCCAGAAAATTCAAGATATACATTTCATTTGCCATAAACATATCTCAAACCTATGGCATTTCAATCAAAATCGTTAGAGCCATTGTCAAGAATATCAGAATTTTCGAAAAAATCTTCCTCTCGGATCCTTGAAAGACATTAAACTTAAATATAAACTTTGGTGTTTAACCGACTTATCGGTTTTGAGTTATGCTGTCCACAGACAGACAGACACACACACATAGACACACACACACACACACACACACACACACACACACACACACACACACACACACACACACACACACACACACACACAGGCGCGCGCGCGGACCGTTTTCTAAATATGTTGTTTTGGATTCAGGGGGCCTCGAAACATATTTCTGGTGAATTCTCGACATCGATTTTTTTTGGGTGGAATACAATACTTCATCTACTTTACTGTACGTGGTAGCGAAAGTAAAAAAAGAAAGAAAAAGTTGGTGTGGTTCAGACTCTTATATGAAGCTTAAAAATGTGTAGCATGTGAGCGGAAGCCTCCAGGTCGTAGTGAATAGCAACGAAACTAGGGGGTCCTGTCGTTTCAAGGCTTAATTGGGGGTTAGGTTATAGTTGGATGTGTGTATGTGAGCTCAAGTATTGCGTGCTGTTGTAAGAATATTGCACTCAGAAATTCTTCTTAACACAGCTTGAGTTTCTGTAATTATCAGGGCCCATTCAGTTGCAGTTGGCTTGCTACCTCTTCTAACAACACGGAGTTAGCGGAAGACGAGTTACACACGTGTATTTTGTTATTGTCGATGTCTCAAACTGTGCTCACGTGTGAACCTGTCTTTTGAGTGAACTGTTGCCCCGTTTCGTTCAGTTTTCAATGCAAGACTGCACTGTTAAAAAATACTAAAGAAAATAAGGCAGTGGTGTACCGCATGGAGGTATATCGTCGACAGTGCCTATACCCTAAGCAATAACCCACCCGGAAACCCTATGAGCGCAGAGATAATGTTGCCCCTGTACGTGCCAGTTTAACCTAAGGGGGAATTGAACTCCAAACCGATAATGTTTTACTTTTGTGAAAGTGACTCTAAAATATTTGATAAGTGTATGGGTGAAAATGTGTATCACGACCGGGAAGCGTTTATTGGATACGAAGTTCGTCTTTGAAGAGAAATATATTTGTGCCATCAAGACAAAATGTGGCTCTGTCCTTACAACAAATGATGGTAGTGAAAACGGCATTACGCAGTAATACGTTGTGCTGACCTATCGCAGACTTCAATAATGTATTTCCTTCGTCACCAGGTATGAATTTTTCAGTTGTCCTAAAATGAGACCTGCAAGTTTTTCAAGTACAGTGGGTATATATAGCTGGTGACAAAGTTAAGAGCAATGTTTCTTACATTCCTATTCTGTAGCCTTGTTATATATTTTACGTTGTTTACGCACTTAATGACGTCAACGTCATTGCTTCAGCTGGCACCGAGACCGGTTTCCACCCACTTCATGGATCAAGATATGTTGGTATATACTTTCCAGAGCTCATCCTCTTCCACGAAACGTTAGCAATGGTGCGAAGTGGTTTATGAATCAGTTGCTATGTCGTTCATCTTACCGAAGGAGACACAAATATTAACTCTCAGAGATCTTTCGGGTTTTTATGTATAATGCTTGTAGGTGACAGCACTCTCGTATCGGTAGGTTGGTAGTAATGCTCCATTTTGCAGACCCTACGTGTATTTCGCGTACCAGACATTGGAGGTGACGCGAGAGGAACAGTACAGCGCAATCAGATTCTGTTTTCGTTTAAACCATACAGCCACTGAAACTAAAGAAAAGCTGAAGCAAGCGTTCGTTAAAGATGTGCAACACTGTTTAGGTGGTTCACGGACTTCAAAGAAAGCCGACTTGTCTGTGTTAAGCAAGGTGGGCCTGGTGTTTCGGCTTCTGCTGTGACTGAAGTCAACATCAACACTGCTGCCGTGATTGTCCGTGAGGATGGACGAATAACATTACGTCACCTCAGTGAAGTACTGAGAATTTAATATGGCAGTATCTTTACGATTATGCACGATCATCTCCATATGACCCGAGTTTGTGCCCGTTGGGTGCCACGTCTGTTGACTCCCGAACAAAAGGCTGTGCGAATGCAGACAAGCCGTGAGGTGCTGCGTCTCTTTGCTGATGGAGGGGATGCGTTTTTGAAACCGATTATCACCGGTGATGAGTCATGGCTGCATCATTATGACCCTGAAGGAAAACAAACCAACACAGTGAGGAAATCGCCAGGTTCTCAAACACCAAAAAAGGCAAAAGTTGTTCCATCTGCAGGGAAAGTGATGATCACATTTTTTGACTGTAATGGAATGATTTACCAGCATGCAGTTGCCCCTCACACTACTGTTACAGCAGCATTCTACACGTCAGTATTGGCTACACTGAGGAAGCTCATTGCAAAGAAACAACCAGAGCTTTCTCGACTGGGTAGCGACTTTATCATGACAATGCACGGCCTCACGTCGCAAGTCAAATCATGCAGTTTCTGGCTGGATTCAACATTACCTGTATACGCCATGCACCTTATAGCCCCGATCTTGCACCCTATGATTTTGTTATTCCCATCACTAAAGGCAAAGCTTAGGGGCGTTCGATTTGAGAACTCTGAAGCAGTGCTCATGAAAAGTGAGTCGATTCTCAAGAAATCAACAAAGAATGGTCTGCAGCACGTGTTTAAGGGCTAGCAGAGACGCTCTAAAAAGTGCATTGAAATAGGATGGGACTACATTGAAAAACATCATGTAAACATTCAAATGAGGTAATAAATATGTGTGAAAAAAATCAGTCTCAGTGTTTGTTGATCAGCCCTCGTACTATGCAATGCAATGCCTTAAGATGTACGGCTATAAAGCTGCATGGAACTAAACTAGAAAGTTTGTAGTGTTCAAAAAGAATAAAATCACGTGTTTTTAATTTTGGCAACTTTTGACCCCTTTTCATAGATTGGTGTCCTTAAGTAGACGTTCCACTCCTAACAATGGAAGATCCTCCCCCTCCCACAGACATCAGTGTCCCACCGAACCAGAGCCGCAGACCCAGAACACGCTATCAGTCGTTGGGAGGCTTTAATAATCAAGTCCTGATTCGTGAGGCCTCTTGTTTCTATTTGAAGCATAAAGAGATTGTGTTGAAGGTCGCATTTAGAAAGCAGAAATTTATTTAAGGACAAACGAATCCTTGCATGATGGAAAATTGTGATACACTGAACGATGAAATGTAATTATTCAACGTAGTCCTCAAAAAGAAGTTGTATCTTGCAGTTATCAGCACGACATACAACCAACGCAGAAGGAAAAGTTTGGCTGAATTTTATATTGGGTTCGTCCCATGGGGTGGAAACTTAATTGAAGTTCTGAATAGAATGAGAACTTCTACAGCGCTGTCCTTTTTTCCCCTCTTTTCATTTAAATTTTAGTTGGAGAGGCGCTTCCGACGCATAATATGCCTAATGCAACTAAGCGTTTCTACGATTAAAAATCCAATGCAGCAACTCTGCAACTTCACGAAGAAGAAACAGAATGGTAATATATGGTGGGGAATTGTTTCTGAGTTTCTGGTTGAAATGAATTAGTTTCATTCACACTAGATAGCTTTATTGATTTGTAGCAGACAGACATAAACGTGGAGAACCCAGCTGCTAACAGTATGGCTGAAGGTTGAGGCCACAAACAAAGAAGTGCAGCAAAGGACAGATCGTCAGTTAACAGTGGTAAACGATTGGGATTTGGGGTCGTTATGGAACACAAGGTCTAAGACCTTCCTCCTCTTCCTCTTGTAGCTTTGATTCGAACTTCTCAAAGGAAGGAAATGAAACAAAAGAAGAGGTTGATAGAACATTCAGGACAAGTCCCGAGAGTTTAAACCTTATTTCAAATGGCGCTTCCTTCTTTTTGTTTCTTTTGAGCTCTTCTCCCATCATCCATTTGTTTTCCCAAGCTACGTTCTAACAAAGAACGTATAATAGGTTTGTGGTACAGAACGGCATTAGGACTTACTTTTTCCCCAAACTGGTATGTCACCGACGTCTTTGAGGATGCCTTATAACGAGGACATGCTTTCGCCTTCTCATGTTGTAAGACTTGATGCAGGTATATAGTCCTAGTGCCCAGCTTAATAATAATAATCACCATCTTTATTCCGGAGTTTTACATGCCTGCGTTTTAGAAGCGTCTATTACACATTCATAGCAATCGCCTAAAATGGAAAATTAATAGAATAATTTTGTTTGTACTTTTACTGTATATAGTTGTATATTTGTTTTCCAATGCATTGCTTAGAGAAACAAATACGTAAGGTTGTTAAGACCTTGTACATGTTTCTTAGCGTAGTAAATACTGAGCGGTGGTTCTATGCCCCGGCCTGAATCGCTTGTGTTGTCTACTACACCAGGGGGTTTTCGGTTCCAAACTCCCGCGTTATATACCCATGACTAAATGCCGGAGGGATGTGCCTTCACGTGCGATGGACGCAGAACATGAATGCCATCAGAAGTACAGCACGGTCATCAAATGTGCAAACAACTGCCACTATAGAAGCAAGAGTCGAAAAGAAAGTAACGTAGTACTCCGCGTACTAGTGAAGCATTGCCTTGCGAGTGTGTGCAGACGCCAATAATTACAAGATGGGGTACTTGGACAGAGGTCGTCACGTATTATGCGGTGCATTACAATGAAATTGTAAATTTTATTAGCGCTCTATGTGATGCAGACTTGTCTGCTGTTGGAACAATGTGACATCCCATGAACTATCTGAAAATCTTAAGTGCATATCCAACAATTTTGCAGTGTTGCCCAAAGCTATTAAACAATTAGAAAAATCGGGTTTGGAAATGTCCAAGAGCATAAACATAATAGAAGACTTAGCTAATTCAATTAATAGCCTACCGCTTGTGCCAGATATCGAAAAGGTGAAAGCTAAATTCCAGAAAGTTGTAAAGAAAAATATTGGTTATCAAGCTATGTGTGACATTTTGAAAATGAATAGGAAGGAAAACGCAGCAGACGACAGAGTGGAATTCTTTACATTTGCATCTCTGACATTGTGTGACGTAGAAATAAGTTCTTCACTGTTTAAAAACTGCTTCAGTGTTAGGCGTCGAAATTTCACATTTAATAATTTATGAACCTACATTGTTACTCAGTATGATGCACTCTGTGACGATATTATAGTTAACAGATAGCAGTATGTATAAGCGTTTAAGTGCAATTCCAGAATGCATAGTTTACGATGCTTGTTGGTTGTGCTGCAGTGAGGCGGTTTTCACGGTCAGGCTATACCTAACTGCAGTTGTTTACAAGTGCGAGCGATACCAGTGAAGTCCATGTGCACTATACCTATGGAAAACCGCACACGCCTCCGGCCTTTACCCATGAGTAATAGTAACATGCACTATAATGAGTACTAAACTTGTCATAACTGGTGTTGAAAGTGGTTTTCATCTGCAGTAAGACATTCCTGGTATTTTTGGTACTCACGGGGTTGTGATTCCTTAGCAGCTCACTGTGTAGGGAAGTGTTTGTAAACGAGCTGTCAATTGCCAGAATCACAGAGCCGCCTCCTTCGTGCCGGAATTTCGTCCCACAGAAATTCTTTTACAGCCTGTAAATCTAGAGACATGGAGCTGTGGCTGTGAAGCATTTAACCACACAGACCATCCGTTTGGGCCGGGCTTTAGCCCGCGACCTTGTGATCAGTAGACCAACTGAGCCACCCAGACCGACATCTCCAACTTGCCCAAACATCTCGATGAAGTAAAATGACTACAATAATAGTTTCTTAAACATTAACATACTACTAGACCTAAACATTGTATACCGGTTAGGGGCCATATGTTTGTCTCTGTAGTTGACGAGTTTTAACTTGCCACTTTTTCTACTATCCCTGTCTAGTCCGGGCTGTGGAAATTCCTTTCCTTGAAATGGTCAACCACTTTTATTGTTTTCCCTAATTAGTACTAGGCTAAGTAGGCATCAGCGATGTTGCAATTCTTGCAAGTGGGGTATCCGTTGTCAACGTGACAATAAATATCACCCGCCACTGGTGTATCTACACTCCTGATTGGCCAAGGGACGGCTTAGAAAGACGTGTTGAGCATTTCTTTCTTTTTCTAATAAGCAAGTGCCAAGTTACCATTTCCCTCTTTAAACACAACAGTTTCCTTCTATTTCAATGTCATTACTGTTGTTTCAAACCAAAATGTAAACTAATACCCAACGTTTATTTCGTTCTTTCTCTTTTGGACCCATGTTTAGGTGTAAATGGAAAGTTTCTGAATTTAATGCCTACTCAGAGCTACTCTAGCGCATTTTCAGTTGTGTAGAGGTGAGGAATCCTTTATCGTGGTACATTTCTCGTACCTCTGCCACAGATTGAGTGCCTAAATGTTTAACCACCCACTGAGGTATATTACTTCGGGGACTCCAGCACTAACATTGCAATAATTACAAGGGTAATTTCATCAATAATATCTAACAAACAAGAGCCGAGTATGGGTTCTGCTGAGCCGAATTCCAAATTATAATCCCGCTGTAGTTTTCAGTAACACCACAAGCATTCCTCCTTGACAAATACACCATTTTTCACCGACTGTTAACATCGATTTTCTGTGCACCTTTCGCTTACTCTTTGTTGAGGAAGAGATGTTGTATGAGGGAGGTTTTAAAATAAAGTTGTTATAAATTAGCGAGATAAGATTACATTAGATAAGGTTAAATAACGACGCAGTTTTGTCGGAGTTTTATGGAACTCCCACACGTAGGCCAAACAGAATGAGATAAAGAAGTTCTAATGCATGTACTCACATGATCTTCACTACTCACTCTTGTATTCCTGAAACGCTCATTCTTCTAACTTTTCCTTGTTCGTTCACATTAACCTTTTTTACAAATAGTTTTATCACCTACATATTTCTTTAAAGGTACGACGGGAAATAGGAAAATATAGTTGGCTCAAGTGATGGGCAAATCTTTTATCATTATGTAATGGTTTTGATATTCCTATTCCAGAAAAGTATGATTATTAGAAAATCTAAGCCAATAACGGGGAATATTTTGGAAATTGTTGGCTATCTTTAAAAATATTTGACATAAACTGTATTTTAATGAGATCTACATTTTTTGTGCAGTAAGATTTTGCCTATCTCTACCAGTTATGTTAAAGTCACCTCGAAAGAAGAGGACTTCAGAAGCTGTACCCCGAAAATCCAATATACACATTTCAATTAAATGAAAATATATAATCATGCGGTATTTTAATCAAGATCGTTAGATCCATATAACAGGGGTTTGGGATGTGAGTATTCTCTTAAACATCTTCATGTCGCATCTTTGGAAGATGAAATTATATACCAGGTATTGGTATGTAACCCACTTTCACTCTTTGAGTTAGGCTGTTCACAGGCTGACCAGGTACACATGTATATAGACACACACACACACTCTCACAGACACGCACATACTCTCACTTAGTCTCACAGACACGCACATACTCTCACTTAGTCTCACAGACACGCACTCTCACTTAGTCTCACAGACACGCACATACTCTCACTTAGTCTCACAGACACGCACATACTCTCACTTAGTCTCACAGACACGCACATACTCTCACTTAGTCTCACAGACACGCACATACTCTCACTTAGTCTCACAGACACGCACATACTCTCACTTAGTCTCACAGACACGCACATACTCTCACTTAGTCTCACAGACACGCACATACCCTCTCTCGCTCTCACAGACACACAAACTCTCACTCATTCAATCATTCTCTCTCTGTCTCTCTCACAGGCACACATAAACACACATTTTTAAATAAATGCTTTTAAGGTTCATAGGGTCTCTAAACGTGTATTAACCTTAAAATCGTGGTACTAGGTACGTAGTTGAGAAACTAAAAGCATAGAATGCATAGAGATAGTTCGGTGCGCTATACATACCGAACTTTTCTACTTCAGATTTGAACGCATGTTAAGCTGATGGAGGAAAGGCCGTGTACCCGATATTCTAACCAACAGTGGCTTGCCATTTGAGTAAGCATAAGAGCTTTGTGATTGCTTTGGGCTTTGCTGTGAGGCCGAACGTGCCGAACGTGCGTAACATTTGTGCACTCAAATGAGTGAAAAGAATTTTAAAATAACTTCCTTCACATGGTGTCTTTGGTGCAAAATGTATGTGAGAAACCCCGTTACTGACAGCTTCACGGTAAAGTGCGAGACTCTCATGCGAAAAGTACTGGGTTCGATTCCTGGGGTCAAACACTCTGACCATTGATTTTTCTTGAATTCTGTGGAGTTGATTTCTCTTTCACGGCGATTTCTGTTTCCTCCCATTCCCTATTATTTTGCTTGGCCTTTCACGTTTTAGGAGGGCTTAGGGGTTGTACATGGTCAGTCGGTGCCGGACGTGTGACCCGGATGCTGGCTGGTTGGGAAGTTGTTCTCGGTCCTGCCAGAGGGCAGTCTTCTGCGAGCTGCCTCAGGTGGCTCGAGTTCTTCACGGTTTCGCTATGAGAAGGCATCTGTGTCAGCTCACCAAGCATCGAATCATAAGGAATCTGTACGCTAAAGTTTGCAGAGGCCGACATTCCTAGGTTTAGCTTGACCCGGCCCATACCCGAGAATAGATTATAGCAGCCGGACCGTATTTTGCTGTTACATATTAGCAGTATTTGAAACGTGTCAGCAGAATAATCCTATAATCTTCCCATAAAGAAATGCTGCGATAATTGTGCTATTTTGGACATGTCAGCATCGGTGGCCAATTTTTTTTTTTACCTCTTAATGTTCAAACCTGGGCCCGAGCCCAGAAACATTTTTCAAATTAGGCCCGAACCCGGTCTGCAAGCCGGGTCTGTCCTAGGCCCGAGCAGACCTCTACTGTGCGCATCTCTGTGGGCCCTGCTCCGCCTCCTTCACCTCGTCCGCTCCTCCTGGGGGTGGCGGACAAAAAAATGTGCTTTTCATCGAGGTGTTCCCTTTCTTTCGTGGTTAGTTATAGTCGTGGTATACCGATGGATTAAATCCGCTCAATAGGATCATCAACAAATTACCGCAGCTTCCAATACACACCCAAAGAAAGTTAGGGTTATAAATAAGAGTAAATATAAGGCTAAACTAAGTTATTTAGAATCATGCACTAATTGTTATTGTAAAGTCAAACATATACTGATGAACCTGTACTCGTGTATATTTACTTAGAGTAGCTTAGAGGAAAGCTGAAGAAATGCCAAGTAATAAGGTAACGCAAGGCACCATACCTGTTGGAGCCACTACTGAGACCTTTCTCCTGGTAGGACCAGCTTCAAACATGTTTGGGACAAGTTCCCTCAAGCGGAAAATGAGAATGTCGTCTATTATAAAGACCAAGGCTTCGGAATTTGTTTGCTCCATCAGTTTGCTTTATGTCTCATAGAAAATCCTTTATTCACAGACAGCGTTTCAATTATGTTTCTATTCTGATGATTAAATGCCCGGTAACATTTTAGCTCTTGTTTGCCATTAGAAGTACGTGGCTTTGAAAGAACTAGAGCGAATACAACCAAAATGTAATGTGTTCTGTCTCTTACATTTAGTACGTACTTGGCTTACATGCTGTTCACCACATGGCTTCGCTGTAACGTGTAAGGCTAGCGTCCGTGAGGTCCAAGGATCGACCCCCGTGCTGACTTTGGGGCTTTCGTGACCTTCCCTGGTCGGTAGGTCAATCTCCTTTCCATCATTTCCGTATTCTTAGACGCTGGCCTACTGATCCCAAGGTCGCGGGTTCAAATCCGGCCCAGACGGATGGTTTTTATGTATGCTTAAAAACGAAGTTCCATGTCAGTAGACTTACTGGCATGTAAAATAACTCCTGAGGGACAAAATTCCACCACACCGGCGACGCTGATGTGATCCTGGCAATTGACTGCGTCGCTAAACAAGAAAATTATATATAAATAATTATATAAATATTTCCTTATATATAAATAATTCCTTCGTATATTTCAGGTGTGTTTTTAGGTTTTGCGGCGTATGGAAGTGTCAATGGCCTGAATGCTTGCTCAAGTAAAGATCATTCTTTGTAGACATTGGAGGGCTGTTTGTTTGGCGGGTCGTTCTTCGCCCTCTTTGGGAGGCTACGGTATTGGGACGGGTTTTCCAGCCAGGAACTGTTAGGGACTTCTACGTGGCACTGTGGGCTGTCTGTCTGCCTGCCTGCGGCGTGTAGCCTCCTGTGGTTCCACCTGGAGGATGGCAGATCTCCCGTAGGTCGAAGTGCATGGTCAAAGCCCGTTATTGTATACTCTGTACAGCAGTGGTGGGCAAACCTGCTTGGCATAGAACAGGCGTTTGGGGAAGGGGACGTGAGTTTACAATGTCCTGCGAGATTGGCTATCAACAATGATGTCCTGGATCAAGATTAATCAATCACAAGAAACTTTCATTTACCTTTCTTCGTTTTTTTATTTCTATTGTTATCTGATATAATATAAGTGTAAAAATTGAATTATCAGTTTCAATAAATTTAGAATTTGGAAAACACATCCGGGTTTTAGAAATCAGGTACCGGGATGATAGTTTTTCAGATTTTATTTGTTTGTTTATGTATTTGTTTGTTTGTGTGTTTGTTTATTTATTTATTCATTTATTTATTGATTGATTTACTTATTGATTTATTGATTGATTGGTTTACTTATTTATTTATCTACCTACATATTTATTTACTTATTTACTTATTTATTTACTTATTTACTTATTTACTTATTTATTATTTGTCCTGCCAGACTGGCGGTATGCATTTATTTTTGTGGTGATGAATTAGGGACCTCATCACTTGGACTTTCTCCGCTGCAAATCAATGAATGAAAATGAGGAGTGCAAACGGAAGTTGCCTCGCGTAGTTGAGCCAGAAAACTATTCGTGACGTACACTTTGATTTAACAATGTTTAATTTTGAAAATAACTTTTCACATACGTAATTTGATGCAAACGTGGCTTGTATTGTAATTGCAACTGATGTCAGCTGTGGATATTTAATGGTATCAAACATTCGCAAAATATTCGCACCTACTAAATTTGTACATTTTTATTTTAATAACACGTCTGTTTGCCTTGAACCTTATTAGTCCAGCTCTTCTAGGATCGATAGAGTATGCATTCGAAAACAGAAACAAAATGTTTCTGCTTTTCTGAATCGTTAAACAGTTTTACAATTAACTCCAGTGTTATAGATTCCAGGATTCCAACATACTTCTGCATATTTTCCTCATATAGGACCACGAATCTGCAGAAATTTGAAAGAAAAACCAATTTCGATAATTGAGATGTCCGATCCTGAGATCCCATTTAGTGACGAATGCTTGTATAGCACCGTGTATTATAGTATACGTTGTCTGTGGTTCGCCACTGATCAAGTGGGTGTCCAAGCGGCAGCTAGGAGAGAGATAATCAACGCATGCGCCGCGCCGCGCTGCGCTATTACAAGTGAAGGCCATGATTAAATTGGTAATCACAACACGTGTTGTGTACAATATACCGAGTGAGCCGTCTCATCCTGCGGATTGAGAAGTTATGCAATCCTGGCGTGTTACAGGCTGTGCCGTAAACACTGTCCACTGCATCGCGTTGTAACCCAATAGTGTGCGCGTTCCTTCTGTGGTGAAGGTCCCAGCTTCGAATACTACCACTTGGGGGCACTTTTTTGTGTAATAAATTTAACCAGAACTGGTAGTTTGGCATGGAAGAGTCTTTTCACTTAAATTGGCTTAATTATTTCAATTTCATGAAAACACAAATTGTTATCTGTTAGAATATGTTTTAATGAACATCATAAATAAA
Organism: Tenodera sinensis; assembly: GCA_030765045.1. Lineage (NCBI taxonomy): Eukaryota > Metazoa > Arthropoda > Insecta > Mantodea > Mantidae > Tenodera > Tenodera sinensis. The sequence goes on from CM060964.1 coordinate 28,544,287, forward strand.
TGCATTATAGCATTGTTTATATAGATCACAAACACAAGGCATCGTTACATAATATTTTACTATTTAAAGCTATTCTTCCATATAAAAAAGCCAATAAATTTTTCTGAGAGCTTATAAAATGCAGTAAGTGCATACAAACTACATAACGGCTGGAACCTCGTATTTATACGCAAATGCACTTCCTGGTACATTCGGAAATAATACATGATTTGCTATAAACTTCTCGAAACTTGAACGAATGAAAATCTCAGTTATTCGCAGGTGTGGTTTGAACTTACGACCTTCACCAATACTTTCTAGCATGTTAACCATTGCACTACTAATGCACGTTGAAAACGGGTACCACTGTAGTCCTAATCAACGGATTGGTGAATGCGGTGTCAGCAGCTACATTGTAAAATGCAGGGTTATCTAGTTATCAATCCGCCGGATGAGAAGACTCGCCCGATATAAATTTGGGAAGCTAAACTTACGGGAGTGTAACACATAGCCAGTAAAAATTGACAAACACTTACTTTCAAAGGTTAGTTGACACTTTACAGTAACTTTTACAAATATTCACATAATGCCCCATAAGCTTTATGGCGAGGGCAACAAAATCCTTACATTTCCGATACCTCAGGTATGTATCGTGTCTGTGAATCTTTTATTCAAGTCAAAATTAGGAGTTTTCATGCCATGAATGGATTTTAAGCACATAAGGACCTACAAATAATCAAAAAATAAGCTAATACGTGAAAGCAATGCAAGTCATGTTCATCTGCACAGCCTAGGTATTGTTATAAAAGCTTCAGTAAGATGGAGAATGAACCTGTGATTGAAAGTTATTCTAAAAAATCTGATGTGCTGCACTCACACGATTTTCTGTACTCTTGTGCTAACTATTCATACAAACTCTTATTCCTATATGAGGCGTTGAGCGCAACAGTGGCCCAACCACTAAATGCACATAATGGAGATAATGGAGTGTAAAATATATCTGTGATTTGAAAGTTTTATATTGACTTTAATAACTAAGCAAGAGTCATGATATTTGGAAGTTTTAATCAATGTAGCACCGACATTGTGATACATAGTTACATACATGCAGGAAGGTTGGGCCACTGTTTTTATCCAGGAGGCCAGATTCAGTTCCATGTAATAACACACTTCTCATGCCATCTGCCGGTGGTTGTAGAAATGTGGTATAGGCCACTACTGCTCTCCTAGATTTTGATATGGGGAACATGTCTGTGCTAATAACTGAGTTTCTTGAATTTTTGTGGGTTGGGCCACTGTTGTGCTCAACGCCTCATATCTTCTTCGTGTTAGTCGAGATAAACATTTGCAGAAATTATCTTATTGCTGATTCCCTTGTAGGTGGAAGTGGAATATGTTTTTTTTTTTATTTTTCTTTTTTTTTTTTTTATTATATATATATATAACAACCGTGCATCCATCCGTTAGCCATTGAAGGTTTTTGCCAACGTTTTTCCTGCGCTTCCTGTAGAGATGGGTGGCACACTGCCAGCGTTGACGGTGTTTAGATGTTTACTTGCAACTGGCTCTCTCTGCAGGGGGTATGTTGCGCGCTCTACATTGCACTGTATATAATTTAAATTTACACCAACTTTTTCAGATAAGTCGAAGGTTATTTAGAATGTTTTTTGTTCTTTACGGCGAGTTCTATTCGTGCTTTATATGTATATAACTGTTGATTATAAGCCACCTTCTATAACATTCTAACCAAGATTTTGATTATATTGTTTTTGGTATATTAGATGCTTAAAAGAATGCACCAGTGAATGCCTCTTGATCATCTGCAGCGTTATTGCCGAATATTTAGCTATCCTTCTGGGAATAAAACACTGTGACCAATTGGCTCTAACGTATGATAATTTTAGGGGGGTGAGAGGAAGTGTGTCAGTATAAGGATCATTAGTTTATGTTACAACCCTCCTGTTCCACTCTTTCTGGTTCTAGCAATTCCTTTGTTCGTGATAGGCGGAAGGAATTCGCATATATCAACTAATAAGGCGCCATAGCTAAAAGGTTGTTTTAAATATGATAGTTTGAAAATCTTGATGAGCATTGAGAATTAATCATAAATCTATGTTTTATTACTTTGTCTGGGGCGTACCAGAAATGTTTCCAACCTTTCCATGCAGTGTAAAAACCTAATTTGGACTAAAACTATTAAAGATTAGATAATTAAATATTGCGGTTTAATACCTAACATAACTTTGTTTATTTGGAATATGCTGTTAGCACTGTGTTTTATTGTTGCTGTCGTTTGTAAGGCTATAAAGCGTAGCTTGCCAAAAGAAAATAAACTATTCAGGAACATTTTATCTTATTTTAACAAGAGTGAAAATGTAAAAGAAGGCTTGGTAATAAATAATGGTACTAATAATAAGCTACCCGCATTCGGCCTTTTGGCCTGTTCCGGCTCTAGAGAAGTCATCAGTCCATTTCCGACGAGATTTGTCAATAGTTTTGTTCTTGAAGTTGATAGTTACAGCAAGATCTTTGGGAATCGTTGATCCTGGGTTCCTTGAGTCCGAATCCATAATTATACTGAGTATAAATGTCTTTGAATTTACGTAGAAATAGGTTTCCTGAAATCTGCTGCAGCTGCCAGGTGTAATTTCGAGTGATTCATTTACTGCTGCTGCTGCTACACATACACTGTTTGCCGAGTCCTGACAGATCTCTTGCAAACAGTTTTTTAAAATATAAAATGTTTCCAAACTTTTAATTGCGACGCAAATGGAGACACAAGTCCTTCAAGAAGTTTCTTTACACATGGCTTGAATGAAAGGTATCACTGACACCGTACAACTTTTGAGAAACGAAAAAAGTATTTTCCTTGAAAAGAAAAGTTTACTTAACTTGTGTTGTTTGTAGGTTTTCTTTAAGAAGCAACGCCCGAACAATTCTGGTTGTAAGTAGTGTTACCAGGTGTTTTATTTAGGATTTATACATCCGCTTTTACCCGCATTATTTCTGTACTCCAGATCGTGAGGTGTGAATCATTAAATAGCATAACCTTTTAGAGGGATGCAGAAGTAGTTTAAAAAGTAAAACACACGTGCTGAATTAATCCATTGACATGTTACAAAGGCGAACATTTAATTGTGAAGAGTGTCCCATTGCTTGCAATATTGAAATCGGCGAAGTATAAAGGAACATTGCATTTGATTCTTAAGAGAGTTTAAAAATTGGACGTAGGGACAATATCCTTAAGTTGGCATTATGAATTGTACACTACTTCACAGAAGAAGCTTTAACTTCCACACGCTTTGGAGTAGCTTAGCCCATGTTTTAGTGAAGGTTTTGGTTTATAAAGTGGCTATACTGATAAGTGTGTCAGGTTTTGTGTGCTCAAGAAATATGCGATGTGGTTTCTTTCTGTGCAAATATATGGGACATGTGTTCTCCATTTTTTCTCTTTTGCTGATGACACGTTCTTGTTTAAATGACCCCTTTTCTCAGAACTACTGAAGATATCTAATCTGAGATTTTGGATAATAGGTACTGTTACGATTTTGTTAAATTTTAACGAAAACAAGGTATAATAATGAAGGAAAAATATATTTTCTTTAATCCACAAACTTATTATATAAAAGTAAATCAGTGTATACTTTCAGGCAGTAACATCTGTGACCGGGGTCGCGGGCTCGAACACCTTCGACCGGCCACTCCTACTTGGGTTTCCCTTTGTAGCTAAGCGAGTTTTGGCGTGGCTTCTTTTATCCATGTACCCTTTTCTTCTTTCTTCATTTCGCTCCTTCTTCCCAGGCCTCCTTGTGGTACGCCTGGCGGTTATCTGTGGGGTTGCCAGGGATTTCTGTATGTCTATGTGGCTTGCACGTTTCTGTGGCTTGCTCGGTCCCCGCTCTCTGTCGGTCCGTCTGTTTCCCTTCACCTAACCTCTTGTCCCTGGAGGGTGGTAGTTTACAATATATCCACTCTGGGCCGCAGGGCAGCGAGTTTTCCCACTCCGTTGGAGGATCCAGGAATCAGAATAATTACATGCGTCTGAAACCTGTAAATAGTTCAGTCAGGTGTCCTAGTTTCTGAGATATTGGCTCATCAATTTAACGTGAATGATGGGGCATGTTATAGCCCTCTAACCGCAAAAATAGCAATATTATGTTTTGTAATTAAACCAGAGTAACTTTATTTAACACTCTAATACCCGTTTCATCTTGTATTCAACTGTTGTTGAAGAATATGCCAAATACGCAGTTATTCAGACCCGTGGCATCATCGGACAGGAGAATTAATTATCATGTGTATGCAAAGGAGGTTTACAGTTTCTCTAGCACCATTCCTTTACACTATGTGGAGCCAGAATCTTCTTATTCAGATTTCGCAAAACCATCTACAATTGAATTATGGCATACAAAGGAAAGCTCGAACACAACAGCGTAACCCTTTTTTTCCATAGCCAAGAATAATAAGAATAACCATTTATCTTCTCTGTCAGTAAACTTTTAGACAACAACGTGCATGGCGTACAGAGTGCTATATGTAGCTAAAAGGAATCCTTTTATGAATTATACGGTAATGTTATTAAAAGCATTCTGTAAGAGAGCCTTATGCAGGCTGGAGTCATAACATATGATAGCAGCTGGGTAAGAGAGTACGGCAGGGAATTGCAACACAAGGAATATAATAGAGGTTTCATTAATGCGGTTCGCCTGGAATCCCTGAAGTCCTATTGAAGCGTAAGAGAGACTTAGAATGCGTTTTCTGAATGTAGAGCGTCGACTTAAAAAGTAAGTCTTGGAAACGAAAGGATGTATGCTTAAATGTTTTCTCTTCTTATATATTTCCTCACGTTGTTGCATTAAGGGGAGATTAAAAGCTCTAAGCCACCAATTTAATTCCTACTAAATTCTTGGCCAAGTATCTCAGAAATTATATAAAACATCACAATGAAGTTTTATATCTTTTAGAGTCATACCTTCTAAGTACACCGCTCTACATATATTAAGGATGATAGGATTATTTACTTAATTATACCATTTTTATTAAAATTTATCAGCAGTTGTTTTAGAAAATAACCATGCATTTAACACCAAGGTAGATGCACAATGGATTTATATATTGTTTTTGTCCTCCTGAAATTTATCCTAGGTATCTTCAGTAGTTTCTAAGAAAATAGATCATTGATGCTATAAGGCATACACACAAAACGCTCTTTAAAGCAAAATTTGAGAAGTCGAACTCCCATATATTTGCAAAAAGAGAAATCACATGGCTTGAGCACATAGAAGCTGGCTTAAGTTTACCAATCTACTCCAAAATGTATTGGACTAAGTATTTTTTTCTGAGAGTATTTTTTGCTGCGCCTCTCTGTCAGACGCAGTTGCACTTTTACAAATATATGCAAACTCTAGGTATTTTCCTACACTGTTAGCATATTGATAAAACTGAAGTTCTAAGACTGGAAAAAAAATAATTTTCTGTAGCTAGTCTCCCCTTCAGACACTACCCTTCTACTCATAAAGCTTCGACGTTCTTGTGTCATTTGGGACATTGGTTAGGCATCTTTGGGATTAGTCCTCTAAAAGTTCAAGCCTCCGTTAAAAGAAGATATGTGAAAACTTACCGCTCTGGGTTTTCAATATCCAGCCAATTTTTAATGTTGCGATTCGTACGGTACTTAAAATTACGTTGCTAAAAGTACGTCTATGGTAGGATAACATGATGTTTAAAACATACTTAAGAAATTGGTATCTTTGATACAGAGCTAACTTGCGATGTCTGACAATCGGCACTTGGCTGCCGTCTGCGGGTGTGTTGGAGTGGCGCTGATAAAGCGATGCCACACTTTACTTACTTAATTCATAATGGCATATTACGAAATAAGGTTCAGAAACGGTGTGCACAGAGTCAAGGGAACGCACTTCTCAAACGCGTATTGTACAGTGTTTTTTGCACGATAATGTGCAAAACAAGTGAAATGAAGTTTTTATTTATGGAAGCTCTTTAGCTGACATAGTTCTCACCATCTCATTCACTAAGGAAATGAAGAACCGCTTAATTCTGCTCCGAGACCTCTTCCTTAGGTGTGGGCTCCGTTACATGACGTAATTTGACGAATCATCGGCGTTACTTCGCTAAGGATCTTTACGTCCGAAATAATCCATCGCAAGTTTGAACCCACGTACTCTAGAACCAGAGACTAGTTGATTTTAACAGTCTGACAAACACGAATGCGCGAAATGCCGGATGTGAATTAGTTCACATGATAAGACACCATTCTAAAACAAGTATAAGATGCGTGTGATGGAATTGTAAAGGATGACAGACATTGAAGGAGCATGCATTGTTTAGTACCCGAGGAGCCTTGCAGATAAATAAGTAAATAAATTTATTTGTTTTTGTCAACTGTAGGTCAGTTAGTCACGAAAAGTTTAGCGCTCATTATTAAATAATTGTTTCACTTTTTAAGGTTTTTATATTCCCAATCACAACCGCCAATGTATTCTCTGTCATCATATGTCGTTAAAATAACATTTTTACACCTATATTGATCATTAGACAGACATTTTAAGAAGAAAATGTAGGGTAAATGTCAGTTAGTCACACGCGGAATTGCTCAATTATACAATATAAATATATACATATATATAAAAAAAACTTTTTGAACCTTCAATATTTCCAGGTCGATGGAGCAGGTTCATTTTTTCCTTTTTCTTTTTTTCTTCTTTTTTCTTTCTTTTTCCTTTCTTTTTTAAGTGAAGTATAGTGTGGCTTTTGCGTCAATATTGCACACATAGATGCAATATATTTTAAATATTTTTGTTATGTCAATGAAGCCGTGAATTGCCAGAATGATATCAGCGCCGTCGGGGTACCGTAATTTCAATCGAAGACAACGACTTTACGTACAACACGATTATGTTAACATACTTATCCAGGTTGGTAACTCCTAACTCACTAAAATCATCATTCAATCATAGCGGCCGTTTCCTGTAGTACAGGAAAACGCTGTCGTATAAAAAGAGTGTGGTGAAACTGGTAATGGTCGTTGTCCATACGTTTTTGCCTATATCTTTAAGAATATCCATCACAAGCGTTTGTTCTGGCTACGTAATACTGCGCATTCACGAACTTCTACAAATACGCCGGCATCAGACACTTCTCGAATGATCTCTAAAGCCCCTTTGCCGTGCCGCGCTCATTGTCATGTTTTCGCTCACGTGAGTGGAGTGGGGCAGCTTGACATTGAGCGCCTTTAATACGCACCACGCCTGGCATGTGCTGTAAAGTAGCTTTGCCCGGCCGTCCTTTGTTGTACGTCGGGGCCGGCGTCAGAATATTGTTGGGGAAAAAGGGAAAATTATGTTTGCTGTCGGCGAGTTCTCTACTCTGAGAAGTTACATTGACACGTGCGAGGACCTCACTGTTGTATGAAGATCACTTAGAGCTATTTTCTTTTCTACATTTAATGCGTTATCTGAGTTAGCAAATGTGAATGATAAATAAATACATCTTGTGCATTAGAATGTATATACTGTAGTTCACTTCGCGTTTAAACATACAACAAAATAGAGCACTTTTAGTAGCAGAGCTTAAGACCACATCTGCACTGGTCGATTCCCGGCACTGGGAAAACAATATAGATTGGTTCATGGTTCACTGGATCTCCCGGTACAAATACATTTGAGTGAGTTTTAAAATATCAATACATCGACCACTTTCTCCCGTGTATTTTACACCACTCATGAGGAGGATGCTTCTCTTTCCGAAGACGTATCTGTTATTTTAACGCGATTAATAATGTGGTACATGTAGGGAGTCAGTAAATCTTGATATCATTTCTTATTACTGAAGCCTTTTAATATTGTTCCATATTCAGAAAGAGGAAATAGAACGGTAAATGTTTTCCCAGAATTTAACGTGTTTAAAAGATTAATCATAATGTACTATTAGTAGTAAATGCTTTCTGATATAAGATTCTTCTTTATCTGAAAAAACTGTAAAGTACAGCATTAAAGATGCATATAAAATTACGCATCTCCTAGAAATAACAAACTAGAAGAATTTAGCGAAAGGATCATAGAACTTGCTTGAAGATGTACTTTGTTATGGCTCGAAACTTCCGAAAGAATTCCAATGTGTTGGCCCAACAACAATAGTGAATGCAAGTAGTGTTAGGTAAACATTTAATTGAATTTAATAGTAATGGAATTCTTGATAAGATTACTTATAATTGAAACCTTGAAAATATCATAGGATTATCATAGATGCAAATAAACACATAGGACATTTTTTGCATTTGTTCGTCTATCCTCTTGTTTGGGAATTTTCCATACCTATTCTGTAGAAGAGGAATTTATTTTTATAACAATACGTAACTAGAAAGTGATTTTCCTCTTAAATACAAACAATGGAAGGATGGTTTTCTTAGAAATCGAATCAATTCCACGATTATCTAAAAAAATAATATGTATAAAGAATGTCAATTGAATGAGTTCATAATGAATAATTTCGAAGTTAAAACATAAATTTAAATTGACTTAAACAACATGCAGTGACTAATAGGATGCGCTCTCAGTTAAGTGAACAAGAGAACGGATTAAAACTTCTGTGATGTGTCTAATTAAAGCACAAATGCATAATTAACGTTTAGAATTAAAGTAGCAAATTGATCCCGCACACATGAGTTACTTTCATGGACTTTTAGACATGCACCTCGTTAGACATGCTGAACAAGAGAATGTGTCCTCAGTAGTGCTCTTTTCATGTTTTCTAATTACTCTCCATAGTTTGCGTCTTTTAAGGCGAGGCTACACGACGCAAATTCCAAGAGGAAAAAACAATTAAAAGCAATGGTAGCAGCCGTAGTATAAAAACAAACTAAATAACATAGAATCAAATGCATCTTTTTGTGCACAACTACCGAATTGGAATTTTCAACTTTAAATGTATTTTGTTTTATTAAGGGCATAATACTTAGTTAGACAGGTAGCGTTAATTTGGATCACTCCAGAGAGAGAGAGAGAGAGAGAGAGAGAGAGAGAGAGAGAGAGAGAGAGAGAGAGAGTGAGTGTGTGTGTGTAACTCCCACAGGCTTTGTACCCTATTTTCTAGAGGAAGTTTTGCTCTATAAACTGGTACTATGGCCCACACAAGATTTAATGGCGGGTGGCAGGAGGATCAACACAAACCCCAATCAGAGCCTTGCCACGCCTTGCGGTGTTGTATAGTAAAACATGTCGTATAAAGCCGGTGATATAAATATAACCTTGACCCACAATAAAATGGAGAATATTAGTGGACAGGTATCAGGCGCCATTAAATTTTGTGTCTACTATAATTTTAAATATGACAATTTCTGTGTGTTCAGTCCACATAGTTTCATTCCTTGCATCTTTGCATATATAGCCGAGTGTTTCTTTTTTCATTTTTCCGTCTTTGAATAGCTTTTCCTATAAAATACATTTTGGGATGAAAAAATCAATCCCTAAGTCAGGTATAGGGAAGAGGGGTGATAGGAATGCCATCCAGTATTTACTCTCCCCACCTCATGACACAATTTGAAGGACTGGCCGGTTTTCTGGTGTACACAGACAATTGTGGCGGTCGTGGCCTGGTAGCTAACCGCTGTGAAGCAGTGGACAGTGTTAAAAGTACGATGCAGGGGAGGTGACACATTGAGTCAGTTCTCCCCGTCTATGCTCTAAGTGTTCCCGTGGATCTATTTCGGATGCTCGTTAACTAAAAGTAATTGCTAATAAGTTTCAACCAAAACATGGTGTAGTTATGAAAGCAGTTGCTTCTGGTTCCCGCAAAAACATTGTCTTATATGTTAAATAGCTTGGCGGGATAGGACTTCTAACGTCCTCTTAAGAACCTTGATGATATCCAGCAGTATACACTTGTGTAGAACTGGTGATGTAGTTTGTTTCTGCTAATATAAGATGTGTCCGTATAGCATGTCGGGGCGTCACCGAGTTTTGTCACACGGAATTCTTCACTGCATCCCAATAGTTTTAAGTATATAGCAGTAATTGAATCACAAATTGACACTTTTCCTCATACACAGCAAGAAATTACAGAAAGACCCCTTTAAACCCACATTTGTCTCTGCTTTCTAGCTTCAGAGATCATAGCTGCAATTGTACATTTTATCATGTAGGAGGAAATCTTCGCAACAACATCCTTATTTCCTTACGCCTCTATAACTTCAACAGATTGGAACATTTACCTCCGCATCTTGGAGCTGACGGGCGAAGCTGAAGTTGAAGGGCTGAAGAATATAACGACATGATTGAGTGTCAAGAAACTGCCCTGTGAATTACTATCGTGTGTTTAGTTATCGGATTGTCTCACTGTGTTGTTTGTGTTTTGGTTTATGGACGTAGACTTGAAACTGTATTGTGACGAAGTGACAAAATCCAGTATGGTTACTTTTCTATTACTTTATTGTCTTCTACAATTTTACCACAAATACAATTTTTTTCTAGTCGTTAACACAGTCTATAGTGTTTCGGGCTATCACAACCCACAGCTTTTACTTCTCGTAACCTTGCTCAGTCTTTTCAGTGTCTTTCTTCACCTTCTCTGTCTCTTAAACCACGTTAAAATTGCTCGACACCCGTTAGAATCTTCTTCACGACGACCTACGTGTCTTTCATGACGACACACATACGCACAGCTGTCTCGCACTCACACTGACCGAGTTAAGTATGTAACCTTAAAACTCGCTCTTCTGCGGTTTCTTGCTTCATTATGTAGAGGGGATTACGCCACACGGACCTTTCTCGACTTTTACGCACACACCAGCGATCATGTGGCCAGATCTTTCTCGAATATTCTGGAGAAAGCCCCTTTTTTGTAGTCGCTAGCCACAGTTTGGCGAGACGTTGAAACCTAACCATGAACGCCTTTGCTCGCTAGCCGCCGCAGCATGTGGTGTGAAACAACCTGGCACTGACAGTCGTTTATTTTGCGCCGCGCCCGGCGTCACAGTATACATTAGTTTATGAACTGGACTATAATTATAAGATTTATTTATTCATAACGTAAAAAGCAAAGCATAGAGAGTGAGACAAAGCTAGGAAGATAAACATAACAAATGTAAGTAATGCTTGATATAGGCACAATACTCTCCGCCCCTTAGAGAACATTTCTTTTGAAATGTTGTGGAATAATTAGTTCTTCCTGAGCGGTGCTTTTTATCGCCTTGTTGGAGACTTCATCTAAAGGTAGATTCGAGTTTTCAGCTGACTTCGAATTGGAGTGATGCGGAGGATTCACTGGAGTATCGCCGACTGAGCTTGTGTCTGTGAAACTTGGCAAAAATGCTGATTTCAATTTGTCAATAGAAACAGTTTGTGGTCCACGTGGGATGTTGACCTTGTGCTTCTCAGAACCCTGAGTTTCATTACGTTCGCGGGTTGTGGATGTGGCATCGTATAGTTCAGTTCATAATGTAGGTATTTGTAAAGTTATTTATTATTCTTATTAAGGAATATTCCACAGCACAATGGGCTTCCTTCATCCCACAACTATCGTCTACCTCCATAAGTCCCTGTCCATAGCATCTTCCTCCTTTAACCCTCTTCTCTCCATACTCCTTTTCACCCCATCCATCAGCATTCCTTAGGTTTCCCCCGTCTTCTTTTCCCTTCTACTTTCTAATTCAGAATGTTATTGGGTATTCGATCCTCTGATATTCCAATCACGTGTCCATATCTTCTCAGGCGTTCTTCTACAATTTACAAAATTATTTTTTTTCAACTTGCATAATTTTCCTTATTCTGTTATTCCGACCTTCATCTTTCCTGGATTTTCGTGCTGACTGTCTCCAAAAATCCATTTCTAATAGCATTAATTTTGTTTGCTTGTTGTCTGTTTGTGGTCCAATTTTCTACTTTGGAATAGTGCCTGATATATTAGTTTTTTAGTTCCATGTAAAATATATTTACGCCATAAAACTGAATTGAGCATTCCTATAATTCTCTTCCCATCAGTTATTCTTCTTTGAATCTCTAAATTTGTTGTTGCATCCTTTTATATTATTGTCCCAAGATATTTAAAATAGTCAACATGTGCTACTTGTTCTGTATTACACGATCGCTTTTCTTCTAAACCTATTGACACATATTCAGTTGTATTGAAATTTATATCTAATCTACATATCCTGTAGCTACTCTTCTACTAATTTCCTGAGCATATTTGACGCACCATCTGTAGTCTCAGTAATTATAACTTGATCATCTGCGAAAAGTAGATTATGCAAGTAGTAGTCTGGATGAATTTGGATTCCCATGTACCGATATTTTTAGTTCGGTTTTGAAGCGCTATAAGTATTTATTCAGAAGATAAAAAAAATAAAACATAGTAATAGACAGAAGAAAAAATATAGTTACAGAGAAAAAGTCAGGAGGATAAACGTAAATGTACCGTCCTCGATATAACTACGGTCCTTAAGCTTTCAGCTGAAACATCCTGTGGTGTATTCAAGGAGAATATGTCTCCGTCCTCACTAGAAAATAAGGTTCACGTGCTTGAAATAAGGATACTTCAATTTCAGACACGATGTGTGCTTTGTGCATTTCTCCCACGAACGGCACTTCGCAATTGTTTTTGTTGGTGTGACGTTTTCGCTTGCCGCAGTGCTGATTGTCTTGAGTCTTTCCTTTGTTAATGTGACAACCACGTAGAGACACAGTATGTCGGACAGATTCCGCGTCGCTGGTATGAACCCTCCTCCCTCGCACGTTTTGTCTTGTTTCCGCATTCCGATTTTATCCAGTTCCGTCTGTCTTCCTGCGCCTTGCTCGTTTTTGGAGGGGTGTGTGTGTGTGTTGGGGAGAATATCATTGAAAGTTGTATTTCTGGCTGCCTCCAGCTAAACGAGTTTCAGATGGCGTTGAGCACATATTACATTGTTACAATTTTATTTCCTACCATCTGGTATTCTCATTTCCAATTTTGCGTGGCTTCTGATTTTTTCACTGCCAATGTTATGGCTTATAAAATCGGGTTTTACTGACTAAAAATTCACGGCTTCGTCATACTATTTCTCAGTTGTTACATAAGAGTTTTCAATTTGGATTTCATATTCTGGACAACAATACAGATATATCTTACCACAATCTCTGAACATACATTTTTGGGCTAAGTTGCACTGCACACAATTTTAGATAGCAAAACAGTTTTGCTTACTCACAAAGAAAAATTATCTGATGTACATTCCAAATCACGCCAATATTTTTTCAGCTAAAAGTATGGACAATTGGGAGGCGCTTTTCTAGCATAGCTAGGGAAATCAATGGATTGTACTGCCAATAAATTATACTACTCTTATGGATATTTTCCAAGTATTTTAAAATTATTCTGCTAATGTATGTGAGTGAGGTGTAAAGGATCTTGGCCGCATCACATGTACGGTCTGAGTGTAAGATTTTTGACGCTTAATATGTAGTTTTGATTTCCATGAGCTATTCGTATGTCCACTAGCGAGTGCTTTCCTCACCCTCTCTTGTTAACTTGGATGGATAGATACAAGAGTAGAATGGACGCACTATGCTCTTGAAGGGGCTGCAGGCCTTGGGCTCAGAGTAAGGGATAGTATAACGCATATGAGAGCATACTCTGTTCTTCAGCGTGACAATAAACATCACGGACATCTGCCAGATGTGCCCAAAGAGGAGATACTCTACTGTGAGAACGGTTCTTCACCAATTCAATACTAGTATAGTAAAACTACAAAAGTTACATTGTTTGGAAGAGAATAACAATCGAAGTTGGTGTTATAAACATGCGAGAATACTTTGAGCCCTGGTCTAAGCTGCTAATAAAATATAGTTTATAATAGTTTATTGCGCCTCAAAGGTAGTGATAGCGTTTTATAATCAAATTAAACTTTCAAATTAGATGAAATTGGAACAGCTTTAGAACCGTTTCCAAGAAAATAATTTTGTTGCCTGTCTCGAGATGCAGGTGTTCCAGGTCCATTCGACAACTAAAATTGTTATGTGGAACTATACCGTGAGAGTATGGGCAGCGCTTATGTATATCCACACAAGCATTGTGAATTTTTATTATTGAGTTAGTGGTTAATTAAACTGTTTCGGTTGAGAAAAACGCATGAACTATGCATACTGCACTCGCCCGGAATTTACTCTGAGCGATTTGTGTAATGCCGTATGTTTTCTGCGTCACAAGTCACCGATGCAATTATTTCTTAGGTATTTTCATTCTAAAGTAATACGTCATAATCTAGGACATAGGCTGACAAGGCCAGTTTGTTAATCATGCGTTACTAAACCAAAGGTATTCTCGTAACTTCATTGTGAGAAGTGAGGGTTAATTAATCTTGACTGAATATCTTATATACCTAATCGTCTCCATTTTGTTGAAATCAAATGCTGCAAGGGCATGCCGAAATCATGTGGTCAAGTTGGTAATTTCAAGTCATTGTGATTATCTGTTGTGTTATGTGAGCAACCAATTTAGTGTTACCTCTAAATACATACATCCTCGGCGCGAAGGGAAACTTCTGATATCATTAGAGTTTGAATTTCAGAACGGGAGAATTAGATCAGGTAAGAATAGCAGTTGATAATGATAAACACTAATTAATGGTTTATGTTGTTGCAGGTGGTATGAGGTAGACATCTGAGTATGCCACAATGGAGAAAGGCCGACGGGGAACAAGTCAACCCAGGGCTAGGGGCGGATGCCGCGTGTGTGGTCAAGGCCATGCCGAACACGAACCTCACGTTTACGATTACGTGGAAGATGTGGACGAAGACCTCACCTGTCACATCTGCCTACAGCCCTTTGTCACGCCGCTGGACATCCCTTGCGGACACACGTTTTGCGGCGCTTGCCTAAATAACTACCTCCGTGTCCAACAGTTGTGCCCTATTGACAGAAAACCTCTCAACTCTCAAGCTGCAACTCCGTCCAGTATAGTCCTCCGAAAGTAAGTAGTTTTTGAGTACTATTGGGTTTTAGTTAATATCTGATAGGTGATCAAAGAAACTATGATTCAGGCGTTAACTTCTACAATGGGGATATTTTAAATATCACTATGTTTTAAGATGAAGCGATACATAACACTTATTGACAGCCTTTTGTTTCTTTTTTCTTCTCAAAGCTACATTTTTGTATCTTCAGAATTCACCTTGGCAGCAATTTTCATTTTAATGCTGTTACTAATGACTAGGTATAGAAAAATCTTAAACATTAGTCCTCAAGTCAGCTGTACACCATTGTGAATTCCAAGAATGTCCTTGAGCCACTGTCGTGCAGGTAAACACTATCTGATGAGCGCTGTCTGCAAATGAGATTGTGCGACGAATGGGTATGGTTTGCAACCTCCTACGTCACTGCGTAAAATCCACTAACAGCTCAGCTTCATTTTCCTTAGTGCTGGCCTCCAATAATTAGAACTTGTATGCCAAATTACGGCACATATAAGTATATTTGAACACTACATCACAGGATATTTACGGAATGTGTTGATGTGCAGAAACCACGACCACTGGCTTTTGCATAATGTTTGTTTGTCAATGAGCCCTTTAGGTAAACTAATGGATCAGGAAGGCGCCGTAGAACATTTAGTAAAACAAGCATGTTGTTTTGGGTGTAAAACTGGAAATAAAAAGACGCGTTTAAGGATACCCATCTGTGTAAAAAGGCTAAACATATCAAAAATTGTCAAAAATGGAGTTTTGTTTTATCAAATAGTTTAAATCTTCTGCTTTATTTTTATATGCTTTTTATAGCCTTACGGCCTTTTTAACTATGTCACGTGCCCGTCTAACTGATTGGCTGTAAGTGGTCGTGTCCATTTAAATCCATACAGTTCCATTATCCTTGCTATGACTTCAAACTTAGTTTTTCCATGTTTTTATTTTTAACACTATTTGCTCTTTAAAATGCTCCACACGATGCAATTTTCAGTACTTATGCATGAAACTTGGTGTATCTGCTTAGAAATAACATTAAAAAGAAATGATGAGATAATTTTTTCATAACGTGAATAACTGCTGAGTAATTAAATATTAAAGTTTACATTTCGAAATTTAAATGAAAAAAATTATGAATTTAAACTTTAAAATTTATTTTTATCCAAACTAATAACAAGATTAAAAAATTATCTCATCAATTTGCTAACATTCTATTACAGGACATAACTGAAAATTATTAAGTTTTTCAAATCAAAATTGCATCATGGGGAACCATTTACACAAATATTTTAAAAAATATAATAAAATATTAATATGTTAGCAACTAATCTGACTAAATGTATGAAATTTAGCACAGTTACTCCTCACTATACAGTGATTGTTGTGTTAAAATTTCAAATCAATCCAATGAAAACTGTAGATTTTCAAAATTTCACAGATGGGTATCCTTAAGCGATAATTTAACTTACTCCATACGCCATGTTGGAGCCATCATTAATGTTGATAGCAAGGCTAAGGAATTTGATCTTAAGAAATAGTAAAACGAGGATAATCTAGGAATTTTAAAGTTAATCCAAGAATCGCAATCCGTTTCGGAACCGAATAAAAAATTGCTGGTTGAAGACAAATGAGCAGTATCAACAAAAACGTGACTCGGAAATCTATGGGTAAAAATGAGCTCGCATAATTTGCAAGGTATTCCGCGACTCACGACACACAAGGGCGATAGAGCTAACTAACAAAACCAGTGCCCTAGAGAAGGAAAATGCGCGTATCCTGTGGTATTTTATTTCAAGAGGGTAGGATCAACGCTTTAATGTAGGAAATTCTCATCTGGACAAAGTAAACTTCCAATGTTTATAATTTGATTGAGTCTCTCCTTCCTGTGTTTTAGGGCAACAATGGGCTAAATCTCGTTACACTTGATGTAGATCTCAAGTTGTTATATACAGTAACAGGTCGCGCTTCTTCAAAAGTGTTATATCGGCGTAGTAGACTACGTT
Organism: Tenodera sinensis; assembly: GCA_030765045.1. Taxonomy (NCBI): domain Eukaryota; kingdom Metazoa; phylum Arthropoda; class Insecta; order Mantodea; family Mantidae; genus Tenodera; species Tenodera sinensis. The sequence continues at coordinate 28,561,217 of CM060964.1, forward strand.
TGCCGCATGTGCAAAATAAAATAAATATTTTGTTGTCTAACGACGCTGTCAATTGCCAGGATCACACCAGCGTCGCCGGTGTGCCGGAATTTTGTCCCGCAGGAGTTCTTTTACATGCCAGTAAATCTACTGACATGGAGCTGTCGTTTTTAAGCACACTTAAAAACCATCGACCTGGGCCGGGTTTGAACCCGCGACCTTGGGATCAGTAGGCCAGCGTCTAACCAACTGAGCCACCCAGACCGACGCCGCATGTGCACGTTGCCAAAATTTGACTACTTGAATCATGTTAGAAATGATTAAACGGCCTTTAAAATTATACCTTTCTTTACAGTATGGAGCCTAATTTTGTATCATAACTTAAAGAATTACCGTAGAAGTCCGGATTTTACGTGCGTATTTTGTTTTTTAACCATTATAGCGTAATAAAAAAAGACATGCCAGCTCGCGTGTGAAAAGTTTTCTGCGACTTAGAATTCGAGAAACGTAATTCGGTAGCTACAACTCAGCAGGAAAAAGATTTGTGGTTAACTCTGCTTCTGGTAACAATGAATCATAGGTGACACGATTGGATGGGGATTTCTGTAAGGAGAAGAGCACTGGACGATGTTAGTTGATAATGTTTAGAGAGTCAGAACGGCTTTCGCACGCATTCCTTATACTTGTGTACAGAGGGCGAGTTGATAACTAGCAGTTCCAACAATGGCGTTGTGTAAGGTGATAGAAATCGTGCCACCGCTACCTGCAGACCAACCCGAGTTGAGGCGGAGGACCGTTGCAGCAGGGCCATCAAACATGAGAACGCCAGTGCGGCAAGAAATGAACTAAAGGCTGGGCGTGGTTTTGCCACAAATAGATCCCTTATTGAACACTTCTAATTTGTGTTATGGTAACTTCCATAGCTTTTCTTAACCTTTAAGATGTGTTTAAAATGGTACTGTATACCGCAGGGAAAATGTTAGGTTTAAAACCCGATAATCACGTGTGCAGCTGTATATTTCTATCATTTCCGCAATATGGAGACATGCAAAGGAGTCAGTAAATACTTCAAGCATTAGGTGAAGTGAGTAAGCTCTGCTTTAGGAAACTAAGTAACCCAGGCCTGTGGAACTAGTACTCTGAGCGAAACCCGCTTATCACTCATGGCCTTGCACTGATAGCTGTGTCTGGCAGGTAAAACTACCGAGGATCGCTCAGATATTCCGCACTTCCTCGGCTCTGAAGTGACCTAAAGCTTATGAGCGCCTCTGTAGCGCTGTAGTAGCGCGCCTGCGCGCCAACTGGGACTCCACATGGGGACAATATACCTAGATCCCATCAAAACCTCGTTGGGCCTGACAAGGAGATCAAGGATCACTACTGGGAGCGCAATATGCCAGAGTAGGCAGGCATCAACGCTTGGGTGACAGGAACTGGACCCACACCACCGACAAGGTAAAACAAGGTGCGCAAAGTACGAATATAGCAGTTTAATAAAAGTTTATGCTTTTGCTGGTTGCGTACGGTGTAAGGAGTGTTGCTTTATCAGAGTTTCGCGGTATTTTCCAACATTTCATGACATTAATACTGAACGATATTTTGCATGCCTCTCTCCTTTCTGTTTTTGTTAACCGAAAGAGTTCCTCTTGATAGAGGCGTGTTCCTGCGTGGGATTCATATTCCATACTTGTTCAGTTGAAAGTAGGATGTCAGCAAGCGGTGTAGTGAAGCTAGGGTTGTCCCCAATTTTCGACAAGCATTGCGAGAATTCCCTTGTAGACCCGCCAAAGAGATAACGATCCCAAACTAGGACAGTGATGAATAACTGGACTGAAATCTGATGCACTGATAGCGTAATGGCTTAGGTACTAATTCATAGCATATTCTGGGGACGCCTTCCTCGCATCTGTTCATTTATACTCGTACCTCATCCTCCTACAACTTGTAATTTGTGGCAATAGCACACGCGGCTGTGTTGGGGCGGTCCATTGCTTCAAATCTCCGTAGCTTTTACGCATGCTAACGTTCTTTGATCAACATGTTCACGATGCACCTGTTTCAAACTGCAGCAACCTTTGTTTCCCATTCATCCACACTATATTCTGTTTCCTTCAGTGGTTATTGTGTTATGCCACGCCAATTCCATGTTTACATCTAATCTAGCTAGATCCATAGTCACTTGGACTGCTAGTTTATTGTCTGCACAGAGAGGGATTAACTGAGTTTTAAAAGACCAAGGTTATGGAAACATACGTCATCAGGCATCGTAATGTAACAATTAGGAAATGCTGGACAATATTCAAACTTACCTTAAGGTTCAATAATACTATGCACAAAGTGAGCCAAAGAAAATCTCTCAGTACCTCACTTCTACATCACATTTACCATTGTACGAAGACGTGGCCATTTCGGTGGTTCCTTTAGGCCACGGTACAAGGGTATGCCACGCCAATGACAACAAAGGCTACAAAATGGCGTAGAAACGAATTATATGTCTCGATAGTATTGGCTGGGCCACGCCTTTGAAGGGGTTGAAGTCTAATAAAAACGTATTTGCCAGTTTATTACAATACATATTTATGAAAGGCAATTGAGTAATTTGAGCTCTAAATGGTAACTGCAGCTGAATTTTGTCTAAAGGTTGTCGTGTGTGTGTGTGCACGTACAGACACAACAGACAATCGCTAGAAAATAAAAGCGACAGTGTTGAAAGTAAGCATGTGTGCAAACAAAATTAAGGACATTTTGAAAACCTTCAACAGCTAAAAATAAAACGGATTTCATTTCCAGATAATTTATCGTAATTCCAGTGTGTCACACAGTGGAGTTTGCACTCTTTGAATAACAGTACTTGGGACATTCCCCACCCCCTTTTTTTTTAGAAGATACTTATTAAGATGAACTTGGAAAGCAAAACATTAACTAAATAAAATTTTTTGTTGCAATTGTCATTTCCGAGATACAAAAGATATAGAGATACATATAAATATTTCATAAGCACCATCATTTCAGCCGTAAAATGTAATACATTCTATTGCCATTTCAAACATACAGACGGGACGAGCTGCAACACGTAAACTAATATAGCTAGGTGAACTTTCTGTGTTCTAATAGCCCTGGAAGAGGACTTTAAGACGCTAGCTGGTTTGCTGACATCGATTGATTAACAGAGAAAGTATGGCCAAAATAAGATTTAGAGTAATTGTGACTGTTACGCGTAAAATTGCTATTTTACAGGAATGGCACCTATATAGATAAACTTAAAAAGCAAAACCCTATCTGAATACAAAATTTGATCGAAATCATCAGAGCCGTTTCCAATTTGCGCGGAATATATATAAGAATTGATCATTTAATTCTATAAGATTTGCAAAACTATGAATTCTTTTAAGTCACAAACATATTCAAAACATTCTAGTGTGCTAGGCGTTCAAAGTGTCTCCCCTTGACAACAGTACTACATCGCATCATCTGGAACGCTGTGGAATTTACATTATTGTCTAATGTTTAAAGAGTGTGAAATCCTTCGTGGGACATTCTTTATTTTTTATTATTTTCTCACACATGTTTTAGAAGGCAATGCGAGATATTAGTTTATATTTGACAACGATGTTCTTTCCAGGAACACCCAAAAAGAAAGAAAAGGACCAAGAGAAAAAAACGTGTTTTACTTTCTGTATCAAAAGGATATGGTAATATGATGGTTTGAGCATTTCAGCTACAAAGTAATTCTAAATTATAGCTTCAGAAAGTGGATTACTAGCGATTTCAACAGGTTTTAAAACTTTCCTCCCTCCACTCATTTCCCATTTAGCATAAAAAGAAGGTTAAAGCTGAAAATTGCTTGAAATCTTTTGTCTTCACGGGGATAATTGGTAGAAATTTCGTTACAGTGTTTATGAAATAAATAAATGAATATCAACCCACCTTGAAATATTCGGTTTCACATTTGCTGCTATAAACCAGTTTTACAGAATTTTGTCAGTTTGAAATAGTTTAGCTTTTAACTGTTGTCCGTACTACGGTATGCTGTTGATCGTATCTTCTCACTCGGATAAAACCAATACGTTCCCGAGGACCGATCAGAAATGTGATTGATCCATTCACAGCTGAAGTTTATTTACCTATCAACTGCGTGGTCGTTCTCGCTGAAGCACACGACTCTAAATTTCTGCCTTTAGATTAAAGTATTTTGTGTCCCCTGCGGCACCCAGCGCATTATATCATTGAATAGGCTGAAAGAGAAGCTTGAAGGGATTAGGAAGGAAAAAGGTTGACGTTAGTCCAGTGCGCTAAAATATTACAGAGGGCAACAGAGGTATAATGTTATTAAATGCGGATTTGCACGCGTGGATCACTAAAAGCGTTATAGTATAAATCTCTTATATGTGCTTAAGTAACTGCTACTCTATGGATATGGAATTCACTTACCTCGTTAAATTTATCATGGCATTCTTAGTGTATAATTCGCTTAACCCTCTAATGCAGAAGTCCACAAATTGGACATTGCGATTGCAGGAACCTTGACGTCACGGAACGCAACCCAGCATGCATATAACACACGATTCGAAGGAAGGGTTGCAGTGGCAGTCTAGGAACTTCTCCAACGCACATTTGATTTTATCTATGCTTAATACATACAGGTGGAAGGGAGGTCATTACATTCCTTCAAATATGTGCTTCATAGAAGCATTACAAACAAAAAAGTCGAATGGCATTTTGTTCTTTGATCAGCCGATTTCAAAATAATAAATTGTTTTTGTTCCGAATTGAATGCGTAATTTAACAAGCATGTATGAACATAACAGTTTGTTATTTGTAAGATGCGTAGAGTAATTTATTTCTTACATAGCTTCGGCAGTAATTATGGGACATCACACAGGGTTTCGAAATAATTAATCACTTAAAAGACGTGAGGGAATACTCCAAGCAGTTCTTTCAGACGTGAGGTAATTCGACAACGTTGCGTTGAGGTTGGTCAGGGAACTGACCTAATTTCTGGACGTAAACAGGTCGGGCACCTTGGCTTTCGACTAATGTTATGGGAGATACAGCTTGTGATTGGCCTACACTCGCACAGTAAGCACGGAAGGACATGGAAGGGTGTGTTTATGTTCTCAAGACGTTGTTTGTTTATGTACTGAGCTAGGGAAAGTGACACCCATACAATCTGCAGTGTTGCCAGCTTGTTTTCGATAAAACTAAAATATCTCCGTAGGAAATGGTCAGAGACAAAAACGTAAAATACAAAATGTGTTGCAAATATCGAGATCTATCACTGGTTTAAATTAATGTAATGACTTTCCTTCCTCCCGGTATACACAGACTTAGGGGACTTCAACACGAGTTTCCGTTTCATTCCTTGCTTTCCCTAGAACGTTACAGTTTCGCATATACCTGATATTAATTCATAAGTATTGACTTACAACAGAACGCACACATTCTTATTTGTCAATCGTGATCTGTTTTTAGATCTCATAATCTTCACTTCAGAGAAAAATAGTCTCGCAAACATAACACTAATATGCGCAGCAAGTGAACGAAGAGACGCAGTTGTTCTCATATCCAGTTTCCTATATAAATGTAAACTGGGCTAATTATGTAGTTGTGATTTCGAAATTGTATTTGTCTGTAAATTGGCAAGCCCAATCCGTAATTGTGGCTTTGCTGTATGGATGTCCACATTGAAGAATTTGCCTAAAGTTGAAAATCATAGTTGATTGCTTTGAGCTCATGAAACTGTTTGTCTTCGAATGTTTTTTTCTAACTTTCCTAACACACCTACATATCTATGTAGAAAGGCTCCTTTGCGTTTTCGTGGTTTCGAAACAGTCATGTTGCATGAATGCAGTGTACACCGCTGCGTGTTTACATTTGAACGCGTGTTGTTTGAAGTAGGGAGTGTTGAAGCAGGGTGAAGCACTGCGTTGCCCCTGACTGTGGTCTTCATATCAGGCGGTGCACATTTGCATAGCGTTGCCATTTGGCAACAAACATGTTTAGTCAAAGTTTTAGAATATTGTAACCGTGTTTCATATTATATTGGCATATTGATATTAAGAATAAAGGTGTTGACAGATATTTATATCATAAATGTATACATTTATTGCAGAATTATTGTAGTTTCGGTTATTTTTTGTCTTTTTCGGAAATGAAAGGTCAGTTTTTTATTAACGTCCTCCAAGGTAATGTCATATCCGACGGTAAATGAATGACATGGGTGAAATGATGCTCAAATGAGCTCGAGGTCCATAGAGCTGTAAGTTACCTGACATTCGACTTCTCGGGATAAGGGAAAACCTCGGAAAAAACTATATCCGGATAACTCACTCTAAGCGAGATTCCAACTCACGACCACTTGGATGTGAGGCAGACACGCTACCACCACGTTACAGAGGCGGGCAGTTGTAGTCTAGTGTAACCTCGTTATGGTCCACGCGTATCATTTCACTGCTTATTTTCCGTGGGCCCTCCCCGTCGTTTGCTGCAGCCACATTTGATTGATTCATTGGAATTAAACCCACAAGATTTTACTTTGAATAGATGGCCAGTTCATTTCGCCTGAGCTTTAAGAATCATGCCTGTTCGAATTATTTCTTTAATTGTGGTTGTGACTGGGTTACCTAATTACACGAATTACAAGAAGAGTGGCATAGTAGCAAAGTAATTCATACAATAGATATTACACATAAGTATCAGTTCTAATGAGCTTGCAATCATCCCTGAAGTACACATAATTGTTCAATTGGCCTTCTGTTAACTGTCTAAAAATGCTGTCTTTATTGAGTTTATTATCTGTTAGTTAATCATTCACCGTTTGCGCTCCTTAGTAATTGCTTTGATGCTAAAGGCTTCGAAATTCTATTTTCTCCAAGCCTTAGAGCACGCGTTTCACTATTAGCTTTCCTTTCATTATTGCTTTTTGATAAGGAAATAACTCAATAATAACGCTGCCATATTCACCCACGTTCAGCAAGCATGCACATGAGATGCTGCAGTGCAGTGGTCTTTCCGTTACTGAGTGTACTGATATGGTTTTGGGAGTTTTAAAAATATGTTATTCTGTGCATTTTAGAGTATAATTTTAAATCCTAAATTATAGGGTAGCTGTGGAATCCTGAATTCTACATGTGTAGACTTTTACTTTCTCTACTAGTAAGTAGAGCAAATATTGTATTTCACTGTGCTTCCACACATTCATTTTATTCGTTTCTCATTTAATACCTAAATCACAAGAGACAAAGCTAGTTATTTCGCCTGCCCAATACTTGTTGAATTACTAAGTCTCCATAGTTGAATTTCAGTTGAAGCCAGTGTCCATGTAAGGCTACTTAAATGTGACTCAAACATAGGACAACTGGCATCTAAGGCTACTTAGCACTGCATATTTTTTCTGCCCAAGTATTGTCCATTACTAACAAAACATCTGCAGTTTTCTTGGAAACACAAAATATCTCATAACAAACTCATTATAATATCGCAAATTTCCGTTTTAAAAAGCTTCAGACGGTTTCCATCTCCACATTGACAGTTTTTGTATTATTCCAGAAAATGTGCACAAAATGTATGGTTTCCAGTGAGTCAGACATTTTTTTTCTCGAGATAGAAGGGTTCAAGCTTTTTCAATGTCCAATTTGGGCAGATTTTGCTGTATTTAATGTAATATATAAGGTGCCAGAGGCATGAATACGCAGACTTTACCGCCATTTCTTGACGTTAAGCTGAAACTTAAGTTTTTTACCATTTTCCTCTATAGTGCATTCTTGCATAAAGAAATAAAATTGGTCCAAAGTTTGAATGCCATCATGTCACCATTCTATAACTGTTTACTTCTGCTGTTAGTGTAGAGAAGTAGAGCTTCAAAAGATGGTTCATTTGCGTATGTTCAAATTTGTTGCTAAAGTGATTTATTTAGCCACAATACGATATTAAATAATTGTATTCTAGTATTTCTATTGGAATTAATTCGTGAACATACGATTGGCAACGTTGGCGTGTGTGCGGAGCGGATGGTCAGGAACGTTGACAATAAAAACTACCTGCTCAGAAAGTCTGAAGTAAAACCAACCCACCCCTCGCTACTTGCAGTAGCTTAACACACACAGACGCACGTGGCGAAACCAATTTTTGAGCCCTTACCTACTTTGGACTTTCACCCGTCGTTGGTGTGAACGTATGCATGAAGATGCATTTTGTGTACATGCTGTATTGCATAATGTTTAAATATCTCCTTTATCTTTAACTATACATCTACTAGTAAGTATAGTACTTCCACCCAAAAATTCGATGTTGAGATTTCATCGGAAATATGTTTTAAGGGTCGCTGAATCAAAAAAGCATTTTAGAAGAAGATCCGCGTCAATCTGTGGACAGCATAACTAAAAAACGAGAAGTCGATTAAAAACCAAAGTTGGTATTTAAGTTTAATGTCCTTCAAGGATGCGACACGAAGATTTTGAAGAAAATTGCTCCACACTTAACTACCCTTTGCAAGGAAACTTTTTCGAAAATTTTGATTTTCTTGAAAGTGACTATAACGATTTTGATTAAAATGACATGTTTAAGATTCTTTTATGACAAATGAAATGTGTATTTTGAGTTTACCGGCTATAGCCTATGTAGTTCTGTATACTCTGGATGACCTTTGAATAACTCGTAAACCATGAGAGATAGACCAAATACTATAAAAATGTAGATCCGCTAAAACACACAATGTTTATCTCAACTAACACGAATTAGCAATTCCGCGTGTGACTAACTGACATTTACACTACATTTTCTTCTTAAAATGTCTGTCTGATGGTCAATATAGGTGTAAAAATATTATTTTAACGACATATGATGACAGCGAATACATTGGCGGTTGTGATAGAGAATATAAAAACCTTAACAAATGAAACAATTATTTAATAATGAGCGCTAAACTTTTCGTGACTAACTGACCTACAGTTGACAAAAATGTCAGTTAGTCACACGCGGAATTGCTCGATGTAGGAATACGATTGTAAGAATGGTTAGTACAAGAGTGGAGGAAGTCCTGCGAGTGCAACACATCAGATTTCTATTTGTCATGTTTTGTGCAATTTATTTGTGGGGAATCTCCATAGAGAGAACGCGATGATTCCCAATTTCCGTGTCATTATTGTGCACCCGATCTTCATTTTCCTTTCTATTGTTTTTAAAGGGTAAAATCGACGTAAAGGAGAAACGCAACGCGTGGAATTGGTTGGAATTGTCGCTGGTGCTGCGCTCACGTAGATCCGTAAGATCGCCTGAGGGAGCCGTAACCAGCTGTGTGCCGCTGACAAGGGAACGGACGTTGAGGAAACACCTCCTCAAATCTAGAATAGGCGTAGTGGAGAAAAAGAAATACCCTGCTGCATAACGTGTGAGGGCTTTTTGAACAGTACTTGCATACTGAGTTTGCCTACGGATTGATAATTTCCTCCTCGTAGTCGTTATGGAGTGTGTGGGGAAAAAAATGCAATTTTTAAGCCCTTAGGACTTAAATAATTATAGCATGTGATGTTTTGTGGATAGATTATAATTAACACATTATTTTAGGATGAAGTTTCATTTGTAAACGCGAAATATTAATAATAAATAAACTAAAAAAAAAAAAAAAAAAAAAAAAAAAAACTACAATGGCCAACGGGTCAGTATGGCATTAAGTTCCCCAACCGATTCGTAGTTTTTTCCCTGGTAGGGAATCTCGCATCAGAGATAAATACCGCAAGGGTGACTTAAAATTGTAAGTACTTTATGTCTCGGGTTTAGGTAACCTTTAGATCAGGGGTGTCAAACAGCACTCACCAGGCGTGAAAAATTTTCCCCTATTTTCCCTCCCTCCGTGATGATCAAATCGGAAAACGGGAAAAACAAAGCGAAAACCGGTTCTACGAGCGCGTCCTACTGCAGTTAAGGAGGGGTAGACCCCTCTCTTCACACCCTGGGAATGAGGTTTGACATGCCTGCTTTAGATGGTAATTGTTAGTAGTAGAACAGCCACGCGTAAAGTGGTAGATCCGTGGTTCAAATCCCGGCTATGGCATTGAATTTCTCTGTTCTAATTCCACCTTTTAACCACGAGTAGATATTTGACTGTGAGCAGGCACTTTGTAGCGTTCTTTGGCTTAACATATTCGAGGTGGTTATTGTTATCAACTCTCCTGCTATCGTTCCCCGAATGGGGAAAACGTTGCTGGCAAAATACTTTGTGGAAACTCTACGAGTGTCACGTATGTTGCCTATTAATATTTTCTTACACCGTGTTGCGGTTTGGTAAATGCAACTGCTGTGAACATAGACAAGATAACGTTGGTGCATTGTTCAGTGATTCCCCATAATCGTTAACAAAGCAACCCATTCTTGTGGTTCTTTATCGTCGCTCAACAGTTTAAATCCACGCTTCTGGACAATAAAGCATGCCTTTCAGCAATTCTAAAGTTTGAAGTTGTATAAAATGCAAATCTCGGTGATAAGCCCAGTGGTGCAGTGTTAACGTATTGTAGTCCATTGGTTCTATATCCTGCTTCCGGCAACAGGACTGCTGTTTATTGGATTTAAATAGCCATATAGATTATGAATGAGTTCCTCCAGTGGTGACAGAAACTGCAGCAACGGATCAATATAGCTGGCAAGTGAGATACTCAGCCGAAACTCACTCGTTTACAAGCTAGCTGCAACACGTGATCCCAAATAATTGAATCTCAGAATTGGACACGCCTGCTTGAACTGCACCGACGTTTCGCTCTTGGTTCGGCAGAACGTCATAAACTCGGAGACGCTCGAGCAGGCAGAAAATTAACCTATTTGAGCCACAAACTCCTGTCCTAACAAGAGTGGTCTATTTCTCATTCTTAGGCTTCAGGTTTGATCAAGCTAAGTTTAGTGTCATAATAAAATCCAATGTAATTCCTAAATCTGGTTTGTTGACAACACCGTACATTATCCTTTGTATATCATTAGTAGAACAAATCAATAATTTTAAATACTAGTAGGCATCCTGTTGTATTGGAAATAAAAAATCTTAAACTTCATTCTGAATTTCGATGTCGTTTCAGATAGCACAAAAGTGAAATAAGCTGAACTCTAAGCTGCGTTATAGCGAGACTTCCACAAATAAAGCAGATTTATTAAATAAACACAGCAAATAAGAATTGAAAGATATTTAGCTTAAATCACGTATTAGTTTTCTAACCAGTAACAACAGCAAAAACAACTTAACTTCTACAGTGTCAAACCAAGCTTTAGAAATTGTCATCCTGAACGGAAAATCAAAGTACGACCCAGAAGTAAAGGTAAAGGGTACAGACAGAGGGGACACCTCGCTCACTTCGACCTACACAGATCTATTGTGCCCACCACCCTCAGGAGGCAGGGATGAAATGAGGGAACCGAAGGTGCGACATAGGGTCGCAGCTAGACAGGCCACAGAAACTTGCGGAAGTCCCTAACAAGTGCTGAGATCTCTTCATCCCGACGACAAGCAGCCATTTCCGGTGTCGCACTGAGCGTCCTCCAGACGGAGGTCAAGGCCGGCCAAATGCCACCTAACGCCGAGAACAGCAGTTACCGTGCCCAATCATCCGCGCCATCTGCCCGGCACTGCCAACACTACACGCCTGAAAGTGCACCCGAAAGATGATAAGAAAATGGAATGAAGGGAAATGATGGAAAGGAAACCGTGGTGTGAAATAATGTGGCCTAGCATTGGCCTAAGTGACATAGGGAAACCACGGAAAACCCATGTCAGAGTGCGCGGCCACGGGGATCGAACCCGTGATCTCCCGAATGCGGGTCACAGACGTTACCGCCTGAGCCATCTCGCTCGGTAGCACGACCCAGGAACAAATTAGTGGGCTTGAACACACTGTAAACAAATGCAGTTTCTATTTTGTAGCTTTCGTAGCAAGCGCATAGATTTGTTTGTCCCCTTCCGTGCAGTTCTGCGAGACTTGAACCAATGGTAGCGAATGCCTTTTAACTGCTCGTTTTAAACGCCCTTAAGGCAGGGTGCGCTAGGAATACGGCAGGTATAGGACGCTAATCCAACGCTCGTTCCATTGTGTTCGTGTCTGCTCCACCTTGGTTTCTCCAGGGTTTGTTATGATGTTCTTCATGACGGGGATCCCACGAAAGTGTGCTTTTCCGGGTTTATCTGTACACATTAAAGTTTTTCGCGATTCTGCTGTGTTATCAACACAGCATTGCGCAAAAGCGTTTCAACACACAAGTCACTTCTCGCCCAGAGGAGAGACAGCTTTAAACGCAGAATCTAGCTGAATTGTAATGTACACTGAAAAAGCAACAACACGTGCAACGCCTGCGGCCGAGAGCAGTTCGTATCGAGCGGTTCATCTCCGTCTCCTGTAGAGCGATGCTCGATTTGTTGCACGTTACATTAGAAGGCTATTTTAATAGGCAGTCGCAATGTAATAAAGCACTGGAACGGATGCTTCACCTGCGTAACAAATCTTGCAAATCTAGCTCTGCTCACCCTGAAGGTCGGTACACAAACGCGAGTCGGACACTGTCGCGAGAGCTGTCTTGCGTTCTCCTCTTGGAATTCTGTAGATGTTCGTCCCCATCCACTGTTGGTCGACTTTCCTTCGCCATATCACATGAGTTTGATTTGATTTGTGGGTTTAAGGGCGCTCAACTTCTAGGTCATTAGCGCCCTTCTAAAATTCATGGCAATAGCCAGATATAAACTTGAATCAAAAATAAATTACTAGTATCAAAGAAAAAATTCACATAAACGTAAAACCAGCGGCAATAACCTGATATAAAACAATGTAATAAATATGTCAAAAGGCATAAACAATAATCTAAAATTTTAAATCCTCAAATTGATATTGCAATCCGCTAAAAACTTAAAAACTCTATCAACCGCTGTTTTGTCGTCCGCTAGGACCTCTGCAAGTCTGGCAGGCAGCTGCAGAGAATCCCGAAGGTGCGCTAGAGAGCAACACTCCAGCAGCACGTGGCGAACCGACAAAAGGTTGTCACACAGCGGACATAGAGGCGCAGGGTCCCTTTTAAATAGGTAACCATGCGAAAAATTGCAGTGCCCTATTCTTAATCGAGGCAGCCTAACTTCCTCGCGACGAGATGTGCGACAGGAAGTTACCCAGTTTATCGGAAGTTCTTTCACTTCTCTAAGCTTATTACCGCGGAGAGCTGACCACTCCTCGTGCCAGGACGACAGCATCGCTCTCCGCACGTCAAGCCTAAAGTCTTCCGAAGTAACACGTGAGATGGTAATACTGGGTTCTGTAGTTGCCGCCTTTGCTGCCAAATCCGCCATTCCATTCCCCGGTAAACCTACGTGACCAGGAACCCATGCACAGACCACGTCAACGCCAGAAGCGTGTAAAACATGGAGGGCATCCTGGATACGTTGTACAATAGGGTGGGGGTTGTACAACTGACAAAGGCTCTGCAGTGCACTAAGGGAATCGCTCAAAGTCAGGCAGTCACCTAATTTACGACGGCGAACATAATATATATCACATGAGCTTTCTATAGTTCGCCCAATCGTTCTTGAACACTGAAGCGCTTAAATGAAAGCTTGGATGCGAATGACTTGTCTGGCTTCATCCCATTGTGAAGAAACCACCCACTCGGGTATCACTGGAATGCTTAATTCCCATATGTACCGGGTGGAAGGGAAGTCATTATACATTTAATCCAGTGCTAAATCTCGGTTCTTGGAACGCATTTTGTACCTTAAGGATACGCATCTGTGTAAAAAGGCTAAAAATTTGAAAAATTGCCAAAAATGGATTTTTGTTTCATCAAATATTATAAACCTTCTGCTTTATTTTGATATGCTTTTTATAGCCATACAGCCTTTTTAACTGTGTCACGTGGCCGTCTAACGAATTGCCTGTAAGTGGTCGTGTCCATTTAAATCCATACAGTTCCATTATCCTTGCTATGACTTCAAACTTAGTTTTTCCATGCTTTTATTTTTAGCATTGTTTGCTCTTTAAAATGCTCCACACGATGCAATTTTCAGTACTTATGCATGAAATTTGGTGTACCTGCTTAGAAATAACATTAAAAAGAAATGACGAGATAATTTTTTCATAACGTGAATGACTACTGAGTAATTAAATATTAAAGTTTACATTGCGACATTTAAATGAAAAAAAATAATTTAAACTTTAAAATTTATTTTTATCCAAACTAATAACAAGATTAAGAAATTATCTCATCAATTTACTAACATTCTATTACAGGACATAACTGAAAATCATTAAGCGTTTCAAATCAAAATTGCATAATGGGGAACCATTTATACAAATATTAAAAAAAATATAATAGAATATTAATATGTTAGCAACTAATCTGACTAAATGTATGAAATTTTGCACAGTTACTCCTCACTATACAGTGATTGTTGTGTTAAAATTTCAAAGCAATCCAATGAAAGCTGTAGATTTTCAAAATTTCACAGATGGGTATCCTTAAGCTTTTGTCTCTGACAATTTCGTACGCTGCACGTTGTGTTGGTGTCACTTTCTCTACCATGCAGTGTTCTTCCGTTTTCGCTGTGTAGGCCAATCAGAATGCGAGTTGCACTCGTTATCTTCCAGAACATTACATCACCCTTCGTCCTATTTGCAAGTCACTGAGGTGTTTACATCCAGAAGCCGGTACAGTCCCTAACCAACCTTAAAAACAACGTTACCGGGTTACTCCACGTCTGAACAATCTGATCGGAATATTCATTTAATTCTTTTCAGCGGTTAATTATTTCGAAACCCTGCGTGATGTCCATAATTACTACCAAAGCTTTCTCAGAAATAAGTTACTCTATGCAACTTACAAGTAACAAACTGGTATCTTCGTACATTCCTGTGGAATTGCGCATCCAATTTGGAGAAAGGAAAAAGAAAAAAAAAAAAAAAAAAAAAAAAAAAAAAAAAAAAAAAATAATAATAATAATAATAATAATAATAATAATAATAATAATAATAATAATAATAATAAAATTATTTTTTATAAATCCGTTGATCAAAGAACAAAACGCCATTAGACTGTTAGATTTAAGGGCCCGTCGACAACAAGGTCATTCTTCCACTCGGTATACAAAGAATGCGTAGAGACACTATCAAACTAAATACCTCATTTGCAGTAATGTTTTCAGTTCTACGCCACACTTCCCAATGAATAAACAATAATTTAATCTTATATCACATTTTAATTCACTATACCTGACAGATGTTTCTCTTCTGTGGAGTCGCTATCAATGTTCTTCTCGCCACCGCTTTCCATTCCATTGTACTCAACTATAATTACTTAATTTATTTCGTCTTTCTTCCATCTGGCTTCCGAGGTCAAGGGTTCAAACCTGGCGCAGAACGATGGATTTTCTTTAGCATGGCTTCCTTTGGAAGGGAAGTAAAGCCAGTGGTCCCGTGTGGTCAAGTCTGATAAAGAAGCCTATGAGGTATCTTTTGCTCTGAATGTAGAGCGGGGCTCCAAGAGCCACAGTAGTTAATGAGAGTTTGTAAGCTCTATGCGTGCAATGTTAAGTTTAAGAAGTTTAACTCCACTTTTCAGAGAAACTGTTTACTATAGAAGTATGAAATTTTGTACACATATAAATCAATGCTTTTTCAAACTTACTGACTTTTATATCACATTGATATTATTTCCATATTTTTTAAAAATTTTAACAAACATATCATTTTTTTATTCATATACGTCCTTGGACAGTTAAATTTATCTTAAATACACTTCTGGCCGTTTTAGGGGTTAAAAGACTAGGTTATGATAAAACAGGTGATAAACTTACAAACTCAGCAAATACCAGCTTACAACCTCCCCTTAAAGAGTTAAGTTCCGTTACCTTTGTCAGGACGTTGTATTTTCTTCTTTGTGCCTCGAAAGATTACTCGTTCGCAGAGTTCTGTAAGAGAAGCAAGCGCACCGAGAGCAAAACTGCCCGAGACGTCAGTGGCTGTAGTAACTGTTCCTTGAAAAACCAGAATTGTTCTCGGGCATATAAGGGATGTGTTCACGTCGAAGGTCATAAATTTCAATATCTCTTGTCATTCAAGTACGTCTAATGTAAGTTAGTACAGTAGTTACGCAATGGATAACACAGTGTTACCAGAACAACAAACCTTTAAAAATACAAACTTTGTGTTTAATCTTAGTTTTACAAAAAATTTAAAGCTCCCGTATTTCGCTGGCACAGAGCGATGAAGTTCCAAAGTAAATGGGCTTGAAGTAAAAGTTACTTGTTTTATGAACTCTGTAAGTATATTCTGGAAAACTAAGTTTTAGTAACAGTAATAAATAACAAAACAATTTTTTCGTCCTTTGTGCGTAATACATTCTAGTGGGCACACCTTAACAATGAAAAATGGAGAACTAAATGAGGCATAGTTAGTACATGGTGTAGTCTTCGCTGCCTGATGTTGCACATAAAACTGGAAAGGGGCTAACAAGACATAGTTCATTAGAAGCTACCTTTAAACGGATTGTAGTTATATTAAATCATAGTAACAAATAATTTAGTGCTGGAACAAGTACACATGTTTAACTATTTATGATGCAACATATGTTAGCATAATCAAGACAAATAATAAAGTAAGTAAATTCCAAAACAGTTGCGGAATATTAGCAAGATTAAAAAGAAAAACAAGAGAAGAAACAAGCTCAAAATTGTACAAAGCAGTGGCGATTCCAACGTTAACATATGGTTGTGAAACATGGTCGATAAAGAAAAAAGAATGGGATAAAATAATGCAGTAGAAATGAGATACCTTAGAACCATAATGTGATGTACAATAATGGATGAAATAAGAGAACTAGGTATTTGTCCAATAAAGGGAAAAAAAAAAATAAAAAAAAATAAAATAAAATAAACCAATATAAAGAAAGCTGGATAAATCATTTACAAAGGCTGGAGAATACTCGATACCCCAAAATGGCATACAATTACCAACCACGTGGGAAGAGAGATGTTGGTAAACCGATGAGAAGGTGGAGAGAGACTTGAGGCCGGAACTGGAGAAGTCTCCTAATCCATCAGGTGTTGATGAAGTACATGTGAATCACCGTTGTTTAACTGTATTGAATTTTGTCTACCTCTTAATGCAAGTAACCAAATACGCAACCCTTCTCCCTCTCCCCCACCGTTCCGGCTTACGAACAACCTTTCTGTTAAATGCCTGACCTATCATCAGTCATCACGGAGACTGAGGAACCATTAGCAGGAAAGTATCAGTTATTAACCATTATTAGTGCATCCTATGCATATAGTGCATTAGAATAGGAACATGTAGTCTCTGTAGCTGGTTTTTAAATTAAATGAAAGCTCAAGTACTTACGAGTTAATATTCTTGTATACTCCTTCAAGCATAACAGAATATACAAAATGGGATCATAAGGGAAGAATTGCAATCAGAAATCATAACTGACTGCATGCAATATTATCAGAATAATTTGATAAATCTTCTACATCGCATGCGCACAAATAGAAACCCAATAACCTTGCTGCACATCGAACGGGAAACGTAGATTGAAAATAC
This sequence comes from Tenodera sinensis, assembly GCA_030765045.1. Classification (NCBI taxonomy): domain Eukaryota; kingdom Metazoa; phylum Arthropoda; class Insecta; order Mantodea; family Mantidae; genus Tenodera; species Tenodera sinensis. The sequence continues at coordinate 28,578,748 of CM060964.1, forward strand.
AATCCTGTCCTATCCGGCTAAATGACCGGAAGAAGAATGATGAAGCTTGAGTGGAAGAAGATGATGAAGAACAATACTATTTTAAAGGGAGTGGGAAAAGTAAAGGCCGGAGGGATGTGCACTCGCATGCGATACAAGTTTACTGGACGCGGAGTATGAATGACGTCAGAAGTACAGCACGGCCATCAAATGCGCAAACAATTGCCACTATAAAAGGCAAGAGTCGAAAACAACGTAACGTAGTACTCTTTAATTGTATGCAGACGCAAGGTCAAGATGTAGTATAACGCGACTGTTTTGTTTCTTCTCGCAGTCAGCTGCACACGTGGGATGAGTGGAGTCTTCTGATGCTTGTAGGTTGTGCTGCAGTGAGGCGGTTTTGGTCAGGCTGTACCTACCTGCAGTTGTTTACATGCGCGAGCGATAACAGTAAAGTCCATGTGCAGAATTACTATGGAAAAACGCACACACCTCCGACCTGTAGTAAAAATTATTTCCCTGGAGTGTGAATACATCAAGGTTGTATTGTTGCACAATGAGGAGTATCAGGACTGACTCGTTCATCCTTAGAACCCAGCAAATCAACATCTCCAACCAAACAATGGGAGGAGATTTGTACCTGAACTATGACTAGGAGATTTAAGCAAACTTTTCTCCTTTCGGTTACGTCTTTATGTAATATATAAAATATTGGATCTGCCTTTTTGTAACATTACAAACCACGAAACGTGTATCTCAGAACAGGTCTTATCCGACAGACGCCACAAAATGTACAGCGTTGCAGTTCGTAACACTCAAATTATTTTCATAAACGAATTCTTTATATCCAAAAGCCACAGTTGTTTTAAAAATAAATCTGCAGCGGAGACCAAATGGTTTTGGCCGTAATTACAGAGGACATAGCAATGAGGAAGGTAGGGTAGCCTGAATTTCACCTTTGTATGCAATTAGTAAGACATCTTTGGTGTGTTTTTGAGAGCTGTGTGCTAATTACATTGTATGCTGCACATAACAAGTCCTGTGTCGGGGTACAACCATTTGCTAATTCCTCTCTCTCTCTCTGTCTGTCTGTCTGTCTGTCTGTCTCTCTCGAGTCTCCCTTCCCTTTTCTCCCATTTCTGAGGTTATCTTACGCTCTACTTCCTTTTTCCAGTGCAATATATTTCTTCCGCGATTCTCTCTTTCCGTGCTGGATGATCCTACTGTCGTGTAGCCATTTATGGCCCCTGTTTATCTTTTCCTCCCTCGTTTTTTCTTCTTTTTTTCCATTTCCTAGGAGTACCCTCTTGGTGCGTTTCTGTCATTCCTTCCCGAATTCCCTACACACCCTTTGCACTTCATATTTAATCCCTCTCTCATCTTTGCTTTTCGTTTCATCCCCGTAGTGCAGTCTGCTCGCCGCATTGTTTCATTTTTTATTGCAGAGCTTTGTTACTCTCATGCATATGCTCTTTCGTATGCTTTTTTGCTTTGCTGAAATAACTCATAACACATGTTTGCTCTGCTCCAGCTTTTTTCTTAGCTTGTGCTTTCTAAAATAATTGTTGCAATACTTCTGTAAACTGCTTTCTCTGCTGGGGTTTACAGTCCTTGTATTCTCAATCCTCCCCGATCATGATTGCATTCCATCGTTTGAAATACCAGCCTTCATATGGACAAGTAGCCAACCCATCGAGAATTTTCTTGGCACTGGGATACACTCTGTTTACCGGCGGAATGTTATACTCAGGGCCTAGTTAATTTAAGCGCATAGACTGCACTTTGTATATGTTCTGTACTCTATACAATTTGCATACTGATGTAACTGTTACACCAAAATTAGCGTAAGATGTGATAAATTCATATACAATCAAAACTTGTAGGTGGAAAACCATCATGGATATTATCATATTAAACTAAGGAATGGTTGGTTCTGTGAACTTCTCTGAAGGTTTTTTGCGATATTTTCACGGATATTTGAGCCCTCCTGTACTGTATCCATGATCGCTAGATGCCGCGAGCAACATACAGTGTGCACACGCATCCGTGACTTAAACAGCAGCCGCTCGCTTGCGGAAAAGCCCGGGGTGACAACCCCTGTTCGGATGTATAACTCCGGCCATTCCCGTATAATTTGCCAAAGTATGTGTAATAATTGTGACAATTAACCTGCAGGGAACATCATTAGGCTTGAAAATCAAACCACGTGGCTTAAAATACTTATTTCCAGCAACATTTCCCCTTTTCTTTGTTCCATAACGGCATAATAGCATAGCTGTCCAGAAGCTCTGAAATGTGACCTGCTGTGAATATTAAGCAAGATTCTGATGGCGGGACAAAAATGAGCAAGGTACAGCTAAACAGAATGTGACCTAATCGTCTTCCTTAAACACGCTCAGTGTATTAAGTACTTAAGAGGAAATTAAAGGCTCTGTCCCGAATCTTAAATCTGCTAAGTACATAACCCATCACTTCAAGATCTGCTCAGGATATCAGGCTAAACGGTTTAGTCGCGTATTCGCGGATCGCGCGGTATAATTAAATAATTTCTGAGCAATTGCCGAAAACAACCAAACTATCGTCTCACCCACGCATGTATGTAATTTCAAAGGTAATAATGCTAGCGTGTTTCTGACTTCACTGCAAAGCTGATTTCGGGGTAAATTTTACATGCTACTTTGCTTTTGGTTGTCAACGTAATAAATTCCACGATATTTCTACACCGTTTCCTAAATATTGATCTTGCTACACCTAAACTTTGTTGTCCTCTGGTCACAGTGGGTTGCAATGTATCCAGCAAAGCATGCTGTGTTGTCATTGTCACTTAAAAACTTAGTTCAACTTTCGCTGTATCTCCGCTTAGGTGTAAGGGCATTCAACTACTATGTCATCAGCGAACTCTGCTTAGCTGACACACTCACGCCACTATTGCGAACTAGTTCCACTGTTCACCATCATTGCGCATTGTTAGTGTCGTATTGAGATATACGAGGCGCAGCCTCTTCTTCCGGATTATTCACTCGCTGAGTCGAACATCAAGACATACGAGACGCAGCCTCTTCTTCCGGATTATTCACTCGCTGAGTCGAACATCAAGATATACGAGGCGCAGCCTCTTCTTCCGGATTATTCACTCGCTGAGTCGAACATCAAGACATACGGGGCGCAGCCTCTTCTTCCGGATTATTCACTCGCTGAGTCGAACATCAAGACATACGGGGCGCAGCCTCTTCTTCCGGATTATTCACTCGCTGAGTCGAACATCAAGACACGGGGCGCAGCCTCTTCTTCCGGATTATTCACTCGCTGAGTCGAACATCAAGACATACGAGACGCAGCCTCTTCTTCCGGATTATTCACTCGCTGAGTCGAACATCAAGACATACGAGACGCAGCCTCTTCTTCTGGATTATTCACTCGCTGAGTCGAACATCAAGACATACGAGACGCAGCCTCTTCTTCTGGATTATTCACTCGCTGAGTCGAACATCAAGACATACGAGACGCAGCCTCTTCTTCTGGATTATTCACTCGCTGAGTCGAACATCAAGACATACGGGGCGCAGCCTCTTCTTCCGGATTATTCACTCGCTGAGTCGAACATCAAGACACGGGGCGCAGCCTCTTCTTCCGGATTATTCACTCGCTGAGTCGAACATCAAGACATACGAGACGCAGCCTCTTCTTCCGGATTATTCACTCGCTGAGTCGAACATCAAGACATACGAGACGCAGCCTCTTCTTCCGGATTATTCACTCGCTGAGTCGAACATCAAGACATACGAGACGCAGCCTCTTCTTCTGGATTATTCACTCGCTGAGTCGAACATCAAGACATACGAGACGCAGCCTCTTCTTCTGGATTATTCACTCGCTGAGTCGAACATCAAGACATACGAGACGCAGCCTCTTCTTCTGGATTATTCACTCGCTGAGTCGAACATCAAGACATACGAGACGCAGCCTCTTCTTCTGGATTATTCACTCGCTGAGTCGAACATCAATACATACGAGACGCAGCCTCTTCTTCCGGATTATTCACTCGCTGAGTCGAACATCAAGACATCTCTACATCATGCCGTAATAGCACTAACTGCACATAACCACAGACTCACTCGGAGAACAACACTTTACGTCGCTCCACAACCATACTCGCTCACTCACTCGCCAGACACTCTCTGTTTGCGAGAGTGCTCGCTGGAAGATTCCAAAAATTTCGAGATAGAGAATTATCCAGGAGATTCTGGTTATATGGCGAAGCGCCTATCGCGTTTACGCTGGGAGAGCGCGCGGTTTATCTGTTACGGCTGCGACTGCCCGGCGGTAACCTAACTATAACCTGGGCCGTAGCCGCTGCGTCACAGTATACATTTATCCTCGCCCCCGTATACAAGGACAGCTCGGCTTTGGAATACGTTCTACGTATGTCAACTTTCAGAGTATTCTCCTCACAGTGTGCTGTCTTAAATTTTAAACCGTACTGTGGTTTTCAAATGGGAAGAGTTTTGATCTGCAGCCAATGAGATACGTTCACATGCACAGCGTTGCAAGCTCATTACCCCCACTCTTCATATTTCTTGGCGCGCGTGGAGCCCGACTTACGGGGAAAGCAATATGACAACACAGCAGGACTCCAATTGGTTAACGACCTGGAGGCGCTCAAGATCAAACTCCTTCCCGTTTGAAAAACCGTAATTAATATACGTCTGTAAATAGCCTAATTATAAATATTTCTGTGTATCACGAACATTTATCTAATGCTCTCCTATATATTAGCACGTGTGAGGCTCATCTATATGTTTTCAATAATTATGGGTTTCATTTCTTTTACTAGAGTAGTTAACCTCATTTTCCAGCTTTGGTATGCATGTGGCCAATGTGAAAGAATTAATGGATTTAGTTATTAACCCTTTTTCTACGCAAACGTAAACTCACCAAAAGAAAGGCTTAGTTGTGCTTTCTAGCCACAACCTTTGCGACCAACGTTTATACGAATAACGAGAGTGTGAAAACCTTATATCAGAGGTGACGAAAAGCGGATTCGTAAGTGACGCTCCCTTTCGGCTAATTGGTCATTCGTTTTTCTCATGTTATGAGTAGTGTAACGCAAGTTGCGTGTTAAGTGACTAGCAGAACTGAAACATTTTGGCCACCACTGTCATACACATTTCTCGTTCAGCCTCGGTAGATAGAGAACATGAAATTACACTGCATGGCTGCTTTCTCAGACATATAATTTTGGGCCTCACATTTGATATCAAGAATTTAATATCGTTTTTATCAGTGCAGACAGACTTTGCAGACGGCAACATTTCTGTCTGGTTTGTTTCCCGTTTCGACAGAATCCAGCTGTAACAAACTCTATTGAGAATCATCTGCATCTTTTGATATCAAAGCTTGGAAATACGCTTACAGTAAAATTGGACTTCCTGTGACAGCTGTCAATTGCTACCGTAAACATACGACATTTTCGCTGGATTTGTATTCCCTCTGCTGCACCATCCATAAATCTAAACCTGCCGTTCACAAGTACACTTTCAACTGGAAAATCCAGCGTTTTCATCTCCCATTGGAGCGGATTTTACCAAGTCCACTACATCAGCTCTGCCCTGCATTCCGCTGAAACAGAATATTTAGTTATTGTTAAGAAGCCATTTCAGTTAGACATGATGACGTAGATATCTGGCAGGGTTCCAATTGATCGTTTCCGTGGTAAAAGAAAATCAGCAATGCTAATCAGGAGCATACCCGGGCGGCTGGTATCAGAGAGTACAAAAACATACGGAACTGAAGGACACGCAAGATCGTATTTAGCAATTTTCTCATCCCTTTGCGGGGACACCTAGGTTGTCATACCCCAGGTTGGATATGGAGAGTTTCCTTTCTAATCAATAGAACGCCTCATAATCAGTGACTACGATCTTCAAGCATGTTTTTCTACTCTGAAGGTTAACATGCGTCTTGTCTTTGCTTCTCGGAGGTCAGATTTGTTAACTCCACGTAGAGTAAAACGAATTCTTTGCTTTCACAGGTTTAAGCGACATCGTTTGGTGCAATGTAAAATATCAGCGACTTCTCAAGAATGAAGTTTGTTTTGAAGTGTTTAAACCCGCTTTCACTATTACGGCACCGCAGGCGGTGACATTGAGGTTACGTGGAATGAAGATGGAGCACCGGTGGAATGAGATGGCGGGGGAAACGGGAAAACCCGGAGGAAACCCGCCCCAGCGCCGTTTCGTCCACAGCAAATCTCACATGCGGTTGCGTGGGATCGAACTCGGGCTGCTTTGGTGAGAAGCGAATGAAGAATCATGTGAGGGCCTACTGAACTTTCTTTGCCGTGTTTTGTGTTAGTAGTCAAAAATTTTTTTAATTGTACCAATTTTTCAGCTTTTTAGTGGGTGGTGCTTACAGAGTTATTATTAGAATGTCGAAGATTCTGTAGTGCAGCAGGTTTAGTGCTCATGGGTTCTACTGTTGCTACTCTCGCATGTACACAGCTGCGGGCGTCTGCTGATGCGTGTGCATTTACAACGGCTGCGCGGTACGGATTACGCCATTTATTCTCCGTGTCCAGCTAACCCGGATCGCATGCACGTGGTTCCGCTGCAGTTATTATACACGTACCATGTAGTTACGAGAAAATGTTAGTATAATACCCGAATTTGCTGTGGAAATAGATTTTGATAGAGGAAAAGAACGTGAACGAGATGAGTTACTAAATTGTTTACTAAAATTCCTGTATTTTTTTTTTTTAATTTTATTTCTTCTACAGTTTGCATAATATATTTCTAACATTGTCAGGTAGGTTAGGAGTATAGAAGAATTGACAGAACTACAGAAATACTGGCAAAATATATGTGTCTAAACATTTTTAATCTTGCCAAAGAATATGATGAAGTTTTTCTGTACGCAGCATTACGTAAACATAAAAGTATCCCAAATTCATATGGAAGGGTACTGTTTATAATATATTATTTTTTATGATTTCTCCTTTTTCTCCTCCGCTGCGTAGTTTGTATCTTTCGAATGCCAAATTTGTGAGGTTAAGGAACGGGTCACATATTCCACATTTAAATTTCACTCATAGGATAATGCAAATAACAGTGATGCTTTTAAATACGGAAATAGAAGAAGCATTTGACTCTATAGGGAGAGAACTCTTTGGAGTTAAATATTTGGACTTAAATCAAATTTTAAACTTGGTTCACCTAACAATAGGTGAAAATTATCCATTTTGACATAAAAGCAGTTGCAAATAAGATGTACGTAACTCCAAGTTTCTTAAGTAATCATGCTGTGGCAAGTATGTGCTTTGCGCTTCTTTACCATAACCATCGTAATGGTCATGCTTTACTTTTCCTGGACCGCTTCATATTTTCACATTTTATTTGGAATCCTCTGGAAGTCTCCTGGTATGCATGACAGATATGAAAGAGAAAAAGTAGTTGATATTAAAAATAGTCTCGTCCCTCGTGAGTCTGCTGGGTGGAGACAGGTGGAGCAAACCGACTGCGTCCTGTTTGCGGGTCGCATTATCCATAAATAATTCATCATGCACCTTCTGCACTTCTTCTCTTGTTTTTTCATTACGGTTCTCGCTTTCGTTGTATGTTATTCGTTCACTGAGCTGTGAGAAACTCGGTTAGTTCATAGCGAAAGGTCAATCAACCAGGGGAAAACAACCGACGGAGCAGTAATTAGATTCACTGTCATTTGCCACAGAAGGGAGCTACCCAATTAGGCACCGGAAAATAAAACGACGACCCAGGCCATGCTTCATTATTTACTTATGTGAGTTTTATTTGATAGGATGTATTAGGACAGCATTTTAATTTATGACTCTAGCAACGTGTAACTACCGCTGATAAATTGGATCGGCTGGCACATCGTTCCCCATTTCAAGGCTTAAATTTTAGAAAGAAAATAGGTTTATAGAAAGGAACACACTCGTAACATTATCATCTCTCATGTCTTTGCCATCGCTTATTAACTTATCGGACTGCACTGTTATTTAAGGAACGACTTATTAAAAGTCAACAGAGCGATTTGTAAACATGTTTTGCTAGTTTTGATGTGCCATGAACTAGCGATTGCAAGCTATCGTGAATTGGAAGCAGTAGGTTCAGAAAGCAAATCTCATGGCACAGACCGCAGACCTTATGAACTGTATTAATGGACATATTTATAAGTATTTTTACACATTTAGAGCAGTGCACTATTGACCCAAGGGTACTGCTATGTACACGTGTTGCATATGATAACAACCTAGAGGACCCGTGTTGATTCAATTGCTAACTAGAACCTGGCGAACCTCCCACTCTTCTGCTACCAGCTGGTTGATTGTGACAGAAGATAATGAGTAGGTGGCAATCTTGTGTTTTAGCAGGTTATTAACAAGTTTTATATTTTCTGGCACCTTCCAATATTTTATGAAGCATTTCACTCATAGAAAAGCATTTCTGCATATGACAAATGTTCTAAGTCCTACTTTCCAACTCTTAGATTTCTAATAATCATCTCTAATCATTATCTTAGATTGTCTATGCCTTTGATAAACATCCAATCCTCAATATTTTCTGATGTCTTTGGTATAGCACCAGGGCGTATTTATAGGATAGTTCAAATTTGGGAGCAGTTATAATTACTGGATTGCTTGATTCCTCTGTGATCAGAGCTGCTTTTTCATAGCCTTGGACACGTATATATCTGACTTTAGTTAAACTGAACTGAATATAATTATACATGTTCATAATATTGCCAGAGTAGCTTTGGTTTTGCTTCTTGTGCATGAAGAACTTAGTATGTTCCTTAATTAAATGAAAGTACACTAAGTATTGGTTTCAACAACCTTTAAAGTCTATATGTTGGTGCCATTGATTTATGTTGAGTATTATGTGTGCTTTAAAGTGTGATGGAACACCTGTTACTTTACTATGGAAGGGGTAAGTTGTGGGGAATTCTTCGTGAGATGGTAAATAACACGGCAAGAATTAAAGCACTTTCAACAGCTTCGTTTTAGGACAGCTGTTGACTTCGTTTCTTGTCAGCTTGCCACTATGCACGATAAAAAATTATCTGTGTTCTATGAAATAGTTTTGCTCTTCTGCAAATATACCTTACGACTCTGACGAGAAAACTTCTTAGGAGTGTTCTGCTCTTTGGAGGGGGAAGAGGAGGCACTATCAAATGGCAGTTCACGATGATAATTTAGCACTCTTCCATTATTCTTTCAACTATTCCTTATTTTCACTAATTACACCAGGCATGGCCTCAATCACATAAATTCACGCAAATACGTTTAAAAAGTCTTTTTGCTACACAAACTTACAACCAAATTTAAAATTGCCCAATGTTACTCAGCCTGCTAGCAACGTGACGCCAGCCAAAACATCAAATATGTAGAATGCTTCCCGCACGCAAGCTTGATGTTTAACACCACACACGTAATTCGTGTTAACGACATAGCACCAAAAATAGTTCGACTATCTACATTAACTACTGTTTTCCTTACGAGAATGGTGGGGGAGTGTGCAAGATTAGTAGGTGTCCTAGCACTGCGCATAACAGCGTGTTATTTTTTTAAGAGGTCTTAGCCTTATTGATGTGTTAAACTCGAAGGTAATCTTTCTTAGAAAACGCTGAGGTTGTTGATGTCAAACACGTTGCTTATAGCCACATTCTCGAGAGCAGAACACCGTGAATATAGGACCAAACATGGTAGTTGATATTACGTAGATGAAACTCCCTTCCTCTTTTACTTTTAGGCCGCTGTATACAGCTCCCTCGGAATATGGTTCGACCAAAGTGATCTACATGCCTTCTGAGCTTTTACTTGTAAGGGACACAGTTATACCGTATACAGTTTTGGAGCAACTTGTGTAACGTATTTAAAATTAGCTTTGGATCTCTGAGCACGTTCTCAGTCCATGTATCGACTCCGTAGTGATTTTGTTGGGACATGCCGGTCAATTCGAATGCCATTTTAAGGGAGGTGATTGTACTAAATGTACTTACAACGGATTAAGGTATGCAACGTTGGTGACCTATACAAAAGGTTATCCTCCTCTCACTTCCCAGTAAGCTGATTTCTTCAAAGTAAAGCTCGAATGACGTCACTCATGAACTATGCAAGTGAAGATCAAATCGTTCCGCAAGTCAAAGCTGCATCAGAGCATTTCAGAAAAAAAGTGTTGATACTGATCGTGGAGCTTTGAAGTTTCGAAGAACACTCAGGAGGGATTTTGTGATTAAATGCAGAATATGATGAGACTAGGTATGGAGGAAGTTGGGGCGTACAATATATGCAGAGACGATGTTAAATCCTATTAACACTGGGTGCATATGCTCCGAGTTTTCGTAAAGAGATTAAATGAAGCGGCAAGGAGACGGGGCCTCGGGTGGTGGTGTGTGTTATGTACCATTCGAGCGAGGGAACCTGCTTAACGCCCTGAACCATCGTTTGTAGTTCACGAGACAATGTTGTGGTCTTCCCTAACCTTCACCCCCTCTTTATATAGCTCCGGCAAAGATGCAATTCGTCAGAAGCGCTTAATACTGGAATGCCTATGTCCTCCTGTGATATCGCTCCAGAGAAGTACCCAACTGAACAGGCCCGTTTCTTTCTAAGTCGCTATGTAGGTGACATTTTGGTGGAAGTCATAGTGTCGCCAGATAACACGATTCTCAACCCTAACTGTTTATCAACTTAATGTATAATTCCACTTGAAATCATAGGCACAACTTCAATCCGTCATATACTGTGTTGTTGCGTGCAGTGAAGCCACTATTTATTCCTTTTGCCCTTAATTTGCATTCCGCAACTTCCCCATTCTTTGTGTTAAAAGTTTTTTTTTTCTTTCAAAATAGAGAAAATGCTGGTAACTTAATGTGGGTACCCTAGTGTTGTCTGGTTAACATTATATGCTATCCATCCTACCGGGGTCTAAACTTCAACCCCTGGTCATATCTCCCCCGTACAATATAACCCGTGTGCCGTTATGCTTTTTTGTGTGTAAAATAGACATAAAAGAATTTCCCTGTAATCACACCGTTTATTACATCAATGATAATAGGGTTAATCTTCGACCATTCGGCTATCCGTTTGTTCTCTGTCTTGAAGTTTACTAAGTCTTTTCCAGAATTCTTCTAATATGACATATAACGTATTTAAAATATTTTATTTGGTGAATTAGTTTACTGATTGTTATTAGTTGGGCCAATGTTTCGTTTTTAACAACTAAACAACTGTTTCCATTTAATGATTCTGTGTAACCCGCCAACGTTAACCATATTTCCTAATTTTCCCACACGTTGCTTTGGTGCAATCATATTCCCTGCCTCGCTTGTCCAATCCCGCGGAAGTTTTTGAGATATATTCCTCATTTGCAGCTTCCTTAATTTGTTCTTTATGATCCCGGCAGGAATCTCTGGGTTGTACCCTCCACGGACCTCTTCCATCCTCTATCTATAGTGTCCTTTGGAAACTTTCCTCCTTCGTCTCAGGCATGCCTCGTTAGAGTCCCTTTATACACTACTTTCCTTAACAAGATCTACAATACATTACGATTTTGCCTCATCTGGATTTATGCTTTGACAGGAAATGTCCTCTATTTTTCTGTTTGAAAATTCTCGTCTCTATAGTGTCGTAGGGTCCTCTCTTCAAACACTTATCCTATCCATAAAAGAAGAACTCATGACGAAGGACAAGAATATACTGCCAACTTCTCCAGATGCTTTTAAATAAGGATTCTTAATATATTCAACGGTCTTTGAATGGAAAATTTAATGGTAAAATACTCCGCGAATATTTGCACAAGACTGCATTATTGTACATATCTCTTCAGGTTTGTCAAACATTTGTTATAAAGAACCCCGAGCAGCAGACTTGGGGAAAAAAAAAAAAAAAAAAAAAAAAAAAAGACAGGCAGACAGATATGAATAGAGCGAAACACCAGTATTTCCAACAAACTTATTTACATTTTCAGCCCTTATGTCAAAATTTACAAGATCAGCTAACTTTTTTGAAGCCGAAATATTAAGGTATTCTGTTTTATATGCGTTAGAAACGGTTTATGTTTACTCATAAATCGATTTGTTTATAGTTATTCAATTTTAAATTTTTGTAATATTTAGTCGACTGTAGTGTAAAAGGGAATAAGTTAATTCTTGACCGCACGGTGAATGTACAAGATCCTAAAAATACATTTATTGAGGATAAAATCAAGCATTTTGTTCAGAATTAATTCAGATAGTTTTAAGTTTGGAACAATCATTATCCTCATTTCTCTCTGTTATTATTTTTGTATTGCTGTTTTCCTTAATTGATAAAAGTAACTTATTATGACAAATTGACAATTTCCAGTCCAGTTACTACTTATCACTTTATTGTCTTCTAAAACTTTTACACAAATGCACAGTTTTACTGTCGTCGTTAACACAGTCTACAGTGTTTTGTGCGTTCACAATTCACAACTGTTTACTTCTTGTAACCATGATTCAGTCCTTTCAGTGTCTTTCTTCACTTTCCCCATCTCTCATACACTAACTACGACGATACAATCACGCTCGTTAAATCTTTACAACACAGTGACACACTGACCGACTTGTGTCTGTAGCTGTAACTCTCCGCTCTGCCGTTTCCTCGCCTCCTTATATAGCAGTAATGACGTCACACGGACCGTTCGCGAACTCCTTCAAACACGTCGGTCAGGTCCTTCTGGAAAGCTCTGAAGAAAACCCCACCCCTTTAGGTTCTGCCGCTCTGATTGTTATTAGTCACGTGCTTATATAGTCGCGTGTGGAAGCCTGATCTTGAACGCCTTTGTTTGCTCGCAAGCCTAGTATGTGGAGTGAAGTAGCTTAGTCCCGACTGTCATTTGTTTTGCGCCGCGCCCGGCGTCACATTATTCTATTCAGTTGTCTATTTAGTGACACCAATAAATGCCAGGGTGATGTCACTGTCCTCAGTTACTTTTCAATATCACTTCCGGTCGTACCTGACCCCCCTCCCAAAACAAGTTGGGAAATAAATGACAATCAACTACCTACACGAATGTTGTACAAATTAGGTATAACTGTTAGAGCAAGATGCTCTTGAGCCACATTTCTTGCGACACTCGGGTTCTTTCGAATCAACTCGTGAATCTTCGTTCCGGAAGGCGATGCTCTCATCTCTGCTTTTGTTTATCCTTACCCCGATTCAGGTATGCATACGCTAGTTCGTAACGCAGCGTTATACCCTAAGTGGTTTATCTTGTCTCATGCTTAAAGAAAGACAAAAATATATTGTGACTTTTGGTTGTGGGTGTGAAGTAAAGAAGACAGATGTAGTCGAGATAAACACTTTTATTTCCGTAAACAGTAACTTGTACACTCGTTGCAACAGCAAGAAAGTCTTTTCCGATTCTCCAACAGCACGACTCCGAATTCGTAACACAAAGAACTAACTCTTCTCCGTCGGCACAACTCTCCACATCGTCTGTCCGTCTCCGTCGGCACGACTACTCAACCTTCACATACGTCTGACTGTTCTCCGTCGGCACTACTCAACGCTTCACGTACGTCTGTCTGTTCTCCGTCGGCACTACTCAACGCTTCACGTACGTCTGACTGTTCTCCGTCGGCACTACTCAACGCTTCACGTACGTCTGTCTGTTCTCCGTCGGCACTACTCAACGCTTCACGTACGTCTGACTGACCCTTCTCACACTTTACCGCTATTTATATTTCCCAGGCACTATTCTGGAAGCTTCCGGAACGTTCACTTATTTAGCGGTGAAACACAAAGCAGACAGTTCTAGAAGCCTCTATCACTTTCTCTCTTTCGGCAAGCGCCCCAACAATGCGGCCATTCTCCGTCTCTTTCCTTCGGCTCCTTTGCGGTAGTGCCGACAATAATGCGATGGGTGACAATATGTTGAAAAGAGACTGACACTTACACCTCTTACTCTGTTATGGAAAAGGTAGGAGAAGGTTCGGTTCCCGCTATCCAATCATTGCTAGACTGAAGAGGCAGGTATGAATAGACTTCCGACTTTTCTGCCCGCAGAACATATTTTCTTCCTCCTACCCCTAACTTGCGTAATGCGGTGACATTCCATTGTTGTGGTCCTAGAGACAAGTTGGTACTTTACAAGTAAATGCCTATTATACTTGCTGCTGAGTTTACCTACAATATGGTTTCTATCTGAATTAATGTGTCAGTTCCCATGGTACTAAGGATTGTATGTTCCAAAACGGCATTTGGTGGAAATGCCTGCCACTAATTATTGCAAGAGTTTAATAGTATAAATAATCTGAGTGGCAGTAAGAATTTTCAGTAGACATTGCCTTAGGGAAGGCTGCAGGGCAGTCATGTTAAAGTTGGTTTAAATACAATGGGACCACGCGGCAGCAGTGTTGAATTTTTCAGTAGTCGGCGGTCACATCTCAGCTTGATGAGCTCCATTTCAATTGCTGCATCTTCAAACCCGTTAATTTTTGCTGGAAGAAGCGTATCAAAAATACAGAACATTTTTTATATTTTTTTTTATATCGACATAACGAGTGTCAAATGAATTCTGCTCTTCCGATGCTAAATCAAAATATTTAATATTGGAAACAGAAGACGTAGTAGGTTTTGAGAAGGCCATGGTTACGTATACCTGAGTCCAGTGCGACTATCCTCCGTAGGTACAGTGTTCCTCGCGGGGTCGAGGGAATTTGTTGTACAGTCACTTGGCGCACTGAAGGTCGAAGAGCGCTCGGAGCGCACTTGCCACCAGTAGTGTTTGTTGAAATGACTGCTCCAGGGTCTTACATTACACATCTACTTGCTATTTCCCATATTACAAAGTAACGTACTAAGATCAGAGGTTGCTCCAACTACAGTGCGATTTTGAGAATTATTATTGGATCTGCGGTAACGTTTACGTTAAATCCAATGTCCTACGGTCCAACTTTGTGACCAAACTTTTTGTATCCAATGAAATTGCACACAAATGAAACAGTGTCTGTCATACTATGATTCATTTTGGTCTAATACAAATGACAGTTCACGTAGCAAGCTCGAGAAATAAACATGGCGGACGCAAATATTAATTTAGCGATTGCTATATAAGTATACGTTTGGTATATATTCCGACGAGTCTGCCTCAGTAGGAAGAAAAGAAGTATTAGACGTAGGCATTGCGGACACAGTCAGGAGAACAGGACATGGGCCGAGGTATATTGGGTCTACTACAAAACGAATGGAGGTTAGAGAACCCTGAAAACTGTCGCAATTTTCTACGAACTGACGAAGATTTCTCAACTGTTTACATCGTGTCGAAGGTAAAATTACACACCAGGACACATATATGAGACAGGTGCGAAAGAGACAAGGAGCAATTTTAATGGTTTTAATCTTAGTATGGATGGACAGCAGATTTGAACTCATTTCATAACAAAATTTAAACGTACTGTTAAGGGTACATATGACTGAATTTTTCAACTTCTGTATTTTTTAATCAATTTTGATGACATTTTGTGTGCATATTTATATTGTAACCATATTATGCTGTGCAAAGTTTCAACTCTGTATGTTGCTTGGTTCAAGAAATATTGCAAATTATTTACATAAACTAATAGTCGCACTTAAAAAGTCCCTTGCGACAAAGTTTTCATCCAATCATTCTAAAATTTTGTAGAGATGCACTTTAAGCAAGGATAAATTAGAATTGTTTTGGGTTTTTATATCTGGTTATTTGTTTGGCTTACAGAAACATGTAAATATTTATATTTCATAATTTTTAAAAAGATAGGGAGTAACAGCCTGTTCTGAAGGATAAAAACACACTAAAGTCCATCTGATATCAAAACCCAATACAGTTTTTATTTATAGTACATATTACTACATACTGTGGAAGTTTCAAGCCATTCTGATAAGAAATGTTCCGCAAGGAGCATTTTGTATAGAGCAAAATGCTGAAAAATTGCAAACTGAGAAAAAGGCAAAAGAAAATAAACTGACCTCAGAATTGCCCTGGTCCATATGTCTCCCCTTCAGACCTCTTGTTTCTTTCTTCAGATGATATTTTCAATTAAATTACAAATGACAGTAGCCAATCATTAGCAAGTTGCTGTTCACCTACTTCAAAATAGGAGTGAAATGGTACAGCAACAGTGCACAATAACATTATATGGTAAAAGTGGGCGTATATGGACACTTGGAGTTAAAGTGTGGCTTCTGTTGGCTTTAAAAATGGCGGAACTGAAAAAATAATGGATGCACATGATAGAGGAAAGATTGTAATATTTTTTAACGGTGAAATAAAAAAAATTCAATTTTTTACCAAAAATCGTCAAAACTCAGTCATATGTACCCTTAACTGGATTTCTCATTATTTATTAAATATTACCATGTAATAACCACCTTAGTGATATATGTTCATAGTCACGAAAAATCGTTAGTGAATCTTCCAGAAAGAATTACACGTTTTATTAAAATACCCATAATATTAAAAGCGCCACGAGCCGTACATATACAACAGCTGACTACATGCTGCCTGCGCAGTCCGCCATATTGTTAAGTTACAAACGCTGATTGGCTATTTTCAAGTTGTTGGATGAAAAATTAGATGCAAGCCAATGGCATTGTATGCAAACACGTTGTACACAAAGAATAGGGTAGAAATTGTGTGGAACAAAGTTGTATCCAACTCTTGATGTCTCACGATGCACTTTTGTTGTACACAATGCTTTGGGCCAAAAGCATTAACGTCCTCCAACATTGTCATATCGGACGAATGAATGAAATGAAATGGGTGAAATGATGCTCAAATGAGCCCGAGGTCCATGGAGCTTTAAGTTACCCGACATTCGTCTTCTCAGGGTAGGGAAAACCTCGGAAAAAAACCTTACCCGGATAACTTACCCTAAGCGAGATTCGAACTCGCGACCTCTTGAACGTGAGGCAGACACGCTAACCATCACGCTACACAGGCGGGCGTCCAAAAGGTTTGACCGTAGGACATCGGCATAATGGTTTTTCTACTCTAAGAGCCAAAATACCAGAATATTCTCTAGCAATTGATTTATACACCACAAAATCTGCATTTCACCAACCCGTTGGTTGGTATCGAACCTGTATCCTTGGGCTTAGACATCCTCCGCTGGACCACCCAGACTAATTGATCTGTTCCATTTTACCCTTCGCTATTTATTGGTTTACAGTTGTAAATATTGTTTGTAGTATTTTAAATGGACGTGAAAAAATGACTAAATCAATTATGTGGAATTATATTCATATTTATCCCTAATCACCAAGATATACAATGTTCAAAGCGAATCGCATTTCTGAAATGCTGTGTTTATTAGCATATTAGTAAAACAAATATGTATTTAGGACAGAGCAGCCTAATCCCTTTGTTGGCATATGACGCAGTTGTATAAATACACTTATAGATACTGGATTATTGTCTCTGATTTTAGTTACAGCATTGAAACAAATCCATTGCTCGCAACTTTATTCTCTCATTTGTTCCCAAGCTTGTATAATAACGTTTTCGTCGCTAAAAAATAAAGCCAGCAATGCCTGATTATATGTACAGAAAGCATGTATTATTCCAGTAATACACAGAGTATATTTCAGCTGTTGCATTTACATTCAGTTGGAATAGGTGAACAAACAAACGAACGAATATGCTCTAAAGCTAATAAACCGCTATTAACTGCGGTAGATGCACAGGCAGAGCTGATTGGGCTTTTAGTATTGACCTCGTGCGTGTGTAGCACAGTAATTTCCATTCTAAATGGAACCTGGTGTACCGGGTTTGTTACGTGTGCCTGCCGTTACAAAAATTGATTATAGGAATAAACCAGTTCCACATATTGTACAGCCCGCTCCAAATGTTTCCGAGTCACATGCTCCTAGCCGAGGGGGGAAGCCAGGATGGCTTATCTGTTAATTATACCAGGTGGCCTCAAAGGTCGACTTGCCAGCTCATTCCCGTCTATAAGGAGGAGGGGCGTAATGTGTTTGTCACTCCAAAGAGTATATCATTCCAACATTTCTCCTAGACTTGGTTGTGAAAGAGTAATCTCAATGGGAAAAGGAAAAGAAAAAGAAAAAGAAAAAAAAGAAAAAAAAGAAAAAAAAGAAAAAAAACAAAAAAAAACCACATCAACGTTATAAATCCAGAAGAAACTCGCGGCGAGAATGAAAACTAAATATTCAGCATGAGAATTGTCATATCACTCTATAATAAAATTAAATTTAAAACGTTTAAATAATTTTAATATACCGCATTTCTTTTAAGCTATTCATGGAGACACGTCAAATTATTTTTATTCAGCCAACATGAAATCGTGTATTTGACCTGAAATTTCACATCAAAGTTTAAGACATTGGATGGCTGTTTAATGTAAGTTTAGCGTTACACAAGGATAGAACTACTGCAGATCGCAAAAGAGCATGTTTCAAAAAACTATGGGGCATCATCCGCTATAGGTTACGACGTAGCTTCTCGCCCTCAGCTTTTATTATTATTATTATTATTATTATTATTATTATTATTATTATTATTATTATTATTATTATTATTATTATTATTATTATTATTATTATTATTATTATTATTATTATTATTATTATTATTATTATTATTATTATTATTATTATTATTATTATTATTATTGTTATTGTTGTTGTTGTTGTTGTTATTGTTGTTGTTATTGTTATTGTTATTGTTATTGTTATTGTTATTGTTATTGTTATTATTATTATTATTATTATTATTATTATTATTATTATTATTATTATTATTATTATTATTGTTATTGTTATTGTTATTGTTATTACCGCCTCCGTAGCGCAGTGCTAGCGCGCCTGCCTGTGGCGCGGAGGACCCGGGTTCGATCCCCGGTACCGGCATGGGATTTTTCCCCCGCTGGGAGGTCTGGTACGGGGTGCACTCAGCCTCGTTAGGTCCCTGGAGGGCCAATTGAGGAGCTATCCTGATAGAAAGGTAGCGTCGCTAAAAGGTCAAAGTAGTCGCCTTACGGTCGAGGGAGTCGGCGTGCTGACCCCCGCCACCCCCATCCTCCGTGGCCTTGGCTTCGGCTGGAGGACGCAGCGGCCGGTCGATGAGGGTAACCTCTGAATAAGGGGAAGACGCCCTAGGGAAATTATTATTATTATTATTATTATTATTATTATTATTATTATTATTATTATTATTATTATTATTATTATTATTATTATTATTATTATTATTATTATTATTATTATTATTATTATTATTATTATTATTATTATTATTATTATTATTATTATTATTATTATTATTATTATTATTATTATTATTATTATGATTATAATCATTATTGTTGTTGTTATTAGTATTATGGTAATGTAATTCTTCAAATGTAACTGTCGACAACGCTCTCAAGCACAGTATTTTAGCCTACATTACAATTTATCAGCTAACTAAACTGTTGTGATCCTTTTTCACCACATTCACGCGTACCCTAGAAAAAAAAATAGCTGCCGCACGTGACCACGCAGAACGAATTAGATGACGTCGTAGAACTCAACAGCAAATCAGATAACATTAAACGTTATCAAGTGAGTGAATGAATGAGTAGGGTTTAAGGGCCCTTAGCTAGGTTATCAGGGCCCTAAACGTTATCAAAATTGATGCACTATGCTTTAAGAAATCAAGTACATAACGCCGACCTCTCTAGGACAAACATGTTTACGTGTACCACTGATAACTTCCTTGTTAGCAGAGACTGTCGCCAAGGGAAATTATTTTGTTCGTAACGGCTTCACTCTATGCGCAGAAGATGGTACTTCATTAGGATCTCTTTACCTCGAGTTTGCTCTAACGAACCGGAAGGGAAAGCTGTTGATCCAATAGGAGCTAATCGGGCGTTCACAAACATCTCCTCAAGGTTGTCTAAGGTAAACTGAACGTGTGGACAAGGAACACATCATAGCCATTATAAGGAAATTGTTATCCACTCATGAACTGATTACGAGATAAATAACAAATATAGGAATAACGAAGCTCTTCAAGCAGCGTTTTAAAGATATCGAAACACTCATATGTTCAGAATTTAATTCACAATCAGATGTTTGTTTTGTTATGTGTTCTGTGTTTGTTTCTTGGATTAAGATTGTGTGCCTTACTAAGATAAATGCAATACTAATTTGCATTGTTGATTTTGCTCTAAATACATAAACAGGGTGGGAGACAGTAATCTATGACACATTAACTCGTCTAGCGCTTAAACGAAACACCGCAGCAAAAAAAAAAAAAAAAAAAAAAAAAAAAAAAAAAAAAAAAGTTACAACGTAGTATTTAAGGTTCTCTCTTATTACAATCAGCATCTCTGGTGATGGCCACTGATGATGAAGTGATATTTTGGAAAGGAATTGTGGGAAAGGTAGCTTCTGGTGGCACCCCCTAGCATTTGTCGGTTACCAGGACAGAAAAACTTCGGCAAACCTCTTTAGATGATAGAGTTGATGTCGCCATTTATACGTAACCCAGTTGTACGTTATTCGCATTTATACCCAAATTTTTGTAGTTCCCAGCAAAATGTAATTTATAAACGTCTTAATACAACTTTATTTATACGTAACTCGCAGTTATATGTATTAAATTTTAGTGAAATACAACTGAGTTTTACGTAACTATAGTGAGCATACGGCGTATTTTCCTTATCTCTGTTGACAAAGCCCCAACCTGAGCAGGCGACTTTCGGCGCAAGAATGTCGCAGCAACAAACGAGAAGTAAACATAAATATTTTCGGTATCTGGTGTTTATTGTTGCACAGCGGTTTTGTCTTTCAGTTCTCAGTAGCTTTTAGTCAGCCGTGGAGAGCAGGAAAAGGAAACGGTACACACTAGACCAGAAAGTAAAATTCATACGAGAGGTGGAACTTAATCCACAGAAAACTGGAACCGAAATTGCTCAGACTTAGTAATTGCTTACACCACGCTACGTAGTCATCAGTAACAAAATGAGGTGTATGCACTTAATGAAAGGATAGTGAAACAAGCCAAATTAACCGTTGTATATAAAGGAGGACAATGTTCTTGATGTTGTCGCTTGTAAAATTTCTACACATGTAGGCCCACGGTATTGCTTTATTTAAAAAAATAATGCATTATGAAAATCTCATTTGTGAGTAATTGAGTTACAAGTAATCTTCCCTTTGATATACGCCTAAATCAGGTTCAATTGTATTTACCACAATTTATAATGCAAAGATGGCATAAAATGTTTTACTCGGATAATCTTCTTTCGATACTCGTGAAAATTGACAGTCACATGTGCCGTATCTATCAAGTTTAATAGCTTGTGTAATAAATTAACATTATCTCACGTGGATTTAAAGTATTTGAATCGTATCGTTATAAACCTGGAGTTTCGTATGTGTAGGTAACCTATTCGATAATGCAGTTGAGAATAACGCGGTGCAGGGAAGTGACGTCGATCAATAGGGTTCCATAATCAGACAGTTTTTTGTTCATCTACATGTTGATGATTCCTATGCCAATTGTCATGTATCCTTGTTATTTGCTAGTCTGTGCACGTTATACCATCAGTCTTTCATATACAATAGAATTAGAAGATGGGTAAACGAGTTACAAAGCTTTAATGTGGCCTTGTTTCCATTGCACCATTTTCTCTGCTTTGCAAAAGTGGAATCGAGAAGATATTTTATTCAGATGCGAGAGCGAAATTACTTCTTGGTCGTTTATGAAAGGATGGATGCGACAAATTGATGACGCGCTTCTTATTCGTGATTTATATCCTTGCTTTTTCTCTGAAGCTTGAGCTTTGGCGGAATGATTAATTGTGGGAAAACCGAATTTTACACCCTCTGGACTAATCAATATGACCCAGCACTCCGAGCAAATGGCGATAGAGTTTTGTGAGCTGACTCTGACTTCTGACATCTTTCGCTAAGAAGACAGGTCCTGGAAGTGTGTTTCACTATGATTATCATGGATTTAGTGTGTAATGAATTACACACATTTTGCTTATTCTTGAAATTTAAAGGTAGCTATGACAGTTTGTCCTACACCGTAGTGTTGTGGGTTACATCATGGCGCTCTGGTTTCCGGCTATGGAATACACCCGGGGGTGAGCATTTTAAGTCTCGCGTTTACACTAGCTGCAAAACATGAATGAACAAGAGTCCAGCCAATACAGTGATGCTACTCTCTCGGCGTTGCCAGTTGCCCAGCGAGCGGGCGGGCGTCAGGGATTGTAGACATGTCTTGTCTTTTACACACTGAAACCGCCTTGCGCGTAAACAAGTTAAACCCTCCGAGATGATGCAGTTATTACGAGCAGGATATTCCCTCTTGCCATATCAATTGTTCTACGTGAAAGTCATCTTAAGTTGGTAGCACGTTTTTTCACTGTTTGATGTTTTCCAGGAGACCTAAATATGGGAAGTTCTCCTGATTCAATGAACTGCTTTGCCACAGAGCGAGCACTCACATGACAAGCTGGTGCCGTTAACTCTCGACTCTGAGTGAAATTTGTACGTTCGAAAACTTCTTTGACAGCTGTTTGAAAAATGAATACGCACGAAAAGCATTTCTGGCCTGCTTATGTAAAGTCTTACGAGTTGTCTCGCAATCACTACTACGCATACTTGTACTGGTCTTGCTAAGCGACATATTTACCGACTTTGAAAACCACATCTGTACTCTTAAAGGAGCACTACTTTACTGAATGCAAGTTACAAAATGTATCAGCTGCATGGTGTGTCTGG
The DNA here is from genome assembly GCA_030765045.1 of Tenodera sinensis. Taxonomy (NCBI): domain Eukaryota; kingdom Metazoa; phylum Arthropoda; class Insecta; order Mantodea; family Mantidae; genus Tenodera; species Tenodera sinensis. The sequence continues at coordinate 28,601,486 of CM060964.1, forward strand.
TTTTCTTCACAGTTAATGATGGAGTCTTCTGTTCATGGTCAGGTATCTTATCTTTACCTATCTCCGAAACTAGATGTCCCACAAACATGAGGTTTGGACAGTTACCCTCAGAAAAATTAGGTCTGTGAAATAGGGAAAGCAAAATAATTCCGTATTTATATCTTCTGAGCGCGCAAAGAAATTAGCAGCAGGGTCCGGCAAAGCGAGCGTGCACGCGTGTTGAACTGTGCAACGTCGCAGGCATCTCACTGGCTAGTCAGCGATAGACCAGCCACACCTAGCCAGACCTTATGTTCATTCCTGTTTTGCAGAATCATGAGGAAAGTGAGGAGGTGCGTTAGGCAGCGGTCCTGGCCTCGCGAGCCAACTTTGTGGTTGGGGGATACGTGTTGCTGCCCACATCTTCTCCCCGCATCAGTTGGATGTTGGGCGTGAGATCGGGATAAGTAAAAATAGTGGCCGATGATTTGAATCCAAAACTCGCATTAACTCGTATCGGCTATCATTGTTTCATCAGGGCATTAATGGCCAGGCAACAATTATTACACTTCAGTAACTGGGGATTGTGTCTACAAATTTATAGAAGTAGACATTCCTGCAAACATGCGGTCACAGAAACATAACTAAGAAAACATCCAATTTAGTAATTTTGCCAAGGAGTTATCCAAAATATACAAATAGTTAAACATTCTAAGAAGACTTAAAAAAAGAAGTGCGTAAGGGGTAATATTCTCTTTTATTTTATACTGTTTTGGCTATAATAACTGTTTATTGCATTGACACATTTCTAAGAACTAGGCCAATGGGAATGCTTAGATTATAAATTTGAAAATGTATTGACTACACTTACACATGGAGTAGTGTGTTTAAAATTACGTTCAGAATTCGGAATTATTTGAAGTGTGTCTTAGTATTAAAATTGGATTTTCGTCAATTTCCTTAGAATTGTAGTCATTAATGCAATTAGTTAGGAAATACTAGTTTAGTTCCGTATTGTGCTTAGCCTCTTTTTAAATTAATTGAAGGACCCAGTAGCACACAGTTCTATGCCACATCAAGTTGAAGCTGAAGTCCAAGGTAAAATGTGTTTAAAAGACGCATACCCAGAACATTAATAGAAACGCTGCTATCTGATAACTAATCTCTCAATTAATGAAAGAAGTTATTCCCGTCGATATTTTCAACAAGTTAGAAAACCAATATTTTTTTTTAAAAAATCCTTGAATATCAAAGTGCAATATTTGTTCTTTCTACATTTTAAACTTAAATATTTTGCCTACTTTAGTTGGGTGTTAGAATTTTTTTTTATAGTGGAGGCGAGTTGTTTCTGGAGTTCTGTATCAATGTTCCATATTTGTATTTATCTTTTGAGCAGATTTGAACATTTTGTGTTTGTAGTATCATGTATATTGACTTGGCTGTGAACACATTAAGCCAATATTGGGATGGCTAGTTTTGTTCTGGGCAGACAAATAGCTGTCGCGTTTATTGGGGTAATGTAATAAAGTGTTAATGTTCTCCAAACTTACGCACAGGAGGTGACACGAGAACCAAAATCAGATAATCCACTGAGCACATAAGCTCAGGTTTATGCTCATGAATAATCTGTGATGCATTTCGTAGCTTTGAGCAAACTTCAAGAACCTCTCAGGTAGTTAACGGGTACATGTTACATTCACATACCTTTCTCTACCCACTATCCCTTACTTTTATTTAGATTCTACGATCTGTTCTTGGGAAATTCTATTGTTCTATTTACTTTCTGTTCATCGGGAGAAACCTTTGCAAGAATAATTTCATTATACATTTCGTTGAAGGTAGAAAAGGGATAAGTGGAAACCGAATCGTTAAATGTTCCAAAATCGAGTTGTTGTATGCTGGCCTTCAAATTGTTTAATAGTTCCACGACATTGTGGGAAACAGCTGAAGAAAGTTGCAAAGTGCGGAAGCGTTCAAACCAAATAAAGGATACTTCGTAAATGTCTGATGCCATATAAAGTAATTTGAAATAAATTATGTGCTATTATGAAGTTTACATTTTTTTCTAGTAGTAGCATTTTTGTCTTTATCTCTTATGGCTTAGCTCTTGTGCAAAAATATACCATACTCCTATCCAAGGTACTTTACAAGATATATCTTGAAAAGTCAAGATATACGTTATACTTGTCATGTAAATATCTTTAAAATTGTGATTCTTAATCAAAACCTTTGTCATTTTTGAGATAATTGAAGTTCAATGTGAAGTATAAATTGAGCAGTGGGAGTTTCTTGAAGAACTTCGTGTCGCATCTTTGGAAGACACTGAACCCAAATAAATAGTTTGCTCTTTGCTTCTCTATTCGGCCTTGTTTTTGCACTAACGTTTATATTATTGAGATCTTATATAAGCATAACCTGTAAAACATTAGAACTTTCACTATTTAACTGAGAAATAAGAATGTGTTCTTGCTTTCTTTATTCACATTCTTAAATAAATCATAGTCCTATTCAATGTTTAGTCTGGAAAAGGTTACTTGCAGGTGGAGGGTTGGCGTTATCAGTGGAGCAGGTTTAAATAAGTTATGAATTCATGTGCTGGACTAGGGACGAGATAGGTCAGTTTTCTAACTTTCGAGTAAATGAGTGCTTCACAATGCTGTTGTCCTTGTTCTTATGTCATATGTGAAGTCCTCCGTATTTGCAGTGAACTTAACCAGAGTCTAAGAACTCAAAAGCGTCAATACTAGAGTTTTGTAAGTCTGGCTTCAGAAACCGTTTCCTTAATTTTGCTTTTTGGAACACACTTTTTTTTTAGTTGTCCCTTCATTATTTTTACAAACTTCATTACTTGAGTAGGAGTTAAGCTTATGGATATTATTGATATATGATGTTATGCACAGGAAGTTCAGTGATTTAAATTTCAGGTTTGGGACATTTTTTGTGATTATTATGTAATTTTTAAAACAACCATTTTATGTCTTTTACAAACATTTTAGGTCATCAAAACCTGAGCCCTGTTCATGATTAATATAAAGGTAAATTATACCACTGATCTACCTAACGTTATGTTGTTGTCTACAGTGAATTAGGCGACCAGGATAGCTTTACCTGGTCACACGCTCTGTTTTCCGGGAACTGTTGTTTTTGTCTTTTGCGTCCTCTGCGTCGTATTTGTAGATAACTGCGCTTTACTCTGCCGTTCTTGTTACTACAGCATCAACTCCTAAAACGGTTGGACGAAAAACAAACAGAACAAAAGGATTGGAAAAACCTCATTTATTCTCTGGCGGAATCTCTGATCTAAGTGGACGTTGAAGCGTTTAAAAACGTGCGTCCGGATCGCGTCCTGTTCTTGCACTTCCTCATTTCGTCAGATGTCCAGTTAAGTGGGTCAGACCGGGAGACTCGTAATCCAGGATTTGGCTTCTGTGTTCACACTCGCTTTTGTTGATAATGTCAACTGACTGCAGTTACATGTCGTAAGTCGCAGTGGCGCACTAATTTATTTGGAAACTCTGAATTCCAAAGCTGCAACTCTGCTGAACACTGACTCAGAATTCTGCTTTGGAGTTTTCTTTCTTCACTGAAGTGTGGTGCCTGATATACGGCTCTCTCCCGCTATTTCTGAGAACGGAGCTGCCAGTGTTCCATCAGGTGGTGCTTCAATTGTGCAAGGCTGAGCGAGTCCCATACCACACCTCTCAAAAAGGAGAAATATACCAATGCCACAGTCAGAAGAATCACCACAAACCACAAATAACCCCTACCGCAGCATTATGGTGATGCCAGTGATTGACGATTTTAGAGAAGTTTAGTAACATTGTTATTGACAAACAAATAAGGAGTTTGTTTATCGGAAAATGTGGTGCCAGTTCCTCCGAATATGCGCCCCAGCCTCTATCAAGGAGCCATTCCCATCACTTTGTGATGCACAGGGCCATTGAATATTCACCATTTGTGCACTAAGGTAAATATGCTTATTATCATGCTTCGCTTTTCTTTCGAATAAACTCTCTGTTACCTCAGTTGCTTTACAGAAGCACTGCCAATTGCGAAATTCTGTTTTTATTTAGAACCGCACGAGAAGCATGTAGAATACTCAAACCTTTGGTAGCCGTGACGTCACAGGTATCTGAGGAGTCGAATAATTCAACATCAATGCTGCGAGTGCTATTCTGCTCAATAGGCATTATATTAAAGCCATGTTAACTTCACCGTTGACGGTTGCTCTGTGTCGAGTGTCAGAAATGCGCTTAGTAATTGATTTTAGCATCCTTTCCTGAGTGGATATCCTCTATTACTATCTAATTAACTGATAAATCGTAAGCTTTTGTTTCGGGCAGAAACTTTTAAGAGGGATACTATGAGAAAGTTGGTACTTTGTGTGCTAAGAGCTGTCAGCATGAAAATCCCTTTCAGAGTGCAGGAACCTCATATTCCCTCCTCCACACACACACACACACACACACACACACACACACACACACACACACACACACACACACACACACACTATTAAATTACGAAAGCTTTGGCTTATAAAATTAGAGAAGTTGAGTCCAGTCCTGGAATAGTCCGTAGCCATAGAGGAGAGTAGGGCATCCTAATTGGTTTATTCAGAGCGCGAGCTGTAGCATTCTCAGCCAAGTGTGGCAAAACTTGGCTCTTCGTTAGCAACCGTGCAAATTTATATACCTACCTATGCACGTCTAATAAGTTGTGCGTATAAAGGATATTCAGCAATCTGGATAATGAACTCTATAATAACTAGTGCTTACAATAAACTCACAAATCTTCCATGTTTTAGAATTGAGTCGTATGGAATATTTAAAATGGAAGTTGCACATTAAAATTCAAGTATACAATACTTGAGGAAAGGTAACCACCATCGATGGATTCTTCATTAAGGGGCGTGTATCTCGATGAACAATTTTGGCTATACAATGTTTTCAGTACCAACATCATCCTTTAATAATGTCTATTTGCGCCAGATTCTTCTAAAGTATTCCTTAATTCCTGAAAGGAAATTTTGAAACGAGAGCAACATGTATGTATAGTGGTGAAGCCTGTTTTGTTTTTCGCTTTTAAACAGCTGCTGACCATTCCGAAGTCTCTGTTACTCATACCTACACTATCTAGCATTGTTGAAATACATATATTATCCCACATATCTACAAAATGCAGTTGCAGAACAGCTGAAACCTTTTACTGAACACCACCTTAAATGACAATAATTAACTGTGTGTAGGTTCAAGTTGGAAAGGTAGAACGAAACTGAAACATTGGGTGCCTTACTCGAGACGTGATCCACGGATATTCGGCTTTCCGTACCTTTTAGCTACTATGGCAATATGCCCATACGACTTTTAAGTTCTGCAACCAATTCCCATCTTTTTCAGTAAACCAAAAGCAGTTCTCAAATTTATTTTGGGCACATATTCCAATGAGGCTTGCAGTCCCTCGGGTAATTGAAACTAAGTTTCAATTTATGGTCGGATTAAAAACTATAAAAAATCTACCTTATTTTAAGTGTCGCAAATAACATGCTTAATAGAAATGAATCTGTTATTTTAAATGTTTAAAGCACACCATATAAGTTAAAACTGATTTGCGTTTTATATTAATGAAAATGGATTCATAAGAAATGTAGCTATATGTTATGCAGTAGAAACCTGGAAGAAGTATTTCGCGTAAAAATACGTTCAGAGGGTTTCCTTAGGAAAATAAGGATGTATTACAGGAGTAATTTTTTTCATATCCAACATGTTGGTCGGATGTTAATGCTAAATCTTGAATGAAAAATGTTACAATATAAGCAGGACATTAAAATATGTTTGGATATCTATCGTCCTGTTATGTTGATGTTTTACTTTTTTGCTTAATCAAAGTTGCTCTCTGTGTACTTCAATAGACAGATGATAATTCAGATGTTTCTTGTGCTAGGATACAGTGTTCTTCTCGGAAAACACACAGACCAGAGTTAAGTACGGAACAGTTCACCTCAATGCCGTTGTACGTGTTGAAGTCCATGTGCATGCCTTGTCGCTATTTTCAAATATACGTAATAAAATAGCGATTGGACTTCAGTGAGCTAAAAGTTAGCGATTGCCTCGCCCGTCCGTAAGCAATCTTTGATGCTGCCTGAACTGGGCAAAGTACTGCCAGGTATGCTGCAGCTTACCAGAGTAGAAGTTTCTAGAACGACTTTGTTAATCGCCGCCGAACGAAATGTCGAAGTGAGAATGTTTCGGAGAAATCCTTGTGTAGCTATAAAAGCGAAAGCCACTACAGAGCGGTGGTTCTCAGTTCAAGTGTGTCACTAATGGGCAGTGTATACAGGGTGTCCCAAAAGACACCGACAACACTTAGTAATAATTAGCACTTCACGGGTTACCGGCCATGTAACATCTATAACTTTTTGGACGTTTCGGCTATACTAAGCTCCATGGCCATCACGAGGAAAGAATTATAAATGGGCATCTCAACTAATGCCCTCCATTGGGAACTGCATAAGAAATAAATTACCATCTAAAAAATCATAGCCTTCTTTTAAGTATTCATGGCCAAACTGTGCTACGTCCTAACCTATAGAGGTTTATGCTGCCTATTTGAAAAGTTTCTTCTCCACATATTTAGATCTGCTTTCCTCAGCTGTGAAGTTTCAAATATTTTGTGCTACAGGCATCAAGAGATAAAACGATACTACATAAATTTATGAAAAAGTTGTTTTCTATATTGTATTTCTGTATGGTTTTCTTCCTTTATTTTTTGCATTTGGCTAAATACTTAAATTTAAGTAATCTATGAGTCTGGTGGTTAGTATACCAGCCACCCAATCCAGAGGTCCCGAGTTCGATTCCTGGCTAAATTATACCAATTTTTCTTTACCCAGTATTATTTCTTACCCTCCATAGAGTATGGAAATGTGTATGTGTGTGTGCGCGCGCGCGCGTGTGCTTGTGTGCGTGAGTGTGGACGTGCGTGCGTGTAAATTGAGATAAAACTTAAAGGTAACCCTTTATTCTACACGGGAGAGGAAAAGAAAAAAAAAAAATGAAAATGAAAATATTCTGTTGTGCTGCACCTCTAATTATGATGGAGAGTGATGGTTTACATTTATAAGCTACTAGGAAACCTCAGAAGTTTCAATGTAGGGAATGTACAGTCATTTCTTTGTAAACCTGATTACTTTATTCATTAAAGAAGCTTACCTTCCCCTTTTCACGTAAAAAATCTTAATTAATTTACGTCCATACTAAACCCTAAAGGATTCGTGGGACTACAATGATTAATTAATGAATCTGCAAATTAATCCATAGCTCCTTCCTCCTTATAAATAATAGGAGCTGAACATAAACATTCTTCTAAGCAGCATTCTTCTTAACAAGGTTGTAAGCGATCTGGAAAAAATCGTGTTTTCGCTTATAATGGAAAAGACTCCCCGCATATTGGCGTATTCCGGGATATTTTCAGTACAATGTGTTTAACTGAATATTCTGCTAAACGCTATTTGAAGAACTGTAAGCTTTAAGCGTCCTATTGTAGAGTTGACGGTAATGAGATTATAGACCAAGTTGAACAAAGAATAGTTCAAGAATACAGCAAACTCGTAGAGACACCGTATTCCTCAGTCACGCGTTGCATAAGACCACATCAAATTTTAAAAACGCGGACAGGACCAAAGACTTTCCACAAAGCAAATCATTGAAAGACAATATGCCTGAAAACTCAAGAAAATTGAGATTTCTTGCTTGAGATCGACAACTGGCCATGACTATTTTTCTAAGCACCAAAATCGGCTGAAACCCTACACTTCACCGACTGCATCATCTTCAGCAGCGACCAGGAATTGCGATGCAGTGCAGGAAGAAGGTATCGCTTTAAAATCGTACTGGGAACCCAGGCTTCTATGCTTTCATTCTTCGTAACGGCTCATTAGCAAGCAACCACTGAACAGGTTTAGGCAGTATTTCATGGAGTAGGCCGCAAGCAAGTGTCTCCTTGCATAGGCTAGGGGTGGAAAGTTAAAAAAGCCAGTGCAAAGACGGGTGCTATAGCACCGTCACACCTTGGAGGTTTTGAGTTTGGAAAACGCAACAGCATTCGCAATTAGAATTTGTAACAACGCTTTATCCTGCTGCCACAGCCCACAGAATAATTGTGTTTCGGTACATTATGTTCTTATTATAAGAAACAGTGATATACGAAACCTTTTGCGATTACCACTGGTAAAACCTAAAACATGCATTGTATTTGTGTTCGACAGAAGTATGAAGGGCGGATTGCTGTATCCTAATAGGTTATGCAGATCAAGCCTACCCGAACAACTCTGCGTCATCTTGAGCCTTCAAATACACACTGAAGTACTTCATCTGGATATTGTATATCGCGGCTTATTGTCACAGCGTCCAATTAAAATGAAAATCCCTCTTTGTAGTCTCTGCTTTAGCTTCAAGTATTTCAGGTTTCATTCTCTAGTGTTAGTAAAAAGTTAGATATTGTATGCTTCAGAACAGAGTTCTGCTACAGACGGTTGACATGACATTTTTTATGTTAGTTGCCTCATAAAACAATTTGTTGGCCCAAGACCTCACATGCATTGGAAACAATTGGTTTTGGCTACGGTTCTATATTTATTTTCAAAACGTACCCCGTGATCACTTACATTGTTAGATAAAATCTGCTATCCCTACATCTTACTTCCAGAGTACCTGACTTGCTACTTTAGCAGTACCAGCCAGGAGTCACACTTCCTTTGAAGATGCCCGATGGAGCGGTGGGCAAAACGTTAGTTGAACTCTCATTAACTGAACCACATCCAAAAATCCCAGAAACTAAGTTTCATTGAGTAGCATAGCCGTAAAAACCTAAGCTTGTATTATATTTCTGGTGTTGTCACTTTTACTGTCAAGCTGTTTCTCCCTTCCTCGTTCCCTCTGTCTTGAATTGCCTCTTTGCCAATTGTTCAAAAGCCAAACATTGAGAACGGTGAATATTTGAGAGTCAGTTTGGTTTTCCTTTATGGCCACTCGTCTGTTTAAGCTCACGTGCCAGTTAAATACAAAGTAAGGGTTGTTAGAAATCAGTTTTCACACCCCAGAGTAGGGAAACTGTCACACTTCATATTTTGAGATATCTACAACTACAGAGTTATCTAAGTTTGGTGCTTCAGTTTCTTTGTTTTAGCTAGTGGCAAAGGATCGTTGAAGGTGGAGTCAAAAGGTAAAAATGTATGTCATCTGCCGAGGATTGCTGAATATGTCCCCAATCTACGTGTCGTATAGGGAGAGAAAGTCAGTGCAGAATATGGTGGATTTCCGAACGGGATGGTCCTGTGTTGTAAAACTACAATGAGGGTTCTTCAAAGAAACATGACGAATTGCACCCACGTGTACTGAAGACACGGGTTCCTAAAGACGGCATATTCCTATTATTGGCAACGTTGCATAGTGACTGTGAAAGGAGAGTGTGGCCTGTTCGTGCTTCAGTGAAGAGTTTTGTGTGCTGGCCTACGTGGTCTTGTATAAGTGGAGTGGTCCCACACGCGATGCCGCTTGCCAAGATGTCACTTTATATCTTCCTGATTTCCCTACTTACTTTAAGAGGACTGCAGCAGTTAACTTATTTAAACCGAAATTTTTATTGAAGATATACACACAGTTTTCTTTTCGTAACTTTGAAACTCCTGGTGCTACCGTCTTTTTACGCTGCTGTAAAAAGGTTAGACGAGTTCTGCTGATTGCAAAACATCTGAAAGTATCTGTATGCATTATTAAGAGCTTCACAAACGCAGAAAGGTAAGGCAGGTCTCGATGACCCAGCATAGGCAACAAAGCGGTAATGGTTACTTGTCGAAGACTCGGCAATACAATGTGGGTTCACATACAGTGGAGAAAAGTTGAAGCAGAACTATTAAAGAAACGTGCCGGAGATCTGCTGCAAGCTCACGCCGAAGGAAATGATACCAAGGACTTCCAAACCTTAGTTTCGTTTATGAGAAGATGACCGTCTACCTATACCCATTATATTGATATATTCGCATTTAAAACAGCATTTAAATCTAGGTGGGTACGAGTTGCTTGGCTAATGTTTAGGGGCATTTGTCCAAGAGACAGATAATGATGGTTGGAGAATTCGGCTCTTTCGACCTAGGACTGCTTTTAGTGTTGGTTGATCATTCATTTAATTTATCGTCTCTGTAAAATGTAGGTGTTTCTTACTAAGGGGTTTAGCCCTATGCGGCCGCAACGTTTAATTTTGTGCGGAAACCCAAGCTACGGGTGGAATTTTATGATATTACATGTAATCTCGGAACTTACGATATCCTTTGATGACGTGCAAGTTTTGCGGGCAACTAATGTTAGCGACTGGTAGCTTAGTATCTGGTCAGTCATAATGGAAATGAGAGCACTGACATAGACCAAGCTTAAAGGAACTTTCCCCTGCTGGTTATAATTTCATAATCCGCGTAAGCTCTTCCGTGCACGAGAAGACAAAAGTTCTGTGGAAATTAATTGTTCTTTCACTCTAGCCGTATGTAGGATAAAGTATGTAAAGGTTGAATAACACTGTAAAATTAATGTGCCGGCACGTTGCCATGTTAGGTCACTGGTTAGAGCAACCAAACGGAGACCAGAAGATCCGTGGTTCAAATCCCGGATATGGCATTGAAATTTTAAGTCTGATTCTACCTGTCCAAGAGAGTTGTGCGGGGGAACTGCAGATCAAGTACGGATGAAACAGATAGTTATTTGACTTCCTCCACTTTGGCACCTAACAGTTAATAGCTTTAGAAATTATTTTGAAGTGTATTAACCGGTTAATAGTATGTAGAATTGGTTCAACATTTTTACTCTAAATGACGATGGCAGCAAATAAGAGACTTATGCACCACAGTAGTGTGTGTGTTCAAAGTTCTGGGAAACCATATTTATTAAAGGAAACTTACTAAATGCTCTCGTATTTAATATTTCATACACCAAATTTATCCGTAATGTACACACTGTTCGGCTTTAAACGTGTGGCAAATTCAATGAATGGAAGCAAAATTCAGATGTCACACTGTTTGGGAAAGTTTAATAGTTCAAATTCCTTGTTTTAATTCTGCCCTCCACCTAAGTGGCCTCAAGCGTTCAAGGTTTAACAATACTGAGAGTGGGATTTTTCGCTAGGTATGGGGAATGTGTGGTAACTATTGAGGTGATTTCAGATAATAATTTAATATTATAGCTGTGAAAAAGGCGCAAATACTGGCTTTGGGTAGATGTGTATTTGTTAATATCAAATTATTAAAACTACTACAGAAACATTTACTGCTTGGGGCATTGATCCAACATGCTATTTAAGATACCAATTAACTGTGATGAAAAGAAGTGCGAGAAGAGAAAAAGGTAAAATGCATCTAAATTATCTCTGATTAGTTGAACAAATTTGATGTGGCTTCGCGCACCTTAACCGGGATACTGCCTATGTTTTGCCAGTTCCTCTGGTGAGAAAGTAGATCGCAAAATGCCACTCTCCTAATTGTGCTAATCAAGATTTCTGTAACTTAAATTTTTTGCTGGTTTTATCAGAGTCTGCATCCGTAAAAATATGTATCCACTCTTCACTCCCACCACAAGATTGATAGATTCTACTGCCAGAATGTCAAGTTATTTTCTGCGGCCTCCAGCCTCCCACTCCAAAGCATGCCATTTCTGACCTTTCCATTATTCCTAAGAAAGTACAACTTAACACTTTGTCAGTTATATTTCATTTGATAAGGAGCGGATTAATTTTACAATGCGATTCCACATTCTGTCGGCTGATGTCTATGAGTTTTATGTTAAGATATTTCCGTATGTTTGTAATTTATTTCACTTCTTTGTCGTAGTGCCTCCATGCTCACGGTTTTTCTTATCTCTGGTTCATATTACACCGGGTGGAAGGGAAGTCATTACATTAATTTAAAGCAGTAGTAGATTTCGGTATTTGGAACACATTTTGTATCTAACGTTTTTGTCTCTGACCATTTCCTACGGAGATATTTTACTTTTGTCGAAAACCAGCTGACAACATTGCAGATGGTGTGGGTGGCACTTTCAGTAGGTCAGTACATAAACAAACTACCTAACGGTGCATCTTGATAACACAAGCACATACCCTGCCTTGTCCTTCCGTGTTTACTGTGCGAGTATAGGCCAATCAGAAACGTTAGCTTCCAAAACATTACTCGAAAGCGAAAGCGCCCGACCTGTTTACATTCAGAAAACAGGTCAATTTCCTGAGCAATCTCCACGCAACGTTGTGAACATACTTCAGGTCTGAAAGAGCAGCTCAGAGTATTCCTTCACGTCTTTTAAGTGATTAATTATTTCGAAACCCTGTGTGATGTTGCATAATTGCTACCGAAGCTCTGTCAGAAATAGTTACTCCACGCATCTGATAAGTAACAAACTGTTATCTTCGTACATTCATATGCAATTACGTATCCAATTTCTATCAAAAACCATTTATTTGTTCCAGATTGACTGATCAAAGAGCAAAATGCCATTCGAGTTTTTCGTTTGTTATGCTTCTATGAAGCACATATTAGAAGGAATGCCATGACTTCCCTTCCACCCTGTATACTTTCTTCAACTGCAGGAGGAATGCACTCATTCATTATCAGCTAATTATCCTTCCATACAAAAATCAGTTGAAGAAAGGCACAGGTGCTATCAGTTCTCACAATCATAATGGCATGTGCAGCAGAGCACAGAGCACGTAAGGTTTCCTCCTGCACCAACATTGCACAACATCTGTTTTCGGGCTTCTTGTTGCATCAATGAATGCGGCATGGAAATTGCATTAGCTGTAGCACATTAACTAATTACGTGTCTTTGTTTTGCGTGAAGCACTGCAGGCTGGGCTGTATTCTAGCAGTTGTGAACTTCGTTGTTAAAAACAGAGGGGCTTATTTCGTGTCATACAACATTGAGCACGCACATTTCTGTCTCTAATGTTATGTTTATTCCTTGTAGAGAGACAACGTTAATAGGGGAACATCTGCTGTGAATAGCCTGTTTTGTGTATGGTGATGCACTTGCACTATTAAACCACTGTACTGTATTTGAGTCGACAATCGTTTTAATTCATCCCTTCTCATTTGTTGCAGAAGGGGCTCACCTCCCTACTTGCCGCTTATGTAAATGTAACTACATGCATAGATACACAAGATTGTCGGCTAATGTAAGCAAAATAGCAGTCTGGCGTGTATGGAGATAACCTCCTTTTAGGGTTTTGCAGAGTTGTGGCTGGGGTGACACATTCACTTAAAACTCCAGTTCAAGGTCAAGTCATGATATAGTCTGCTTAATGCTAAGCCTTTTAAGCCAGGGGTGTCAAGATCAATGTAGATCAATGTTACAGCCGGCTCCAAATGTTTTCCGATGTGCCAGATGTGTTGAGGGGAAACGGAAGGAGAATTTTCTTATCGAGTAGCTGAGCCTGCCCTGGGGGGTGGGGGTATTCCACGTGTTTATTTACATTCGCATGCAGTCTAAGGTGAGGCAGGCGGGGTAGTTTCTGTTCATGGAACACGAAACGAAATAGTTTGTTATATACTTAATCTGTCCAGACATAAGAAATCTGCGCTTCCTTTTAAACAAATTAATGTTGACATTTTGTGGCAGGGCTGTTATTTTAGGAACATTTTACACAAATGTTTTTAAAAAAATAAGGAATATTATAAATTTTTCGTTTAATAATGGTAATAATAATGATGATGATGATGATGATGATGATGACGATGACGACGACGACGACGACGATGATGATGAAAGTATGTGATAAGTTTGACACGAAAATCGGATAGCCAAAGGGATATATTTGTTTTTGTTATGCAGTTTCTCCATTGTTGTTATCGTTTTTGTTATTATTATTGTGATCATAAACATGTGGAATTAGGAAATGCCCAGAAGCTTGGTGGAAAAGATGTGTGCGCGGGTTGCATGTGCGTGTGAACGTTGCCTATTATCGGCTAAGACATCATTTATAATACTCCCCTACTTCCGAAAATAGTTTTGCAGACAGATTTATGTCACATTCCTATTTTCAATTATCTAGAACCTAATTAATAATCTTCGCTGTTGTACAGCAAAGTTCCCAGGAAGTCAGTGCGCATGATAGTTTGTTGAAACAGGAACACGCCAGCATTACAGCTATGGAACTTATGAGACAGGTAAATCACTTGAGACAGCTCTGGCCTGGACTGGCCATTCGATAACTTTTACACGGAGAGTCCCCCGTGCGTCGGAAAACATTTGGAAGCGGCTATACATACTCATGGACTTAGTACGGGACAAACGAAAACAAGTACCTGGCTGCAACAAATGTATCCCTGTTTTGAGCGGAACTCGCTTCCTCCAACGCGGGTCAACAGAGGAGCAATCCTTTTGTGGGCATCACTTGTACAATTGCTACGAATATACAGCGTTGACAAGGATGCTGTAAGAGAAATGGTTACTGGGGCAGCAGTTCAGCAACATTTTGGTGTAAAGAGGATGATCAAATGTAATAGCAGAGAGGTTAAGGACGTAGCGTGCACGAAGAAGTTACCGTCGTGAACTAGTACAAATATTTCAGCATGTGAGTTTGAAACTTCGTGGTCGATTAGATCGTTTGTTAGAGCAATCACGTATTTGATTGCTTCTCCTTGCACAAAGACGTGCTACCTTTTACCTCACTTCATGTAATAGTTTGTGAAATACTCAACAGTGTTCCTTTAAAGCACCTGCTGTGTATTTTTGAACCAGCAATCATATGATAATGAACGATTTGGACATTTGGTTTAAAGCCAGTGTAATCTTTAAAACTTGCATATTTTTCATTGCGTGTAGTTATACTCATTTTGAGAGTACTTCTCATACATAACCAACCGAGCCGTAATTACGTGTGAATCTTTCTTCCACAATTAGAAGCATCTGTTATTTCCAGGGCTCGAAATCTGATACATGGGGAACTTTTCGCAAGGTCCCCAAACTTTTCAGCAGTCACTAACCGGTAGCTGAGCTTGCTGCAAACCAACTGCTGGCCGAGCGTGAACGACTCATGAATATTGTGAAATGTTGGCAACTGCATATTACACAAGTTGATGTTGGGATTGTGTGCAATACATCGGATAACATCTCCATTGACTAGATACGTAACGAAATGGCTCCCCGTTGCGA
The DNA here is from genome assembly GCA_030765045.1 of Tenodera sinensis. NCBI lineage: Eukaryota > Metazoa > Arthropoda > Insecta > Mantodea > Mantidae > Tenodera > Tenodera sinensis. Next base: position 28,616,653 of record CM060964.1, read on the forward strand.
TGCTCGCATTTGGGAGGTCCTGGAATCGACTCCTATGGTCAGGCACTCTGACCACGGGTTTTTCGTGGTTTTCCTGTTTGAAAAGGCGAATACTGGGTTGGTGTCTCTTTTACTACGAATTTACTTTCCCACATTTCCTACCATTTCGCTCCCCCTTTCATGTTTCAGATATGCTTAAGGGCTGTGCAGTGTTGGTTGGTGTCGGATATTTGGCGTACCTATGTGCTTACTCGTTGGAAAGTTCTTCTCGGCTCTTCCAGATGGCAGCCTTCTCGAAACTACCTCTAGTAATCGAGTTCTCAATTTTCGGCCAGAGGGAAGTCTTCTTAGAGAAGTGCACCGATGTGCCAAGCTTGGAATCCTAAGAGACCTTTGCGCAACTCTGTGGACCGACCTGTTTGCGGCCTATAGCCTGCTGCGACTACTTTATGCCATCCGTTCCTACTGCGGATGGTAAAATAAAAGTGCGAATTATCCCGCCGTTTCCTGGTCATACATCATGACTCAGAACATAACGATGCTTCATACCGAAAGTTTTAATTCTTTCTTGGTTTGATATGTACACTGTTATTACAGGTAAAAGCCGAAAGAGATCAGGTCGGAGGAGCAGACTGGCAAACGTTATCTAATATCCTTGTCATCAAAAAGGACTCACTTTCACGCTCTCTGTGAACTGTCGCGAGCTCTTCCTTTGATTCATCGCGTTTTTCTGCTGCCACATCTCCTCCCAAATACCGTTGCGTACTGCTCAAATATCTTTCTTTTGACTTAACTCCGTGCGCTAGAACGACATTAATCTCTATATTTTGATTGTATAATAAATACGTATAATTATCCTACATACCTACACTCGCACGCACCAAAATCACTTGAAATTAGACATTTTAAAATAAGTTTGCCACTTATTCTCATGAAACTCATATGGATTTATTTTTATACTGGCCATCTTTACCGGAGCGTGTACAGACACAACACAATATACATCCCAGTTTTAGCTACTGGGATCTATGTCCCCCTCTAATCGTAAGACATTCATTAGGGAGAACTCTTTTCTCAGTATAACTACAGTACTTTCTAGGGAATCAAATTATTTTGTTTCTAGCAGTGGTCTCTTAATCCAAAGAACAGAATCATAAGTAATCAATGATATTTGTTGTAGTTTGTTTTCAAAATATTAAAATGTGGTTAGTGATAATATTTTGGCATTCATATAACACTTGATTACATAATTTCTTATGCAGTGCTTTCTTTGTTTACAGGCTTTTAGAAAAACTCTCGGTGAAATGTCCAAATCGAAACGTCTGTGATAAAATTTTGCAAAGAGGAGACTTAGAAGATCATCTCAGCCACAGGTAAATACTGAGTTGTTTTGTTTCTCATAATGAGGCTATATGAGGCGTTGAGTGCAACAGTGGCCCAACCACTAAATGTACATAATGGAGATAATGGAGTGCAAAAAATATGTGATTTGAAAGTTTTATATTGACTTTAATAACTAAGCAAGAGTCATGATATTTGGAAATTTGAATCAATATAGCACTGACATTGTGATACATAGTTACATACATGCAGGAAGGTTGGGCCACTGTTTCTATCCAGGAAGCCAGATTCAGTTCCATGCAATAACACACTTCTCATGCCATCTGTCGGTGGTTGTAGAAATGTGGTATAGGCCACTACTGCTCTCCTAGATTTTGATATGGGGAACATGTCTGTGCTAATAACTCAGTTTCTGAATTGTTGTGGGTTGGGCCACTGTTGCGCTCAACGCCTCATATATTATAATATATACATGTTTTGTTAACCCGTGCTTAAGGTAGCTGAGGGTTTTTGCTGCCCCCAACATGGATTTTCCTTAAATTGAAATACATTGGTTATTTGTGTATCAACTCTAGCAAAAAGCTATCAGATTTACCTAAGACCAGTAAGGCGGTTTACAAAATACGACATGCTAAGTAAACATTGTTTGACGTAGCCTAACGCTTAGTGAAGAACTGGCCTAAACGTAATTAATGCTAGCTAATTTTTAAACCAATATTTACCAGAGTCAAAGCATGTCTTGATTCGCATATGTTTAGTTGTATTTCTGTGATGAAGTTCAGTTGCATTATTGTACATCTCCTGTACTACGTAGAATAAGTGGAGGAAGTATTGCTTTCCACCCAAAAATTCGATGTTCAGATTCCACCAGAAATACAGGTTTTGAAATCCTCCGGTCCCCAAAATGAAAGAGATCATCACGCGCTAATGCGTACGTGCGTGCGTGCGTGCGTGCGTCCGTCTGTGAACAACTTAACCCTTTAGTTGGCAGCGTGACTTACAAGCAACATATACATTTAGTAAGTTTTCATATACTTTATTGGCTCTTTCTTTCTAATTTCTTGTTATGCTAAGCTAAATAAATGGAATTCAAGTATTTGCACCTAACTCATGTTGTAAAAACATTACTTTTTTCAATAAAGCAGTAGTTTTTTTTAAGAATAAGAAGCAAAATCCATGCAACTGCAGTCATATGTATCCCCGTCAGCTTCCAAGCGAAGTATTACACCAATTATTTTACTTGGGCCCCCTCCTTCCTTTACCGCAAGCACATTCGACTGCAGTTTTGCAGATTCGAACTCGCGATATTTGGTTCTCAATAGATGGTCAGTGCACTGCGTATCGCTCTAACGATCATGTCTATTCGAATCGCTGCGGCTGAGGTGCCCCCAAAAGGGATGTGAATACTTCTTAGGAATTAGAGGAACAGCGACACACGTAGCAAAAGTAGCGTGCCAATCAAAGGGTTAAGTATAAAAACGAAAAGTATGTTAAATAAGAAACTTGGCATTCAAATTCAGGAATGAAACACGAATATTTTAAAGAAAATACCGCACCCCTTCACTTTGCACTTTCTTGTTTATTTTTATTAAAGTAACACGTGTTTATGCTATTTTCACAATTAGAGCGCGGAATCGCGTGAGTTCACACGCGATACAGGTTAGACACTGAGAGTGACTGATGTAACCAGCACCGCGCAGCCGTTGTATGTGCCCGCGCATAAGCAGACGCCTGCAGCTGCGTACATGCGCGAGCAGCAACATTACAGTCCATGTGCCCTAAATTTGTAGCTTGTCATACAATCTTCCGACCTGTATTTATGGCAAATAAAATGTATATCCTGAAGTCTTCTGGGAAGAACCTTTGAAGTCTCAACCTTCTTTATACAGGATGGTAGGGAAGTCATTACATTTCTTCCAATATGTGCTTAATAGAAGTATTAGAAACAAAAAAGTGTAGTGGCTTTTTGTTCTTTGATCAGCCGATTTCGAAAAAATAATTAGTTTTTGATCCAAATTGGATGCATAATTCCACAAGAATGTACAAAGATGACAGTTTGTTACTTGTAAGATGCGTAGAGTAACTTATTTCTGAAAAAAAATCAATAATTTTTAAGATTAAATTTTCTTTGTTATTAAAAAAATATGTACAGCATAATCAGCAAACGTATTTGAAATATCTCCTCATACAATTGTTACCCATGCTTTAGAGTACCAGTTCTGTACAATTGTTACCCATGCTTTAGAGTACCAGTTCTGTCAATATAAATGAATTTTTAAAAGTCGATAGACGCGAGCTCTATTTTGAAAATGTGCCTATTAAGTTCATAAAATAATTTATATATCCTAAATAAATTATCCAATTTTAATGAAATTTGGTGTACCTCCTATTTTCATACACACACACACACACACACACACACGCACACACACACACACACACACACACACACACACACACACACACACACACACACACACACACACACACACAAAAACAGTAAAAATTTCAGAAAAATCTATCAAAAAATGTGGAACTTTCAAATTTCACTCCCAGTGTCCCTTAAATCCCTATTTACACGCCTTTGTATATTAAAGAACTTAATCCGACTAAGCTGCTGCGTAACTAAAGAGATGTCCGGTATTTTTCTGATGTTTTCGATTATAGAATAGAAACCTTCGTATTTTAAAACGGCTCTTATTTGCCCTAAGGCTGCAATACAGTGAAGTCAGTACTGCGTCTCGTATGTTAACGTTTTACACGGACAAGCCAAGTATTCTGAGATAGTCTATCAACTGAAGGATACATAAAATCAAATTATGAGGATCTGGTGCTGTTAAATACTGCATACATTAGCTTAAACCCCTGCAGTTAAAGTGTATACGTAGTCTATTATCGTAATAAAACTCTCTTGCAGATCCATCGCAATTAAATGTGGTGTTTATGCCCTTGTAGGTGCCCGGGCGTCGGTGCAGCAGCTCCTAGCATCTCGGCAGGTTCTAAACCTTCACGTAATTCTACTGGCGCCATACCATCCGGCCATTCCCGCAACAAAGGTGAGTCTTGGCAATGTCAAAACTAAAGTAGTACAAAGTAACAGTTACAGAGTGACGGTTGCAAAAGCATCAGGGAAAGAAAATGATAATTACTCAGTAGTTACAAAAGTATCGAAGAAAGTAACTGGCCAGTGAGAACGTGTGTGAATGTGAGCAGTTAAATCTTTTACAGCCGGTTCAATTTTCTACTACATTTAATATTTTTGTGTTGGCGAATAAGGCCAAGGTTTATGCTACTGAATTATAAAGCTCTGGGTATAGTTTACCAAGCATTAACTTATTATTAATACATTTTCTTCTTAACAATTATTTAGAACTATTTCTAACTTCTGGCATTAGAATTTGAAAATTATTTTTTATTTTCTTTCCCTTTTTTTCCCCTAGACATAACAAATGTATTTTCTTATAATGATATGATGATGACGATAGGATGATATGATGATCATAATCATAATAATCATTATAATTATAATAATCATAATGAAGATACTGATAATTATAAAGATCTGCATTGCTATGTACTGATGCCTTGAGTCTACATGTCCGCAGTCTCCCTTTATTTGCATTCACTTTACAATAGTCATTACCAAATATGTTTTGCAGATAAATATACATAAAATAATTGGTTAAAATATAAATTATGATATAATGCTAGAGGTGTTTGGCCCCGGGATGACAAATCAGGTAATGTCTGGCAGATGTTTACTTCTCCAGACCCTTCTGCCAGTAGTAATCCAAAAATATTTTCTTCTACTTCTTGGAGCCTCATTGGTAATATCTATTTCCTGACGTTCTTGTTGGACTGTGGGATGTAGAGATGTGGTTGGTGTGGTTGACAGTCTGACTGACCTTCGGTGGTTGTGTTGTGTGTTGGTTTGGAGGAACTGGGGTGTGTGCATGAGAATAATAGGACTCTAGAGCTTTTTTGGAGATTTCATTTGTAAGATTATGCGTTAAATCTTTGTCGCGTAAGATGGTTTGTATATATAGTCCTCTTAGAGCTGTTTCTTCCGTTTGTCCTATCTGTAGATACTGCTACATACAAAAGTATGTATGTTATAGAAAGAAAAGGGAACCTGTAGGCGCACATGCTTTGAAAGACGTCCTTAAGGCAATTAATTCTAATGATGCTGAAATAAAATGTTCGAGGCAATGAATGGAAAAGTTACTGTTGTGATTTTTATGCTTCTGGCTTGCGTTTGTGCTTCATAATTAATGAATAAATCCTGTTTTCTTGAATCGTAAAAATCGTTGATTTATTGTTTTAAACCTTACTTCTAAAGTATGGTCCAAGGTAAAGGAGGGTATTGTAGCTTGGTTCACAGTGCAGCAGCTTGTTATTTATTTAACTGATAGTTTATTTGGCTGAGTTGATGCGTTTTTCCAATTAAGATACGTTCAAAAAGTATAAAATGTCATTATCACCTAAGAAAAAGCAAAATATGCTAAATAAACCAATGTTATAAGGACTATTTTAAAAAGTTGCTCAAGGTACAACGCCCTCCCCTACTGCTCCACTAGTTACCGATTAGCAGTTGCAAAATTAACGGGGGTAGAATGCAAATAGCTGCTTATCTCAGGATCACTGCTTATGCATAGAGGCACTAGGAACTCCAGGTTAACTAACTCCATTAGTCAGTACCAATCTGCTGTGGCACAACCGTTCAGTTATGCTCTTTGACGACAAAAATATTAACTAGGTATCTTAAGGGGAGCCAAAGTGGCTGACATTATAAATTATCTGAAGTGAAACTTCTTGTCGAAGGGCTTTGAAATTCTGATCCGCAACCTTTTTGTGTGACGAAAAGGGGTGCACTCTGTCGGGAAGAATGGGAGCAATGTCTCGCTGGTCTTCGGGTATCGGAGAAGAAGGTATTCTCGCTTTCTTTCATTGTGGTTGTCCGTAGTTGCGTGTACTGCGTTCAGGCGGTGTGGCGATCACTGAGTACAGCTGTAGGTTGTCAACAGAGCATCCGTTGAAACACGTGTGCTTAAACAACGCATTTAGAGTATTGTTTAGTGTTCTCGTTGTTTATAATGTATTTTCTTCTTTAAAATATATCATTTGGTCGTGAATGTGCCTAAGTCAGGCGCAGAAAGAACAAGAGCGTGGCGTGAGAGAAAATGTGCGGCTGAAGTGACAGTTCAGAATGTGAGAAAAAAAGTAGTAGTAGATCTGAAATTGAACGAGATAGCAGAGAAAGGAGTTGAATACGTGCTAGTTTGGACGGTGTAAGAACTAAGATGTTGCACAGTGACACATATGTATATAATTTCCTGTAAATAAGTGAATGATAAACGCAGTCTGTGCTATTCAAAAGTGATTGATGAATAATTAAAATGTAATACAAAAGTTTCACTTCCATCGTGTGTCTTTACGACACACCCTTTCTCTTTGATTGATGTCGTTCTGTCCATCGTGGGAAGTACAGCGTCCCAAATAATAAATTGCTGACTTGTTCATTGTAGGTAGGTTATGTTTATTTAATAGATTTTTAAAGTTATCTTGCACCTTTCATTTTGTGATGTGCAATAACTTAACGTATATATTCTTTAGAGTAGAGAGAGGCAAGTCTTAAGCCTTCTTTACCTCGTGTGACACAAGTTACGTAGTTCTTCCTTTGCAAATATATGTGTATACTTTCAACTGCTTCTGGTTTTGTAAATATACGAACTTTGTGATATAACTGACCTGTTTCTTCAAACTATTGAAGAGAGCTAAATAAAATTGTAAAATGAACATATTGAATGCATTGCTGTGAATCTATTTTAGTGTAAATAAACTTGAGGCAGCATTTTTGTGTAAGCCCTCTGAAATATTTAAAATTGTAAATAAAGAGGTAACAGAAAGTTCCCTGAAATAACCATGTTAACTTGTAGGCAGCGTAGTCTGAGTTGTTCTGTTCATGTGTGATACAACGAAGGAGGAAGAAGTGATTTTGATTGACATTATAACGACGAGAAATAATAATCCTAGATAGAAAAGTGAATAATTAATTGTGAAACTGTGATATTCATACTAAAGAACTATATCGTCAATAATTGATTGATATCAATCGAGTGCGACGAGATTAGAAAACAATATTGACTTTTCACAATCTTTGGCTGTGCCTAGCCGTGAAGAAGTCCGCCATATTTAGCGAGCAAATTGTAAAAATATTTCATGAGAAGGATAATGGTTTTTAAGTGTTAATAAATGTTCAAAACATTCATTAAAACAATACTGATTGTTTCATGTATAAAATAGATCCGTACTGCTCCCTTTGACAACAGTAATAGAATCTTATAGCTCTCAGACTGATGCTAGACCGAGAGTAATAAAACTTCGTAAATACTTTCATTCCAACGGAGATTAATAAAGCTAAATAACACCTCTACGTTCGTCTCACATTAACATCAACATAATAAAAATCGTTACAAACTGTTGGTTGTTTAAAAATGATAGATTTGAGAAAAATGGTGTAAAAAAGAAGAAAAACGCTGTCCTCCTTAATAGACCACGTCAAATAGTCATCGTATAAAAGTTAATTAGTGAACATACAGCTCATGAATCTACTCCTACATAAGGTTCAGTCTTAAATACTTTTTTTGATATGAATTATTGATTCAACAGATTTAACATTAGCAGCATTAGGGCTTAATCTTCCGTTAATGAAAGTATTGGAATTTCTTGTGGTTCAGCTTCCCCTCCAGTTCAACCTAATACCCTGATTATCATGTCTTAAATCGGTTATCGATGACAGTTGTGTGCGGAGTCATTTCAGTATTTAGATAATTACTCAGAAAGTAGCTTATGCGTTGAAGAAATAAACACGCTCTCTTGAAATATTGCGTTTGTAAAAAATAGTTAGGACTATATATTAAGGGTGTTGTGCTATAACGTGAAATTTAACTAGCGACATAGTATGGTCAGGATCCTACGCTATAAGCCAGTGTGTTATACAGTAACATTTAGGCGTTGATACGGAGTTGGTATGCCGAGCTTCCGTGCAGGTAGCAGGCTGTACAGCTGACGTCACGTTGTTAGGAAGCCGAATAACTTTTTAGGAAAGTTTCGGGAATTGGTTTGTAAAATTGAATAGGAAGAAGAGTTATTAAGTGTATTTACATGATAATTTATGTGAGTTTATTATGGATGTAAAGTAGGTAAAGAAATTACGTAAATGATTACATCACCCTCCAAGTATAAAAAGAGCAATGATAAACACACTCCATCAGCGTGCCCTACGTGTGTGGACTAAGGGCTAAGGACTATCTGGGCCGAGATATTAAGGCAGTACAGAAATACCGAAATCCAGAAGAGACTAATGTGAAGCAAGCTTACATACCTTACGTACCAGGAGTTACGGAAAGAATTACAAAAACATTGTAACACCACAAAATTCAAACAAGATACACGTCAGTGAAAAAGCTGCGTTCCTTTATAAGACCAGTCAAAGATAAGAACCCTTTGCAAAATAACCCGGGTGTTTATAGAATTACCTGTGATTCTGGTGAATGGTACGTAGATCAAACAGGCAGATCTATCAGTACAAGAAAAAAGGAACATATAAGTATGAAACTCAACCAGAAAAATCTGCCACCGCGGAACATGCAGAAAACACCGGCCACCATATTGACTTTGACAATTTAAAAATTTTAGCACTTTGCGGCAATTTCTCTCATCGAATAGTGCGGGAAAGCATAGAAATATTTAACGAAAAGAGCAGTCTGAACCCTGACACAGGCAAGCCACTCCCCATGATATGCAGGTCAGCTTCCTATTGGAGAAGGAACCAGTAGGATTACGAGTGGGACGGGACGAGGCCAGTCAGAGTAGGCAGTGACTAATAGGATGGGGTTTTTTATTTTTATTTATTTATTCATTCATTTATTTATTTATTCATTTATTTATTTATTTATTTATTTATTTATTTATTTATTTATTTATTTATTTATTTATTTATTTATTTATTTATTTATTTATTTATTTATTTATTTACTTATTTATTTATTTTTTGCAGTCGCCCATTGCAAGCCGAAAATAGTAGCTTTACTATTCAAAATTAGACCGACAAACTTCTAAACGAGAGAATAGGTTGGTATCTTTCCGAGATTACGGCAGAATAGGTCACGTCGACGAACTCTGTGTTAATCGCAATGGGCGCGCGTTCCAACATTTACTTTGAATAGTAAAGCTGTAATTAACTTGTAAGCAGTGAGATGTCTATGCCTTGTTTATGTGTTCTGTGTTTGTTTATTGGATTAAGATTGTGTGCCTTACTAAGATAAATGCAATACCAATTTGCATTGCTGATTTTGCCAGAAATTCTTAATCCGGGTGGGAGGCAGTAATCTATGGCATTAACTCGTCTAGTGCCTAAACACAGCAAAAAACTTTTCTTAACTTCTTTTCTTAACAAAAAGTGTTTAAAATAACTCGTATCTGACAGTTCCCAAAGTTTGTCGGTCTAATTTTGGGACAACCTGTATATTTGTTATATTTGTGTGGCTGCACGTTTTCATTGATTTGAAAATATTTTGACATATTTAAGTAAATAAACATAATTGTCTTGGTAAACGAACTTACTAGTTAGAAATAAATCAGTGAACATTTTAAGACATGCATCTATATTTCGTAAAACCTTCATTGTGGTATCTAAAACAGTTCCTGAGACGAAGGGCCATGCATTTAGTAGATGTGACATTGGCGGGTAGAGCTTTCTACCTTTTCTTTAAATGTGAAGCAGTGTGATGTTCGAACCTTGCTGGGCCTATATAACAAGAACAGCTCTCCTTTAAAGGAAGAGAGGATAGGGAGCAGAAATCCCGTGGAGTAGGTTTCCAAAGCCTATCAGAAGCAGCAGCTGTGTAAACATGTGCAAAATACGAGTCCATCCTTAGCACAACTACCTGGAGGAAGGACATGAGCAACTTCATTATATAATTACGAGCAAGATGGGAAGGAAACACTCGGAACTTCACCCCAAACACAGCAGTGCTTCTAAATTCTGACATGCCCAAGTTAAAACAAGCAGCTACGCATCTTCAAAATTTACCTCAATTATTAGAGAAGCAAGGGAGCTATTCAACAAGGAACGTTCAATGTTTGTGTAAACTACTAGATATATAATCTAATTTCAAGTCGACAAGAAGCGTTCTGGTAGTGCTTGGCAAGGTTTTCGACAATGACTCGAAGTTAGAAGTACATTCTGGTATCAAACTCCGCCCTTGCAGATAAACCCGTGGCAACACCGCATAGCCCACCTGCGTGGTGTGGGGGTAGCGTAACTGCCTCACATTCAAGAGTTCCCAGCCTCGAATCTTGGTTAAGGTGAATTGTGGTTATGTTTGTCCTAAGAATATGAATGTCTAGTAGCGACCAGGAGCTCGTTTGTGTCTGTCATCTAATTCGTTCATTTATCATCTGAAATGACCTTAAAGAATTTTAAAATTAAAAGAAGAAAGGAGTCATGTATCTACTCAGAATTGTCCTTAATGGGAGATGCAATCGAGAAACTAAGTATGCTTAATGTTGCATTTAGAATATAATAATCTTCTACTGCGGCACAAAATGGACTTTTTAAACTGTAAAAGCCTCATCCTTGCACTTATCTGTTCACTAACCCCTTCCATTTATTTCTTGAATTCCAAAAGCTTTGTCTTTATATCTATTTACCAGTTTCCTACTAATCAGTTGTTTCCTCCAATGGTCTGTACCTCAACATTCTAATAATAAATGCATCTCATTCTCGCTGCCGTTACATAATGGACATGTTTCCTTCAGTACATTCTTTCTTTTATTCCTCAACCGAAACCAAACTAACCATTCCCAGTCATTCGTATCACAAACCGTAAGATATTTTGAAGCTGGCCGACGGCAGCAGTTCATGAGTGCTGAGTGATTGTATCGTCAATTTGAGAGATAGAGACAGTGAAGAAAGACAAAGGAGCGAGTCAAGGTTACAAGAAGAAAACAGTTGTGAGCTGTAACACCGCGAAATGCTGTAGACTGTGTTAATGTCAGTAGCAAGGAACTGTGTATACAGGAAACAGCTCATTCGAATACCCCAAAACCAACTGTGACATTCCCCCTCCCCCCACACTATGGCGCGGTCTGGTTGTTTTCCATCGGTTAAGTTGTAGCAGTACTGCCAACTCTTCGTAAAATATAACCATGATAAAGCTACGGCCAAAGTTGGTGTTATTGCATCCGTTATGTTGCCACAGAAGCACTTGTTTTTGATCAGGTTGCAGAAGCCGATTGATAGATTTAAAAACAAGATTCTGTTTAGATGCGGTATAAATTAACCTGTGAGCACCATTGTATTAGTCGTGTGTACGTGGTTTTGTCTTGAATTGTTTTAGAACATTGTATATAGTTTTAGTTACTGTTTGTAATTTTTGTGTTCGCAACACAGTAAATATATATTACGATATTTAGCGTTCGTAAGTGGTTTTATCCCACAAGATTTGCCGAAGGTGAGTACAGGTGCTCTGTGCTAACGGTGCATTATTGTCGTTTGAAAGCATGTTGCTTTAAGGGGAGGATATAGGCTGCTTTGGTCAAAAATATCAATTTTGTTTTTTTGCTGGTTTTGCAGGTGTAACTCCTGTTTCATCATAATCTAGTCTTTTTACCCCTAAAAACGTGCCAGAAGTGTCTTTAAAATAAATAGAAATATCCAATCACGTGTAAGAGCAAAAAATAATATACCCATTAAGTGTTTTTTTTTCTTTCTTTTTTTTAAATATGGAATTAATATCTATGTAATATAAAAAGTCAGTACATCAAACAGCAACATTGATTTATATTTGTACCAAATTTCACACTTCTAGAGTAAATATTATCTCTGGAAATTGGAGCTAACATTGCAAGCATAGAGCTTACAACCTCCACTTAATTTTTATTGAGATTTTCTCAAACTTATTTTTCTGCATACTGTAACGGATTAATTAGTGGGGGGCACGAACAGCAGTTGGAAGAGCCAAAAAGAGAGGGTGGTCGGCAAGAGATGGAACAGCTTGAGATGACGCCAGAGAAAAAAGCCTGTGGTCTAGAGGTTTCTACTGCGTAGTTAGTGTGCGTTTTTTTGGAGTCTACCGTGAGATGTGACCAGGAGTTCGTCCGCCATCAACAAGGGGAAGTAGAACCCGGGCACCAGTGCAAGTCGGCACCCACTGGTCGTGGGGAATGCAAGATAGGCGCATAAACTTCATTCTCCCAGTTACATGGAATACGACTTGGTGCATGTGGTTCCCTTTGGCAAAGGAGCGGTATGGACTTCTGAGGTGGTTGAGCCAGTTAAGTCTGGTTAGAGACGTCGCCTATGTGCAAGGAGGCTTCGATGAATGGCGGTGAAAGCTGAGGACACCGTTGTACACTGTCGACCAGGGCGTGGCTACTCCAGGCTGGAAGTTCTCCGTACATCCTATATCTTCTAGTGCCGACATCGGGATGAGTATCAGTTTTGTTAATAATACTTTGTAGGAGTGGGAAAACTCCAGAGGGACAGTTAACAAAGGGGGATTGCTCTGTACGAGGCCCCTTATCAGTAAACCGGAGAGCAACTCGGTAGTTTAGTTAGTGGATATTGTCACAGACTGTACGCAAGATTTCCAGCTAGTATTTTCTCTGTAATTAACTGATTCCAAATATAGGAAAGGTTCTTGTTTTCATTTTAGAATTTTCATGTTAATATTTAATAGCGTTCATTATCAAGTTGGTGGTTTCATTTTAATATTTTTAAGTTACTACGTAACGGAGTCCATTGTTAAAATTATTGTTTTTTAACTAATTGCTTGTTAATATTTAACACCTTTCACTATAATAAATGTTATGCTATGCTGTAGTGTGTTGTGTTACTTGGTAGTACCCTGTAACGATCCTGCGGAATACGCTAGTAAGGAAAGGGAAAGGTAGTAGGTGTAAGCAAAACGCAAAAGGAGCGTAACACTGGTAGCAGAGCCATTTTGTCCTACATACACGTTTTAGTGTCGGTGGGAACATTTAACAGGATACTACAAAGTACACAAAATAGTGTTTCAGGTCAATTATATTGTCAGTGTCATAATGGAAATTGTATTTCAGCCCGAATTCCTCCATCGTACGGAGTTGGAAAGAGAACTGAAAATAAGACAGATAAAATATGATTCAAAAAGTACAGTAGTTGAATTGGCCAGAAGTTTACGAGAAGCATTAAGCCAACCAAGCCCAATTAATCTCGGAGCGAGTTTTGATCCGGTACAGGAAATCGGACTTTGTGAGGCGAATGTTAATTTATTTGATGAAATGTTAAAAGAACTTAGGTTATCGGAAATCACACCGAGTCAGAAACGAAGAATAGTTGGAAGGTTAAAGTATTGGAGTTTTAGGATAAAGGAAAATGCACGATTGTTAGAAGGAGAAAATAATGAACAGCTTCATAAGTTGGGGAGGCGCTTGTCGTCATTAGCAACACAATTAGATGCCACCGGAATTGAAAATAAAGGAGCAACTGGTTCAGGAAATACTGAGAATATCAATCCAGAGCTACTTCAAGTTAAATTCGCGAAACTTGTTGTTCCGAATCCATGGCAAGCGTTCTTAGCGTCATTAAAAATATTTGAGGTAAAATCACCAGACGACATATTGGATTTTCTCATTTGTTTGGTGAAAGCTAAAATGCAAGCTGAAGCTTTCCGAACACCACAAGTGACTGTGTTACAGATGTTACAACCTTTTGTAGGCTTGAATTTACAGTCGGTGTTGTTACAAATAATTGCAGAAGAGGGCTCGTTAGATAGTTTTCATAGTAAGGTGTTACATATGTTTCTGTCATCAGCACAAATTCATGAGCTCCTATATCGACATTTTTTTAGGCTACAACGGACTTCGGAAAGTATTTTAGATTATATTAATCAGCAGAAGTTGGTAGCCTTGGCACTAAAAGTAGTACTTTCAGAAGAAGAGATTGTGAGTAATATATTACAGAATACAGTTCATATCGAACTCCGGTCATTATTTTTGAGTAAATCAAAGCCCACGACCTTTAAAGAGTTGGAGGAGGTAGCTTTGAAATGTACACAATTGCCAAGTTTAAATACGTGCGGGTCTCAGATTCAAATGGGGCAGCCACTATCGAATACCGAACTAACGAAACAAGAGAGTAAACAAGTATTCGTGTGTTATTACTGTAATAAGCCAGGTCATATGGTAAAAGATTGTGACGTTAAACGGCTTAAGGGAGAGCAGATATTTCAAAACTCGTCTTTCGGGAGGAATTCCTGACAATTAAGGGACAGGCTGGTTCACGGAATAAATGCAATACAGGGTTTAGTGCATAAAGAATTGCCTTTTATGAAGATAGAGGTAAATAGGATTCCCTCATTCGCGTTGATTGACACGGGTAGTGTGGTAACATTAGTTAATGCACAGTATATTAAGGATAAGCGTAGAGATCTAATGGTTGAGGAAACACAATTCATTACGGTAGATAGCAGCCCGTTGAAGATTATTGGATCCTTAGTAATTCCATTGAAAATTGGGGAGTTTCGTTGGAACTATAAAGTTTATGTCATAGAGGAATTATTTGTACCACTGATCTTAGGAGCGGATTTTGTTAGACATACACAAATGGTAGTGGATTTAGCGAGAGCAAAAGCTTATTTCGGTTTTCAGCCAAGTACTTATATTCCATTACAAACTTGGTTAAAACAGAGTCCAGGGGGTACAGTTATTTCTAATGTGGAAGAAGAACGGTTAAACAGGGAAATTGATCTGGGATATTTATCATCGCAACAACAGAGTAAATTACAACCACTTTTGGATGAGTTTACCGATGTATTAACGAAACGCCTGGGACGAACGAACCTTATGCAATATGAAATTCAGTTACAAGATCAAACACCGGTACGATTATCGCCTTATCGGCTACCCCCAAATCGGCTAAATTTATTAAGAAAGAAAGTAAACGAAATGTTAGAAACTGGAGTGATAGTACACTCCCAGTCAAATTATTCAAGTCCGGTGTTCGTAGTACCAAAGGCAAATAATGACGTGCGGTTAGTAGTAGATTATAGACAGTTGAACCAGAAACTGCGGATTGATTCAACCCCATTACCCCATATTCATTACTCATTTCATTGGTTTGCAGGAGCAAGATATTTTACAACTTTGGATTTAAACAGTGCGTATTACCAGATCCCTTTACATGAGAATTCTCGACGGTATACAGCTTTCACCACAGATTATAATTTGTTTGAATTTACTTCACTACCTTTCGGTTTGGCGGTTGGAGCTCAGGTCTTAACACAGTTACTAGATAAGATCTTTGGGGATATTAAATTTACTTATCTTTATCATTACTTAGATGATCTTTGTATTTATTCGAGTACTTTTGAGGAACATCTTTGCCATATAAGAGAGGTGTTTACGAGATTACGTAACGCTGGATTAACAGTTAATCCGCAAAAAGTGAAGTTCGCTACTTCAGAATTGAGATTCTTGGGGCATATTATCTCGTCACAGGGAGTACGAGTAGATCCTGACAGAGTACTTAAGATTCGCGAATATCCGCGACCACGGTCGGTTAAGCATATAGCAAGATTTTTGGGAATGGTTAATTATTTTTCGAAGTTTATCCCCGTTTATGCAGATTTGGCTGAACCATTAAATAGATTACGTAAGAAAGGAGTAAAGTTTCATTGGGATATAGAGCAAGAAAAGGCGTTTATTAAATTAAAGGAATGTTTAATGTCACCTCCAATATTGGCAGTACCGGACTTCTCAAAAAAATTTGTGCTTCAAACGGATGCCTCGTCGGGAGCGATTTCGGCGGTATTGCTATTAGAATCTGCCGAGGGGAGGAAAGCAGTGGCTTATGCATCACGAAGATTATCAGCGACCGAGAGAAAATATTCAATTTACGAATTGGAGGCCCTAGCGGTGTTATATGGCTTGGAGAAATATCGATTTTACCTGGAACATACCGAATTTCAATTAGAAACAGACAATCAGGCGATATCATGGGTCTTAGCGAAACCGAGGAAAGCAGGGAAAATTGCCAGATGGGCATTAAAATTATCTAGCTTTAAGTTCACAGTAAAACATGTCAGAAGTTCGAGTAATTCAATAGCGGATGCTCTGTCAAGGATGTATGATACGCCAGTGGATAATTGTGAACAAGTTTCAGGAAAAGTATGTACAATATTATCAAATCTTCCCTCGTTGTTTGAAGATATCCGGACCTAT
Source organism: Tenodera sinensis (assembly GCA_030765045.1). Classification (NCBI taxonomy): domain Eukaryota; kingdom Metazoa; phylum Arthropoda; class Insecta; order Mantodea; family Mantidae; genus Tenodera; species Tenodera sinensis. Next base: position 28,633,240 of record CM060964.1, read on the forward strand.
CAACGTAACGATAGTGAATTGGGGCCCCTATTGCAACAGGTTGAGGGGGGGGAAGGAGTACCAAAATATGTCGTACAGGATGGAGTATTGTGTTGTAAAAATAGAACGCAGGACGCAAAGATTCTGGTACCAAAGAGCTTAGTGCCAGAGCTGTTTACCTATTTTCACGAAGCGCCTAGTGGGGGGCACTTAGGGGGGTTTAAAACCAGAGCTAGGATCAAACAGTATTTCAGATGGAAAGGAATGGATAAAGAGATAACCCAGAGAGTAGCTCAGTGTCGTAGGTGTAAACAGAGCAAGCCTGTAAAGAGTAAGCAAGTGGGGTATTTGGCCTCCAAGGTAGCTGAACGGCCAATGGAGAGATTGTTTGTCGATTACATCGGACCATTTCCGAGGAGCAAGATGGGAAATAAACATGCGCTGGTGATAGTTGATGCGTTTACAAAATATGTTTGGATACGAGCAGTTCGTGAAGCGAACACCCATAATGTGATTAAGGAATTGCAAGGCATAATTGCTGTCTTCGGAGTACCGGAGGAAGTCGTTTCGGATAATGCCACGTGTTTTAAGTCAAGGGCGTTTAAATCGTTTTGTTGGGGAAGTGGCATTCGTAACGTATTCATGGTACCCTACTATCCTAAGGCGTCACAAAGTGAAAGGGTTAATAGAAACCTGAAGAATGCGTTGATTGCCTATCACTCAGATGATCACACCAAGTGGGACCAGAACTTGTACTGGTTGCAATTTGCATTTAATGCGGCTAGGCACGAGAGTCATGGCGAGAGCCCGTTCAGGTTAATGTTTAAATTCCAGCCTAACTGTCCTCTATCTAATTTATGGGGGATTAAGGACATTTTGCCGGATAAAGTAAGCGAGTCCGAGATTCGGGAGACCTGGAAACGGGTCAGACGTAATTTATTGAAGGCTAGAGATAAAGTGGCTAAGTACTATAATGCGGGACGACAAGCTCCTCACTTTCAGGTTGGCGATATAGTGTACGTACAGAATCATCCCCAGAGTAAGGCAAGTAATAAGTACACGGCTAAACTCGCCCCGAGATATAAGGGCCCATGGCTTATAGAAGAATTCACATCTCCAGTCTCAGTGCGATTGACGGAGAGCGGGACTGGAAAATCAAGCTTTGCGCATGTGTCTCAATTGAAGAAATAATAGGAATAGGAATTGTAAACTGAGATGTTCTCCGGGGTAGGATGAAGGGTTCACCTCTTCAAGGCTATTGTTTCACAATAGATTAAAGGGGGGGAGTGTAACGGATTAATTAGTGGGGGGCACGAACAGCAGTTGGAAGAGCCAAAAAGAGAGGGTGGTCGGCAAGAGATGGAACAGCTTGAGATGACGCCAGAGAAAAAAGCCTGTGGTCTAGAGGTTTCTACTGCGTAGTTAGTGTGCGTTTTTTTGGAGTCTACCGTGAGATGTGACCAGGAGTTCGTCCGCCATCAACAAGGGGAAGTAGAACCCGGGCACCAGTGCAAGTCGGCACCCACTGGTCGTGGGGAATGCAAGATAGGCGCATAAACTTCATTCTCCCAGTTACATGGAATACGACTTGGTGCATGTGGTTCCCTTTGGCAAAGGAGCGGTATGGACTTCTGAGGTGGTTGAGCCAGTTAAGTCTGGTTAGAGACGTCGCCTATGTGCAAGGAGGCTTCGATGAATGGCGGTGAAAGCTGAGGACACCGTTGTACACTGTCGACCAGGGCGTGGCTACTCCAGGCTGGAAGTTCTCCGTACATCCTATATCTTCTAGTGCCGACATCGGGATGAGTATCAGTTTTGTTAATAATACTTTGTAGGAGTGGGAAAACTCCAGAGGGACAGTTAACAAAGGGGGATTGCTCTGTACGAGGCCCCTTATCAGTAAACCGGAGAGCAACTCGGTAGTTTAGTTAGTGGATATTGTCACAGACTGTACGCAAGATTTCCAGCTAGTATTTTCTCTGTAATTAACTGATTCCAAATATAGGAAAGGTTCTTGTTTTCATTTTAGAATTTTCATGTTAATATTTAATAGCGTTCATTATCAAGTTGGTGGTTTCATTTTAATATTTTTAAGTTACTACGTAACGGAGTCCATTGTTAAAATTATTGTTTTTTAACTAATTGCTTGTTAATATTTAACACCTTTCACTATAATAAATGTTATGCTATGCTGTAGTGTGTTGTGTTACTTGGTAGTACCCTGTAACGATCCTGCGGAATACGCTAGTAAGGAAAGGGAAAGGTAGTAGGTGTAAGCAAAACGCAAAAGGAGCGTAACAATACATTTATCCCATTTTTTCAGGAATCACTTATTCTGGAGTCATGAAGCTTTTACCACTCATTTCTGGATTGTTTGCGGGAACTGACTTTTTCTGATAGCCCTATCATTAAAATCATGGATGCTATAAATTATGCCTGTTAAAATATCTAATGTGTTGCACTCACATGACTTTCTCTAATCTTGTACTAACCATTCTTACAATCTCTTATTCCTCTATCTGTAACGTGTTAGTTGAGATAAACATTTGCAGAATGCTTATTTCCTTGTAGGCACAAGGGGAATATGGGAATACAGTAGGCTTTGAGCGATAGTCAAATCTTTTAAAGCTTTCAAATTCCGTTCTCTTTGCACGGTTAACATATTAAAGATGAATAACGATGTTCCATTTGACAGAAATATAAGTTCTCCAAAACTTGCACATATAACAAGGAATATCTCCGAAATGGTTCACTCTACAAAAAAGTTATTCAGACACAAGTGGTGTGTTTTAACAAGATCTACATTTTTGTATAGTATGATTTGGTCTGTCTTCCGGTTTACCAGTTATGCAAATGTAATCCAGAGTAAATAGGACCTCATGCTCAATAGCCAGAAAATTCAAGATTTACATTTGATGTCTCATAAAAATATCTCAAACCTATGGCATTTTAGTCAAAATCGTTAGAGCCATTTTCAAGAAAACCAAAATTTTCGAAAAATTATCCATGTAAAGGGTAGTTCAGTGTGGAGGAATTTTCTGCAAAATCTACATGTCGCATTCTTGAAAGACATTAAACATAAATACTAACCTTGGTTTTTAACCGACTTTTTGTTTTTGAATTATGCTGTCCGCAGGATGCCAGACAGACAGACAGACAGACAGACAGACACACACACACACACACACACACACACACACACACACACACACACACACACACACACACACACACACACGGACCTTTTTCTAAAAATGCTTTTTTTTTTTTTTTAATTCAGGGGGGCCTCAAAGCATTTCCGGTGGAATCTCGACATGGGATTTTTGGGTGGAATGCAATACTTCCTGTACTTTACTATACGTGGTAGAGAAAGTAATAATTGGTGAGAAAGTAATATATTCATTATACGTCTTTAAAGATATGAGCACCGTATCTATGCAATATAAAAAGAGTCAGTATAATTAGAAAGCATGGATTTATATATGTACTTCTAGACCAAATAGTTTCTCTGAAACGTGGGGTTGAACTTCTTAAAATTAACATTGCAAGCATACAGCTTACCACCTCCCTTTAAACCTGTGTTACTTGAGCTTAGATTTAATGTTTTTATTATGTAGGTTAACAGTGCTACTTTTTGATATAATGTCGGCCCTATTGAATTCATGGGAACTGTCGATAAACCTGTTTCCCCTATATTTGTGCGTTAGAAGAAAATGAAGTCACAAAAAATGGACTGGACGTGTCAATTTGCCACAATGTAAATCCTTAATTTCCATTCGTTGTAGAAATTAAGTGAATTTTTATCCTTGATTTGGGAGTATAACTTTTGCATGACCATATGTTCTAGCTGGAAGAATACCAGAAATTCACAGGGAACTGTGTACGAGATCACACACTGCCGATGGGCAATGTGTTCCCATAGGTTTCAGTTTTGTTATTGCAGCTAAAGGCAGGATACAAATGGAAGGATAAGAATGGCTTTGTACAGAAGATCAGTTGAATTTTGTCAGCTGTGCTGACCAGTTGTGAAGGAAATGTGTTATTGGGCCCATGTGTTACATCTAGCAACGGGCACAAACGAATTTGTTAATGTTATAACGAAGCATGGCTCCTAATTGCACTTTGTAGCAAGGGAAACAAATTATCATCGCAGGTGCGCTAGTATAATAAGATTTTTCTGGGAAAGAATGTCGGAAGAGAGGAGGGGGGGGGGGGGGGGAGAAAGAACGCGGTGAAAATTGTGCGAAGGGTTGTGCCACTGGTTTCGTGCCACGGAAGCAAAGGGGGGAGGGAAGTAATTTAGCAAAAGGTTTATTCAAACTCGGTCATGTAAAATGTTCACTTCCGCCTCTGTACTCGTTACTCGGTGGACGTGTAGGGAACGACGCTAGTCGAAGTCGGGTGCTGTTTCAATATATAAAACAGCATTGACATTGCTATGCAATAAAAACGTCGCTGCAGTTCTTTGACGGATGCTGCAGTGTGTGGGTCAGAATTGAAGGGAAGTTTCAATACCTAGTCGCTCTGTACTCAGAAATTAACGATGCAGAAATACCGGCTGGAAGAGAAGTCATTACGTTAATTTAAACCAGTGGTAGATCTCGGTGTTTGGAACAACTTTTGTATCTTACGTTTCTGTCTGCGACCGTTTCCTACACAGATATTTTAGTCTTCTCGAAAACAAACTGGCAACATTGCAAATTATGTCGATGTCACTTTCCCTAGCTCAGTACATAAACAAACCCATAACGGTCTGTCTGGAAAACATAAACACATACCCTGCTTGGTCCTTCCGTGTTTACTGTGCGAGTGTAAGCCAATCACAAGCGTCAGCTCCCAAAACATAACACGAACGCGAAAGCGCCCGACCTGTTTACATCCTCAAATCAGTTCAGCTCCCTGACCAACCTCAACGCAATGTTGTTGAGTTACTCTACATCTGAAAAAGCTGCTCGGAGTATTCCTTCACGTCTTTTAATTGATTAATTATTTCGAAACACTGTGTGATGTTTCATATTACTACAGAATCTATGTCAGAAATAAGTTACTCTACGCATCTTGAAACTGTTATCTTCGTACATTCTTGTGCAATTACATATCCAATTTGGAACAAAAACTACCGAAATCGGCTGATCAAAGAACCAAATGCCATTCGACTTTTTTGTTTGTAATGCATCTATGAAGTACATATTAGAAGTAATGTAATGACTTCCCTTCCTTCCTGTATTCTCTACATATTTAGACCAAGACGTTGGCCTACTGATCCCTAGGTCCTGGGTTCAAATCCAACCTACACTGATGGTTCTCAAGTGTACTTAAAGCGACAGCTGGCATGTAAAAGAACTCCTTGGGAATTCCGCCACACCGGTGTCTGATCCTGGCAATTGACAGCGTCGTTAAACAACAAAATAATTCTTTTTTCACAAAATCTAACAAACAGAATTCAGGAGGAAAAAGTTTTGACATGAGGAAAGTCCCGCTGCAGTTGAAGCACTAACTACTTGCCATAATCAGTTAAATTTTGAGTTTATTCCTATTATACTGCATTATGCAGCATTCAAAAAATAGAAACAAAATCCGGAACTTAATAGACCCTGAACAGAAATTAGAATTTTCTATATTTGTATAGATATGAAATCAGTACTTTGCACACTTAAGGGTGTCTATATTGCAAACCGTCACACTAAGTTCCAGCACTATTTGTCCTTTAGTTTCGGGGGAATTAATTATTCAATTTATTCACAATGAGAAGATACTTTAATGCTCAAAATGGTCCTTGCATACATCAAAACCAAAATATCAACAGTTTTATTATTTTATAAATACTAATTGCCCAACAAACACGATCAGTCCCTGGCAATGAGAGAAATAATTACTTTTAAAATAATTTCTGTGCTTTGATGGACATTGAAAATATTTTAAACTTTTTTTGTGTATTTAATTTGTTTAACGCTAAGCAAGTTTTCAGATTTTGAAACCAAAAATTGAAGTTGAAGTGACATAGACTGAGCACGTGCTGGAAAAATTCTAGGAGCATAGCACAAAATTTAATGCCCATGAAGCAGATGTATTAAAAATATAAGGTCGAGAAAAATAAATTTTTCTACAGACATGCATCATGATCATGAGTCAATTACCTGTAGTATTATATATGTCACACCTTCCCTCTTTTGTCTTGTACTCTCTCTCCTCAGATTCATAGGTTAACCACTTCTTTCCTGTGAATTTGGTTCTTTTTTTAGCTCCTTTGACCCATATTTTGGTAAAATACTGCCGAAAAAATAAGCAGGAAAGGGGCGTGTAAACCTAGTGCATACGGAATTTAAAGCTTGCACTGGACCTTTAAAAATGGCGGAATGTAAAAAAGTTCACTCCCAACCGAGCACATTTGTATGCACAAACCTAAAAACCGGTGATGATTTTTCTGTCATTTTTCAGTCCCGCTGTGCCAGTTTATACACCTTGGTTTGTTAACACTACTATCCGCATATTTATTTTTGGTAGTATTTTAGAACTGTTCTTTCTCCGTGACGTCATGGACACTGTTGATGCATTCATTAAAATGATTATTAGGTAATGATATCTATGTGCGTCACCTTTTATGACGTCTCCGCTATCCCATTGTTCAATGAATCTGCTGCCAGCGGCTCCAATGGCGAACAATATGATGTTTATTTCTGGGTGTGCGTGGGTGGGTGTGAGGATAAGCAACACGAGTTAAGCTGGATGATATATTTAAAGTATGGTAATAGTGAGCTATTTTAATCAAGTTGCCGACTGTTTAGGGATGTGCAATTAAACTGTTTCTGAATTCTAACACGAGAAACTAATGAAGTATTGTATCTTGTAATACATCAATACTTTGCAGTTTAATAGTAAATTATGCAACGAGACTATAATGGTAGTAATTAAGACGCAAGTATACACACTCGCTCGTTTCCTAATTTTCATACGAGCGTCTTAATTGCCAATATATTTAAGTTTCATACGACAATTTATGGTCAGCCATATGCCTAATTTTATATTTGAAATATTGTTAAATGTTGTACACTCACCAGAGACAATGACCTACATAGTGCATCAGCTGATATTTGGAATTCCGCGCATGCGCTAAACGATCGATTCGTTTCCAGCACGTCACAGCTGCATGATGAAAATGATAACCTTGTAATGATACATAACATTGAAAAATAGAAGGCAAATTGAGTATACTGGTATTCAGACGAAGCTTTATTTCAGGTGTAAGTTAATTATTGTACAATTAGTGAAATTAATTTGCAGCACTGTGCTTAGTGGAATATTCTTGGAGGTTGATGCTCTATTGAGGTTTGTTTGTGTGTTTTGTGTAAGTTGCATCTTACTTAGGCAGGTGGAGTAAGTTGCATCTCACTGTCAGTAGTGTCCGATAATTTAGCGTTCTCTAAACTCACGCTAGTTGCGTTTCGAGAATTAATCGATATTGCGCTTTGCAATTGCTGCATGGCAAACGCCTGATTTGTGGAACACCTGTCCTTTAATGAAAATTGAGTGTCAAATTGGATAAAGAATAGGCCTTTAATGAAAGTTTGAACTTAAGGATGTCCATTAAACAATCGCTATGGGACTTATAATTAATAAATCTTGGTATGGTCGAGCATGAAACAAATTCCCTAATAATAATGAGAAACTCCCATTTAATATTAGTAAATGTGTAAATGTGTCCTTCAATAGAAGCAAAAATCCATCTAAATATGTTTATAATATCAATATGACACCACTCGTTGAAGTGGTTGAAAAAAAAAAAAGATCTAGGAGTACATTTTACAATAGATCTTAGATTCAATAGACACATTAACTTAATTGTATCAAAATCGCTAAAATTCCTTGGCTTTATTATTCGAAATTGCTATTCATTTAAAGAAAAAGCTTTAATTAAACTATATAATTCATTTGTGAGACAAAAACTCGAATATGCATCTATTATTTGGAATCCTAAGATGATAATGCATGTCACCGCAATAGAAAAAGTACAATCAAAATTTCTAAAATACATACTATTTAAAAGAACTGGATATTATCCTACTTGCACAAACTATGAAACCCTTTTGGGAATATTTAAACCTAAAACTCTAAAATTTAGAAGAGATATTGCAGGGTTAATATTTCTGTATAACGTATTGCACTCGATTATTGATGATATTAATATTACAACAAATGTATTATTATATGTACCCAATAAAATAAGCAGATTCCGGAGGCTTTTTTTCACATCCAGAGCAAATACAGAAATCCATAAAAATTCACCATTACAGAGAATTATGTATTTATATAACAAGCTTCATCATTTCGATGTAGATATTTTCAACATGTCTGAAACTCAATTTAAAAATGCTACAACTAAATTGGTAATAGTAGTATCGTTGCTGTAATTAGAAATAGTAGAAAAAATTACTTACCATGCCACCTTCACTTTTTTTCCCTTCTTCTCTTTTTATAATTGTTTCTATCCCTTATATTTCCCTTTCTGTATTAGTTTATGTTCATTTATGTTTTTCTTGTATTTTATTTGAGTGTGTATATTATTATATGTAAACACCTATGTATGATGAACATTTTAATTGGGCTTCCAAGCATATTATGTTCATAAGAATAAATAAATAAATAAATAAATAAATAAATAAATAAATAAATAAATAAATAAATAAATAAATAAATAAATAAATAAATAAATAAATAAATAAATAAATAAATAAATAAATAAATAAATAAATAAATAAATAAATAAATAAATAAATAAATAAATAAATAAATAAATAAATAAATAAATAAATAAATAAATAAATAAATAAATAAGTAAATAAATAAATAAGTAAATAAATAAATAAGTAAATAAGTAAATAAGTAAATAAGTAAATAAGTAAATAAATAAGTAAATAAGTAAATAAATAAATAAAGAAAGAAAGAGATCGATCGATCGATCGATCGATAGACAGACAGACAGACAGACAGACAGACAGACAGACAGATAGATAGATAAACGTAATTGGCCATGAGGTGCTGAAATGCTAATCGGAAAAGTTCCTTGTGGCAACGGCTAGGGATGTCTAGGTGCAACCAGAGTGCCACGGGCTACAGACACTCACTCACTCACAATAAGCACTTCTGTAAAACAGAAAGGAAAAGACGTGACATTTATAAATAGACGCTCTATTATCAATTTAATTCCCGCCTACATTACTCCCCACCAACGTTCATACTTAAGTGTTGCCAACAAACTCCAACAGTTACTCTGTGACTTGGTAGCTTCTAAGAATTCGTCTCCTGTTCTTATGTTCAGAGCTTTGTCTATGTTCATTTGTAACTTCCTGGTTAACCAAAACTTGAGTGAATAGGTGTTTTGCTCAATAAGTTCACTGGAACACTAATTGTCTTAGCTACACTGGCTTCAACTGGTTGCCTTTTAGTCAACACGGAAGTTGCTTATGACTTTTTTTGGTCATTGATAGGGAGATGAAAACAGTGGTCTTCAACGCCAAGACACAGTACGAGAGATGGGGGTGGGTGGTTGGTGACCTGTTATATCCCTATATGTAGTCTAGTTTCCAAACTTCTTTCCTTTCTACACCTGTTTCTGACAAAAGCATGGCTTAATATTTTCTGAAAAGCTTTCATTTTGAATAAGCTGTTGACCTGCATAATGGGCTACCCTGAAACCAACTGTAGGATTTAATTGTGTATGTGTGTGCGCGCGTGCGTGCTTGTGTTTTTCTTTTCTCCCCCCCCCCCCCCTCTTTTTTTTAACGTATTCGTTCTTTAGTCATTCACTCTTTTTTCTTTTAGGCTGTACGATATTAAACAATAAAATCTGATGTGTTGCCCTCACATGACTTTCTCTACTCTTGTACTAACCATTGTTACAACTCTTATTGCTATATATTCGTGTTAGTTGAGATAAACATCTGTACAAATTATCTTATTGCTTATTTCCTTGTAGGTGCAAGGGGAATATGGGAATACAGTAGGCTTTGAGCGATAGTCAAATCTTTTAAACCTTCGAGATCCCGTTCTCTTTGCAGGGTTAATATATAAAACACGAACAACGATGTTCCATTTCACGAAAGTTTTAAGTTTTCCCAAACTGACAGAAATAACAAGGAAATATCTCCGAAATGTTTCCAAAAAAAAAAAAAAAAAAAAAAGGGGACATGAATTGTGTGTTTTGGTGATATCTACATTTTTTGTATCGTAAGATTTTGTCTATCTCTTACGGCTTACGAGTTATTCAAACGTCATACAGAGTAAACAGGACTTCATAGGCTATAGCCAGAAAATTCAAAATACCTATACATTTCATTTGTCATACAAATATACCAACTTTGGTTTTTAACCGACTTTTCTTCTTTGAGTTATGCTGTCCACAGACTGACACACAGACACAGACAAACACAGATATTTTTGTAAAAGTTGCTTTGCTTCATTCAGGGAGTATATTTGGATGTTTTTTGTAGAAAAATTGCTTTGAACCAAGGGTTAATGTACGTACAACTGGTGGATTTATAGGAATCAACTACTGTAAATTATTTGGAAATGTGTTATTGAGTCATTTCGGATTATTTTATCTAGTTCTTCTACCTGAGCCTGTGCAATTTCATCAAAGCAGTGGTCACTGAGCAGCAGATTTCGAAAAAGCGAAACCAATTACTCTGTAAATAAAATTCTGGAGGTGAAGCCGTGCTTTTAAAATTACCCGGATTTCTAAGCTGCGTTTAACAGCTCACTTTGTCACAAGAACACGAAAGGCTAAATCTCTGTATGTTCTGTTTCCTAGCTGCGTATTTCAACTATCCAGAGTGAAATACGCAAATGTACTATCAGAGACGATATTCAGACGCTGCTTTGTAGGTCTGCTGCATGGAGATACGCTACAACAAATGCGAGCACCCATTTTACGGAATACACCCCATTTGTCAGCTGCGAGGACGGAAGTAGAATGAACTTTACATTTCCCATTACTGGATTGGATTTGGAAACCAAGGCTCGATAGTAAATGGAATGTGGGACACATTGAAAGAAGTGTGTGGCAATTTTGAGTTTATTTCCGGCTCTCCTGGCTCGAGAGGCGCTCTGTCATTGAAGGGGTTGTAGTATCAGTAATAATATAAATGTATTAACCTAAATGCTGTCATAACATTATTGTTTGAACATATCGCAGAACTTGGCTTTTGTTTATTTTTAGAACGGAGTCTAATGAAAATGACAACATTCAAACACATGATAGGTATCACTGGACATGGAATATGTGGTTATTGTGCAGTTAACTAGTAAAGAATGACGGTGTGTAACTTCTAGAAGAAGCTTTCTCTATGAACTACAGACTATAATTAGTAAAACTTAATCATTAAAAGTACAGACGAAGAGTAAAATTGTCAACAATTTAATGGCGCTCCTTTGATAGCTTGGATTGTCCTACTACGTGGTGAAACCTAAAAGAGAGCAAAGGTCTGATATCTCAGCAAATGCTATTTGACGGATAGTATCACAATTGCAGGCGCAGAACATGCGCGAGGTCAACCAAAGAGAATGCACATGTGTAAACTAAGTATACATTTTGTTAGGTTAGGTGAAGCCAGCTTGAGAAATAAATATGCAGTATAGCAGTGTTTTTTTACTTTCTCTACTACGTTAAGTACAAGAAGTATTGTATTCCACCCAAAAATTCGATGCCAAGATTTCACCGGAAATACATGTTTAGATGCCCCCTGCATAAAAAAAAGCCTTTTTATTTTTAGTACCTATGTGTCTATGTGTTTGTCAGTCTCTGGACAGCATAACTCAAAAACGAAAAGTCGGTTACAAACCAAAGTTGGTATTTAAGTTTAATGTCTTTCAAGGATGTGACACGAAGATTTTGAGCAAAACTGCTTCAACCTAAACTACTGTTTACATGGAACATTTTTCGAAAATTGTGATTTCCTTGAAAATGGCTCTAACGATTTTGATTAAAATGCCACATGTTTGAGATACTTTAATGGCAAATGAAATCTATATTTTAAATTTTCTGGCTATAGGCCATGTAGTCCTGCTTACATGGATGACTTTTGTATAAGAGTTAGACCAAATCTTACTATAGAAAAAATGTAGATCTCCCTAAAACACACAATTTATGTTGAAATAATTTTTTTTGTAGAGTGAACCATTTCGGAAATACTCCTTTTTATTTGTGTGAGTTTTGGGGAACTTGTGCTTCTGTAAAATGGAACATATTTATTTGGTTTTTATATGTATGTTTACAGTGCAAAAGAACGGAATTCGAAGGCTTTAAAAGATTTGACTATCGCTCAAGGTCTACTGTATCCCATATTCTCCTTGTGCCTACAACAGGATAATTTCTGCAAATGTTCATCTCAGCTGACACGAAGAAGATATAGGAACAGGGGTGTGTAAGTGTGCTTACTACAAGGGTAGAGAAAGTCATGCGAGTGCAGCGCATCACAGTTTTGTAAAATTAAATGCAGGGTTCTCTGTCCGAGATGCCAATTGATGCTGAGAAGAAACGTTGCTTTAATTATCTCCTAAAGTTGCACGCTTTTCTTGTGTTCCAGTGCGCATTATTTCTCACGATTTTATTTACATTTGCAAACAGCCTTTTACATTCTGGTTCGTCAACTATTAAGCTTTTGAGAAATCACAACTATGGTACACTTAATAAATTCCCAAAACACACGAAAACCTGTCAAACCCAATAATGGTTACCGAATGTTATCAGGAAAGAGCTTGTTCCTGTGAGTAACTTCATTCAGACGGCCCTTTGTGGTTTAACGCATTTCAGACTAATTTGCATTTCGTTCTGTCTTTGTCTGTGAGCCAGTGCTCCTCCTATTATGCGCTTTTGTTTCACCACCTTTGAATTCAATCTTCTGTTGTTTGCCTGTCTCTTGGTTTTCTCCTCAATTACCAAGTTTCTATGGACCCTCTCCATTGTCCATTCGATCTGATCCAAAGTCAATAGCATTGCAATTCCTTGAATGGTAACCTAAATTGTGGTACATCTAGATTTCTGACTGTCGTTCTTGGATTTGCACTCTTCTCTGTGATTATTTCTGGTCATTCACGTTCTCGTAATTCGATATTTGAACTAAAATGTCATAATGGAACTGTGATTCCAATGTTAGTTTTCTTCAGCACTTAACTTGAACATGGCACTACCACGAGTACACGTAGCAAGATTGGCTGTAGTGTGTAACATGGATGGAGTCACTGCTAGCATTTAGGAGCTTGAACGTCTTCTAGCACTCGTGTTCACCATGGCACCACCACGAGTACACGTAGCAAGATGGGCTGTAGTGTGTAACAGGGATGGAACCACTGCTAGCATTTAGGAGCTTGAACGTCTTCTAGCACTCTTGTTCACCATGCCACTACCACGAGTACACGTAGCAAGATGGGCTGTACTGTGCAACAGGGATGGAGTCACTGCTGGTATTTATGAGCTTGAACGTCTTCTAGCACTCGTGTTCACCCTGCCACTACCACGAGTACACGTAGCAAGATGGGCTGTACTGTGCAACAGGGATGGAGTCACTTCTAGCATTTAGGAGCTTGAACGTCTTCTAGCACTCGTGTTCACCATGCCACTACCACGAGTACACGTAGCAAGATGGGCTGTACTGTGCAACAGGGATGGAGTCACTGCTAGCATTTAGGAGCTTGAACGTCTTCTAGCACTCGTGTTCACCATGCTGCTACTACGTATAAAGGACGATAGAATGTCTTCTGTCTGTTAGGACCAAGAGCTGTTTCTAGCGGTTATCTTCACCATGCCACTACCACGAGTACACGTAGCAAGATGGGCTGTAGTGTGTAACATGGATGGAGTCACTGCTGGTATTTAGGAGCTAGAACGTCTTCTAGCACTCGTGTTCACCATGCTGCTACTACGTATAAAGGACGATAGAATGTCTTCTGTCTGTTAGGACCAAGAGCTGTTTCTAGCAGTTATCTTCACCATGCCACTACCACGATTACACGTGAGTCAGATCATAAAGTACAACAGCATGCGGTGTCTCATATCAGAGGCACGAACATTTTCTAGCACTAACGATTTTTATTTAATTAATTGCAGGCAACTACTAGGATTGAAGTACTAGCACCGCACCGAAGTGGAGACGAAAAGACCTTGAATAGCCATGAAGCAAATCAGAACGGATGGCTTGGAGTGTCGCAAAAGTTCAATGCAGTTTGGTAGTAATATTTTTGAGACCTTGGCCACCAATTTTTGCTATTAATAGTGCTCATACAGCATTAGGCAGGTGTGATAAATGTATGTGTTGCCCAGTTGAGATGAGCTGAGTAAGATGCCTAAGCGCAGATTGCAAAAAAACATGTATATGTAATCCATTGCTTGATTTGCACCAAAGGAACGTTTTCTAAATAATCCTCTCAAGATTTTACTTTAGTAGGAAACATATGTAAACAAAGGAGCAGCACCTGAGACCTTGATTCAAACGACTTGCGAATGATTCTCTGATCCAGTCTAGAAGTTTTATGGCAATATTGGTGAACTCCGATATCGAAATTCCGTTAATATGTTATTTTAAGAGCTACATTTAATAGTTCCCGAGAAACTGTCATTTATGCCACAAAATGTCATTCCAAGATAAAAGCTGGTATTACGAAGAAAACATATTACTTATACAAACGGCAGCTGCCATATTGAGAAGTAGCGCCAATTTTTAGAGTAAACAGCATCCTAAAGTATAAACTAAAATGTACTTATCCGCACTATTCTTAAAAATGTATTTATAATACGAGTTTTGTAAGTGCAGTGATAAAATACATATTAAATTAAAGTGGGCATTCCTGTTGACATGCAAGACTAAAGCTGACACATTTTGAGAATTTTGTACACCTGGTCTCCCCTTATTCGAATACCTTGAAGATTTCCAGTGTGCTATACCCAGAACTTCAGCAAATACTACGCATTTTTGCTCTCACTAGTGATAAAATTATAAACTTTAGCCTCTGTTTCTTCTTAGGCCGGCAGACCTTGCACCAAACAGATTACGGTTTCCTACTTCTCCTTTTCCTTGGTTTAATTTTCCTCATTTTCTTGTAAGTGAGGTAAGTGACATCTCCAGTAATTAAATGTTAGACGTGAGCAAATTGAAACTGCCAAAGATGATAGCCGCCTACGCTGATATACAGCGAAGCCAGATATTCACTTTCCGTTGAATATTTCTCCGACCTTAACGCTTCTTAGAGACAACGGGGACATACTTGCATTTGACAGATTGGCTGATTTTTAACAGCTGCTGTGAAATGTTCTCTGGTATCGCTAATTTTTTTATTGGGCAGCAATATAGATATTATTGATGTTTATGTCATTTCGTTATTGAAATGTAATTCATCGTAATATGGGTTCAATATTATTTCTAAGTGCAAGACTTGTGGTGTTGCGACAACAGCTAGAAGTTTAATATTCGGCACCATTAATCGAAATTACTGCAGTGTGAAGCAAATGCATCTCAAGTTTATTTTATAAGTAATATTATGCTTTAACCCTTCCTCCAGATTGCTCATCCTTACCTCTGCCAGTTTTTGAACGCCAGTTAACTACAAAATGAATTGGTGATGAATTCATCAATACCTACAGTAGTTTTGTGTTCAGCCTTTTTCATACTTTAGTAATCCAGTGAAATATGTTGCAGATGCTTAAAATGAACTAAAGGGAATTGAGTGTTCAAAAAAGTGTCCAGACGTGTCCTTGGATTGTTTTATTCAGGATATTTCAAAGAACTCTTGTATTAAATTTTTGGTGGTTTCTAAATGACCTGATCTGAAGAAAACATCAAAACATGTCACTTTGTGCTGGCCTATTGAGTGTGAAAGAACTCTGAGAAGCAGGCGGCAATCCCGATTATCTCACAAAATGGGGTCCATGGTAATGAAGATAGTTAGGAAGATAAATTTATATTAGAAAATCAGAATCACCCCTAAAAGCTTGATGCTGATATACGTCCATGAGATCTGTGAATCCGTCTATCCCCCTCTATTACGGATCTATTGTCTGCCTGTCCTAATGTAACCCTGTCTAGTTTGTCACTCCGCCTGTAGTGGGCAGAGGTGGGGGACGCAGCGGCTGGGCGGTAGGCCTATGCCCTTCATGGGCTGTTGCGCCGGGGTTTAGTTAGTTTAGTTAGTCTGTCACTCACATGACATACCCATGGCGTCGAATAAAAACCAACAGAAGTACACCTTGTATAATTTAATGAGGAAAGAATAATAAATCATATAAAAATCAGAAACTGTCAGTAATTATTACAAGAGATTCTCACCGGGCATCAGGTCTTTACGTCAATGTCCCGGAAGGTCAACAGAAACTGCATTGCCTAATGCTATTGTCGATTCTTGCTTAATCATTGGCTACGTTGGTAGTTTTGTAAATCTGCATAATATAACAGGAATCTAGGCACCAGAATTTTTGATGGTGCGTTATAAAGGAACAAAGAATGCTGCTTTCAAAAACTATAACGTGATCGTCATTGCCTCAGAGGAATGCTTCTTTTCTTGTCGTTTAGATGGGCAGCATTACCTCGGAGTAACTTGCCTTTGTCCCAAGTCGTGAAGTGATACTTCCAAGTATTTCTCATTTTGTGAACTTTTAATATCAATGAGGTAAATTAATCCGTGTGGTAGCATTTCTAACAATGTTCAGGTGTTTTAGGGCTGCAAAACGCGAGTTAATGACATGTTTTACTGTTACGGACACAAGAAATCAGTTAAGAACCCCACTTGCTCTTTCGTTCGCTTTTCACACCAGTCAGAAACACCACTGCCATACGCGTTCTGCAAAACGTTGCATTTTTGTTATCCCTCTGCTACCTCTCGACTACTGGATTGGCTTTCATGGCTTCGATTCTTGAAAGATTTCAAGCGTTATTATGGAAGTCAGTAAACTTATCTTGTACTGCCGGAATAGACATTTGACAGTGACGCATTTATTAATTTAATGTAATTAATTTCAGTGTAACTAAACACGCTTTTGTCTTGTTATTGAGAAAATTTAGGTTTAATTAAGTATATATTAGAAGATGGAGGACAAGAAATTATTTTTAATATCCCATTAGGTGATTCTGTGCCCAGCAGACACTGTTATTGTTGACACGTGGAGTAAGGTTAGGGGAAATTGAGATGGGTCTTCAAGAGAATCGTGGTACTCTATTATTTTCAAGAGTTGCTTAGTATTCCATTCTCGAAGATAACAAATGGCAAAGAGAAAGCATTTCTTATGCAACGGAATTGTAGTCCTTCACATGTATAGATTTTGATATATTAAATCTCAAACTATTGATGATTTCATTTTCTCCCCTAGACCAGAGCTGGTAAGCTGGTACTTTCTGAGAGCAGCCCGCTCACGGCTTGCGCTGATAACTGTATGCTTAGCAAATAAAAAAAAGGGTCACTCGAGCTATTCTGTAAGTTGCTCAGGCCTGCCCTAGATCTTACGAGTACTATTGTTCAACTTTGCGAAAGAAGGTAAAGGGACCAAGGAAGAATAGGCAAGAATATTTGTATACGCCATCGTAGTTTTGGTATATTTTCAAGCGTTCATAATCTGATTTCCCTTTCATCAGTTTTATTAGTTCATTGGACAAGTTTACGTTGTTTCTAGCACAACCGTCAATAATTGTGGAGGTTAAAAGCCAGTTCTATAGAGAGGACATTTGAACGTCTTGAAACCTGTCGCAGTCATGATTAGTTAACGGAAGAAAGAGAACATGCTGGACTGAATGACTCTTGCCGCCCAGTAATATATGTTCAAGTTACTCAGGATCCTTACAGCTGCAAAAGCGGAAGAATTTCCCTTCTGAAAGTAGTTCAGAACTTCAATAAAATGTTTAAGTGAAGTAGTGATTCCTATGTATGTATCAATAGCTCTCAAATGTTGTCGGGGTCTTCTTCTGCACATTGACGTCATTATGTGAGGAATCCTCTGCTTATGTGACTTTTGGTATCCGTGATTTTAAGGCCAGCAGGTTTATTCTGTAACTCTATAATTCTGTTTTCCAGGGCCCTTAAAACCAATTTGTGGGCTTGCACCCTATAGAGAAACGGCTGTTTGATGTGAAATTGTGGAACATAAATAGCCGCATATCGCGGATGTAATCTTTGGCAGTGTCGGGTGTACAGAGACGCTGTAGCAACCTCTTGTGTTTGCGCTGCTCTTGCACAGCTGCATGAATCATGTTGGGACGTGACTTGGAATGCGAAGTGCCTGTGTTGGACGTAGGGAGCGTGCTGTGTTTCGTGAATGTCCTAGTCAACGCCTCGCTTGTTCAAAGACTTCTCCAGGCAGTTCAATCTGCAGGTTCGGCTACTCCTTTCCTACCCTCATTGCTAACACTTGATTATTTTATTAATTGGATTTGCCCATATGAGTAAAGCTTCGAGAGAATGCAGCAGCGATAACTTTTCGAACACTTAACATTGCTGATGACACCTTTCCAGGAGGGACTTATGCTCAAATCGTGTTTCACAAGTGCCATCATGACGAAGGTGTCTTTGGGGAAGAGAGCCATGTTATGTGGTATTCCACCTTCCATTTTTCATCTCTTCTGGTTGTCTCATACACAGAGTACCAGCAACAAGGGGAAAGTTACATCTAACATCCTGTTAGAAGCATACAGTATCTGGCACAGATTCTCACTTTAATCAGAGTCACATTTTGGGCTGAGTGGGTTAAATGAAACATATTCGCAGAAACTAATACCGTTTAAACTCAATATGTGAGGACCCAGTAGGCTTACATGGGGAGTACTGCTTGTTTCCCAGGTCAATTATTTTTATTGTGGCAGAGCTTTCGATTGGCTGTTCAATAGCCATGCATTTGATAATCGATAGAGGTAAGGTACTCCTATTAATAAGATTGCGTTTTAGAAGTATTAGTCTTATGTCTAATGTGTAGCTGTTGCCAAATCTGACCCTATGTTAAGGAAATTTTGAAAATCTACAGTTTTCATTGGATTGATTTTAAATTTTAACACCACAATCACGGAATAGTGAGGAGTAACTGTGCTAAATTTCATACATTTAGGCAGATTAGTTGCAAACATATTAATATTTTATTATATTTTTTTTTTTAATATTTGTATAAATGGTTCCCCATGATGCAATTTTGATTTGAAAAACTTGACAATTTTCAGTTACGTCCTGTAATAGAATGTTAGCAAATTCATGAGATAATTTCTTAATCTTGTTATTAGTTTGGATAAAAATAAATTTTAAAGTTTAAATTCATTATTTTTTTCATTTAAATTTTGAAATGTAAACTTTAATATTTAATTACTCAGCAGTTATTCACGTTATGAAAAAATTATCTCATCATTTCTTTTTAATGTTATTTCTAAGCAGGTACACCAAATTTCATGCATAAGTACTGAAAATTGCATCGTGTGGAGCATTTTAAAGAAAAAACGGTGCTAAAAATAAAAACATGGAAAAACTAAGTTTGAAGTCATAGCAAGAATAATGGAACTGTACCACCACTCACAGGCAATCAGCTAGACGGACATGTGACATAGATAAAAAGGCCGTAAGGCTGTAAAAAGCATATCAAAATAAAGCAGACGATTTATACTATTGATAAAACAAAAATCCATTTTTGGCAATTTTGGAAATTGTTGGCCTTTTTTCACAGATGGGTATCCTTAAGCTGAATATGCTGTCTGAATGCTCTGTAATTATTTTCTGAAAAAATAGTTAAAGATATTTAATGTATATAACCTATAATCTATTGGGATTTCGGTAAAACTTAGTTTAGATTAAGGGCGTTAGTGACTCACGTGGAATTACCCCAAACTCTATTGGGATTTGACAAAATTAAATGCATCAGGAAATTATTTTACTTCGATAGCTGTTTTTCATATATGTATTAGGGATCAAGAATATATTTCCATTTGCAGCATCACAGCATCGCCAAATATTCAACACGGGTAACACTACTTAGGAACACTTTAGTGCCAATGGGCTATCATCCAGAGGGACAAAGAGAGAGAGAGAGAGAGAGAGAGAGAGAGAGAGAGAGAGAGAAAGAGAGAGAGTGAATGGGGCACGTACGTCTGTCTCTCCTGTATTTCTAAAATGGACAGTTGTCCAGGGCCTACTCTTCTAATGTGCAACTTTTGTACGTTTCAAGCTGTCGCATAGGTCCCTTAATTCTTATGCCTCTTGCCATTCTGTGTAACACTGATTGATAAAATAGTATTTGAGATGAGAATAAAAATATTTAGCTAGCGACTAGGGAAATAGCGAATCATATTCTAGTATCTTATTTAACAAATTGAATATTCAGTTACCTAGTTGATTTCTATCCTCATGGCGATTTCTGTGCCTTTATATTTACACGGATTTAAACGAAATAACATAAAAGTGCAGCTGAGTGTTGGGCTTGTAAGAAAACTTAAAATGAGCTTGTTAAGTTCCAAAGACTTCGTAGAAATTGCTTTAAAATACCTTAGATGGTTGAGAGATGTATACGTTTCTTAAAATGTTGGATAAGCTTTAGAAATGAACTTAGGTTAACGTAATGATGTCTTCGACATATTTTAAGATCCGGTTAAAGCTATTTAGAAATTAAGTGTGAAAACGTGAGAAAATATCCCGAATCATACCGGATGGGTACATATTTAATTGATTTGTAACATATAAATTAGTGAGCTAAAGCCAAGATGGCTGCCCTGGTTTTAATGGCTTTGCTGTGATATTTCGTATATTTGTCTTTGGTTGCACGAATACTAAGAGAATGCTGATATCTGCAAACAGTTGACTCAGTTTCAATACATTACGCGTGAGATATATGCATATAACTAGCCGAGGTAATCAGCCATAGTTTCTACAGTGGAAGAAGTATTCTTGTCTTTACTCCTAAGAAGTGCTGTTAAACAGTGAACCATCAAAGTGTTCCCCATATATGGAGCTACCACACACGACACTGTTGCACTAAAATGATCTCTCTGCATATTTTAGTGATTGAATCAGCCATTTGTGAACGAAACAACGCCATACCCATTGTTCCGCAGCAGAGCTGTTATCTACGGTGAAGCATTCCCACTTCGATCTGCGGTACTGGTATGCGAAGCCTGGGATGGGTTCAGGCCAGACACTGAAGTATCGTTTGGGCAACCCCTGTTTCTTATAACCATCACCCGCTGATACGTGTTCTTCCGCGCTCCCTATCCTTCACCTTTCCCTTATCTGGCTAATGTGCACTAAGGTTGCCAATGTTTAAAAGTAAAATTATCGTACCGGCCACTCAAAATTATAGATTGGGATTCGAAACTATCGTGCATCATAAACCAAATGTTACAACAATAAATGTATCAGCATAACACTTATGAAAATGTAATAGTATTGATGTGTATATAATCCATTTGCAAGATTTATGAAGTCAATCAGTATTTGTGGCGGAATGTCGTTGGGTGGTTCTCGTTGGATCGCCATTTGATGCGTAATGTTGTTGGTCACGTTGTGTCGCCCTTTGATGTGGTTCGCTCAGTCGGTAGAGTTCAGTATGAGATCTCTTTCTTTATCTCGAGTATGCGTAGGTGTTATAGATTACCCCAGAAAAACTTTTGCATATTGTTTATTACTTCTCATACACTTTCGGGAGTTATGCCGACTTTCTATACGCAGAGGAATCGCACTCACGTCTGTACACCATAACGTGCAGCACCAGTCTGGGCTGAGTAGTGACGCTTTCTGGCGTACCCACGCTAAGGAAAACGTTCTTTCCAATTTTAAATGTCATGACGTCATCAAAAGAAAGCCTCGTATCCAAAATGCTATTTTATTCCTTTTCACAATTTATAAATGTCCCTTTCTATTAAAACATGTTCTTTTTTGAATTTCGAATATCTAGTTACCTTTTTATGATTAAACGATGTTTTCTTTATATTTTATTAAACATATCGCGTGACTTTTAAGGTTGGCAGACCTGAATTTTGACCGTGAATTTAAACTATGTAGTATGACGTCATGACTCGTTAATTTCAAACCAATAATGCGTTTATCCTACAAATTTAACGACTATTATTTACTCATATCTTGCTCACCTTACAACACTTCCTACTCTATTATCTACATATGTTATTACTCAACACTTATCGCAAATCTCATATCCGGCAATTAAATTAAAACGTGTCTTTATCAAAAGCCCATTCGATTTGAAATCTAAATTTCGGTATCATACATCATAAGCCAAATGTTACAACAATAAATTTATCAACATAACACTTATGAAAATGTAATAGTATTGATGTTTATATAATCCATTTGCAAGATTTATGAAGTCAATCAGTATTACAACTTTAGTACTTATGTTTCTTCATCTACTGTTGTAGCATTATACAAGTTTGTTGTTGAGATAAACTTTAACATCTCCCTGGCTTCAGATTTTTGGACCGAATAAGTCCATTTACCGTATCTAGCGCCAATCTGTTACTAATTTTGTTTTTTTATTAAAATTAGTTTAGAAATAACTCTTTCACAAGAAGTGTTTCTGTGGGGCAATGAAATCACTGATAATGCAACCTCCGCCAGTTCTTTGAAATCAGTATTTCCATCACAGTGACATGTGTTTAACAGCACTCCAGAAACTGCAGGTATGTTCCTTATTTCACGCGGAATATCTCGTATTCCGAGTTTTCTCCATTGATCATCAGTTTTCTGAACAGTGCCTTCTTCATTGAGATTACCAGATCTGGGCACACTGGCAACAAGAGGATAAAAGGTAGGAGGTTTAGTAGGATATAAAATACCTGTCTTAGAGGGGTGGAGACGGGCCTTCAGGGCAAAAGTGGTGTCGCTGTTTGTAGTTAATTTCATTTGGCTGGTGTGAAACCAGTGGAAATGATATTTCGCCGATATCGAAATTATCGCACATCCCCATAATTATCGTACGGGTTGACAACCATGAGTACACAATTCAAATTATCGTATGCCCCCATGATTTTCGTACAGATTGGCAACCCTAATGTGCACCTTTGAGTGGTGATGAATGAATGCAAGGTCAGGCAACAAAAGCTATAAAAGATACAATTATGATAGAAGCACGCAATTTCGCCATCCTGAGAGACAGGATTAAATCGAAGCATCCCCCTATTTGTTGAAAAGAACGTTGTGTATTCCAAATGCAGCTTCTCTGTTACGTAACGTATTTGATTCGTACGGTGAAAATGTAAATTTGAAAGTTGTGTTCGAATATATTAAGAAAATGATGTTAAATAAGAAACTAGTTTACATCGCACAAAGCTATTCCAAGACAGCAGCCAATGAGAGATGATACAGCACGTGCCAGTTAAGATATATGGAGTAAAGTTACCTGATTTAGAAATAGCGCCTTCTAGTCTAGCAAACAGTGCCCAACTGGACTGATGGACTAGGGGTCGTAATGATCACTGATCACTAGGGTTCGTATTTTTATGGCATGTCATATTTTTACCCCGGCTATTTTCCCAGCCTAAGTTAATTTAAGCATGTTTCTAATGTACGAGAACACCATGAATCACCTTTCGTGGTCATATAAATGCATATTAAAACATGTTTTAGTGTTAGATTATATTTTGGCCAAATATACGAATAAGAGCATATCTTTTTTTTCATTTTATGTAGTATTTAACACCAGATATTTTTGTAAAAATAATTTCATAACCTTTTCTCTTTTCCCCTCAGTCTGTTGTTGCATGTTGGGGGACTTAACTTGATGCTGCAAACTATTATTGCATAATGCGGTGAGAGTGAGACGATTTTCAATACCTTTGACGAAAGTGATTCATCCTCAATAAAGAATATACAACTTTCTTCATTCATCATGCCAAGATCTTTAGCTGCATAAAATCAATTTCTGTGTAATATTAAAGTCCACCACTCGCTTTGAAACTGTGGACATGATATTGTGTGGTGCATTAAGTATTGTGAACGAAACAAAGTGAGTTACTGAGTGCAGAGGATGAAATAGTTCACAAGGTCAGGGAAACTTGCGTCATATGCTTGAAAGACATCCTGCAGATGCATTGTGCAAAATGGGTGTCATTCTTAGTGCCAAAGAAGCAGAAATCGTTGAAAATGAACCAGAACTCTCTGTGAATGCCCCATTGCATGATGTGACGCAGACGTTTCTCCAAGTATAAGACTCAACTTGCTGACAACCGAAGAAGTTTGACTATCTGAAACTGCATGTCTTATCCAGTGCAATTCCGTTGAAAATTAAACTTATGAGAGGTATAAAGTATTTCATCTTTAACTATAAACAACTGAATGCATGTTTTTTCGAGTACTTTTTGTTTAAGTTTTAGATTGTATTTTCAGGATTTTAAGTCATATCCGTGTCCTATTGATCACATATCATCCCTGACATTGTCTTTCCGCGTGTTTTCCTCTGTGGACGAAGAGAATGCAGAAACTATACCACCAGCCTATGCCCATCTCTAGCTGCCACACCAAGAAGTTTAATGTATCATTTAGTTAAGAAGGAATAAGGGGCTGTTGGGTAGTTAAAACGTTACGAGGTCTTCGGTGGACAGTGACAACGAACATTGACGTGTGGGAGCTATGGTTCAGCACTGACAGTTGAGCTGTGATTCGATTCTATATAGCGTTTCACTCTTAGAAGACAGTATGGAGTTAAATGGGTCATCTCTGTCTCTATCTAGCGCATACAAGTTGCCATTAGCCGCGTCCTTTTCTACCCTCGCTCTGTTGCCAGATTCCTAATAGCATGGTATAAATATTCATTTGTTATAAATTTCAGGTTTGAACACATTATCCTATGCAGAATTTTTTTCTCTATCAGGTTATATCCTTTTCAGAGTCATTATACATTTCTATAGGTCCAAATTTCTTCAGAAAACGTTTTTTTTTTCAATAGAAGTCCGATATTTGCTGTTTCTACACTCATCACGCACTAACTAACAAACTAACTGCTAGAATGCATCTATATTTTTTTCTTAGGTAGAGTAAACTATAGTGCTACTACCTGCCTACTTTGAATTCTCTATGTTTACCCAGTTAAGTGTTATAATTTTTTAAATTAAATGTTTTCGGAAAATTTTATATATGTGCACTGCAAAAGTTACGCAGTGTGAAACTTTTTTGTTATTGAGTTTACACCAGGGAACCAGCGAGAACAAATGTTGAGGAAGGTTGGAGAAAGTTTTTAAAATAAACCAAAAGTAACCTCTTTCTTTTATCCAGTAAGGCAAACAAAAGGTATTCATCTATTCAGCGTCAGGCCTGACACAGAAGATAGTATAAGGAGCAGCACTAGCATTAGTTCGAAAGAAGCCGTGTGTGTAACTGTGAGCTGTTATTGCGTTATTTGTTTAATATTTTTGTAAATATTTGTAGTTATGGAGGGTGAAGCTAGGAAGGGACGATATGTTGGTAAATTAAGAAGTACGGAACGCCAAATAATTATGAATGTGTTAGATTATTTTTAAGTAAAATGCGTGTAAGTAAGGCGGTAAAAGAAACAGCTAAGGCTATCGGGTGTTCAGAAGCTGTAGTGTGTATGATTAAAAAGGAACTAATGAAAGGACCTCTAAGACGCCATCGAAAAAGAAAGCAAAAAGGGCGGGACTACACAAAACGCTAGGTTAACGCAATATGATTGAATAGTGCAAGGTGGAGTGCGGCGAATTGTTCATTCTTTACTGTTTGCAAATATTCCACCCACGCTGAATATAATTTTGTCACAGTTCAACAGTGATGAGACCCTACCAAATTTCTCAAGGGCCACTCTGATTTGGGGTTCGAATATGAAAGAAAGGGTAACAAATGCATATTAATAGAAAGAGACGACATCGATATCATCAGATGGCGACATAAATATCTAAAAGACGTAAAAGGTTTAGGGACCAGGGGAAATCAATTGTTTATACAGACGAGTCATTTGTAAATTTAGGTCATACAGTAACAAAGGCGTGGTGGGATACCAAAGTTAAAAGTGCCCGTCTCGTCAAGCAGTAATTGAAGGACTAAGTACAGGACTCAGGCCACCTCGAGTCGCTCGCGGAGAAAGATTCGCAACTAGTACATGTTGCAACACTGCGCTCCATTTAACGTGTACTGTCTTTTAAGGGTGAGACGTGCTTTTTTTAGATATCAGTTGTTTGCTCTGAATGAGTGCAACGCTAGCGCTACGCTAACTTCTTAGAAGATAATGTGTGGTTCTCATTTGTTCAAATATCTACCCACCAGCAAACATGCGCTAAATTGGCTTGAAATCATTTAGGCTCCGAAACTAGGCAATATATTCCCGTGCATAATTAAAGCATCACTTCACCCTTTAAATGTAGCAACATGTCATTATTTTCAGCATCAGTTGAAGATACGGGTTTTATTAACAGCGAGAACAGCAGTTTCAAATCACGCTGTTTTCAGTCGTATACACCAATAGAAACGCGAAACTAATGGAGAGGAGATCTCACTGCGATTTATTAACGTGAATAAATGTACTGCATTTATCTCTGACGGGGTATAAATCTGGGGTTGTAATCAACTCGGCAGGTATTTATGACAGCTCCTCTGTACATAGCTGACTGCCAGCTTTAATGATAATGTCAATATACAGCAGTATGCTATCTCCCCGTCAATCAGATTCAGGACTCTGCCGGAAATACCAGAAAGAAATGGTTGCTGCCATAAAGGAGATAACGATGTTATCCGTCAATATCGGAATTTTGACAGTAATGCTGAATACGTTGGTTCCTTATGAGTTGGGCGGAGTTTCGACCGTTCTAAAACAAACACTGAGCTTCACTTTCTTTAGGGGGAGATACTGCAAATATGAGGTTGGAGTATTTTTGAAAGTGATAATAAATACGAGTCCACATAAACCGTTATTATTAGGGCTCAGAAGTTCATGCCCTAGAAAACACTGAAATATGCATGCAAATATGCTCTTAAAAACTTGAAAATATGCACTATTTAATTAAAACAATTAATGTCCCTTTGCAGTAGACAAGACGAGTTAGTATAAATAATAAATCAAGTTACCTTATTCTTTAGAGGTTGAAGCAGAAGTGCTCCCGCTGCTAGTATTAACTGCTAAATTGCAGTTCACAACCAACACTTTGCACAAATTTTCAACTTTAAGCATCGTCTGTTGTCTCGCAAAACACTTTTGTAACGTGAAAAACTTCTCTCCACGTCATAAGATGTTATCGGGGCATATTTAAATGATGTTAACTGCTTCACACACACACACACACACACACACACACACACACACACACACACACACACACACACACACACAGAGAGAGAGAGAGAGAGAGAGAGAGAGAGAGAGAGAGAGAGAGAGAGAGCCAAGTCTCTTGGTGTGACAGATGGTTTTCTTTCGAGGATGTCTCGAATACCGCACATCTGTTTATAACCAGAATTTTTTGAAATTACATAATCCACTTTCTCTTTCACCTTTTGTCCTATGCTACCAGGAACCGAACTTAGATCACATATTGTTTTTTCAAAGACAGTGATTCATGCAAAGGAGGTCCTACAGCTTCAAATGCCGTTATGGTTGTTGGTAAGAAAGAAAAATGGGAAGATATGAAACCAAGATCCTCTTTTAACCCAGTGCCTGACAGAATATTTTGCACAGTTTCTATTGATGAAGCATCTTTCGAGTCCAATGAATTAATAACCTCTTCGGCTATTTTTATGTGCTCAGCACAATCAACCCATGTTCCCCATCGAGTTAAGACTGGTGCAGGAGGAAGTCGGATATTAGGTGCTGTTGATCTAAACAACTTAACTCTTTTAGGAGATTTAACAAAAATTATCTTCGTACTGGACACAAATCTATCTACCAATGGGAAAGAACCATTGTCTCAGAAATGCTACCAATATGAAAGATATTATACAGATGAAAAAAATTAAAAACAGCATAAAAATCATTAAAATATGCAATATAGGGGCAATAATATTGAAATCTTCGTGAATTGCATCATCATGTGCAGTACTGCCAATATGAAAAATATTATCCAGATAGAAAAAAGTAATAAAAAGCCATAAAAATCATTAACATATGCAATATAGGGGCTATAGTATTGAAATAATATGCATTTATAAAAAATCAAGAAAGTATGCAGTTATATGCACCATAAAATCATGTCCAAATAACTGAAAATTCCGTAATTCGTGCACATAATGTAAAAGCATACATTTTTAACCCCTATGAAAAAAACATGCAAATGCATGAACTTCCTAGCCCTAGTTATTATTTAAATGTGTGGTTGCTCTTTGGGAACAAGTGGGAACATTAAGTAGGGGGTTATGATCTCTCATTCTGTGAGTATCTGTTGGCATCTCTGGCGCACATTTTCCTCCATTGTTTACTGTTTGTATTGATTTTCCGAAACTGTTTCTTTTATCTAAATACATACTATTGGATGCGTATACCCCTTAGATTACTTAGCCTAAGTGCTATGGATTTTCATCTGAAGGGCTGCGGTAAGAATCGATTTCGTAGGTACATCCGCTGAACCTCCGTATGTCAGGGATGAAACCAATATTTACCTGCGTGAATATCGAGCGGAATGGCTTAAGTGAAAGCATGCGAATACACTTTAGGATGGTCTCGGTTTGGACCTTCTGTTTTATCATGGTTTTCCAGGATGGTAGGCATATACCGGGGTCGATACTACGACGAGTCTTCGTGCCCCTCATTTGATTTCGGGGTTGCAGGACTGGCGCGATGGTAGGTGATGTGCTATATGGCATCTTGTGCCTGAATATGTACATCCGATCAACCCGATGGGTGAGATACTCTACCTCGCTACGCTGCACCTGCCGTCGCCAGATCTGACCACCCTTCGGACACTAGCCCGTCGCAGTAACTACTGACATAGATACAGTCGCATTTGAATTGTGCGTAGAAGATACTATTTAAGGTGAAGTGGTTAAAACTGTGTCTTATTGTGCAGCTCAAGTATTGACTAATCTCTCTGGTATGCTTTGACAAGATTTATCAGTGATTAAATGATAAAGGTTTGAACGGATCGCCCGGTGAGATCAAATATGTACGCCAGGATGTGAGGGGATATCAAACAAATACCCGTTAAGTACCTTTTTAAATTCAATTGTTTATTATTGTAGTTATACCCAGCTTTAATTGCAGCAGTCCAACAAGCGGCATATTATATCTGTGGAACATATTGCCTATTTTTTAACAGCAGTGGTGTTGAATCGTATGAGGTTTCTGTTTTTCTTTGGGTTTTATACATCGGATCACACACGCACCCTCTCCGTGTGTCTTCCTTCCTCTCTCCCTGTCCTTCTCTCCCCTCCTCCTCTCTCTATTCATTTGTACATCCTTCCACACTCACATTCCTACTTACAGACTCCGGGGAGGATGTCGTATTCCGTGGTCAGGGGTTTCCAAAGTCTAGTGGTTTCCTAGCTTCTAAGGTCACCGGTTGAAACCCGACGGAGGGGATGGATTTTTACGGGCGCAAAAATACTTAGCATATCTTCCTTCGGAAGGAAAGTAAAGTCGGTGGTCCCGTGTCGTAGACTTAAGGCAAATGAAAGAACCTCACACCTAATAAAGGGGTATCTGAGCAAAATTAAGCGGTCTTTCATTTCCAAAATAGACTGGGACCTCAGGACTCTACTAGTTTAAGAGCGTTCATAACTAGTAATAAAACACCCACACTCTGTTAGCCGGAGAAAAATTCACTTAGCCGGGAGTCGAACCCGGGACCCCTAGCACAGAAGTCAGGGGTCGTACCGAGTGAGCCACAATGCCAGTCTATACATGAGATTTATTGAACTAAACTCCGACAAACCGATGCCTCAGAGAGGGTGACTATGTAGGACAACACATATATTGCAATGCCTAAGTGTTGTTTGTCTAACTGGCTACACTGTCATAAAGAATGTTTGTTACCCACACTGTGTAGTATACAGGGTGGAAGTGAAATGATCCGCCACACTTTAACAGCAAATTTCTCATGTTGTGAATAACAAGGTCTAATACCAAAATGTTGAAACGTTAATAGTTTTCTAGAAAAAAAATATTTTTATCAAAAAAATTTATCATCACCTGGCTGAGTTATTATTGACTGAAGATTCTTGATTTATGGCTATATTCATAGAAAATTGAATAAACAACAACTTTTTCCTTTGGCGTATTTCAATGGACTCAATGGCTTTTGTGTAAATTAAATTTAAAAGAACCCACAATTTGTTACCTTTTTGTTATTTTTCATTTCTTGTATAACTACTAAATCCCAAAGTTAAACCTGGAATAATTTCTTCCAAAATTTCCTTTCCCAATTTTTCATTTCATATATCACGAACGTCACCGCTTTGTGGTGGCGTATGAAGTAAGAGCGTAGGTTAAACACTAAATCTACATCAATAATGTGTCTATATCTCGGTGTACTTTCGGTTCAGATAGAACTACCACTTAATAGCATTCAGTCAGTGTGACAAAAAGCAGCGATAATAACCCACAGCACATTGGTTGTAGACTATTGGCACGTTTTCGTTTTGGGGAAAGTACATTCCACTGGGGACTCTTCATTCCCGTGACATGGGAAGGAACAGGGAAGTAATTGCTTGTGAAAACACAGCGCAAGTTGTCACAAAGAGCAAGCAACTCGATTACTGGGACAGTTTCCATAGTGCGTAGATGGGGAGATACGTTTGGCGATGTCCAACTGTTGCAAAGCTGCGTAGGGTCATATGCAGCCCCCGATCGCTAATCTAATCTACGTATTTGTTTATCGCTGAATGTGCATAGCAAGGGGAAAACAGAAGTCCTTTTATTTTCCAACTCTTGTACACGTCTGCTCTGTTGTCTATGTATTTGCTTGCACATCACATACGTAAATATATACAGGAGTTTGCGGGAGGTAGTAAAGGCATCGTGATGAGAATGCCAAACGTGTCCAGATGCTGCTACGTGTCAGAGCCTAAGTAGATCGGTTAGCATAGCTGCATCGAGGACTGTGTTGGGCGTCATTAGATGCTGTGTGTATCCAGAGACGTATTTTAAAATGTATGGCACCGTTACGGGACTATTCGGAAACGTTGCGAGAACTATAGTGTGGTTGTTCTAAATGCAGTATGGATAGTTTCGTGTTGTTGGGAGTTGCGTTGTTAAAACGAGAACTAACCGTGTCCCTGGTGAATCTCTAGAACCAGAAAATGTATGCTCTTCTAATTTAAGTATATAGTAATTTCTTTTAGCATGTATTGGCACATTAATGAGGCAGTACGCAAAAAATTACTAATGCCATGCTTCATACGAAACTGCTACTCGCGGTATGCAGCCACAGATTAAACACTCCTACCAATGTAATTGTGATGACATATATTTACCATCGAACTGTTGGTCATGAGGTTAAAATTTCATGCTACCAGTGTTATGAAATCTACGACCGTTAAATACCCCAACTGACCTAAGAATCTTCAAAGGTCTGGCAAATATATGGAAGTAACATAACAGGGCAGAGGAATCGGAATTAACTGTTTTGGATACAGGCACATGATTGTGCTTAATTTCCGACGTCCGAGGTATTTGAAAACTGTTAGCATAGAGGTACATTTTTTGCAAGCTGACTAATGACAGCTTACGCCTCACAGTCAATGCTCACTAAGGTACTGCTAAGCCCTGTCTACAATCGGTTATACTTCATATTGCAGTGGCTTGTATGGAACACAACGACTGGTTCTGCCCCTCCCCCCCCCCCCCCTTATGGTCTTGGCCTCACATAATCCAGCAAGTAGTCTTGCCCTACATTACTAGGGAACATTTTATAAGTTGAACTTTATGCATATCTTGCAATCAACTTATTTACCATTACAGTGCATTGTTTCCCCTTTAGGTGCGTGTACCACACAATATAAGAAATTTGTTTTTCGGAAGACAAACTGTGCAACCTTCTCCCATCTTTCTGTAACCTTAGATTAGATTACATTGTCAACAGCACACTAGCGTCCATTTAGGCTGCACTCGATTATAAATCAATAAGTAAATCAATATAGGAAAGAAGTTTACAATGACAGAGTATTGTGTCAGGCACTGTAAGCTCAACGGGATGGCCCTTTCAGTGTATTATTATTCTTGTTCCTTCAGTTTGGAAGTGCCCAGCAATATCTACTGTGCTTTTCAGATGTGAAGGAGTATGTCCTTGAGCGCCTCCAGGCCGGCAACCAATCGGAGTCCTGCTGTGTTGTCCTATTGCTTTCCCCTTAAGTGGGGCTTGACGCGCCAAGAAATATGAAGAGAGTCCGGGTAATGAGTTTGCAACGCTGTGCACGTAAATGCATCTCATTGACTGCATATCAGAATTCTTCCCATTTAAAAAGCACAGTAACATACTACCTGGCAAAGCCATGAAGCATATCGGAAAAAAATGTGAAACTGCCCAGATGTTTACGCGAGGTTGTCGCACAAACATGGCTAGACGGTATGCATACACTCTGTTCAGATGCAATCATATCTTCAGGACAGCAACCTTTCATATATCTGCAGGTGCGAGAGATCATCTATTTGTGTTTTATCAGTGACTATACGCCAAGTTACTATTATTTCGCTCTTCTAATAAACAAGATAAGAAGCGATGGTAGCGCTCGACAGCCAAGGTCAACACGCCTCAACGCTTTGCCAAGTGGTACGTGTTAAATGTTTCGCGTATAGCCATTGTTATCGCCAAAATGCCGAAAGTAAAATGTAGTGAAAGTTCTCGATCGGAGTAGTGTAGTAAGGAATTTTGAGATACATTCAGCACAGATGAAAGAATTCTATATTGTTAGCGCTGTCGCAAATCTACAAAAAAATGCCAACGCCCTCAAGTAAAGCAGCATATATCCGGAAACAATAATATTGCGGATTTTCGTTTTAATGCCAAATAGGTGCGTTTAGGTGAACACGTCATAACACATTCAGGACCTTCCTAGTGTCGCGAATTTCATTCAGATTTATGCAGCTGTTTTGTTTTGGCGGATATTCCTCCATTTAAAGTGAATAACCTAGCAAGGCCATTAAGTGGACATTATGAGTATAGGTACTAATGATGTCCCTCTTGTCAAATATGCAAAAGTGGCTTCATGTGACATAGAACGACCATTCTTCCAAAGCCGAGCAATTAGCCGTGATAGTCGGTGGAGACTTCTAATGGAAAAATAAAGAAAATGTGCTTTGTATTCTAGTAAATGTTATGAACCTTTTGATGAATTTATTCTCGACTTGTAAAGTAAATTTAACACTTCAGCACCCAAAAATCCGTTCCATAGTTATTACACCTCCATGAAGGCGTCCATGACCGCATTAGTGTAATAAAAGAAGATGAGTTAAGCAGCTTGAGTGTATGCAAATATATGCTAATATTGGTGCATGTATTAAATGTATATTCCTCTTTGAACGCACGGCACTCCTTTGATAATAAAAATCAACAGAATACAGCTCCTTAAAAATGAATAAGCATTTATTGCAATAAACAATTGTAACGAGCACGTTTTAATTTTTGATTACTGGTTGAGTAATACTAGTGGAAACCAAGATATGAATATTTCCATGCTCAATAAATACTGAATTTACCAAGTCATATCACCAAGCGAATGAAAAAAATGCAGCCCTACTTGGTTGCTGTGAAGCAGGAAGCCTTGTAATTAGACATTGGCATTCGTACTCTATCACTGGCAATCACATCCTCAGGCTAACCAACTTGGATCTCCTCGGTCTTGCAGGACTCTACTGGGAACCGCAATCCCGACACATATTATATAACTGCCTGTTGAACAGTTAATGTGCACGACTGCAGTTGCGGTTGGTTCGTGGTTTGTTACCGTTGTCGGTAGACACCATTCTGTCTACTAAAGTAGGCTGAAACTCCACGGGGAGTCTGCCCAGTTCCATGCAGGTGTCCACAAGTTTCTAAATAAGTGGAGGTTGCAACCGGTCATCACTGGATGTCACGCGCGCACACTTGGAGCCGTTGATTTATAAAAGTAATAGAAACCATTAAACTTAATCTAACTTAATTTTTGGGGTCCTATCTCCATTGACAACGCACTTGAGCTAGGCAATATGATAACTATACCATGATCTTCACTTAGAACAGCTGCAGTGAAATGCAATTCTTTTTTGTGGTTATAAAAGTAGTTATAAGTAGCCTAGAGTTGTTTCGCTTGCAATACATAGTTATGACCAGGTATTGGTATTCTTAAACAGTTCATTTCCGTGTTATCAATACAATGAATGTAAACAACAGTGGCCAAAAGTCACTATTAAGCAGGTAAACACGATCTGGCGAGTGCTGTCTGCAAATGCCAACAAACTGTAGGAGGAATCTGGGTGGTTTGTGACTTGCGACATCACTTCATAAAGTTCAGTAACTGTTAAACTTCATTTCCTTTCCTTCTAGCGTTATTACTTAGAAACTCCTGTACCTTGAATTTGGCATGCCCTACCAGGGTTTCCTTAGGTTAAGACATAAGCATTAAAGCTTCTGCCATTCACTATTATTTTGCAATAACTTAATGCATATGGCAGTGGAACATGATGGTATCTATAACGCGCTTATTTCTAGCAGTTTTGAGTGACGTAACCAGCATTATTGCTAATGAGATGCCTAAAATATGTAGTTGTTTTTCTCAGTGTTGTGGAAGTTTGTATGGATAACTGGTCTGTTTCAGAATGCGTGTTCAGTGTTGTAAGGAAAAAATCTATCACTCTGCGGAGGACATTTTGAAATTAAAGAAATGAAAGAATTCCGTCCCGAATCAGTCTTAAATTGGGACAGTAAATTTAGCAAACCTGGCAATATTTGTGATATACTGTTGACAATACAAAATTAATTCGCACCACTGTGGACATTGTGAGAGTTAGACAAGTTGTGCAGCAAAGTTTAATTCGCTCTGCAATGGGTCAATCAATGGCATTGAATCTATCAAACAAGTTTTCGCCGCATCCTACACTTTGAGCTCAAATTTCATGCGTACAAATTTCAGTTTGTGCATAGAGTTAAACCAAATGATGAAACTTCCTCAAAGGATGTTTTGTCCACAGTTTACGGACATTTTGAATGCTGATCCAAAAATTGTTAACAGAAGTTTAAACCTTGTGAGGCACATCTACACCATTCTGATTATGTAAATAAACATAATTTTCGTTACTGGAGTGAAGAGCAGCCCTTATAAATGTGAGAAAAACCACTGGACTGTCCGAAAGAAAGTGAACTGTGGCGTCTGTGCCTTTGGAATTATCGACCTGCATTTTCTCCTAGAAGGTGGTCGTGCTGTGGCCGTCAGCTCAGAACGGTACGAACAAATGCTCACATTGTTGGAAATTCCCAACGATATTAATTTTGATCATGCATTATGGTTTCAGCAATATGCATAGCCCGGCCACCAAGATTTCATGTTCTGCAATTGATTACTTCCTTCTTTCTTTCTTTCTCTCTCTCTTTCTCTCTCTCTCTCTCTCTCTCTCTCTCTCTCTCTTCCCTTCACGCTGTCGATTGCCAGGAACATATCAGCGCTGCCTGCGTGCCAGAATTTCGTCCCGGAGAAGTTCTTCTCCTTGCCAGTAAATATCTGTTGACACGGGGATGTCGCTTTTAAGCACACTTAAAACCATCGGTTTCTACCGGATTTAAATCCGCGATCTTGTGATCAGTGGACCAGCGTTTAACCAACGGGACCATTCTGACCAAAATTTCTGTGGGATTATTTGAAAGGTCGGGTTTATTGCAGCAAGATCGCAACATCATCCAGCTGAAAGAAAACATAGGGATCGAAATTACAGTTATCGATCGTATTTCGTTGGGCGCGAGCCATGCAGAACTTCCACAACAGATTGCAGGAATATATTCGTTGCTGTGGAGGATACCTACAAAATTTAGTTTTTAAAAAGCAATAAGAAATTAATGAACTTCATTGTCCTAACTGACCTCCAGAATGTGCTTTCTTCTAATTGGGCCTGGGTGCCTCTCAGAGGTCTTGTAGGTATAGCGGGGGATGTCGTATAGCCCTATAGCTGTAAAACCGGAAATAAAATATTGTCACCGCGCCCGCCGCATCTAATTGCCGACAACCGTAGTGTCACGCATCGCATTATTGTCGGCACTACCGCAAAGGAGCCGAAGGAAAGAGACAGAGCATGGCCGCATTGTTGGGGCGCTTGCCGAAAGAGAGAAAAGGATAGAGGCTACTGGAATCTTCTACTTTGTATTTCACCGCAAAATAACTGAGCTTTCCCGAACTTTCCAATATAGTGCCTGGGAGATATAAATAGCGGTAAAGTGCGACAGCAGGCAGTCAGACGTATGTGAAGGTTGAGTAGTCGTGCCGACGGAGACGGACAGACGATGTGGAGAGTTGTGCCGACGGAGAAGAGTTAGTTCTTTGTGTTACGAATTCGGAGCCGTGCTGTTGGAGAATCGGAAAAGACTTTCTTGTTGTTGCAACGAGTGTACAAAGTTACTGTTTACGGAAATAAAAGTGTTTCTTTATCTCGACTACATCTGTCTACTTTACTTTACACCCACCAACAAAAAAGTTACACTGGTGTCAGAAGTGGGATTCGTCGAATTGCTTCTAGTTTCGTTACATCGTCGTTAGAAGTTGCAACGTTAGAACCAAGATGGAGGGAGATTCGGAAACCAGGATGATGGCAATGATGAAAGAATTATTCGCCGAAATGAAGACAGAAATGTCCAAGATGAAGTCGGCAACCAACAACCTCGCTGCCGAAATGAAGACGAGAAACGACAACCTCGCTGCCAAAATGAAGACGGCAAACGACAACCTCTTTGCCGAGCTGAAAGAAGAAATAAAGACGAGAAACAACCTCACTGCCGAGCTGAAAGAGATGAAGACGGAGCTATCGGCGAAAATTGACGGCGAACTGATTGGCGTGACGGAAGGCGTGGAAGAACTCGGCGAAAAGGTGGAACACCTCTGCCAGCACGTGGACGTCGTGGAGGACGACGGGGAACGTCTTGGCGCCCTGGTAGTAAGAGTTGACGAGAGCGTCAAAGTACTGGATGCCAGGGGCAGACGGAATAGCGCGGAGCCGGGGAGGGAGCACCTAGTGGCCGAGGCGACAGTTGCGCCCGTTTCGGATGATATGAGGGAAGACGTGGAACAACTCGGCGAACTGATTGGCGCGAGGGAAGACGTGGAACAACTCGGCGAACGGATTGGCGTGACGGAAGACGTGGAACAACTCGGCGAACGGATTGGCGTGACGAAAGACGTGGAACAACTCGGCGAACTGATTGGCATGACGGAAGACGTGGAACAACTCGGCGAAAAGGTGGAAGACCTCTGCCAGCATGTGGACGTCGTGGAGGACGACGGGGAACGTCTTGGCGCCCTGGTAGTAAGAGTTGACGAGAGCGTCAAAGTACTGGAAGCCAGGGGCAGACGGAATAGCACAGACCCGGGGAGGGAGCACCTAGTGGCCGAGGCGACAGTTGCGCCCGTTTCAGATAACGAAAGTGTACGTCTCGGGGAAGACAAAGGGGCAGTAAAGGGACGTCGAGGATCCCCTGGAGGAGTGTGTTGGGTACGTAACCAACCAGGATATGACGTGGAGGACGATCAGCAGGGAAGCGCACAAGCAAACGAGCAACACGCGAGAACCGACTTGGCGTGTGACATGGGGGGACCGTCGGAGCTATCTAATCACCTGACGCATAGTGCCGTGAACGGAAGAATGGTGGACATCATCTTGGACGGCAGGATGCAGGAGAGGCCGTGCCGAGCACGAGTGAACACGATTGCAGCGGTGGACGCGACTCGCGCGGATGTGGTGGGGTTTGTTGCCGGACCCATCGGAAGCAAGGTGGCTGCGAAGGTGCGCCAGAGAAGTCGGCGGACATGGTACCCAGTGAGCCGTTTCCAAGTGCGCAGGATGGCCCGTCAACACACCAGGAAGAAGGGCAACTGGACGAGGGACCGTCAAGACCGGCGGTACTGTTGCAGAATTTCGAAGCAGGATGGCATACATCGTCCTACCCGGACCAAGGGACACTATCCAACAGCGATACCTAGGATCGTGCCTCCTGGAGAAGAGGTTCGATGGGTTAGTCCACCGGGGCGCAAGGGAGATGTCGCAGTGATAGTGCTGGTCGGGACGACCAGCTCTGAGGAGGGAGCAGTGTCACCGCGCCCGCCGCATCTAATTGCCGACAACCGTAGTGTCACGCATCGCATTATTGTCGGCACTACCGCAAAGGAGCCGAAGGAAAGAGACAGAGCATGGCCGCATTGTTGGGGCGCTTGCCGAAAGAGAGAAAAGGATAGAGGCTACTGGAATCTTCTACTTTGTATTTCACCGCAAAATAACTGAGCTTTCCCAAACTTTCCAATATAGTGCCTGGGAGATATAAATAGCG
Organism: Tenodera sinensis; assembly: GCA_030765045.1. NCBI lineage: Eukaryota > Metazoa > Arthropoda > Insecta > Mantodea > Mantidae > Tenodera > Tenodera sinensis. Next base: position 28,671,606 of record CM060964.1, read on the forward strand.
GTAAAGTGCGACAGCAGGCAGTCAGACGTATGTGAAGGTTGAGTAGTCGTGCCGACGGAGACGGACAGACGATGTGGAGAGTTGTGCCGACGGAGAAGAGTTAGTTCTTTGTGTTACGAATTCGGAGCCGTGCTGTTGGAGAATCGGAAAAGACTTTCTTGTTGTTGCAACGAGTGTACAAAGTTACTGTTTACGGAAATAAAAGTGTTTCTTTATCTCGACTACATCTGTCTACTTTACTGTACACCCACCAACAAAAAGTTACAATATCCTTATCTTATCTTCAGTTTCCAAAATAATACGTTAGTATATTTTGAGGAAAATAACGAAGAGATGTTGCTAACATTAATGTGTTACAGTGCGAAGCTCCCTTGTTCAGAGAAACTCAACCATTTCTATTATACTTCCCGGGCTATACCACCTGTAAAATTCTGCTAAAAAATATAAACTTCTGGAGTTGTAAACCTGCGTTCAGAGAATTGCACATGAATAAATAGAGGCTATGTCCGGAGTGGTAAACAATGGCAGAAGCACACTAGCTTCATTAAGAAAACTATAGTAATAATAAACATTATTTTTAATTATTAACCTCCAATTTTGCCATCAAGAAAAGCCGCACTCAGGAGGTAAGCGCAGATACATCACTAGGGTGGCTTATGAGTGAAAGACAGCAGAATCTTTCAAGTGAAAACATGTCTTACACGCCTAGCAGTCGAGGAGAACGTAGGTATCAAATTACAAGTGAGTCTCTGCTGGAAGATAGATGATGATTGATGTTTCATCCAGTCTTGTCCCATCCCATCCCTAAGGCAGTGTAATATCCGCTCTTGGATTGGTTCTGCAAGTGGGCCATGTTAAATGGATTAGGAAAGCAAGGGAAGGGGGGTGCAATGAGAGCAGCACGCGCCTGGAATCTGCAACAAAACAGACAAGGAAAGGTTACTGCAGTGACGATGCAGTTAAAATTTGAATTTATCATTTGTTTTGGATTAATTTGATGATATAATCTTCCATGGCTGTTGCTCCAACCAGTGATCTTCATTCATGGTCCTGAAGTCTTTGTAGAAACACACTTTGTCATTTATGTCGAAGTCACTCAAGTAGTTGTCATGCTATTGTTTTCACGTTTCCAATAAGTAGCATTAGCCAAAATGGAATGAACAAGGACTTGATGCCTAAATTTATGATTGAAATCAGATTCTCCAGCTGGAGCTCAACAGCGTAACTAAGGTAGCGGTGATCAGCAGGCGAGCACACTCTTGCTTCCCCCACACGTCATTTTCCTCGTACCACTGATCAAGGCAAGATGAACCAGACGTGCTAAGCAGAGGCGGATGATACGGAGTATATATAGTAGTACATAGCATTCAATGGTAGGATGAATATTTTTGTTTTCTGTGATCTGTTGTCTGCGCTGGTATGTGCTTAGTATTTTTATTATTTTTTACAGAATTGTACAAGGGAAAAAGCAATATGTAAGTCGATACATGTTGCGCTCATTGTGCCAACTTTCAAAATAATGTCTGTTGAAGTTTTGCATAATATAATTTTGTTAACATATATTACAGATCTTCTCCTTCTTCACTTCATGTCATAAGCAATCAAATGCCTGTTCCGCCTTCAATGTCCTCCAGCTATCGTTTCCTGTGTCTGCCCACCAATCTCCTAACTTTAGTATGATATTTCATTATTTGTTTAGGAAATCTGATCTCTGGCATTCTTTCAACATGTTCCCTCCACATTGCAGGTGTTAAAATATTAAAATACTAAAATATGCAACCTTTCATATTTCAGGAGGATTTTTTAATGTGAAATTCGCAACATGTGAAAACATCTAATTAAACGAGTTAGTAAACACAAAACTCCCACCGACAAACATCTTTAAGCTATTGAATTGCGATTTTACCGTATTATCATCAAACCTAGACGGAACTGAGAGTTTAGGAAGGCTCTAAACTGGTTTCCACCCTAGTGAAGCTACATTTAATTAAAAAGGCAAAACTGCATATTCAGGGAATGTTGCTTCCCCTTCTACGTATATTCAAGCAAGAGCGTTGATTTTGCTATAGATGGCAGCTTTTGGAGTAGTAATCATATCAGTGTTTCTACATCAATAAGTCCAGTTTAATAAATTTGAAACTGCACACCAGTTTCGTTTCAATGGACTTTAGTATTTCCAGAGTAGTAAAATCGTCCAAACTGGTTTTGACGATTGAAACACAGCTGTAATAAAATAGATTTACCATGACAGGAATGTCGGGGGGGGGGGGGGGGGAGCGGTACTTTCAACACATTTTGTACATGTTTACGGTTGTAGTAACTATGGGCCAAAAATCACAACATTTACGAATTTCAGATTTTCACTTACAAATGTACCTAGGAACTTGAGGAATCAGGTGCATAAACAAAATGTCAAGTTCCGCACGTTTAAATACTTAGGTATGCAGTAGACGGGGCAGGTAGAAAGCACACAGTGTGATACTTGTTTTGAAACAGTTTTGGAAACATATTACTATACTCCAATTTTTAAAACAAATATTGCTTTACAATACGTATCGTGACACTGCGAGCCTTGCTTGGGTCGAGTTTCACTGTTTGAGATCGTATTATAACACTGTGAGCCAGTTCTGAAAATACCCGTAGCCTGTAAATATATTTGAAATACATGTTTTCAGAAAATCCAATTTTTTTCAAATTTACACTTTTCAATGCATAAAATGAGGCTGACGCAATAGTTTTGATCCGATTATAGCAAAAACTTACTTGCACGTTTTGCAAAGACACTTGAACAAACCTAGTTGTTATTTTCAGTTTATGGCAAATAGTTTTTGTAAAAAAAAAAAAAGTTCAGATATATGGCTAATGTTTATGTAAGAATATGTCCAAATGAAAATAAATAAATTATCTTAGCAAATAGTGCTATGACTACAAAAGTAATAACTCATTTTGTACTCATAATTACATCAAATAAGAGGCACATAACATTATAAACCTACTTAAAAATAATGGCGCCAGGTGTGCTTTGAAAATGAGCAATAGATTATAATATTGACTGATAAAATAATTGATAGCTCTATAAGTAACAATAATATAAATGTGAAACTTGCTACACAGCTTACTAGTGGCCTACTTATAGTCTACACAAAAATTTAGGTCAGTAGCTTACATATTAGAGAACTTTGGAATTTTAGTTCCTGTGTCCCTTAAATAGAGAAACTGCAATGTTGTACACCTTGTTCGTTTGTTTCTCTTAGGCTCTAAGGTCTGGTAATGTATTCTATAGTCGCCTTAGAAGTTTGCTTCCGTATGTTAATGTCTATATTATGACAGTATATGTAGAGGGGGGAGGGGGGGACTCTCTCCCATGACACACTACTTCACTGTTTCATTTAGGGCAGGAGACACTTTTACGATAAGTTGACATAGCCGAGGGAGTATCTCTCTGCTCTCGTATACGTTAAGTAATTCTTTATGGCTTCGTTTATTGGCGTCTTTTTTACGTCCCGTCGTCAACAGGAGTTTAATTGGAGTTTTTACTGCTAGTCGCTAAAGGATGAGAAAATACTAACTATTGCAGCATAAAAGGAACATTGTTTAAGCACTTTCGGGAGCAATAACTTAGGTGTATCAGCTGCAAGGGGACAGGAAGCTTTATTTCCACATTTTACTGTATTAACTAGATGTTGAACACACAAATGCTTTCCAGGGTAGCACGCTAACCGTCATTGTACAGAAGACATTGATGGATCGCAGTGGACGGCAGTAGGGCCAAACTTCCGTTAGCACTTCTGGTGTCTTTCACCTAAGCACAAATCAAATATTGTCTCCAAGAAGCAAGAGAACTTTCAATACTTCACCTCGGGTTATTGCAAATATCTTACGTCTAAATATCTGGCTGAGGATTGTGTTGCATTTTCTGGTCATGAAGCATAATGTTATGAACTGAATATTTCAATTTTTGTTGTAGAACATCCTACTGAAAATGTTACCATCAAAGTTCCTGATTAGTGTGTTCATTCGCAAATCTTGAACACATTTTTGGGTTGCCAGATACAAAGGATACTCAAAAAGGAGAAATAAAAGTAATGAGACTAAACAAAAGTATGATCTTATTCCTATGTCTTCTTCGTGTTGAAATAAACATTTGTACAAAGTATCTTATTTCCTTGTAGCTGCAAGGGGAATATTTGGGAATAAAGTAGTCTTAGAGCGTTAGTCAAATCTTTTGAAGCTTTCAAATTTCGCCCTCTTTGGATGGTTAATATATAAAAATGAATAACTATGTTCCATTCGACAGAAGTATAAGTTCTCCAAAACTCACACATGTAACAAGAAATATCTCCCAAATAGTTCACTGTACCAAAAAACAAACAGAAGAAAAAAGACATAACGAGATCTACAGTTTTTGTATAGTAAGATTTGGTGTATCTCTTACGGTTTACCACTTATGCAAAAGTCATCCAGAGTAAATAGGACCTTATGGGCTATAGCCGGAAAATTCAGGATATACATTTCATTTGTCATAAAAATGTCTCAAACATATACCATTTTAATCAAAATCGTTAGAGCCATTTTGAAGAAAATAAAAAATTTCGAAAAATGTTCCATGTAAGGGTACTTCAAGGTGGAGATTTTTTTTTTCAAAATACCAACTTTGGTTTTTAGCGGACTTTTCATTTTTGAGTTATGCTGTACACACGCACACACAAGTTATGTCCTAATACATTTTTTTTTTCTGGAATGACACATTTTGGAGATACTTCTTGTTGTTTGTGTGAGTTTTGCAATTCCTGCACTTTTCTCAAATGGAAGTTTGTTATTCGCTTTTTTATCTCTTTGCCGTGCAAAGGAACATAGTTTCAATGCCTTCATATAGCGACCAGCTTTAAAATGTTTGACTGTCGCTTAAAACTTTCTGTATTACCACATTCCCCTTGCATCTACAAGAAAATTAGCTATAAGATAATTTGGGTAAATGATTATCTCGACTAACATAAAGATCGGGGAATAAGAGTTTGTAGTTAGCACAAGAGTAGAGAATGTCGTGTGAGTGAAACACATTAGATTTTTACAAATTCTATATGTACATACATAATGTATTTCCAACCGAGTTGTCTCTGGTTTTTGTCCATAAATTAACCCCAGGAGGGTTCAAAATTCTAAGTACTCCGCTTTAGTATGCAGCATAAATGGACAATGAGTCACAAACGGCGGATGATGCGGAATATTTGAAACAACGCTTTTGCAAACATATACATTTTACAACGTGTCACGCTTCAAACACGAATAGAATCAGAGCAAAACTGGGCGAACAAAAAAGAGTTGCTTGTCGTTTATCCTACTCTTTCTGTACGATATACATCAAAGGGATGTCTGTCAGAAAAAGGGGGAAAATAGGCACGCTGTTTAAAATCACACCATAAACAGGTTTTGTTCTCCAGAGCGAAATAGGCAATTTTGTTAACGGGGAAGGCGAAACTCAAAGTGTCAAATGAACGCAGTTTTATTTAAATGTTGCACGTAGTAACTGGCCACAGTAACTTTTGAACCGATACAGTGCACGGTTTATGCATTCAAATTGGTGGTGGTGCACCTTTTGTTTTTATTTTCCTCTCTGAAAAGGCTGTCAATTGAATTTCTTTGTGCCAAAGCTGCATGAAAAAATGTTTACTGTTTCGCTAGTGTAACACTGAACATGAATTTCGTAATGTTATAGATTAATAACACAATCCATGATAAGAGGAACCATGGAAATTGGAGTAAGGGCTGTGTGTGCAGCAAGGGTTGCAGTACAAGTTGAAATTGCCGCTAATTATTTTATACGATCGACGTATTATATTGAGGGCTGATTTTCTTGCCAAGATTTACTCCAGTTAGCAGAATTTAATACTTCTGCCCTCACTTTGCAAACAATAGAGCAATATTACCTAATTGTGTTAAACCAACGGCAGATATCCTTACGAAAAGCCTCCCATACAAAACTTTTTTCTAAACGGTACTGGAGAAACGGAAAACCACCATTAACCCAATACCTTCACAATCAATTTGATACCAGCCATGGAAAATTCCTCCGCTACGTGTAGACAAATTGAAAAGCCTAATGACCTACGTGCCAATGCCTACAAGGCAATCAGGCATCCATCTTCAAATTACACAACAGAACGAGACCTGGCTGCTGCAAGATTCCCGTTTGTAATCCCGTAGAAAGCTGTTAGATCTCCAAGAACAACGTTGGTAAACCACATTTGTAAGACACTCACCTAATCACGGTATATCTATAATGTTTATACCTGTTTACTTTGTATAATTATGTAGTAAATATCCTGCTAAGTACTCATCGCAGGTTATGTGAGTAGAACCAAATGGAAACACAAAATCATTCCAATGAGGCGGCAGGTCACGTGACAAAGCAATGCTACTGCGCAGCCTACACTCACCCGTCTTCGTGTGGGATTGTACAAGTCGGATGATTTACATATACGATGATTGGACTGCCTACTATTCTCAGACAAATGCAGCAAATTAAAACAATACGAGCATCTATAAATCTACATTTAAATTAGTTACACTGAAAGCATTTACAGCTGTGCTTTCCTTATACTATTTAAAGCTTTGGTGTTTTGTTAAACTAAGGAACTGACTAATTGCTTTGTTTTTTTTTCAGGTACGTACGCAAAAAAGCTTCAATTCAAACCCGTAAGTACCTTAACATCTCAATCTTTAATCTAGATGTGACTGTAGTAAGCTTTTAAGCACCATCTAGAAACAAAGGTCTGTCAGGGGACTCGATACTGAATTTTCGGGAAAAAAAAATCCGCCTCCAGTTACGGTTTTGCCTTTCTGTCGATCTAAGTGCCCAAACGGGATAATTAATGCACATGCGCATGCATCTCCAAATTGCGTGTGGCATTTGAAACTTCATTTTCTCTAACTTTCTTTTTCTGCTACGTTTCTGCCTCTTTAAAACGCCTCTTATGAAAAATTATATTTCGTTTTCTTTCAGATTTTCCAATACTTCTTTAAAGGATGTGAAGTCTCAAGTGCCTTTGCGTGGTGTGAAGTGTAATTTTGGATTTAGGTTTCAGCGCCTTAATACTGATTGCTTTCTTTTAAGCCAAGTTGTACATGCTCACGCTGCTTTTTCAAGAAAAGCTTCATTAGTATCCAAAATGGAATAATTATGAAGAAGTGTATTCGAGGGATAAAACGGATAATTTTAAACTTTCAACACTTTTATCGTGTAGCACATTTTGCAAGAAATCTGAGTTTCATATTTCCTTGGAAGTTCACGTACTTGGGACCATGAAAGTTGATTTTTTCTATAATTATGTTAAATAAATGCTTAGTAAAATTTCAGCTCAATTGTTTGAAAGGTGCACTCTTAAAATTCTTGCAGCTCTTCAAATGAAACGTCAGATGTATATTCACTTTTATACACAAAATAATGTAAATTCGCTACATTAGAGAAATGTAATACTAACAATAAGATTACTTAGTTCTGTGGGCATTGTGAAATTTAATACGGCCAGTTTAATATTCCAGAGTATGAGAAATTATTGTGTTTGTATGGGGGAACTTTCTACTTTCACTTCTAAAATACAATATGTGATCTGCAGCGGGAGGGGAGTGGATGGGGTGGGGATTGGATATATGCGTAGCCTAAGTTCGCCACTTGAGTTTGCTATCAAACAACTGTTTTAATGTTGGACAAAATTACATTGAAATATGCTAATTATATACGTTACAGATTTTAGTCATATATCTATACAAACTTATAAATTATAATCAGTCACACTAATCATTGCAAATCTATAATGGAAACCACATTGCTGAAGAAAACTTTAATTTATCACCAGTTCAGTGCTTCCCGTTCACTGGAAACGCCGTTCTGATAAATTGAAACTGACAGTTACAGGGGAAAAATTGATCTGAGTTAAACTCAGCCCCAGGCAATAGCCAAATGTAAATAAGAACTATTTTACACTCCTGGCACACGCATTCTTCGTAGTGTACAAACTGCAATACATCGATAAAACAGATCTCTGTTGTTCCAGCCACCGGATACTCCTTGGGATCTACACAAGATATGTTTCGAGATGTTGCTGTTTTGAGGGTTGGTGTGGATACTGGAGTCACAAATGCGTTTGGAATTGTCGGGAGCACAGTTGGATGCCATTGGAAACAAACGTTTATTAATTTGTACAGCTCGTGTGTAAATTGGTGGATATTTTCTTGATAAAACCTGCAAAGCTAACGTATGAACATGTGCAACATTTAATAAAAGCTCTTACAATATAACTTATGGTAGAAAAGTATTTGTAGTAATATAAGTGTAACGTACATACAGTCGGTTTATAAATCACATATTACAGTATATAATGGTGTCATGATACATTATCTTGGAAATTAATTAATATCGAAGAGTTTACAGGGTGTATATGCAGGCCCTCTAGTTCCACTACTTCACTGCTTTTCAATATATTTGTTGATTATGGAAGACGCATATGCCAGAATGAGAAAGAGATGAAATAGATAACAAAAACATATGAACAGATGCGAAAAGAATAATAATAGACCTAAGTCAACAGGAAGTTGAATCTGATTGTAAAATTAATCCTTGTCTAAGTGAACAAATTAAATAAAATTGGATTGGGATAAAGAGACATACGAGTATGTACTTAACTTAGGAAGAAAGGAAAGGTCAAGGATGGCATGGTATTGACTGGAAGTTAAGAGGGTACAGAAAATGACAGACGATTATGGCAGGAGAATGTACCCATTTTGTAATTATTTGGATGAATACTCATATATGTACGGCTGGAATGTAAACAGCTTTGAACAATTAAACTCGCAAGAAAATCCTTTAGTTCTGAAAGGAGGAGATTGGCATGTTGGAATCTACTGGTGGATCCGAGGAACTGGCAAAATATCAACAATTTCCTGGCCAAAGTGCATGAGGCAGATCAAACATATTCATCTAGTCAGGAGACAATTTCACTCTATTTTTTGTCTTTCTTTTCTTTCTCTTTTATTTTTAACTTTTACTTACATACGGTCAATATGGGTGTTTTAAGTAGCCGTATTTGTACAATAGCTTGAATAATTTACCCCCAATAAAGTTACGTTATCCATCTAATTAACAGTGGTACCAGCTCATAGAACGAAACTTCCCTAACGTAGTCTCAAGTTTACCATTCTACTCCAAAGTGTCTAAGAGATAGATGCTTTTTTTATAAACTGGTGGAAGTCTGACAGTACAAAACGGCAGATAGAAGAGAATGTTTAAAATTATATGAGTTTTAAAACACAAATAGTGTGTCTATACTGATGAAGTATAACACAATTTTAACACGAAATTTTTATTAACAAGACTGTAAACGCATAAATAGATAAAAATGTAAAGTTTGGCAAGTTTCGCAGTTTAGTCCTTCCTTAAACAAAGTGACCGGTGGCAAACTTTGGGAAACTAGGGAACATAGATGTACCGCAGCTGAGAATGGGATACTATTTCCCGAGTTATTGATATTGGTTGGAATTGATGTTGGTTCCAGCGCATTAAATGTCGCTTGTTGTAGCGATGCTTGTGCACGGGGGCCCGAGAACGGAAAAGTACAGCGCTGTTGCTACGCCCCGACTCCCTTGTTGAACTAGCAAACATTGGAGTGCGAGTGTATGGACCGGTGGACAAAATCAACAAAGGGAAATTACCGCTAGTGGTTCTCAGGATTGGTGTTGGCGACTTCAAAGCTGTGTGGAGACCCATCAACATTTCATCGAAGCAATTGCGTGCTTAAGTAGCTTATGGAAATACCTGTATTACTAAAATTACAGATTCCGTAAATGAAGTTTTGTTGAGCTTGTATGTTGAAGAGCTTCGATGAGAAAATCGATCGGAAGTAATATTTAGTAACAAAATTGGCAGCTACCTCATGTAGAGTTTGGAAAATAATAAAGCAGAGTAGTGTTTAATTAATATTTTAGTGTATGTGATATGTACAGACTGACTCATTTGCCTATATAAATAGAACAAAGAAGAGCATTCGATTAATTCCCTTTTCAAAGGTCTGATTTTTGCTACTTTCACAGTTGTTACGGAAACCCATCACTCTTATTTCTGGGACAAGTAATTATTAATTATCATTGGTCTTCGAAAAATATTATTTGATCTCTCTGTGTCTGTATCACCGTTCTGCTATGAGGCGTTGTATACGTTCACTCTTAGCTGCCTCTGAGCGACACAAGAAGACTTGAAAAGGTATAGAAGTGCTGCACATAAAACAAAACAGTGTTTATTAAATTATTATTTATTAGCGAACATTTGTTGGTTTATAGTGTTGATATACAATTATAAATAAATCGGCAAAGAGTGTGATTTGACCTTTAAGGGTACTCGGTATTGAAATACTTAGTTTATATAAATTCATTCAGCATAATAGTAATTCCTAATAAAAGTAAATGCAGTATGTCGCATTTTGAACCTTCAAAAAGGAAGTAATGTATTGAATTGTAAAAATCCCAATTCCTAAACAAGGTTTCATGTCAAGATAAGGCTCTTTAGATTTCTCCACCCACATCCGAAAGAACGTGCACCAGAAATTAGAAAGAAGATGAAAAACTGCATCACGAGCAATATTATTAAGTGGCATTAATATAGGAAAGCAAATAAGAGAAAATGAAACAAATTTCGATGCCCTATTTGTATACACCTCTGCACATCTACGTTGATGGGGAAAAAAGTGTAACACCGTCACGAATTGCTTCAATGAAAGGTTATATTTCTGGATATCTTCATATGATAAAATTAGCGCAATTCAAGCAGATATGTCTCAACAGACTTCTCGCAATAGTCGCAGCAATATTCATTGTATCACCCTCGAACATCAATGAAAGCATGTGTTTATACAGGCGGGCGATTGTGCAAGTGAGGAATGGCATCGTGTGATAAAACTGCTCCAAGCATTCTGCATCTGTTGTCACAATTTACCAAGGATTGTGGCTGGTCACGGAGACCAGAATGTTGCTTCCCCAGTATGTCCCATACATGTTCAATGGGAGGGCAGTTGTTGACCATGAAGAGTACGTTGCGTTATAGTAGGCTTTTGGGGAGGACTTATTCTGGTGAAACAGCAGATGGACTTCTTGTCAAGGACATGACAGCACCTCACACCACGAAGCTAGCATTTGTCCGTTACGTCATAGGCAAATGCATTCTGTAAGATTACGCTCACCACATCCAGTCGTAAGTACATGACCGTCGCTTGCATGCAGGCAGAACCTACCCTCATCACTGAGGACGAGTGAGTGAGTGAGTGAGTGAGTGAGTGAGTGGGATTTAAGGGCCCGTCGACAGCTTGGTCATTTGGGCCCTAGGTCAAAATTTAAAATCTAAAAACACTCACAAACTTTTCAGGCTAAAAGTACAACCCTAAAATGACAACTAAGAAGCGTAGTCTTGGTCACAGACACCGGGTTGTCACCCAAAATTGAGGCTACTGTAGATCCCAGACCAATTGACTGGCGCGCACGAGCGTATCTTGGACAATCCAAGAGCACGTGTGCGACGGTGAGGCGAACATCGCATGTCGGACAGACAGGTGCCGGGTCACCACGCAGAAGATGGCCGTGAGTGGCTTGTGTGTGACCTATACTGAGGTCGATGTTGCTCAATTGGCTCTTTGTTGAGAAAAGGTGAATGGCATTGAAGTGGTGTAAGAGAAACCCGCGAGTGGAGTCCTGCTGCAAGAAGGTGGTTACTAATAATCCAGGCTGACCCTTCAGGTGCTGAATGTGCACCGATCCCTTTCCTGAATGTCATGTGGGCGCCCACAGATGTCCATATAATATGTCGAACTAGAGGTGCCCCTGTATAACCCGGTCGTACGGAACCTAGTCTAAGATGGTGGGCACTTTAGGAATTCTGATTCTGAAGGAGAATCCAGGGACGATGAAGAACTTATGAGGGGTATCACATAATGCATTAACGATTAATAACAAAAATAATACATATTCTGATTCGCGCCATACCGTTACCTGCTTGTGACGGCTCTTGTTTCTACTCCTTGCAACTGTCGTTCATGACGAAGACTACAGTAGACTTAGCCGCATAAGCAAACGAGGCAGTTGAGCAAGCATGCGCTTTCGAAACGCGCAGAAAGCATTCAACATAAAATGAGCACCAGCCGAGTCAGCACCCAGCGAAGTGCTGAAAGCAAAATAAATGCAGATCATTACTTAAATGATAGCAACCAACATCTAGGAAAGATATCCACCCGTTACCGGCAACACACTACTTTATCGACTGTGCGCCGTTTTTAATGAATGCACCAGCTGCGCCTCTGGTGGACTGAAGCATGGGTGATATAACCCAGAGAAGTCGTTCGGGGAAATTAAATGGGGGAAGTGTTACTTTGATTGAAATAGCGGTACATTTTGCTCTAATGTTGTGTGCAGCAAACACAAGAGTAACTTTCCCTCTGGATTTTGCGGACTAAAACCCCAACCAGACGCACACCTTTGTGCAAGAATTTTTCTCCCCTCATGAAATGCGTTAGCGACACGTGTTTTCGCTGCTAGCACGTTTGTAGTTTGAATAGCCGTGATTTTGAAGAGCGTAGTTCTTGCAGGAGATCCGTACGTGGTACTCTGAATCTCACAGAAAGATGATAAACGGATGATTCCAAATAAAGGAGCATCGGCACCACAACGCACAGAAAAGTGCTTAATAAAATTCTTTTGCTGTGCCTGCCTGCGTAAGGGAACGTGAAACTCTGAAGTGAAGATAAATTGCTTTTGTGTATTTGTCAATAACAAATCCCTCAATTTTGTAGTTTAAGAAAATGTATACATTTATATATTGCTGTCATTTTAAGTCAAGCAACTAGGTTTTAATTAGTAGCCTTTCAAATCAAGCTGTGATACCTCACTCATCATCCTTACCCTTGAAAGTTCAGTGATAGCACTAACTTCTTGAACAGCAATCTAACAGGACTGAAAGGAGAAATGACTTCTAGTCAGCTCTTGCGTAGCTATTGATGGTATACCATTTACACAAACATGCAAAAAATACACTCAGAATGCAGAGAGTTTAGTTGGTTATTTGTTATGTTAATATTCTAATAATGTTTTATTAAGGGGACAAGGTAAGTGATTTGTACACGATTTCAGTATTTCAAAACTTAACTTTAGTTGAGGATATCTAAACTTCTGCTGCTCAGATCAAAATTTAATTTGGGATGAATATTTACTGATTCATTGTGATTACATTGATATAGAGACCATCCAAACAATTATTTAAAATGGGCATGTAATAAGGCAAAAACTGATAACATGTTTTTGAAAATATATATATAGTACTAACGGTACAAACTCCTTCTACAACATTCAAGCATATGTGTTGAAACTTTTGTAGTGCAATGTGTATTCATAACTGTTAACCTAAATTTACTTAAATATCTCTGGATATATTCAATAGAAAAAATATTTAACTTTTGTTTGCACAAATATTTTTTTTTTTAAATTTCCTGTTTTGGATTTTTCCAATAACAATGGGTTAAGTTTGTAGAGTACATGCTTCTGGAACTAGTGTAAAATTTTCATTCAAATAGGTTCAGTGGTTTTGAAAAAACATGTAGCTGAGTTTGAAAAATGTCAAGTTACAGAAAACTACATTTATAGAAAAGTGTCATCTCTGAAGCCCTCTTTACCCAACGTGGCCCAGCACTCCGCCATATTTTAATGGGGTAATTTAAAGCCTTAAATGTGCCGGTACCCTTACAATATATATCATTTTGAAGAGGAAGGTTTCTACTTTTTTTAAAGATTAAAAACAAAAATTGACTTTTTGAGCCCAAATCTCTACCCTGTCCCCTTAAACTGGTAGTTTTGGAAAAATAGAACAAAATTCTATGTATATGGTATTTTAGAGGAGAGGGATTCTCTTTAAAATCTAACTGAAGCATCCTTAGTGTACGGTAAGCTTGAACACCAAGTTTGGTAATTATTCCGTATTTTGTATTGGTGTTAGCTGTTTACACACACGCACAAACACACAGGCGCAAGGACACCTACGAGCACACACAAACCTTTCACTAATCTGTTTTTAATTAAGAGGAACATTGAAAATTAGGTTTCGATTGACAGTCCAGCCAAGAGTACAGTGATTTTTTATTAGTCCTTGTTTCGAATAATTTAGTAAAATCTACTCCTTTCTCTGTGTTATTTTAAGTTTTCTCTTGTTTCCCACTTTACGTTTGTGTGTTTCCCTTAACGTTTACACATATATACAATACACACAAACACTCATGCCCGAGGCGGGACTCGAACCCGCGGAGGTCTGCCAGATGGAGTGCCAGACACACGCTCGAGCGAGTGCGACACTCCGGTGGAGGAATTGGCAACACAAGTGTTTAGACATTGCCGCTAGATTGAAACATGCTGAACGGTACAAATAACTTATGTGTTTCATAGGATTTCCGTCTGTTGGACAGTAGGTATTCGCCTAACGCTTAACTATACCGGTTATGTAAAATTACACATCCCTTCCGAATGAGGATTTTACAGATTATTTCATGAAAATCAAAGGATTGTGTGTTATGTTATATAAGTATATTTAATACATCGTGAAAAAACATTTCGTTCGGTTTCTTTTAGTCAACGTCGACGCCACGTTAACTTCTCCGAGGAGACTACGATCGCGCCACTGAAGATGTCCGCCGCAGTTGTGGACGAAACGCCTGGGTACCTGAACTCCAGCAGACCACGGCATAACAGCCGGAAATAACTCCTAGATATATTGACTCCGGCCGAGAAAGTTTACGCTCTCTCATATTTTAATTGCGTTTACATTATTAAATTGTACTAGTAATATACTACCTGTAAAATAGGTTTAATCTGTGGAATAAATAAGTAATATATATTCAGGACGTGCCAAAACGCGTGTACTTGGAGTAAAACTGTGGTATCAAATTTTTCTGTGGAATGCAATGCTTCCTCTTGTTACTATAGGTAAACAGTAGAGAAAGTATAAAATAGAAGAATGGGATGAGAGTGAACGAGTTACAAAACTAGAGCTCCTACAAGGAAGATTCGCATCAGTCTCTATATCGATGGTGCTAAATTACCCAGCCGAACAGCAAGTGGGTTTTTGGAGATTACCTCGTTCATCTTCAGTGTACTTTGTTAAACGGATGTCGTCGAACTATAAAACGTGACCTACGGCCCATTCCTTAACATGCTGTCCGCTAAAGGTAGCAGGCTGTACGCTTTGGAACAGAGCTGGGAAGCTGGTGCTCACTGAGCGCAGCCTAGAGCCTCCATTACTTTATCAATAACGTACCCAAAATACAATAGAAATTGAGGTAGTGTGCTGTAGCAAGATTTCAGGTTTAGGAAATCAGAATTCTGGGTTCTAAACTTTTGCTTAGAGTTATTGACGTAATTTTAGGCGATAGTCCAAAGATTATAGTACAATTAATATTTTATAAATAAATAAAAAATGAAGTGAATGAATGAACCAGTCAGTCCATAAATCACCCAGTCAATCTGTATGTCAATCAATAAATCTACAAATAAATTGTGCGGTCATTTACGGAAACATTCCGGTGATTGGCTTCCTATCGTGACCAAATTATAAGCCTATATAGTTTTTATAAAGGTGTTGGGATGTGTTATTATGTTAAAAGAATCGTGCATCTTTTCACAAAACTGTAAATATATCTGGTTCTCTTTCAGTTGAAGTGTAGTTTTCTTTCACTATGGTGAGATTTTCAACAGGGCTGCACTGAATAATACCAGTACTGGAATATCTTACCTTCGTAAGCCTCCGTAGCACAGTGGTTGCTTGCCTGCCTCTGGCGCAGAGTACCCGGGTTCCATCCCCGGTACCGGTGTGGGGATTTTTCCTACACTGGGAGGTATGACACGGGGTGCACTCAGCCTCGGTAGGTCCCGGATGGGTCAGTTGAGGAGCTACTTGATAAAGAAGTGGTCACCCCAGGTCGCGAGGCCCGCATAATCGGCCGGGAGGACTCAGGGCGTTGACCACGTCCCACCCTCCAGTTCTGCATCCCACTGATGACGTCTGTAGAGGGCGGAGGTGGGAATGCAGCGGCCGGACGGTAAACTGCTAGGGTTATTGTATTCCATTTCACCTCGTAAAAAGAGTTTTTGGTAGTTGTTTGCACTGAGAGTGGCGTTTCTTGTAATGCTTGATATGCTGCAGTTCAGATAAATGCAAGTGCAAAATAAGTGCGCGTTATCTGCAAAAATGTTTGTGAAAATCGAAGCAATTGTGGAAACGTATCTACAAATCCGAACAGAGTCAACCTGTGCAAATATCCAAGGAGACAAGGACTAGCAAATTAAAACTGCAATTTTTTGTGAGAGATGCTGAAATCCTTACGATACACACTTCCACAGTTAGCCTCTAAAAATTTTAGCATGGTTCAGTGCGTAAAATTTAACCACGTGTGCTCAGAAGTTAATACTTGCACTGCATTAGTGGCTTTTTGCAACTAAAGAAAGATTCTCTAATAAGTTTACAAAGACCGTGTTGGAAACCCATGATGATAGGGCAGATATTGACATCTTTTATGACTTTCTGGAGAGAAACGTCATAGTTTCTATGGGAAAACCATAAATCACTTTACAGCGGAGATAAACGTTTTGTGGAGCATCAGACTCCTGTGTAAAGATTCCTTACTAAACAGAATTCATCTATTTAGAGCCACGTGCTTGAACATGGATGAATTAGCACCTTAAGAATCTGAAACAGAAATAATATGGTCGATTGTTAAGCAGTAAGGATATAGCTAAAGAACATAAAAATCTGATTGAAGAATTACTTTTGCCTAAAGATGGGACCATACAAATATTTGTGAATACTGATTTTTGGGTACCAATATTCGACATCGCACACTCGAGTTTCAGGGCATAAGTATTTATAACTGTTTTGTAGTTAATCCCGCGAATATTTATGTTGCATTCCGAAATTTACAGTCATTTTTTAATTTTAATAAAGGTACATATATAACACATGCCTGCCTTCTGTTCAAAAGCACAATACCTATGATGGGTAGTTCTTTGTATCCCTTCTGATGTATTTCTATACTGTGTTGAGAAGCTTCATTTAAGGCAGGGCTGCATAACGGGTGCTCACTGAGCGCAACGTGCTCACGGCCCACACTAAGAACTATGCTTAGCAGGTAAAAAAGAAATGAAGGTTGCTCAAGTTATCCCGCGAGCCGCCCAAACGTGATTTAAGGGATTTTCGCATATAACCAATACTCCTAGCATATTTATTTATTTTACAACCTGGAATTGATGAAAATTTCCCTTTCTTTCTTCGTGTATTCTTTACGATGGAGACTTTAAACTACACATGATGTATCAACGTTTCCTTAAATTTGATGCATTGTGTCTCTTGTACCACTGGGCGAAAATCTTTTACAGCATAATTTACATGCTGTCGTGTGTTACCGCCTATGGCCACTTCCAAATAATTCCATAACTGATCGGCTAGGTCCTTATGTTTGGCGTGGACGTAAACCTGAAAGCTTGGACCTTGCAGGCTTTTGAGTTTGCGTTTGTTTGTGTTCAGTGTTTATTTTATATTTACGTGATTCACTGTGAACGGTTCCATGATAATACAAATCTTCGTTTTAAGTTGAAGTTATGTATACGCTTAATTTTCATTGTTACTGGGGCCCTCTCACCCTCTCCTCTCTCTCTCTCTCTCTCTCTCTCTCTCTCTCTCTCTCTCTCTCTCTCTCTCTCTCTGGCCTCCAGTGTTTTTATTTTTAGATATAATCGCAAATGAAATGCAGATTCAATTAATCTATAATAGTTCATATGCACTCAAGGCAGGCAATGCCAATGGCAAGACTAAGAGCTTCATAGCTTCAAAGGCTTCTCAAAAGTTTGTATTTAACCTCGAACATATTCGATATCTCTAACAAGGGAAGTATCCTAACTCGCACGGCCTACATACCCCAACACTGTTGTAGTGTTCAGTAGCAAACTGCACTTTGCTACCGAACACAGCAACGGTCACGCTCATACTGTCTGTACAGCTACGGCGCAGTGAGGCTAGTACACTGCCCTTCAGGGAGCGCTAGCAGTCGCACACGTAGTTTTGCAGATGAATGACCTTGATGGCTATTCGAACACGTACAGCACTATATTTTAAACGCGTTTCCAATCGGTTTTAGCCGTTCGAGCTGGGATACTTCCCTTGTAAGTACTGGAGCCAGAGGTATCGACGCTATCGTGCTCTTGGCGTTAGTATTTTACTTTCTGTACTACACGGTACCTAGTAGGTATAGGAAGTGTTGTGGTACCCAGGAATTCAAAAGGAAAAATCATTTAGAAAGGGGGAAGCGTTTGTGTCTTGTCTGGTAGCTGTGAACAGCATAATTCATAAACGAAATCTCGGACAAGTACGTAACATGGTCTTTTAATTTCTAGATCTTCCAAAAATATAACACAAAGTTTTCTCACCCCAAACTGCCCTAAAAAGGTAATAATTTAATAAATGGCTCTTAAGGGATTAATACGTCTACCATGTATTTAACCTATTTGCATGACAGGGGTTTTATCTTCAATTTGCAAGCAAACGTCTTTACATTCGGAAGAAATGTTACATAATATTATATGTTGGGTAAATCATAAAAGATATACAAAAAAAACGTAGTACTCAAATCTGTAGAACCCTTCAAAGCGCACACTTATTTCAAATAACTTCTTTTTGTGGCATCAACCATTTCAGAGATATCCGTTCGTAGTGGTTTGAATTTTTAATAGTTCGTCGTTTTTAACCATTTTTACTATTCAGTTGTTTCTCCCGATGTCATGCAAAGAGAGTGGAATTTCAAGGATAGTATATAGCGATTACGATTCCTTTATTTCCCCTTGTATACACGGCATGTGTGATGTTGCTATTTGTGCAAAGTTCATCTCGATTTCATGAGGTACGAGAGATGCAAAAATAAACTTTCGTCAGTATATTGTGTAAAGTCACGTGTCTGTTAGAGACTTTTGCACTTGTTAGAATACAGGTTATGGACAGTGAAACGTGATCCCCACGGCTACAGATGGACAAGCAATGCTGTAGCTGTTGTCAGGAAGGAAACACCTGTAAGTGAAATCTGAGAACAAAGCAGCGAAACCACACTGAGATCACTGCTCAGTGTTGGAACGGGGAAAACACGACAGACGGATACGAGAAGAGGCGAGGTCAGAGTAAAATAACCGCAAATGGAGATATCGTTGCTTTTTATAGTCTTTGAAGATTCATCCCAGTGTAAACACTGCTCGGATAAGAGTGCTTTCCATTGTAAACCCAAATATACAAAGGACAGTGTTCTTGTCTTTACCAGGCTTCGATTTTTTTTATAAAATGTATTTCGGTATTTGTTTCCACAATAGCACATGAGTACTGAAAGAGTGTGGCACCTTCCGGTGTGACTCCTCTATTTTGTTAGGGAAAACATCATCATAATGTGGTGAAAACCTCAAAACGTAAAGAGAGAGGTAGGAAGTGAAGGCTAAGGTGGTTTGGTCACAAACCTTTTATATGCTGCTTTCACATGCCTTTCCTACCCATTAACGTTTATTGTTATCCTTTCTACAGACTGACCTTACAAGTGGTTATTTTTGTGTCTACTTCTTTCTAATCGGGATAAATGACTCCCCGTATCGTTTTAATACTAGAGGGATACAGGAGGACAGGGACGTAGCATCAGTGGATGTTGGAGATGTATTACATATCCTGTAATTTTTCTCAAACTTATTGTCAAATTGGCCTTCATTTAATTTTGTTTACATAATCGTTTTAATGTTATTAAAATTAGGCTTTCCTAAACATTATGATTTGAATTCGCGCCGCTCAGTAGCAGTATGTTCCGAAACAAAGCTTGGGCGAACGTCATCTGCCGTCAGTTAGAGTTCTGCGCCTGGCCCAAGGTATGTACCGGGCTAGGCCACATCTCATGTTATGAATCGTGCTCACATTAATTTATTTGAAGTCATGAATAGAGAGTAATTTGCGATTTATTCTGCTTCTTGTATGTGTGCTCTTCAGTTGTGGACATTTGGACACTTCGTTACTTACTATTAAAGCAAAACTTAGTTTAAGATCTGC
The DNA here is from genome assembly GCA_030765045.1 of Tenodera sinensis. Classification (NCBI taxonomy): domain Eukaryota; kingdom Metazoa; phylum Arthropoda; class Insecta; order Mantodea; family Mantidae; genus Tenodera; species Tenodera sinensis. The sequence continues at coordinate 28,691,743 of CM060964.1, forward strand.
GCGGATTCCGGGCGAAGGTATGCAAGAGAGACAGTTGCATCCATGACTAACAACATGAATCGGAGCTAGAGCGTAAACACAACTGCGTTTCCATACCGTTGTAATAAAAATAAAAAAAAAAAAAAGCTATTGTGTGATCAACAAACTCAAAGTAAGAACCTCCAAAACATAAAAATTTCTCTAAAAAGCATATGCAATTAAAGGAGATTCTCCAAAGCCCACACTTGGTATCACAACGAACATTAAAAAATGAGTAAGGTATTTCGACATCAAAATTTATGATCGAATATGGGTTTCCTTAACATCATACTAAGGAGACGACCTATATCTATATAAAACTTCAGCATCGTTACTCAGCATAACCAAAACTAGAAGTCCGACTGTACTTTTATCCATAAAGTACGCTAATTCGGCGCCTTTTGATAACCCCCTATAAGTAGGTACATCTTACACCAATTCCCTTCTTGTGCAAAGCAACCAGCAATGGAAAACAAATATATAGAGAAATTCGTGGTGCTCTTCGTAATTCCAACGTTTTTCTCCGCATACACTGTTGTAAAACTAGAAGAAAACGGCTCATAAAAAGACGGGAATAAAACGCAGAGTGGATGACAAGAAAAAAAGGAAAGAACGGAATGAGTGCTTAACTGAAGTGCAGAATTCCGTCTTGTCGTAGATGACAGCGACAACTTCCTCAGAGGGGAAAAACGATGAAGGTCGCTGAAGTAACAGAGAAGCTTGAGTGCTGGAAAAGGAATACATCTGGAGCTGAAAAATGAGAGTCCTTCACACATATTCTGAAATAATTTTGTGCCCCTACGGATGTTAAAAGGGTTACATCATTTCTTAAGTGAAAAGTATATTTTGAAGCGTAGGAATTGAATTTATCTCTTCATCGTTCAAGTTTTCTTTCCATTTTGAAATGTAGATGCCTTTGTTATAATAGATTAGCATTTGTTAGTGTATTTCATTCTGAAATAATAACTCGTTATTTCTTGGCTGCCAGTCAAGCAGTCGTAAACACTAAACATTACAATGAATCTAAACTTACAAACCATAGAACAAAATTACAGCAAATGGTCGTTGCTGTTGTTAGCAACAGTAATATACATAAAACGAAAATAGGTTAATGAAAGTATGAAAATTAACACGAAATGCAACTAAGAAAGCCAAAGGGAATCGTGTTTGTAGTCACAACCTACTAACAAAATATGAAGCTTGAGGTGTTTCGTTGCAGCTATTGCGATTATAGCGCCCCTAGCGGCCAACTACTGGTGAAATGGAGTTCAACCAATCGAAGGTGTGATGAAACAGCAGGTGGCTATAGGGCGGTCGATAGAGAGCAAAGCTCTCCCTAACAATTTCAAGCTTGATGAAGCGGCCACGCTGGCTAGCTGCTCAGAGAAGGCTTCCCTCTGGCAGAACCGTGGAGAAGTCGACCCACCGAGAAGAACTTTCCAGCTAGCAAGCATCTGCGCCCTCTTCTAACAGCAACTGACACTGACACTGCACAATTCCTAAGTCTTCTTGAAACATGAAAGATGAAACGAAATAGTATTAATAATAATAATAATAATAATAATAATAATAATAATAATAATAATAATAATAATAATAATAATAATAATAATAATAATAATAATAATAATAATAATAATAATAATAATAATAATAACAATAATAATAATAATAATAATAATAACAATAATAACAATAACAATAATAATAATAACAATAATGATTACTGTTGTTATTGTTATTATTATTGTTGTTGTTGTTGTTATTATTATTATTATTATTATTATTATTATTATTATTATTATTATTATTATTATTATTATTATTGTTATTATTGTTATTGTTATTATTGTTATTGTTATTGTTGTTGTTGTTATTATTGTTATTGTTGTTGTTGTCGTAATAAACAGTAAATTAGAGAAAAAACATTCACATAGTTAACCAGGGAAATACACGAAAAACCCAACGTTAGATTCTACGACCCCAGTAATCAAACCCAGAACCTCACGAATGTGAGTTTCGCCCGTTGCATCGGAGCCATCTAGCTCGGCACGTTAAGCGCTCAAAAAGAGAGCATTCTAATTCCTTCCACTGCGCATGTATCATTGAGGTGGTCGACAAAAAAAGAGCACAGGAGGGGGCGGGGGGAGTTTTGAGAAAACGGAAATACATATTTTCCCAAATACGGAAAAGTTGAAACTTCTAGCCAGCAATGAGCTTGAAGAAAGCAACAATTTGCATAGCGTTTTTAAACAGTTGTACCACGCCAAATATCTATGCATCTAAACGAAATGTTCATCAAAATAAACCATACAAAATGACGGATAATACCATGTATTCTGCATTAAAAAGACATGTAGACCTATGTGTCCTTTTTACGTCGATCGCGTCGATTATTCACCAGGATTTTATTTGATACATACCACAAAATGGGCGTTATTAGAGAGAATTGCAGTAAGGTGATACATTAATGAACTACCGTCTGAAGCGTCAGAGGGTGATTTTAACTGATGGGGTAATACAAAAGTTTACAGCTGCTTCATGACTGTAACAGAAAGCACATGATGGGAATGAGAGGGGAAAATCGTGATCGATACTGCAAGCACTTGATTTCTTCTCCACAAACCAGACAGCCGCCTCGACTTCAGGTTGGAAACCCTCATCATGTACTCCACCATTCAGTTGAGTGTGTTCAAAATTAAAGGATGGTCACCTGCTTTGCACATCAGATCAGATTAAACTAACGCAAAAGTGGACTATGGATATATTAAACCTAGACAAATGTTATATTACTTTCGGTGTACATTGTCTTTAGTTTTAATTAGGAATTGTAGACCATTAAATAGACTCTTTCCCGGGACATCTGCTGAGCAGGTCACTCTAAGGTGTTCATATTTTCATCTGGTTAGCACTTTGCATTGGAAGATTGTATGAGGCAGCTCTTTCTCCTTCTCCTCCTCCTCCTCCTCCTCCTCCTCCTCCTCATCCTCCTCCTCTTCTTCTTGCACCTTAAGCTGCAAACTGGGGTTTCCTTAAAGATACCCATTATATGAAGGTGTTTTCTTAGTCTTCAGTGACCTCATTTGTGGTCTACTGAGGTTATTCATCTCTTAGTAAGAGATGGGGTTGGTCTTTAAAACATTTTGTTACTACGCCTTTGGTAAGTCCTTCCACTTGCACCCATTGCTGCCAAAGGTTATTGGTGATTCGCCCTGAGATGGTTCTCGTTATAGTGGTTAATGGAATGCCAAATACTGACTTTTAAGTAGGCCTTTCGTTGCTAGGGTATCAGTCTCTTTATTACCTGTTACCCCCCTTTTCCCCCCTGGTTAGAATCGAAGCGTTACCTTTGTAGGTTTTTTCAGTTTTATGAGGTATTTAGACAATGAATATCAACTATACCATTTATTAGGTGTGCAATCTCCTACCAGTAGGAGTAAGGGTTGTGGTGCTCCGCCATCATTAGCGCACGACCGTCAGACCGTAGCGCGCGCAGTGAAACCACAGGGTCCTTTGGTTTCGGGATTTAACCTGAGATTAAACGTGTGTGTGCGAACTGGATTGAAATTGGCCACGAGGAAATCTGTTTATCTCTGCGAACCATAAATTGTGACTTCGACACAAATGTTGACCGTTTCGTACATGTTTTCACCTTATCTCACACCAATGACGACGGAAGCTGAACTTGGTCTAATGCATAATAATGCTTTTTCGAAACCAAGTGAATTTCTAATATAAAATTTTGAGACAATCTAAGAATTAACTCTAGATTAATGTTTCTGTAAAATCTTAAGCTTTCTCAGTATGCCAAAAATCGCACGTGGAGAATTTGTCTTCCTCTTTAGCAGAAATCTGTCACCACAAGTACTTACTTAACAGCTTTAGGCACAAAATATTAATCCCTAGTGCTAGGTAGTTGCAGCTTTCGTGTGTGCAGTATGATTGTAATTGCCTACAGTTTCTTCAGAATGTAGATTTTTTTTTTAGAAAATAACCTTTTTATGCCATTTGAATTAAGCAAGCGGTGTAAGCACAACTAATTAATTCCCTTAAGCAATATTTCAAAGTTCACGTACATTGGCATCGATACATAAAGAATTTAATTTCTTATATATTACTTCGTAAATAGCGAAATGTACGCACAATGGTAATCAGAATTTGTTCCTTAACGTTGACCATCGAGCGATCGGTTTTGCGTTCCACTGCCACCTCGGAAGCTTGTTTCTCTTAAGTCCAGACGCGGGAGGAAGCTGTTCTGAGAAGTTCCCAACAGTCAGAAACGAAATACTGAAGGTGCGTGAACTCAACTGAGTTCATTTACGTTACTGATATAAGTAATAGCAATTTTGTGTAGAAGAGCGACATTCGAATGTTGAAGCAACAGCAAAAGCTGGTTTGTTGACTTTGGAAGAAAATAAGGTTACTAGATTGTAATTTGGGTGTGTTTGTCATCTTTTATTTACCCATTTGTAAACTTTTTTGACGACTGGCTGAAATGTGTATACCATTTGTAATATGGCTATGTATTCTTAACGCACTGTCAGTATAGCCCAGGAGGAACTCCTATAAGCGGACTTGGGTTCAGAATGAATTCAGCATCAGTATAGAGCCGCGAACTCGTCAAGGAAATCAGCAGACTGCAAGAAACACCTATGCTTTGAGTTTAGAGTAATGGTAACGTTGGATAATTCATACTCTCGGGCACCTTTTGTAGGCTATATGACTTTTGAATATTCTCTAGCAGACGGGATAAAGGGATCTGACGGTTTTCCTCAAGCTTCTAAAATACCGGTGATTAAGGTGAATTGTAATACTGTTGGTTATGAAGGGAAGAAAATGAAGGATAATAGAATTGAAACTGGAAGGTGAGAGGGCACTGAAGTGCTGTTAACTATGCGTCTTTAAATTTAGAATGCAGGGATGGTTTGGAAAATTAAAGGAAACAGGCACAGGCGAATGCTGGATGAAGCCAGGGGGAGCTCCCCTTGTATAATACTCGAGGGAGAAAGTAAAGTGGTTGGAAAAATCTACGAAGTGCTAATTGAAGGAAGGCAGCAGAGGGCTGAAGAAGCTGCACTAAATACACAGAATCCTTTGTGAAGAGATGTTGGGGGTTATTACCATCGACTTCAGAAAGAGGAGGCCAAGGAGAAGAGTTATTGAGCTCAGGCTATATGTTAACATTTTGTATATTTAATGTTTTAACCCAACTACAATAGCCATGAGGAGAAGGACGCTGAACACAGGAAGTTTCCTCCCCTAAAATTTGCCTAACAAGGGAAAGAGGGAAGGAGGAGTCGGAGCATAAGAATGCGCAGGCAAAACGAGAGATCCGTACTTGAAAAAATACACATGCAGCGACGTGTATGGTGGTCGATCTTGTAGTCTCGTTAGGCTAGGCCTGTCTGTAGAGCAAGTTATGTCTAGTGGTGACAAACTATCAGCATGCATACAAGACCTCCATAGCGGCTTTCACCATGACTCAATAATTTCTATGACGTCACGAGCAGAATGAGTATCACTTTAACAAAGCCTTAAGTGTCCCTAGCGGTTCTGTGGAATCAATCGATAGGATATATAACTAAATATGGAACAAAGTAATTATAAACTGAAAGAAATAGCAGGTCTGGAGTAATTAGGTAAAAGAGTTTTCATGTTGCACGAATTAGAAAATGGTGAAGGCACACATTATGTAGCTTCATCTCAGAATAAAGGAAGCTGCTTTTCATGATTATTTTCTTGTTCTATTGTACCGCGGTATCATATTATTTGTTTGTTTGTTTGTTTTTTACTCATATCCATAAAGTTTGGTATATAAAGGTTATGAATATAGTGGGACAGTTGGCTGACAGTTGCAATGACATATGTATTATCCTGTTTTGTCATTTTAATATTAATACCTAATTGTATATTTTATTTATAATGTTAAAGAGTAACATGCACAATATTCCTTCTTTCTAATATTTATTATTTTATAATTTAGTGTTCTATAATAGTTTGCGTTTAATACTGTTGTTACGTTAATGTGTGATTTTACTCTTATCAGCAGTAGCTTAATTTGATCTGTTCTCTCCGGCTTTTTGTATAACTAAGACGTAAAACCTGTGACTAACTGTAAACATACTCGACACCTTACAGCAGAGCAGGGAAGATGTGGATAGAGTGGAACTTGTGCGGAGGAAGCTCGGTGAAATATCTCACACGGCTCGATCACCGAGTTGAATTCCTGTAAAGCTTGCATGGGACAGATTTCGCTTGACTTGATGACCTAGTTGAACTCCTGTATAGGTTGTGTGGGACAGATTTCGCTTGACTTGATGACCTAGTTGAACTCCTGTATAGGTTGTGTGGGACAGATTTCGCTTGACTTGATGATCGAGTTGAACTCCTGTATAGGTTGTGTGGGACAGATCTCGTTCGACTTGATGACCGAATTGAATCATCCTAACTTTATTTCCGAGGTGGAATCTCTTGAAAGCACTCAGTAATAATTTTAAAATATGTAAGATGCAAATAATTGCCTGTAGACAACTACGTTAATTAATCTGGTTACTTGCAGATCGTGTCCTTTCCTGCGTTTCCCCTCATGACTGACATGAGACAAATGAGAGAACAAGAAAGTCTGAGTGGACTGGCTAAACGAGGAAGCTTTGGTCCTGCTAGCAACACAGAAAAAGTGTTTGAAATCCGAAACGCACCTCATATGGACATTGGAAGAGAAGATACTATATAAGCAAGGGAAGCAGAAAATAGTATGCTGTGCAAACTTGTGAAAAGAGCCTTAGTACAATAACAACAAGTAAAAGAGGAAAAATAAAAATAAATGCAAACTGCTGAACGCATTTTAAGAAATTTTTAACATTTTCTGTGCAGTTATAAAGTTAAGCATGTCAAAGGCGTTACTAGCAGCAACTGTGTTTTCTGCACTGAGTATTAAACCTAGATTTCAGCCAAGAACCCAATCTGGTCTTTGATGGCTTTCACGTCCTCTAGATTTTTGGCTGACAGCATGGTACATAATTTATTTATTCTGGCGAGGTAAAGGCTTTTCATTTTCCTACAGCTGTGCCAGTAAATACAGCCACAGAGTATCAAAAAATTAAAAACACACGACCACTCTCAGTACTTGAAGAAACTGGGAGGCATTGGGAAACAGTGAGGGTTTAAACTTGAAAATATGTGTAAAGTACTTCTTACATTTCTAATACATATTACGTCTTTTGTACGTGGATTGACATTTATTAGTTCAGTGTTAGAACCGGATGTAATGTAAACCAACAATTTTGTATCCCTCCGTGGTAGCCTTGTATTTGTATGAACTGTGTTAAATAAATATGTACAAATGCCATGGGGACTCCTGTTTATAATGCATTTGAACGCAATAATAACTGTACTTATAGTCTATACATAAAACATCCTTCGTTCTATGCAAACTGCAACCAAATTTGTATTATATTCTTTAAACTCGTGTATATAAAATTGCACGTCTGTATTTGTACCTAAAGTACCTAACTTTTTAGTAGGCTCCCCTTGCGTATTAATGCTATACGCAGTGTGATCAATTTTAAAGTGAACAAATGCTCATAGTCTTTGTATATTTGTCAACTGCGCACCCGCAGTGGTTCACCTATAAATAGTTAAACTTTTAGGAAGTTGTGCATATAAACTACCCTTAAGTTTCATGCAAACAAAACGACAAAACAATGCTCATAGACTTTCACCCAATAGCAAACGCACCTACAAAGCAGTTTTGTAAGTTGATATAGCTCTTCGAGAGTTGTTTGATTTAGCGTCGTAGGTTATGTAGCGTTTCGAAAACTTTCTCGTAACTGCCATGTTACATTATGAAACTCAGTCTCTGAGTTTATTCGCAGTTGTTTTATAGGGCTACAAAAGTCAAAGCGTTGTTGTTTTTTATTATGTTGTTTGTTTTATTGAGTTACCTATATTTTTACTGCTTGCATTATTGAAACAACGGCTGTTATTGCAGTGTACACCATTGTTCTTTGTTTTGATGCTCGTCTTGCTTTCCATCTCTTTGTATTATTGCCGGGGAGGATAAAGATTGCTCGTCGGAATTGGCTCCGTCTACGTATAGGCAAGCTTTGCATATATACGGCACTTATGAACCGGATTATCTTGCCTCGGGGACATAACAAAAGAATGGCAGTATGCGGTATGTTATATCTTGAATGGATATAACATTATAGCTGAAGCTTGTTCTTCACTATGGCTCGGAGTATACAAACGCGAAAAAAGAAATACGCCACGATGCACTGCTGAAAGGTTGAGTTGTGCAAGAGATTCTGGTCAAAATATGTTATAGTACCTCCACCATCGTTTCTTCCACTTCACAGACCCAGGGGAATAAATATCTGGTTTATAGAGACAGTCTGCAGATTTGGAGGTTTGCCGAGGCTGAAGTCACAGGCCTCTCTAATATTTGAAGCATCCGGTTGTAAATTGTGTAGTTGATTTTTATAAATGTGAAAGGTGCAAGCTACCAAATTATATGCTAGTTCAGAAACCTTAAACTCCTGGCACTAAGAGTGAACCTAGGAGGTTTTTCGAATACCAACGGTAACCTTGTTTTTTTCCTGGTAGATAGCTGAAAGGTGGGTGTTTTCTAATCTACCTTGACTTCCTTTACGCCATTTTTGTTTCATTTCCGTTTTTATCATGTTGCACATGTTCTTATAGGTTTCGTGGCTTATGGTGGTACCGAACAAATGCCTCGAATGCTTGCTCAAAGTAAAGAGTAGATACTCCACATGGACACGAGGGCTGCTTGTCAAGGGATCGTTCATCAGCCTCTCTAATGCAACTCCAGCAGTGGGATGGGTTTCGAGCCTATAACTATTAGGGACTTCCGCGCGTTTCTGTGGCCTGTATAACTGCGGCCTGCAGCCTTCTGTGACTCCTTCGCTTCATCCCTTCCTCCTGGGGCTATTAGCCAGAATAAACACTTGATGGCAGAACGCGAGATGCCTCCCTTCGTGTATAACCTATACCTATAGTAGGTGTTTTGAAGTGACAGTCAAACCTGGAAGTAATTGCAACTTAGGCATTTCAACCTCCTGCTTACTGGAAGATTTTGTTGTGAAACATTCAACAGCAAACCTGATTTCTAAACGATGGCACACCACTGCTTTGTGGTTTATCCCACTCTTTAAGCTCCCTGCTTTGTGATATCGGAGAGAGGTGAACATGAAAATAAGGGGGAAAAAATACAAAATGCACATAGAAAAATGTTAATCTGTCAAAATAAGAATGTATCTATCGTTTGTTTGACCTTGGATATTATGAAATTAATGAACCTTAATTTATTACTCGCTCATAACTGAAGTGTTATCGCTTATTTTCCAGCTATACCTGGTATAAAATGATGAAAACTATACGTTAGAAAACTGTTTTTCAGGTTGTGTGTCTGCCTCCTGCCACAAGTTCGTTAAGGCTGCAATGGGACATTTCGAAAAAGCGTATTGCAAGCGGCCTAAGATAGGACAGTAGAGGGAAAACTTAAAACCTACAACAGGACTCTCCTAACACCGAGTAATCAAGCACAAAACAGCTGGTACTACGAGATAACCAAATTGTTCTGCTGCACATGGACAAGTCGAATGGAAAAACGGAACCTCGAATGTTTGAACTGAGGTTGCAGTCTTCTCTATCGTTTGGTCTGACGGTCTGTCCATAGAGATATGCAGGCATGTTGGGAGTCCTTCCGGCGTCAGGAGGTAAACCCTCGAAACCTTAGGGTCACTGTCTGTGTCCGAGCCGTACTCCCTGGGGTGATCGAATTCCTATCCTTAGTTTCGTCCATTCCACCTGGAGGCTTCCAGAAGCGCAATGACAACGCGCTGAAGATGCGAAATCCTCCTCCGCCTTCTGATAACCATGACTATAAAACTATCCAGGTGGATCATTTTGTTATGATACACTTTTCAAAAAAAAAAAAAAAAAAAAAAAAAAGAACGGTGTATTAAAAGTATCTAGGTGTCCTCACCTAAGCTTTCTTTGTGTTTTCGTGTACCTTGAGTAACGTTAACCGAATTTGGTTGGCTTTAAGAGGCACACTATTACTGCCTGTGGAATAATATGACGTAGTTTGATCATAAGCTCCAAACCGTTGGACGTCGGTTGATAGAAACAGTGGAATACGTTCATCAATGGCATAGGGTTCGAAATTTCAGCTTTGTTATTGTGAGATGAGAACAACTCTCTTTAGCACCGGCAGTGTTTCGTGTCAAAGCAGCATCGTTTTGATAGTGTGTTGTTCGACGATAAATCCCGGATCTAAATGGTCCGCTGATATTGAATCCATTCTCTCCTGGATTCCTGCACATTCGCCATGCGATTTTATTGACATATTCAGGTCGCCACTTGGGAAATCAGTAGTCCACGAATCTTGCCTTGTGTTTGCCCACACCGTGCTATGCAGAAATACGTCTGTTGCAGTGGTTAAGGGCGTTATTCGCCCTTATATTTACAAGATCCTGTTTTACGATTTTAGTTTATATGTCAGTGATTAGAGAAAAGCTGTTTGCGGACCATTTCATGTGAACTACAGGTTACTCCAGAAGCACATAAATCAGTAGCCTTCACGTTATGCAGCAATTTAGCTTGTATGTTGGGTTAATATTGTGTAGTGTATGATCTGTTAAAGAAAATGGGGAATCGTTTTTTCGAATAGGTGTTGCTGTTAGTCTAGAAGTAACTTATAAAATATGATAAGGTTTGAGCGTTAGATATAGACGTATTTTCTTACCAGCGCGTATATATTAGGAATGATCGTGGATCAAATCAATCAGTATTTCTAGAAGGGGCAGTTTATTGTGTTTTGCACTTTGCTGTTTTAGGGTCTACTTTTGCATTTAGGAACCGCATTTCGAAGAACATGAACCACATAATTGTTGACTTTGTCCAAACCTCAGCAATGCAACAAAGCAATTATAAATGCTTGAAAATTCAGCAGAAATGCGTAGCTTTTTGATATTTACATAGTAAGATACTCTTTACTTTGCTGGTAACTTATAGTTCCTACTTTTCTACTTTGCGTTCTTTATTTACCACAGTCGCCACCGCCAATATCTGATTATTGGTGAATTTTAACGTAATCAGTTCGTTTTGATTCAGACACAGTTTTTTTCTCTGGAATAATGATATTGCAAGTTACTTCTACGATCATCATCTGGAGTTACTTTTATTTTTAATAAAAGGTTCCTTTTCCGGAGCGAAGTAAATTGTTTTATTTCTGCAAGGATTAGGTGCTTAAAATGAATGCTTTATGAAAGAAAGAAAATCTGGAAATACGTAATAGTTCGCTTAAATAAACAATCAGAAAGCAAATAGCCTTCCTGTCTGCGTTAAATGAAAGTCTCCTGTTAAAATAAGAGGAGAAAACAAAACCAAACAACTATGCTCCTTAGCACAATAAGAAGAATATCAGGCCACACCTGTTAGGCTTAACCTGGCTTGGATGGACGTGAGGTAGGCAGCGCCTACCCCCTCACAGAGAGGCTGGATAAGTTAAAACGCGGGATTTGTACATCTTCATTGTAGATTAGTGAAATGTATGAGAAGCAGACGTATGCACTATATAAACAACGTATATATATTTCAAATTTAAATGCTGTTACATATGCGTGGCGTGTTAAGTTCCACTGCGGTATCTCTGGGTTTAACGGCTCAAACCTAACTTCGAAACATATACACCCCCAATCTTCAGGGTTACACCAAGAGCTCCATCTTGCAATAACCCTGTGTATAACATATATACCCCCAATCTTCAGGGTTACACCAAGAGCTCCATCTTATAATTACCTTGTGTATAACATATACACCCACAATCTTCAGGGTTACACCAAGAGCTCCATCTTGTAATAACCTTGTGTATAACATATACACCCCCAATCTTCAGGGTTACACCAAGAGCTCCATCTTGTAATAACCTTGTGTATAACATATACACCCACAATCTTCAGGGTTACACTAAGAGCTCCATCTTGTAATAACCTTGTGTATAACATATATACCCCAATCTTCAGGGTTACACTAAGAGCTCCATCTTGTAATAACCTTGTGTGTAACATATAAGCCCCCAATCTTCAGGGTTACACTAAGAGCTCCATCTTGTAATAACCTTGTGTGTAACATATAAACCCCCAATCTTCAGGGTTACACTAAGAGCTCCATCTTGTAATAACCTTGTGTATAACATATAAACCCCCAATCTTCAGGGTTACACCAAGAGCTCCATCTTGTAATATCTATAATCCCTTCTGCATTCATTATTGTGCATTGTGGTGTTTTCGGGGTACCTCAACTACCTTCGGCTGTACTCCTAATGAACACTTTTCCTCCTTGATGTCTCTCTCTCTCTCTCTCTCTCTCTCTCTCTCTCTCTCTCTCTCTCTCTATCTGGGTTACTATACCGCTCGCAAAAGTTAAAGACATGTGAACGCTGGCCAATGCTCAAGCAGAGCGCTGTTGCCAAGCATAGTGCGTGTACCAGCAGACGGTCTGTACATAAGGCTGTGTGAGATGCATGCACCACATTCGGCAGCGCTGGTAGGAGGGGCAAGCGTAGGATTCGCTGGAGTCCGCAGTACGCCCCGCCTCCTTATGCCTTTAACTTTTGCGAAGATTATAGGAAGTAGGAGGTAATTTTCAAGGCGTTTTTGTCTACGAAAAACGCTATAAAGTGTATTCAGTCTATTAAGATGTTTCCCAAAGTGAAGAAGATGGACAACTTTAAATTTACTGAACAGAAGAATGCCCATAAGGAAATTGTAACAATTACATATTTTGCGCGAAAAGTTTTAAGTAACTTTTCGATTGTAATAAAATATTAACTCTAATTATCAGCAAACCAAATCATGGAAGGATAAAGAGATATGCAGTAGAATTGTTTTTACTCATACCAACCGTATGTTGTAAATTTCCCTAAAGGCCTGTGGAGCCTGGTAGTCGACATTGACATTATAGTTCACAAGTTCTCGATCCGCAGCTTAATGTTGCGGGACTTCCAGCAGATGGCTCCCATCTGCTTTCATTGATAGCTCTATGGTGCCCACTTTAAACATACGCCCTTTATCTTTCTTTGTGTTGTGGGTGAGGAACGCTCTTGATGTATAACTCACTTGTCTTAGTTTTACGGCCGAGTGTTGTTTCACGACCGAAACATCAAACGAACGCTGTATTTGTTTATGTTTCTTTTTACTTCGCCTGGCACGCGCAAGAGAATGTTAATTTTAGACTTCCGTCTTCGATATGTCAGCTCCAGTAACAAGCTGTTACATCAGAACGACGTATCGCATTTCTTCAGAAAATGTGCTTTTTTGGTAAACATCTTTGGTTATAAAGTTCATTTTCTTTAAGCTGTTGATACTCACAAATCTCCAATCACGTTACACTCGAATTTACCTCTCAGTTGACCCTAGATCATCAAAGCTTCATCATCTGCTTACCCTTCCCGTATGGTGGACCTACACCCCTAGGACTCACAAGCCTGTACCTAGGGTCAGACGCCTGTCGGGCTGCACAGGAACCTATTGACTGGACAGAGTGAAGACCTGGAAGCGGTTAATCAGCCCAGTACCAGGCATAGCAGCGAGGAAGAGCACGATATGAAATGCAGCCGAAATAGATGAATGGAAAGGTAATGTTGGAGCAGCTGGTGGAATGAGTGGTGGGGGAACCCGGGGAAAACCCTCCCAGACGCCGCTTCTCCACCACGAATACCACATACGGGTCCCTGCGATCGAACCGTGTCGCCTAGGTGGCAGGCGAACGGGCTAGCCGCTCGATAATGGCGCCGCCAGATCACCAAGCCACCAAAATGCATTTTTACTAAAAGAGGCCTTACAAACGACACGTGTTAATTGATTATCTGCCTTCCCTGGTATTTCACGGTAATATTCGGTGAGTAAGGGGTACTTTCTTTTTTTTAAGTAGTTACTACGCATTTGTTTTCGCTGAAACCTAGAGCATAAATTCCCAGGGTTCTGTTCAGATTGGTTAAGTGTTGTAGACTAGTGTGTAAGGAACTGAAAATGGGCAGCACGTTTAAGGTAGTATCCTTATACCGTTTAGCTACCCTGTATAGTTTTATATCTAGGGGATTGGAAATAACTGTTAAATGTGAAAATTGTGGCCTTGGCATACCAAGCCGGCTGCTACATGCGCAAGGCAAACGTGGACGATCTTTCAGCCGCCATAGGGAGATTAATGTGGCTTACATTACCTACAGTTCGCCACCTACGGCAGCTCCTCAAAGCTACCATGATGCTTACTAAGTAACGATCCTATGTTGGGCTACAGAGGCTACTTTAAAGAAAAATAGTTGTATACTTTTTATTTGCCTGTGCAGCATCTCGAACATGGGGTATTTTATTTAAGATATTTGATGTAGTTTTTTCAACTTAGTATAGAAATAAATAAACAAATAAATAAAACCACGGCGCGTTGTATCGGTAGGACTCCATGGCACTTCCCTGTACCGATGTGTAGATTTGTGTGAAAGCTGTTTGAAATTGAGTATTATTCTACTACATCAGAGAAGGCTATACAAGCGATTGTCTCGTACATAAACTGTAAATACGCCAGCCATAATTTTAAAATAATTAATTCGGTAAGTTCATAAAAATTAAGCGCATGGGAAAGCTGTTGCGTATAGTATGTGTAGTTATACACACGTGAATTTGTTTGCCTGAGTGCATTTCTATTATATGGACCGTTTTATTGTGTTTATCTATTAGATACATCATTTAATTTTATTAAAAGCCATTCCAAACAGCATCGCTCCCACCCTACGATATGATACATGATGTAATTCTTTTAAAATTAGGGAAATGACCACACACAAACTGAACCATTTGTTTGGATTATGCATAATACCGGTGTCAATGAAATTCATCCATACTCCTGCTTGTATGTACTCGCATATGATTTAGCAACCAAAATAAACACGGTTGCCTAGAGCAGTGTACCTTATTTGGACACACTGACCTGAATTCCCTAGAAATTATTAATGTAAAAACCACCGGAAGACGAAGTGAAGCATTTTTTGCACTGAGCGCATTATGAACATGTGTATGAGTATGACCAGAGAATGGAGAGACACCGCGTACTTCGACCCAGCGCGGATCCCTTGTCCTTAACACACACAGGAGTAACGGTTGAGGTAAAGGAACAGCAGGAGGCTGTAGGTCGCTTGCAGATCGGCCAACGGCGATGCGCAGATGTCCCTAACGATTTCACTCTTGATAACCAGGACACACCGCCGGGCTTTTCAGAGAAGACACACCCGTGGACGAAGAAGTGAGTCATGTCTGGAGCGCCAGGCTACTCTAACGGCAGAGTATACCAAATAACTTGCAGTTTTCAACACGTAGGTATGTCTGACTGTCTGCCTGTACGTCTGCATGTATGTACGTAGGCACATCTCATTAATGTGATCATTAATGTGTTCACATTATTGTTTAAAACATAAAATACCGATCATACTATGAATCTGCCCCTCTATGTATCCTGATGTTTCTGGTACAGGTTGCGCGTTAGTTCTTAACGAATAAAATGTTTAAATGAGAGGCTAGATGCGAGTCACTGGCAAAGCCATGAGCTGCGTTGAGGTTGGTCAGGGAACTGACCTAATTTCTGGACGTAAATAGGTCGTGCACCTTGGCTTTCGAGTAATGTTATGGGAGATACCGCTTGTGATCGGTCTACACTCGCACAGTAAACACGAAAGGACAAGGCAGGTTATGAGTTTGTTTTTAAGAAACACCATTACGGTGTTTGTTTATGTACTGAACTATAGTGAAGGGGACGACCCACACAATCTGCAGCGTTGCCAGCTTGTTCTGGACAGAACTAAAATATCTCCTTGGGAAATGGTCAGAGACAAATACATAAGATAAAAAATGTGTTCCAAATACCGAGACCTACCACTGGTTTGAATTAATGTAATGACTTTCCGTTCACCCGGGATAGATAAAAGTATCTATACTAAAGCTATTCTGGAAGCAAGAGAGACAAAACATATAAGCACGAGTTATAAATGTCGTACTTCGCATCGTTGTTTGCCATTAAATGCTACCTTAACACGCAAACAATGTGTTTGTATCATCCATCTCAGGCAAGTTAACTTGAGAGATAAGTCGCGAACACACGTAGAAAAAGTAAACTGTCTGGAGGAGCAGCGGTGCCATTGAAACTGCTATATTAAAGTAGCTAATTAAATTAGGGACGGAAGCAAAGCCCTCGTGTGGCAAGGATTTGCCCGCGGCTCCCGAAGAATTATTATATGCTGACCTCAGAATTTGAATATTTGCCAAGCATTCTCTATTATCACAAACTCGAGCAGATACTCTTAATATTCCTGTGATCCCGTTCTTCTCTGTCTGTCTCTTCTCTAGCAAAGAGTATTTTGATCGTTCCGGTCCACTAATGCCAGCCTCTTCATTAAATTAAAGCTGATGTTAAATCACGAGACAGTAGATAAAGAAAAGACAGTTGCTAGTTTCATGCTAACTCCGTCTATATTGACTTTTGTTGATAAAGTTTGTACCATATAACCAAGGGCAAGATCTTTTTGGTGATAATTATTTGAAAAACTCCCATTAATAATTTAAGTTAGTGGTGTTTTGTGTTGAATATTTTACTAAAAATTCGCATTAATTTCCCACAAATTTTCGGGTAAAATTAAATTACAGGTAAGTAATATTACTGTAACATTATTGTTCAAAATTTATCCAAATTAAAAAGTTATTTTGTTATCATTATGACGCGAATCCTACATATATCATGCATCATCAGACATCAGGGCCAAAAAGGTGGTAGCCCTTTTGCTTTGAGTCTAAGAGTGCTGTTTCTATGGCCTAACAGTTCAACAGTGGCACAAAGTTCTTTGTGGTTTAAGTTTATTGCGGCGGCTTCAATAACACAGAAATGTGACCTTCTGAGATAACCTTTTATTGTAGCCTCAACGATTGCATTGTCGGTCAGCTTTCTTCGTCCCTGCCAATAATATTTATTTTGTAGTAGTATTATTACAAGTTTATCTCAAAAGAATCCGGTTTATTGAATACGTGGGAGTTAGAAGTGAATTCTTTCATCGTTATTAAAACCTTATTTTTTTTTAAGCAAAATTGTATGAAGGGTGATATTTCTTATTTATCACTAAAAACACAATATTCTCGAAAATATGAAAAATTCACAAAAAAATCCCGAACAGATTATAATCCCATATCACTTCTAAACTATGTCAAATGCATGCAAATCAATTAGTACTGTATTTGAACAACTTTCTCATTTATTGTTAAAAACAAAAACCCTTGCCTCTGCATATAACCCTACCTTTAATCCTATAAATGTACGAGTCCTTAAGAACAGCAAAGTATACAATTACTGATGGATTAGGGGCAAAGGATTAAGAACATATTGTAGACCAGGGAAGACAGGTAATGCTGCTGTGACGTCAGCTCACTCAGTACACATGCTCCCAGAGAAAGCCAGTTGAACGTGTGACGTCACAGCGGGCAAGAGGAAATGGCATACGGGACATCGTAATTTTAATGCTGACTGTTTCAGTTACCGAATAGTCACAGATTATAAATAATTACATTTCGGCTTTATGCTTTATAAATTCAGTCATGTTAATAACGCAAATTGAACAGAGATTATAACTATTTTGCCTGAGCAAGAGGAGAGCTACACAGAACAATTAGGTGGACATTTACCGACATTCGCTGTTTCGCTTTTCTTTAACTAGTTTGTCAATGTTAGGGCGTAATGTACGGCACATTTGTAACCGAAGACTGCATGTTAGATTGTGATCTGACAATATGCTTCGGGATTTTGGCTTAGAAAGGTTCATAACCGAAAAGAATTGTACGCACACATACGTGGAACCAAACATACATAATATCTGTGCAACAAGGGCATACAACCTCAGAAATCTGGTTTAAGGAACATTCTTATAACAATCAGCCAAGTCTTCCTTGTGTTTATATTTGTACTTCAGCAAATCGTCTCACTGTAAAGTTATCAATTCAATATGCTACCTGCTAGAAACATTGTAACATCCAATGAATACTGGGTCTGAAACGTAGTTGACAATGTTTCTACATCTTCAAGCCTGGTCTCAAACTAGTGTGAAACACGGGGAACTGAACACATGCGCCGCTGATCTAGGCAGCATAGCAAACTGCTATGCTCTCGCCTGACGTCACACGAACGTACAAGCTGGCTCTTCGCTTAAATACGTCACACGGCCCGAAGTTGTCTTCCCTTGTTGTAGACGTTGGTCTGGTACCGTGGTCAATTTTGTCATAAACTCAGCTTCACTGCTGCGGTATGTGGGCTCTTCAGTACCTATAGTATAATTGAATGAACGTAACAGTTGCTCTCCTGTCATGTGCGTTCCAGCCACGTCGCGTGGAAAACATGCTGTGTTGTCCAGATTTGCCAGATTTTTGAACCCAAAAATAGCGAACATTGGCCGAAAAAGTAGCGCAATTCCAACTGAAGTAGTCTAAAATATTGCGTAGATTACTAAATTAGTAACTATACAATTTTCGTGAGCATAAATATGAATGGGATATTAAAACGTATGCAGTATTCACCAATAGCAAATAATCCAACTATAGATTAATGATGATAGATTATTAAATATTAAATTGCGAAAAGTTGAAGTATTGCAGAACCCATGCAAATAACAAGGAATATCTCAGAAACGGTTCATTTCAGAAAAAAAAAAAAATTCTTTTGGACATAAATTGTGTGTTTTAACGAGATCAACATTTTTTGTATAATAAGATTTGGTCTATCTCTTACGGTTTATCAGCTGTGCAAAAGTCAGAGAGAGTAAAGAGAACTACGTGGGCTGTAGCCAGAAAATTTAAGATATACATTTCATTTGCCATAAAAACATCTTAAACATTTGGCAGTTTAATTAAAATCGTTAGAACCATTTTCGAGAAAAAGTGTTCGAAAAATTTTCCATGTGAAAGGTAGTTTAGGGTGGAGGAATCTTCTTCAAAATATTCTTGTGGCATCTTTGAAAGATATTAAACTTAAATACCAACTTTGGTTTTCAACCGATTTTTCGTTTTTGAGTTACGCTGTTGAAACGTAGACAGAAACAGACGCACGCACGTTCCTTTGGTAAAAAGTATTTCTTTTAATTCAGGTGGTCTCAAAACATGTATTATCTTTGAAATGTCGACATCGAATTTTTGGGTGGAATACAATACTTCCCCTACTTACTATACATAGTAGAGAAAGTAATATGGGCAACCACAGTCATACTATTAAATATTCCACAAACCTAATAAAAATCAATGCGTTATTCTATAACCTTATGAAATCATAGCCTAAAAGTAGCCCATATGAAATTTTAGTAGCCCACAGAAGTCGCAAGTAGCCCAATTGTAAAACTTCGTAACGAGAACAAAATAAAAGGAGCCAAATTAACTACTTTTCACCCAATCTGGCAACCCTGTTGTCAGCCGTCCGTACGCCAGTAAGACGTTCGTGTCCACTGGAAGAGAAGAGCTAAACAAAGATAGATTTCTATTGTGTTAACTGGTTTATCAGTTGTTTGCATGATATGTGTATTGTTGTATTGTAGCGTGATACTTCAAAGTTTAAGCATACAATTACCTTAAACCAGTGGAGTGTGCAAGTACATACTATACTGTTCGCAAAAGTTAAAGGCATGTGAACGCTGGCCAATGCTCAAGCAGAGCGCTGTTGCCAAGCGTAGTGCGTGTACCACATTCGGCAGCGCTGGTAGCAGGGGGCAAGCGTAGGATTCGCTGGAGTCCGCAGTACGCCCCGCCTCCATATGCCTTTAACTTTTGCGAAGATTATAAAGTCTGTCATATGGTAGCTCGGGCGTAGGGTGTGATGGGGGCTCAAACGCGATTGGCAACCTCAAGGTCAATCCTAGTTGTAACATACCCACACCATGCTGAACAAGCCGTCAGATTTGAGATGTAACTTTAATTCAACTACTGTTACACAACGTTATCATAGAATAAGACTTATTGAGGACTTTGTCCCATCGGAAGGCTAAGTTTGAAACATGTTTTTTTTTTTGGTGAAATATTCAGGGTTCCTTTGGACTAACGCTTGCAATTTCTGAACGAGAAGAAATGAAATCTGGAACATTTTAATACTGCAGAACCTTCACTCTACCTGGTTTCAACGTTTGCAAGCAAGTGTGGTTCATATGTAATAGCTCTCTCTACATGTTCGCCAGATTTCTTTCCTAAGCCCCTACAAGCTATCCTTCGTTCCCTGTAGCAGCCACAGAATTAAGTTAAACCACCATTGCAAGAAAGCACAGCAACTCACGGAAGGATTAATTGAATTGCCTGGGCTCTGGAGAGAAGATCCCTTCCCCCTTTCAAATTTTGTTTCATCTCCGTTTGTTACTCGTTACGACTCTTCAGAATAGCTCATGTCGACCCTTGAGTCAACTGCTGGTCGTCTTGCACGTGCAGGTTATGAACTCTTGAACAACTGGGAGAGCGTGGTTTATCAGCTTTGGAACTGTGCACCTCAGTAGTCTTGCTGGGAAACCACTTATATAGGGCTCCTCAAACTATATTTTCTCGAAATAATGACTATTCTTTAATACTGTCAAATTATGTAGGAATAAATAAAGGAATACCGCCAGCATATAGAAAATGAACTCCCTGAGAGCCTGTTCTTGAATTTTGGAGTCAGTATAGTGTCATAATGGAATACCAGTATGATAGAAGCAATCTAAGTGTAGGATTCCGTCATTATTACACAGAACCTTCGTTTGGACACGTGGCCATATTACGGGGAATTTCTTCATTTGCACTGTGCTGCTTTAATCGGTTCTGCTCCGTTTTCTTAAACAGGGTAGCCTAAATAAGTTGCAAAACTAAGGCCGTGATATTTAACTATCTATGAGATAGCCGTGGTCAGAAGTTTATATAGATGTAAGTTAATAGTTTTAAGATTGAAGATTAATTTGATGTGTTATCTTAGGGGTTTGGACTCCCGCAGGGCGTAATCCTCTAGATTTTCTATTTATAATCCACCTGCTGAAAGTTGGTGTTATGCAGGTTGCAGATTTTTTGGGACTCGGAGAAGAAAGGCACTTTGGCCAGTATTGCCTAAACCGAATGTTCTAGTTCAGGCAAGGGGAAGAGGGGTGACAGGAATGCAATCTAATATTTACCCTCTCCAGTTATCTAATTGCCATATGCACGCCACCTATCTTTTGTGGTTCTGTTTGTTTATGGATACATACGTCTTTACAAACAAGGCACGTTTCACGGCGTGCAGTGGCGGAACCGAATAGAAACATGATCCACTTGTTTTGTGAGTGCATGATTGTGAATACGTTACGTACATTTTCTTTTGGCATAGAGAACACAAAGCTTTAGGTTTACCAGGAACACAAAAGCACTTATGTTCCCATCGGCTTTGAAATACTTTTTACCCTGTTATGTGACATGATTCCACCACTGACACAATTTGAGGGACTGACCGGGGGTAGACACATAACAGTGGAGGGCGTGGCCTGTAGCTAACCGGTGTGTACCAGAGTAGATGGGGTTAAAACTACGATGAAAGGGAAATGACGCATTGTGTCGGTTCTCCCCATCTGTGTTCCAGCTTTTACAACTGAACCTAAGATTGTGGATCCATTTAGTGACCATTGTTCTAATTAGAGTTTCTAACGCTGGCGTCGACAGTTTCGTGTGTACAGAGACGCGACGAGTATTCTATAGCTGCACAGTGGTTTATGGTTGGGTTCACTTTTGTATTTATAAGACCATAGGGGTGTTAGGTTAGTGTCTGTCCGACTTACGGACAGTAAACACCGGGAACAGTACGTGATTAAGTACTGTCTCCACTCGCATTATCAGCGGTGTCTTGTTTATTTTAGGGAAGGAAACAGAGACGTTACCCCACCATCTATTTACATGGGGTCACTCGTGCAGACCCTAACAAGCTCATTCTCCAGTGTAAGAATACCCCTGTAAGTCTCTCCCTCTGTCTGTCTGTCTGTCTGTCTGTCTCTCTCTCTCTCTCTCTCTCTCTCTCTCTCTCTCTCTCTCTCTCTCTCCTCTAGTGTTTTAGCTATTCCTTTGCCCTAACAATGTGAAAGGGGGTTAACCTTTCATTGTTCACATCATTGTAGCAACATTTACTCATAAAACAACGGGTGTGTTTATAATGGTAGTGTCATATATTTCTTATAATTGTTATAACTGTGTTTTTTATCATCGTCGTCCAAAAGTTATGTAAATGAACACTTCTAGGTGGCGGGGTGCCAGTAATTCGCTCACTTGGAGCGAAAGGGTATATTTCCTGCTCTTATTAATTTAATCTCCGTGAATATGTGAACCGGTTCACGGATCGCCGTATATTATGAATTTATCACTTACATACTATGGGGATTGTTTCCCGGATATTAATAGCCGCTACTGAAAACAATAACACGAAGCGCTTAATCCGCATTTATCGAAATCCACCAGTTGAATAAGCGCATTGTGGTCCATCGGTGCATTAGCTGCAGCCCAGCGAACGCAAGGCCACGAAGTGCGTTTCAACCGCGAGCATGTAAATATCACATGTGTTAATATATACAAATCCTGTTATTTATCCAGCCCTCATTTGCGCGCGCCGCCACATTTCGGAAGGCTCAATTAATTTGATTATATTCTGTATGCATACATACACTGCAAGGGCATCAACAAAAACCAGTAGAAGAGCTGGTTAGTTATTTGTTAAAACTTGGCTTGAAATATCTAAGTGCAGTCCCGGGAGTTATATACTGTTTCCCCACAAAGTAACGATGTAAACAGGTACAAATATTGCATCGTCTTTAGGTTATGCAGCATTTGGTATTCCTTATTACGTAAAAATAAAGTTATTGATGTCAACAACCCTTCCAAACGAACTGACTTGACTTGCAGTGTGTGCAGCACCGGAGCGAGTGGTTAGGTCGCTCGCTTCTCACCGAGACGGTCGAGCTCGATACCAGGGGACCATGTGTAGCATTTGTCGTGGACAGTGGTGTGGTGTTGTCTGGACGGATTTGTTCCAGGTTCTCCGGTTTTCCTGGCTATTCATTCCGAAGACTAAGTCACCACCACTTTTCCTTTGGTCTATTTCACCCTTTCATATCTCCGTGCACACTCTCATACAAGGCTTCTGGCTGATCACTCACTCTGGCTACTCTCTCTGATCCACAGTTTGCTCCCCGACAGACTCCCGACCCCACGCACACCCTTGTTTTTATTTATTTTTTATTTATTTATTTATTTATTTATTTATTTTTTTTTTGTGGTGGAAGTGGAAAAATGCTTTTTTCACACTAATCCCGTCCAACTAGTAGTTTGTGAACCGCACCCTGCTGACCATACCCACTAAAAAAAGAAACACATTGCTTGTCAGTGTGTTACTGTTATTGGTCTCCATCATGCATTTGTTTGTCGGGTCCCGTATAGCACCCCTGTTAGTCTACGAAACATGAATAATTGGCATGCCTTGTATGCGAGCGCGTCAGATGTTGCTTACCGAGGATTGCAATGACAAGAGCCCTGGGGAATTCCGGGTGGTTAGTCACCTAAAGGTTCTTGCAACTGTTTCTACTATTGTCTACTATGTGTTAAGTTGAGACCAGCGTCTACATTGGGGTGTTCACAAAACCCCAGATGTAAAAGGTGGCTAGTATTTAGAAAGGCCTATTTGTCGCACTATTGAGCGACTTGTTACCTTCGTTCAAAATGGTGCACATTGTTGTGAAACAGTTGTTTGTGTTTTTAAAGATACGCAACAACATAAACCTTAACTTTTAATCGCTGGGGTGCCGATAACACCCCACCTACCTAGTAGTGATGATGAAAATAATTAGTGTGGAAATGTGCTTTTCCACCACACTTATGACAGGAGGGATTGTTTTAGTGATATAAATGTCTGTTCCTTTTATAACATCTGTCTATAATTTTACAGTGGTTCAAGCGTTTACTTTCTCTACTACGTATAGTAAGTAGAGGAAGTATTCTATTCCGCCCAAAAATTCCATGTGGAGATTTCACTGGAAATACATGTTTTTAGGCCCTCTGAATCCAACAAAGCATTTTTAGAAAAATGTCTCTCTGTGTGTGTGTGTGTGTGTGTGTGTGTGTGTGTGTGTGTGTGTGTGTGTGTGTGTGTGGACAACATAACTCAAAAATGAAAAGTCATTTAAAAGCCAAAATTGGTATTTAAATTTAATTTCTTTCAAGAATTCTATACGAAGATTTTAAAGAAAATTCCTATATCCTAAAGTACACTTTACATGGACAATTTTTCGAACGTTTTGATTTTCTCGAAAATGGCTCTAACGACTTTGATTAAAATGGTATATGTTTGAGATATTTTTATGAGAAACAAAGGTATATTTTTTATTTTCTCGCTATAGCCGATGTTGTCCTGTTTACTCTGAGTGGTTTTTACATAACTGGTAAACCTTAAGAGATAGACCAAAAAGTAGATCTTGCTAAAACACACAACTTATCTCCGAATAAACTGTTTTGTAATGTGAACCATTTGGAGATATTCCTTGTTATTTGTGTGAATTTTGGGAAACTTAAACTTTCGTCTAATGGAACATCGTTGTTCAATTTGTTAGCCGAGCAAAGAGAATGGAATTTGTAAGCTTTAAACGATTTGACGATCGCTCAGAGCCTGCTGTATTCCCACATTTCCCTTGCGCCTATAGGGAAACAACCAATAATTTCTGCAAATGTTTATCTCAACTAACACGAAGAAGATATAGGAATAAGAGTTTATAAGAATGGTTAGTACAAGAGTAGAGAAAGTCATGTGAGTGCAACACATCAGATTTTTTATTTTATTAATTTGAGAAATAGTATGTACACTAGCATTTGAAATAATGTTACACCTGTTGTTGATTTATCAATTATGGATTATTATTGGAGGAAGTTAGTGATTAAAATTGTACTAATTGAATTATTAGAAGGTTAAATAGAATGCCTAATGTATAATAAACAATCTTTTTACAAAGATTCTTAACCTCAATAATCATATTTATGTATTGTGCTGTGAACACCCCATCTCCGTAGTTATCTTATGAACGCTCACCTCCCCAGGTGAAGGTTAAGAATACCATAATTTCATGTTATAATATGTAATAAAATATTAACCTTGTTTTATGTTAGTCCTCTCGCATACTCTTGTAATGAAATGTTGCGGGTTTCTCCAGGTTTAAAGAATAATTATTTATTTGAAGTTAAAAGCTGGCGATTCAATAGAAAACGCTTTAATGAAAGACTTTGGAATTTTTTGCTCATTAAATTCTTTGGAATGTACATAAAGTTGGCAGTTAAACCTGTTTGAGTGAGATTATGGCGTGTAAACCACAAACACTAATAAACTGAGCAGACAAACATTTCCTGGGTAAGTAGGTAGGTAGGTAGGTATTTGATTTGAACTGCGCCGTTTAATTACGGCACAAAGTGGTGGTTTAATGAGACGAGCTGAAAAGGAAATAATCCTATTGGGATAACGACCACTTCCCGGTTCGACCACCAACGTTGAGCGAGCGAGCGAGCGGGCGAGCACAGCGCGTGGAGAAGAATCTTTATGGTAAAACAGTGTGGAACCCATGAATGTAAATCGCTCCATTAGAGGATCCGACGCGCTTTCTTTTTCCTTCCAAGACAATTCTGCCATTTATAGGCCAAAGTTCATTTTGAAATTCTAATAGCTCTTTTGCTCCCCATCCTCTTGCTTCGCACCACCACATATCACTTCTTGCCCTTTGTGTGCATATGACGGCGGGAGATAGGGCTCAGCTCCTATACCACACACTCATGCAAAATGAAGTTGCGGGATTGTAGACTCGCCACAATGTCGTGTATCATAAAGAGCCTTTATCGTCTTGATTCCCTCATCTTGCACACAAGCCCGTATCGAATGAATTCCGGTCTACTGCGCCTCTGTTTTCATGGCTGGAAAATTCCAGTTGCTGAGCTTCGTGATGCAGGACAACCAATCCGTGTATGTGTCAGGTTTATATTGTTTTATTCTTAAAAATTACATCACTACCAATTTTTTATTCAACTACCTCACAACTTACTGCGAGAGCCATTAACCAATTTATTGCTCTATGATGCACAGTGAAGAAAGAGCAAATACACATAAGGATAGGGTCAAGAAATCACGGAATTGGGGTCCTACTGCACAACTGGATTAGTATTGTAATCAGTAACTGAGCAGTACGTCTCTGCGGTAACGTGTAAGGGTCGCACTCAGAAGGCCTTGGTTTCGAGTCCAGTTGGGCCGGCTACTCTCATCTTGAGTTTATATGATAGCTTTTCCTGATTGGTAGGCGAAAGCTGGGTGAATTATATACTTCCGCGAATTTTCCTGTCACTTCATGTTTTAGGACTCAAAGATCAGGCGAGTGAACGGCGGGCGAGACGTGGAATTGTGTGGCGTTCGGTGTGAGAAAGGCTTTCAGAAAAACCTCTGTGTTGGGGAAGGTGGGCGTGTTGGGGGGGGGGGATTCCTCTTGGAGATAAGATGTAATATCTGGAGACGTTAGGGACCCCCACCTACATCCGCCAAACGCCTCAGGTTGCTTTGTGTGTCCTTTGCTTCACCATTTGCTGCTGGAGGTTTCTACAATAGGCGACTGCACTTTAGTGCCGAAATCCTCTTCCGCGCCCTGATATCATAACCATCTTAATCAATACAAGATAGGTTTTATTTTAAGGTAAAGCATATAATAAATAATTTTCACTCCATATTATAATGGCATAATATCTTAATAATGATTATTAAAATAAACTGGAACGGAAACAAGCGTTAATAAAATGAATGTGAATATGAAAAGTGCCTTTACTATGACATAGTCTTAAACAAATGGAGGGAAAAGGAACTGGTCTACTTGAGTTAGACTTAACGAAAGTTCTGAAATTATGATCAATATTATACCTGAATGTTATACGATGTCCTGTGTGTTTCTTTCTTAAATTTGTTTGCTCTTTCAAAAGTGTTACGGTAAAAGTTATTAGATTATATAATTAATAAATTACGATTGGTCGTGATTTTTATAAATTAATAAAACTGTTGAATTCCCTCGAAGTTAGCCCTTATAATATTGATTTTGTGTTCTAAATATTTCAAGAATTTCATTTACGTTTCTACTTGCAGTCCTCGGCCGTTGAAGAAAGTAGTTGACAATACCGAAGACAATTACAGAAACGTGTGCAGTTCCTGCGAATAGAACACGCTGTTTTATTTTGATAACTGAATCGAACCTTAAGTTATATAACCATTACTGAAGTACTAATTAAACACTGTGGGAGGAAGATTGTGTCTGCAGTGTGAGGAAACGAGGAGTGAGGAGCAGTGGGAGTGGAAATTTCAGTATGTAGATCGAGGGCAGGACTGTTTATGAGAAAGGAGCTCGTCAAAAGAAAAGCGGGATAAAAGTTTATGAATCGTTGGTAACAGGAAGTGAAATTTTTGGTCCATAAGGAACGTTCTCAAATTAAAATGGGAAGAATAGAAAGAAGAAGGGTGATTATAGAAAGAGCTTGAAGTATTGGTGTATTGAATTAGATGGTGGGAGTTGGCTAAACAGCGAATACCAGAAAGGGAGGTTGAAAACAGAGGTCGAATAAAGGATTTAATAAATAGCTGAGAATTTAGCGGTCTGGGGGGTATGTGAAGAAAACTGAAAATGGGTATTAAACACTTCCGAGAGGGTATTAGGAGAGTTGCCATATGTTGTCGAAGACTTCATGAGTATCATGAGAAGTTTCGATGAAATACAATTGGAAGCAAATGTACAATGTCAATAAGCAATAAAGAAGTTCCTGCATGTTTAAGAACCGGAGTGTGAAAGTTAAAAGGTCAAACAAATGGTTTCTTTGCATGGTGACTCTCCATTATGTGATGGAAAAGATGTGGTGTAGATAATGTCAGAATATAAAGAAACTAATTTTTCAGGAAGAAGTGTGGTTTTAAAATGGCTTAAAATGAACAAGTTATTGCTTTAAATATTTGAGAATAACTACGGGAGTCAACTGAAGTTAAGGGGAGTTAGGGGTGAGATTTGGCCCATTTGGTAAAAAAAGTTGATTTTTAGATTTTTATGTTGAAAAATTGTTCAATCTTTTGTCTATTAAAATCACAAGTTGTCTCCAGAAGTGGCAACTAAAATTCTATTTCCGGATCAGCGACTTGGTTCTGACCAGCTTCTAGAACGCTATGCCAAGTGTACGACACAGAACTCGAATGTACCTCTTCACAATGTTGTGGGAGCTATTTGTCCAAAATAGATGTGTGTCTAGGAATAAACTTGAACTTGCAGTACTGAAAGCTGTAATGGAGTTTAATATGGGGTGTGTGAAGTCAGTTCAAGTGTTGAATAGTCTTAGGAATGAAAACATTTCAGTTGGAACAATACGCATTTGTCAGAAGTGCAATGCTAGAAGATGTATTCAAAGTAGAAAATGCAGTGCCAGGAAATAAACACACACAAGGAGCGCCCAGAAATTGTCAGCATAAGAGAGGATTAGAGATCAGAAAGTGAAACCTATGCTGCAACACACCTCTGATGGGGTTAGAACGTTTTAAAAGTTTAATACTGTTTTTCTCAGTTTCTTTTTTCTCAGCATTTTCACGCATCTGAAAAACTCCTTGCGACAGAGTTCCTAAGGGATTTTTTTGAAAATTTCAGGATGTGTTCTTATTCATATAAGGCTCCAAAATTGCTCTGGGTTTTGATATGAGTCAAGTAATATTGAACATATTCACATTCAAATGCCCATGGAAAGTTAAAAACACGTGAAATCTGTAAATAGACATATTAAAAAATTTCCAGAGACTAAAGTACTGGTGTAAAATAAAAATCCAGAGCAATTATGACTTTCAAGTGCATGAAGCATCAGATCACCAAGTTTCATGCCAAACATATAAAAATCGTTACGCAAGGAGCATTTTTAATCAGAGTATCTTTTTAATCAATTAAAAGCGTTTAATTAAAAAACTATTTGACTTACATACTTCAAATTTTCTACAGCTGCATATCTAAACACTATAGTAACGTGGTTAAAATTTGGTGATGCTGGCATACAAATTGTAGAATTTCCTAAACTCACCCCTAACTCCCCTTAAAATGATATGGAGATGCGAAGTTAAAAGGGGAAATGAGCAATAGTGTAAGGCATGTATATACAAGCAGCGTCAAGGATAGTATCTCGATGTACACAAACGCAAGGTTGCCGGCCAGCTTCTGGGACACACGTTCAGTGGTGTGCAAGTTCAATTTAGCTCTCAGATGCCTTATGGAGGTACTGAATAGAACATGACCTGACTCACTACTGAAACGGTTACATCTAACATCAATGTCCCTTAGTTACCCTTAAAACTGTATAGTCTTATGTGAAGCAATGTTATATGCATATGTTGTAACAACAATAGGAAATAATAGTGATAGTTTATACCTGAGTTTCCTTTGCACATTTCCTGTCATTTAATTATACAATTTTAAAGTTGTACACTTTTGGAAGGCAACGTTGGAAAAGATTGATGTTTTTAAATGTTTTTTTTCCAAGATTCAGATATATTGTCATTGCGCATTTGCGTATTTTAGTAAGTAAAGCGTTGCGAGAATTAAGAGGTCCATTCATAACTATTTGTGGAATTACAATTTTACATAGATCATTTATTTTCGTTTGAATGAGGTTCCTGAAACGTTACTCTCCTTTAGAGCATATAGTTTAGAGGTAAGTTAATCCTACATAAATTATTGAACATCTTTTTTTTTGTTTATTGTAAGTTATTTTAAACAACTGGCATGCGTTTAAATTGTAATGTGAGAATCGTTTCCAAAACCTACATTTCTAAATTACCTGCTCTCCACAGCTTGAAAGCATAAACATAAGACACTTGAATCTGCCTATGTACTCTCGAACCCAGAGTGACAAGAATAAGCACTCCTCTTGTTTTGTTTACATCGAGCCACCATGCATGTGTGTAGAATAGCTAATACGTAATCTGAAATTCAGGGTCTGTCTAAATGAAGGATATGCACCCATTTTCTGAGTACTTATCATTCATGTATAACGTAATGAAATATGAAAATACCAATTGTAATAATATATAAAAAGGTATGTGCAGTATTTAACGGCTCGGTAGTATCACATTCCTTCATCGCGCATAGACCCGAGAAATGAGATAAATGACATAAGAAATCATGCAATGTTAATGAAATAGTTATGATATGATACAGATGGTTGAGCTTTGGCTACCGCTGCCCAAGTGTGGTGTTTGATTCCTGTCAAGGACATCAGGCATATCAACTGGTTTACTGACATATCAGCTGCTACCAAAAAGTGTGTACCCTGGCGAGACATATTTGCGGTGTTGGATAAACATAAGACCTAATATCTTGTAGAACAACAGGAAGGAAACAGAAGATACAATCTTGGTGGCTGACTTAATATAGTGATCCAAATCCATTTGCTGTAGCCTATGCTACATTTGAAGTTTGTAATCACTCACTATAGCTGTTGAACCCCACAGGGTTGATGCATACTGTTTTAAGAAATAAAAGAACACTTCATGCTGCCTCTGAACATTCAGTGTAGGAATATTGAAGAAAAAATTGTGCCCAGCGACCTGTCATCATGGTACCCCAAAAATGGACGTAAGGATTTTCAGTTGGATTCTGGCCACGACACCACGGAAATACGTGAATTGTGCTTAGATTAACCTCCCTGCATGGTGCAGGGCATTCTTCTCGTGATGCTGGTCCATTATAGGGAAGCCTGACCTTCTCTGGACCTCAAGTTAAGGGAACGTAAATATAATTCTCTCTTATCACCCAAACCAACATCCTGCAGATCCTTGGGCGAACGGAACAGGACGCAATGTTTCAAAAGCAAGAGAAAAATACCATTAGAAGGAGCGAAGAGAATTATTCTTGAGCAGCATTTGAAGCTCAAATGGTAATCTCCATATCTCCGAGCAGCTTGGTGCAAGCTACCAACTGGGCTGGTAGTTTATTTGTGCAATGTATGAATTTAGGTGGCTGAAAAATTTGAAATTGTGTTAGGCTGCATGAAAAAGGAAATTTACGGAAGTCAAAGCGCAAGAGCTTCAGGAGTTCATGACGATGATTTTTTTTTTCATTATCACATTTTAAATCTCCGGCTTAATGTTATATTTGCATGGCTTTATATTTATTGATATAAGTGCCTGTGTGATATTGGCCCTAGCCAATAACAATCACAAAATCATTTTTAATCTACAAAAGTATTATCCTTTCACTGTCCTATTCACAGACCACTTCCATTTATCTTTTACATTCTCTCCCACAGTTCTCAGTTAGCATAAATTGAAGATTCTCTGTATTTATAACCTAGCATACGAACCGCTAGCCCACAGGGGCAATGTAAGACACCTTAAGGGGCAAAGTGTTATTGAGCAAATTGTAGTATGACATCTGAGTTATTGACTTATTAATAATTTTATATGGAAATGTTGGAGAGATAAGTAATTGGAATAACTAATTTTCATATTTTAGAATCAGAGCATAATGCAGGAGGGACGATTTACTACTTTGTCAGGCAATAAGAAGGCATTAGCCTGGGAAGTTATATGTAAAGCAGAACAATTAGTTATACGTTGTAGCTAGTGAGTCACTAAAGTGTTCCAGTGAACTCAGCCAACAAAAAATTCATTAGCTGAAGGTTCCGATTCTTAGAATTCGGGACCTTCAGAAGTCCGAGGGGCCTGCAAACATGCACCTATACTAGTTCTGAAAATTAGAAGGGGAAACGATTTTTAAATTTTAGCTAGTCACAGAGTAGAAATAGTGTTTCAGATGCGAATAAAACATTAAGATATGATAATGTACGGTGTAAGTACTTTCGTAACGTAGTCATGAAGTAGGCAGTACTTGTGTGTATAACAGAGTCTCTGTTTTTAAAATTCGTGTATTTTCTTTCTTGTATTTCGTGTCTTACAAAAGTACTTTACTGCGATCGATTATCGGCATTCCGTACTGCTAAAAGACCGCGCTCGGGTTATCCATACTTGGCAGTCGCTGAACGAGGATTCTCCGTTTAGCATTTGAGCGACTCACGACAACTTACGCTTCTCATTGTTATTACGAAAAGTTGTTATAAAGCATAAAGCTATTAATACATCAGAACTTAGCAGGTATAATACTTTTAGTGCTAAGATTCAGAAACGGTTTAATTCATCATCCATAAACAGTTGGCAGCTTGCTTCAAACAGCTCATATAGTAGTCTCTTTTAAATTATCAACCAGCGTAGCTTTGTTTCTTTTCACACTTCACCACAGTAGCAGACGCCAGCAGAACTCGTCAAATATCGAGATATTGGAGACGGTACCAAAAGTGTCGAACACTGGGAGCGACGTCATGAGGCGTTTGTTTACGGTGTTCCCAGAGAGAAATCTGGAGTTACGTGATGAGCTTTATTCGTTATCGCTGTGTTTATGTACACAAGTGAATCTTATAGCTATAAATTGTCCAGTGGATTAACGTGTTTTACCGCTCTAGGGAGTAGTAAAGTAATACTTTGCCAGATGGCATTGTGGGGCATTACACTGGTGTGCACCAGCTCTAAAAGTGGTTTAATGCAGCCATTCCGAAACGATAGCTTGACGATGGGTTGATGTTTCGATTCTGGCATCAAAATGTTCCTCCGCACGGCCATAAACTGACCATTTGGAGCAGAGCGGGGAACGTAAACAACTGAAGAACAACATTAACAGATGTATACGAGGTACTTGAAGTGTATACGGGCAAAATAACCACAACTCACCCATTTAAAAACAAGGGAGATCGTAGCTCCAGTTGATAAACTTTGATCTGCTGATTGGAGATTCTAAGAGAAAATTACTCTTTTTTGTTTAGCTTACGAACCACAGATTAAAATTAATAAAACCCATCCTTAAAGATTATTTATGGAGCATGGTTGACTATCGTACTAAACTTCTAACGGTTTCCTACAGATATAGTACTTTACTTCCAGGAGTTATAAAGTTACTTATACGAAATTTGGCCGGAAGTTTCAGACATATCAGTCAGAGCACTACAACCAAAGTTAACTGTAATACAGTAAGTGGAAACGTTCATTCCTGCCTATCCAACACGCCACTTCAAGAAAAACAGTAACATTTTCTCAGGCAGCGGTAGCAGACTTCAAAATTCTAAAATCAATTGCTATTGAATTATTGTGTGTTGTTTTGTTCATAAAATATAGACACCCCAAGATACTTATTTAGTATTCCCTGCCTTATATTATACTTTATTATTATTATTATTATTATTATTATTATTATTATTATTATTATTATTATTATTGTTATTGTTATTATTATTATTATTATTATTATTATTATTATTATTATTATTATTATTATTATTATTATTATTATTATTATTATTATTATTATTATTATTATTATTATTATTATTATTATTATTATTATTATTATTATTATTATTATTATTATTATTATTATTATTATTATTATTATTATTATTATTATTCTAAACTCTTCTTATCTAAATGTACACCACAATAAGGATGACTTCTCTCTTCTTCAGGGTGTCTAATCTTGAACAAAATTCAGAAAAATTTAACCACGTGGTTCATGCATGCAAAAACTGGAAACAGTGGTCCGATTAATGGCCATGAATGTTTGCAGAAAATCCCACAAGATGTCTCTGCTTACATCCACCAGAATTGAATCAGACCGCCCAATTTAAACTTCAAAATTGTAGGCGATTTTGCTGTGGGGTAATGAGTGCATTTCAGCAGCCACGCCCACCCGCACATAGGCATTTAAATCATGGCATAACGGCCTTTTAAATGGCGATGAGGAGTAAACGATGGTAGATTCTGAAAGTACAAGGTACAGACATAGTTTTAAGGCAAAAAACGAAGAGTCGCATTTTTCGTCATTTTTGTCCAAATTTCACCGATGCCTCCCCATTTACCTCTACAATAGTCCATATAGGCCTTCTGATTAATTGCCATATCTGTAATTTCCATTGCAAGAAACAGGGGTTGTAACGAGGCGGTGTTGTAAAAATTGTATTCCATGAGTGCTTTAATGTTGAATTTACAGTGTGAGTGGCTCGTGTTAACGATAATGATGACCAAGAAATGGAGGGGACACTTTGCACTGGGACCGAATGCTTGTCGCCCCCAAGAGGAACAGACAAGGTGCAAGAACCGCGGGCAGGCAGGCCTGGTGACCTTGGTGGCCTTCTCAGGAGGATTCCCTTGCGGGACCGTGGAGGAAATCGACCCGCTTTAGGTGGGAAGGCCGAGAAGAGCTTTCCGACTGCAGCATTTCTCCAACGGTGACCGACATTGTACAGTCCTTAAGCCTAACGGGAAGCGAAATGATAGGAAATGAGGGAAATCAACACCGTGACATTCACCTAGCCAATCAGGGACAACCACGAAAAAGCCATGGTAGGAGTGAGCGGCCCTAGAAATCGAACCCAATACCTCCCGAAAGCGCTACTTGCACATTGCCACAGAACCTGGTTTTGCTGTACCTTTAGCACCATTATTTTTTGATGCAGTTAATCGCACACCATGTTGGCAGGAGAACGCAGATTATCACAGTTCGCGGAAGTGGAAAAACGGACCTGTTAATGAAACTTGGCCGAGAACATATCAACTACAATATAAGTAGACATACTACACACTAACAGCACTTTGTGTCCGGCCGAGTGTTGGTGTAAGTCATGCCACGCTACTTCTTGTGCCAGTTTATTTCATCTTGTTGCCAACAGACCTGCACCATTAATTTCCTTTCCGGAACACCGGTCGCGTGCACAAAGCAAGTTATTTAAACGCTGCAGAGCTTTGGTAGGATATGCTATTTGAAATCATTAAAAGGGGCATTGAGGGTTGATACGATATGACGACACAGGGGCAATGAAGTGGGGAATTACATGTGCACAGGTGGCACCCCATAGCGGCACGATAGATAGTGTTCATTTATATTCCCCAGTTGGTTTTGCAGATTAACTGTCAAGTCCAGAAACAAAAGGATTTATTTAGAATTCCCTATCCCTCGCCAGCCCTCCCCCCTCATAATATATTTACAACTGCAATTTGTTCCTATTCGGCAGTTAAGTACCCCATTATAGAAGCGATCAGTTGAATTTTATATTCAGGTGATATGTGTATGTATTTACTCTTTATTACGCTACGTCAAATGCAGCGTTGTAGCTGGATCCATTTATTCCATATTTTATCTTCCCAGAGAGGAACTTACATTTAGATATTTTTATGCTCTGAACATTCAGGAAGCTTCTTTAAAGGTAATAGCACATTGTAACATTTCAGACACATCCGCTTCATTTCTTTTCTTTTTTCCTCTGAGTATCTAAATATATATAGATACTTTAGCGATGAGACTGCACTTATTACTTTCTCTACTACGTATAGTAAAGAAGAGGAAGTATTGTATTCCACCAACAATTTGATGTCGAGATTTCACCGGAAATATCTTTTGAGGTCCCCTGAATCCAAATAGACATTTTTAAAAGGCTCTGTGTGTCTGTCTATCTGTCTATTCATCTTTCTGTCTATCTGTATGTCTGTCTATCTGTCTGTCTCTGGACAGCATAACCCAAAAAGGAAAAGTCGGTTCAAAACTAAAGTTAGTATTTAAGTTTAATGTCTTTCAAAGATGTGACACGACGTTTTTGAAGAAAATTGCTTCACTCTAAACTACCCTTTCCATGTAACATTTTTCGAAAATTTTGATTTTCATGAAAATGACTAACGATTTTGATTAAAATGGCACATGTTTGAGACATTTTTATGGCAAATGAAATGTGTATCTTGAATTTTCTGGCTATAGTCCCTGTAGTCTTATTTACTCTGGATGACTTTTGCATAACTGCTAAACCGTAAGAGATAGACCAGATCTTACTATACAGAAATGTATATCTTGCTAAAATACAGAATTTATGCCGAAATGATTTTTCTTGTAGAGTGAACCATTTCGGAGATATTCCGTTTTATTTGTGTGAGTTTTGGAGAACTTATACTTCTGCCAAATATAACATCGTTATTCATTATTCGTATGTTAATCGTGCAAAGAGAACGGAATCTAAAGGCTTTAAAAGATTTGACTATCGCTCAAAGCAAGTATTCCCATACTCTTCTTGTAGCTACAAGAAGATAAGATAATTTCTGCAAATGTTTATCTTGACAAACCCGAAGAAGATACAGGAACAAGAGTTGGTAGGAATAGTTAGTACAAGGGTAGAGAAAGTCATGTGAGTGCAGCACATCAGATTTCTTTCCTGTTGCAGAAGAACTACAGACAGAAACACGGGCGCGCTAATTTTTTTTTTCTAAAAATGTCTTTCTTGGATTCAGGGGCCTCAAAACATGTATTTCCGGTACGATCTCGACATTGAATTTTTGGGTCGAATACTATGCTTCCCCTACTTGCCATACGTAGTAGAGAAAGTATAGGTCGCGCGTTACTTCTTGACGAATGACAATTTTATATGAAAGGTTGAATGCGAGTCTCTACTCAGCTTTTGCGGGAACGAGCGAGAGGAGGTACAGTCTGCAGTGAGATGACGCGCATGCTTCTGAGCTGAAGTAGTACAACACTACAAATCAATTTATGACACTTGCAGTAATATCAGTCACACGTATTATACACTATACCTCTATAACTGTTTCCACTTAACTTTCTTGCATTTATTCTATTCCCGACATCTCTCCCTCGTCTGAATTGCTATTTTCGTTGCATGCATACATACATCCGTACCGCACAAAACTTCTGCAGTCGACTGTACGCGACAGAGGAAAACAGAGGTGTCTGTTATCGTAGCATAAACATTTGCTGACCTGTTTATTAAGGGTAGGCTCACTCATTGGATTTCTGCTCAAGGTCATTCGTCAAGAACGAACGCGCAACCTATAAGAATAATGAACGCAGACTTACTAACGCACTTGTTTCCAGTCTGATTTTTAGTATATCTGTCATTTCCTGCTGTAAGCAAGGTAGGCTATCGGAGACTTACTTGGAGTGATTAGGTAATTCCCACCCTAGTTTTGGTAGAGCACAACTCAAATGACAGTTCTGTGTGACACCAACAAAAATGCATGATTTTAGGAATAAAGGAAAAAACTAAAATTGCAATAATAAAGGAAGCACATTTCTAGAAATATACCACTGCCGCTGGCATTTGTTTGACGACTTTTTGACGTGGTGTGTGCATGGATTCCTGGTCACGTAAGTTTGCCTGGGAATGAAATGGCGGATTTGGCAGCAAAGACGGCAGTCACAGAACCCAGTATTACCATCTCACGTGTAACTTCGGAAGACTTGAAGGCTTGAAATGCGGAGAGCGGTGCTGTCGTGGTTAGCTCTCCACGATAATAAGCTTAGAGAAGTGAAAGCACTTGCGAGAAACTGTATAACCTCTTCTCGCATATCTCGTCGCGAGGAGATTAGGTTGGCACGGTTGCGAATAGCCTACTGCAAGTTTTCGCATGGTTACCTATTTAAAAGGGAACCTTTGTCCGCTGTGCGACAACCTTATGTCACTTCCGAGACTCTGCAGCTGCCTGCCAGACTTGCAGAGGTCTTGGCGGACGACAAAATAGCGGTCGAAGGAGTTCTTAGGTTTCTAGCGGAGTGCAACATGTTTTTGAGGATTTGAAGCTTTATATACCTAAGTTTTTATACTGTTTTGATATATTTATAGCATTGTTTCAGTTTTGGCTTTTGCTGCTGTTTTGTATATTTATATATTTGTCTCTTTATTAGTAACTCTATTTTTTATTGAAATTTACATCTGGCCATTGTCATAAACTGTTTTTTAAGGGCGCTGATGGCCAGGAAATTGAGCGCCCTTAAACCTACAACACACACGACTGTTCGAGATGACACCTATTTTTCACTTTTTTCTTTTTTCCCTTTATTTGATTACCCTACCCGCATGGAGGACTGGTGCCCCTTAGGACGTACAAGCCTTGCCTAGGATCAGGGGATGTATGGACCGGACCATCTATCTTTCACAAATACCAAAAATATTTGTAAATGAACCGTTGTTAAGCCAGTTCTGCTTAACTTTCTGTTATTGCGACAGGTTGGTTTACATATAACGATGGTTATATAATCTTAATGATGCGTGTATTAAATTCATTTGGCCTTGTGACAGTTGAATCTACGGGTAGAGAGCAAGCTGTATAGGTGGCAAATAATTTGGGACAGCAAAATATGAAACAGTTTTATTTTAGTTGGAATAAAAGTGTTGCAATTTTCTCATTGAACACTTTCACTGCCGCGTGCTTCACGCAATCAGGAATCGTATGGAATGACTCATCAGTGCTTTCCACAATATGAGGGGTATAGATGCAAATCCAGACTTTTCCACTTCTGATGATTTGGGTAAATCAGGGAAAACATTCTCGTAATGGCAGGTATTTGATGTAAAACTCGTATTACAAGTGTGAATTACACAGCCCAGATATCCCTTTTGCTGTTTGCTATTTAAATTAATAGAAGGATGCAAGGCATTATACACAACACAATGATCTCAATTTTTATAAAAAGTGGAAAACTCTGCGTTTGCACCTATACCCCTCATATTTGAGATGCACAATTAGATTGCTTGTCTTGTTTACATCTGACGATATGTCTTCTAGTTCTGCTGAACCTTGACATGTCGCCTAGTGGTTTCCTACGAACACCGGGAGGACAAACAGACGTGCAAGAATTCAGTGCGTTCCTAGTGCACCTCTTGTTTGTTTGTTTGTTTGTTTTGTAATTTTTAAGGGGACAAGGTAGTGATTCGTACGCGATTTCAGTATTTCAAAACATAACTTTAGTTGAGGATATCTAAGCTCCTAGTGCTCAGATCAAAATTTAATTTGGGATGAATATTTAGTGATTCATTGTGATTACATTGATATAGAGAACATCAGAACAATTATTCAAAATGGCAAAATGTAATAAGGCAAAAACTGATAACATGTTTTTGAAAAAATATAATATATATAGTACTAACGGTACAAATTGCTTCTACAACATTCAAGCCTATGTGTTGAAACTTTTTTAGTGCACCAGGCAATGTGTATTCATAACTGTTAACCTAAATTTACTTAAATATCTCTGGCTATATTCAAAGGAAAAAATATTTAACTTTTGTAAAAAAGTAAATTTTTTTTCCACAAATATTTTTTTTTATTAATTTTCTGTTTTGGATTTTTCCAATAACAATGGGTTAAGTTTGTAGAGTGCATGCTTCTGGAACTACTGTAAAAGTTTCATTCAAATAGGTTCAGTGGTTTTGAAAAAAATGTACCTGAGTTTGAAAAATGTCAAGTTACAGAAAACTACATTTAAAGAAAAGTGTGACATCTCTGAAGCCCGCCCGCCTCGGTAGCGTGATGGTTAGCGTGTCTGCCTCACGTTCCAGAGGTCGCGAGTTCGAATCTCGCTTAGGGTAAGTTATGCGGGTAAGGTTTTTTCCGGGGTTTTCCCTACCCTGAGAAGACGAATGTCGGGTAACTTAAAGCTCCATGGACCTCGGGCTCATTTGAGCATCATTTCACCTATTACAGTCATTCACCGTCCGATATGACACAATGTTGGAGCACGTTAATTTAAAAAAAAAAAAAAAAAAAAAAAAAAAAAAAAAAAAAAAAAAAAAAAAAAAAAATTCTCTGAAGCCCTCTTTAAGTGTGGCGCAGCACTCCGCCATATTTAAATGGGGTAATTTAAATCCTTAAATGTGCCGGTAGCCTTATTTTATATATATCAGATGATTTCTACTTTTTTTTAAAGATGAAAAACAAAAAAATTGACTTTTTGAGCCCAAATCACTACCCTGTCCCCTTAACGCCCGCTTTTACTGCTACGACACCGAGAGGAGGTGACACTGATGATACATAGGATGAAGATAGAGCACCGGTGGAATGAGATGGCGCGGGAAACCGGAGAACCCAGAGGAAACCCGCTCTAGCGCCGCTTCCTCCACCACGTCGCCTGGGATCGAACC
The DNA here is from genome assembly GCA_030765045.1 of Tenodera sinensis. Classification (NCBI taxonomy): domain Eukaryota; kingdom Metazoa; phylum Arthropoda; class Insecta; order Mantodea; family Mantidae; genus Tenodera; species Tenodera sinensis. The sequence goes on from CM060964.1 coordinate 28,731,867, forward strand.
CGAGCCGCTTTGGTGAGAAGCGAATGGTCTAACCACTCGACTATGGCGCGGCCACACGTCTTGTTTGTGCCACCCTGCATTAATGAAGGCCAACAGAAACCATGTCAACATTAAAGAGCTGCTATACGTATTGGAAAAACTAACCGAAACAACTAATGCCTGGATAAAATGCTGCAAACACAGGCACTGCTTTATGTAGAAGGTGAAATTCAATATCCATCAAGCCTAACGGACAAGGTGCTAAACACAGGCACTGCTTTATGTAGAAGGTGAAATTCAATATCCATCAAGCCTAACGGACATGGTCCTAAACACAGGCACTGCTTTATGTAGAAGGTGAAATTCAATATCCATCAAGCCTAACGGACAAGGTCCTAAACACAGGCACTGCTTTATGTAGAAGGTGAAATTCAATATCCATCAAGTCTAACGGACAAGGTGCTAAACACGGGCACTGCTTTATGTAGAAGGTGAAATTCAATATCCATCAAGCCTAACGGACAAGGTCCTAAACACAGGCACTGCTTTATGTAGAAGGTGAAATTCAATATCCATCAAGCCTAACGGACAAGGTCCTAAACACAGGCACTGCTTTATGTAGAAGGTGAAATTCAATATCCATCAAGCCTAACGGACAAGGTCCTAAACACAGGCACTGCTTTATGTAGAAGGTGAAATTCAATATCCATCAAGCCTAACGGACAAGGTGCTAAACACAGACACTGCTTTATGTACAAGGTGAAATTCAATATCCATCAAGCCTAACGGACAAGATCCTAAACACAGGTACTGCTTTATGTAGAAGGTGAAATTCAATATCCATCAAGTCTAACGGACAAGGTGCTAAACACAGGCACTGCTTTATGTACAAGGTGAAATTCAATATCCATCAAGCCTAACGGACAAGATCCTAAACACAGGTACTGCTTTATATAGAAGGTGAAATTCAATATCCATCAAGTCTAACGGACAAGGTCCTAAACACAGGCACTCCTTCATGTAGAAGGTGAAATTCAATATCCATCAAGCCTAACGGACAAGATCCTAAACACAGGTACTGCTTTATGTAGAAGGTGAAATTCAATATCCATCAAGCCTAACGGACAAGGTCCTAAACACAGGCACTGCTTTATGTACAAGGTGAAATTCAATATCCATCAAGCCTAACGGACAAGGTCCTAAACACAGGTACTGCTTTATGTAGAAGGTGAAATTCAATATCCATCAAGCCTAACGGACAAGGTCCTAAACACAGGCACTGCTTTATGTAGAAGGTGAAATTCAATATCCATCAAGCCTAACGGACAAGGTCCTAAACACAGGTACTGCTTTATGTAGAAGGTGAAATTCAATATCCATCAAGCCTAACGGACAAGGTCCTAAACACAGACACTGCTTTATGTACAAGGTGAAATTCAATATCCATCAAGCCTAACGGACAAGGTCCTAAACACAGACACTGCTTTATGTAGAAGGTGAAATTCAATATCCATCAAGCCTAACGGACAAGGTGCTAAACACAGACACTGCTTTATGTACAAGGTGAAATTCAATATCCATCAAGCCCAACGGACAAGGTCCTAAACACAGGTACTGCCTTATGTACAAGGTGAAATTCAATATCCATCAAGCCTAACGGACAAGGTCCTAAACACAGGTACTGCTTTATGTAGAAGGTGAAATTCAATATCCATCAAGTCTAACGGACAAGGTCCTAAACACAGGTACTGCTTTATGTAGAAGGTGAAATTCAATATCCATCAAGCCTAACGGACAAGGTGCTAAACACAGGCACTGCGTTATGTAGAAGGTGAAATTCAATATCCATCAAGCCTAACGGACAAGGTGCTAAACACAGGCACTGCTTTATGTAGAAGGTGAAATTCAATATCCATCAAGCCTAACGGACAAGGTCCTAAACACAGACACTGCTTTATGTAGAAGGTGAAATTCAATATCCATCAAGCCTAACGGACAAGGTCCTAAACACTGCTTTATGTAGAAGGTGAAATTCAATATCCATCAAGCCTAACGGACAAGGTGCTAAACACAGACTAATCAGAAGACGAAACATGCATTCCAGAGTACAAAGATGTCATCACGAAGGAAGAGTTACAGCACGAGGGAAGACAGCGCTTCATTTTAGTTTACGAGGTACACACAGGATATGATGGCAAATAAAAGTTGACTCAAGAAAAGCCACAAATGTGTTAAAATACACTCAGCAGATGTGAGTGCTGGATGTGGCAGTGACAAGTAACGTTTTATTACGTAATGGCTTTCGCTGGATTTTATCCAAAATTAAAGTTATTGGACCAACTGGAGGAAAATGTTACGACATAGCTTTTGGAGTGTCTCCATTTCATAAACAAGAAGAACATTCAGGTATTGTTTTTATTTGTAGCAATACAAGGTCTATGGTATAACTATATATTTTTAAAAAATTTACAATCCACTAAGCTAAATATATTAAGGGACACTGGGAGTGAAATTTGAAAGTTCCACATTTCTTGATAGATTTTGCTGAAATTTTTACTGTGTTTGTATTTATATGAGAATGGAAGGTACCCCAAATTTCATTAAAATTGAACAATTCGTTTATGATATATAAATTATTTTATGAATTTAATAGACACATTTTCAAAATAGAGCTCGCGTCTATTGACTTTTCAAAATTAATTTATATTGGCAGAACTGATACTCTAAAACATGGGTAATAATTGTATGAAGAGATATTTCAAATACGTTTGCTGATTGTGCTGTACTTATTTTTTTAATAACAAAGAAAATTTAATCTTAAAAATTATTGATTTTTTTTTTCATACAAAAAAATGTTTTTGGAATTCATGTTAATGATAACATCAATATTGAATCACAGTTTTGTTTAGCTGCTATTTATGAATACTTTTGGAAATTTTCATTGAATTTGAAGCAAAGCTCAGGCGCCACCTTCTTTTGGAATGTGCAGAAATGTAGTTTTGAGAAAAACAGGTTTTATATAGGAACATGCTGTGTACGTTAAGGGAAGAGCGCTATTTGAAAGGGCCGTAATGACCACATGGAGTGGGGGATATGAAAAATGTTAGCTGATCCAGATGCACAGGTGTTCCAGGAACATTTTAAGGTAAAAAAACAATTTTCGACTTTTTGACAATTTTGACCAAAATTTCACTCCCATTGTCCCTTAATGTTACAATCAAACTAGCGATATACAAGCCACTGAATAATTAAATGTGACTATAAAGGTGCAGTAGATTATTAAAATTTCGGCGAGTGGGTTCGGGCACCGAAGGAAAAGAAAACAGAAATGCAGCCCTTGGAATTGTTGAATAAGGCTCATTGAACGCGTAGAAAAAACGATGCAGTCAAACTTTGAGAGGTACAAAAAGTTGGTAATTCTTTTCATAACAATTTCAAAGCTTAGGAATGAAGTAAAGAAGAAGAGAAAACGACTGTGTGAAGGGCTTGGAGAGCACAATGTAAGAAAGGAAACGAGGCCATTCTCGCTCTTTTTAAATTACGAACACACTCTGCTTTTTGGGAAACGAAGAAGAGCTAGAGCATTTGTATTTCATCACGTTCGATTGGATTGCATATATCACAAGAGGCTTAATCACGGCACGTTGCAGAATGTTTTATAGTTGCACGAACGTGACATAGTTTCGTTAAGTATACACTAATATTATGTGCACCAAACGTGGGTTGTGGAAGAGAAAGAAGCTGACGATTTGGCCCTATCCACTGATTATTTATTACCAGAAGCAAGCTGTCAAGTGCCTAGCGTTAAACTCCGTCACGATATGGTTAATGAGCCTTGTATACCTATTATATGAAAACTATAGCACTTTGAACATATTTTCCATAACATTTCATCTCCAATTTATCCCTGACTACTTTTCAATGTGATTGTGTGAACAAGATGCTTAAGTTTACCACTTAGGAGCCTAAAATCATGTACCATTATAAACGCTTACTACACATGCAGCGTACTCTGCTATATTGTTAGAATGGAACCTTCGACTGGTTGATAGAAAGTGCGAATTTGTTTCGGCAATAACAACATTTGGTTTGTCCAGAACTTTTACTTGAAATTCCTGATATCTTTATAGCTTTTTACAATGTAAGATTAAATGCTGTACTTTTGTCTTCAATACATTTTAAGCAGTTAAACTTTGTTTCATAAAATAAAGTGCCATACAGAGAAAGACTTCAACAGTGTCTAATTAATTAAAACGTAACAGATAGCTTTATTTGCACCTTAAAGCTAACGTACGTTTTAAATTCTGTTAGCACACTTCAGAGAAACGTTTTAATAACATTGCATACCGTTTTAAGTCTTTACTTCGAATTTCCCAATGGCAGTAAAAATCCGCGCAGTGTATACAAAAGAGAATATAGGATTTTGCACTACATACATAATGTCTGTAGTAAGCTTCAAGCCAATCGCATTATTTTGCTCTTTATAGTGATTCAATGAACGCTAAATGTTGAAAAAGATGTTAAATGCTAGAAAACACTTCCAATTTCCTTCATGCACATGTACGCTTTAGAAGCTACGGTCAGAAGCATTTAAATAGTTCGAGAAAACCTTAAACCAACTTTATAATTAAAAATCACAAACCCAGCTTTCGAGAGGTTCCTCACCCTTTAAATTTTGACTAAAAGTGGAATACATATAGTAACTATTACATTCGTTATTTACCAAGAACTGACTTTTGTATTGCTTATGAAACGCCCATGTTTACATTATACAATAATATTTGTACGTTTCTACAGGGAAAGTACTTGCCTGGCTGTTGTTGTACTGAAGGAATTTTAGACATGATGTCGAAGTATTTGACCGGACAGTTGATTGGCCAACTATGCTGCAACCACTCATTCTTGATCCATTACTTCTCAAATGTCTGTATTATTAAATACATATATTGACTACATTTTCTATGTGATCTACGCTCCCGTTTCTTCTTGTCTTGCGCTTGTTTGTTAACAAATGCGAAGGCATGTCCTGTTTTCTCAGTGAAATTTATACCTCGAATCTCGAAATTGTTTACACACATTATGTTTTGTTAATATTAAGGAACTACAGCGAAAGTAACATGCGTCGCAAAGTTACAAAAACTTTGATTATACACAAAAACGTAAAATAAGTTTATTATCTTAGAAAAATTACATCAGTTATTCCAGGAAATAAATAATGAAAATATAAATATAAAGAACCAATTCGTTTTCTACATTTCATTGTGGTACTGTGGTTTTTCACAGAGAAAATTGGTAGTGAACTGTGTCATTGAAGATTGGCCAGTTAAGCTTTTTGTTCTTCCCTTAAACTCAATTAAGTTTTTTCCTGTTTCTTTTGTATATTAAATTTTGAAGTCCATGAATGTGTAAGTGATCAGTGTTAAATGTCTTGTCGAAAGTGACAGGCATGTATTCCTGCCTAATCCGTAGAAATGAGTGATGAAAGCCACAAATCCATATTTGAGGGTGTTGTTTGAAGGTAATATTGTAGATCAGAACGCTGCAGGGAATAGTGAATAAGACGAGCTTGCTTTGCTGTTTCATCGCGGCTGTCTTTATTTTTAAAGTTACAATTCGCAATGAGACATTTATGAGCATTACATACCTTCTCTCAGAGTGAATTATTGCTGTTGAGATCCAGATGGCGGGTTTGTGTATCTCAAGATCATTTTGGCGAGCTACCAGGCTGAGGGGACACAAAAAAGGCTTATCATAGTCAAAAATAGCTATACCCTAGGTATGAATGCCATTCCACATTTCGGGCAGAGGAAGTGCATCAATGTGTGTCTGTTCTCCCCAAGGTGGAAGAGCCGAAATTGTTGAATTATATAAGAGCTGTAGTTAATAGAAAAAAGTAACTATTTATCAGATTCATTAAGGAAATTCCACTACTCAGGTTTATGTGGCAGACAAAACCTTTCTGAGCGTATGGTGAAACATCTTCATAGTGTGTAACTAAACAAAGAATCTAATGTATCTTACACTTCTGTAAACTTTTTAACTTGTAAAACTGGAGTGATACCGTTCGTTAACTAATACTGGGTTTGAAGTCGGCTTTGGAGGACATTATGATGTTATCAACCGCAAGCAACCCCCTTGCGGCGCTGCAAGTTCTTGAATACGACCCTGTGCCGGTGCAGTGGGAGCGGTCGGTTCGTCCTCAGGACATCAGTGCCGTTTTGTAACAGAAAGTCACTTGTTAAAGTGAAGGCCACCACGCCAACAAATTATTTCAATCCTAAATGAGAAGGCGCGAACTTCTGGAACGCAGCGATGGTGCCATTTCTTTAATTTGTCACACAAAATTGCAAATGCTGAAACGATTTAACCGTCAGTGTCATTTTAATACACGGCATGCTAATGATTACTCACGTTTTGAAAATGTAAATCGCATTACAGATATACAAAAGCTCAGAGAGAAGTTCACATCGCAAGAGGGAAAAGAAGAAGAAGAGGAGGCATGGCAGAAACCTTGGTATATGTGAGATAGCACTAGATATTGCCAAATATTGTAGTTGTTTTAGGATGTCATTAAATGATATATCTGCCCCCTTGTAATCTTATTACTGCATAACAAGTTTTATTTTGTTATTTTATATCTGTCCAACTTTTCAAGAATCAAAATTCTGTTTATTTCCAGTAACGAAGTACTGTTTCGTTCTTACAGCAGAAGATATTGCATGTATATGATATGATTTGGCAGCATAGGAGTAAAGGCTATATTGTCTCTAACTTAATGCCAAGCTTAAGAAGAAAATGGAGCCATGTACAGCACAGTTTGTGACTGGTTCCTTCTCTATTAACCTATCGTTAATGTTTTAATGCAAACGCGATAAAGAATACCGGCGCCACTATGTAATGTGATTGCCTCGAAGGCATATACCTCGCCGGCACAGACCAGTGCCAGGTATTGCGTGCTTAGGAGTGGTGGTTCCTCATTAGGCGTTGAGACTATTCTTCGGGAATGCCAATACAGCAGGATGGGAACGTGATGTCTTTTTCTCAGAGTTAGTGTCTGGCTGGGGAGAGGGTGTAGCGTAGCCAAGAGTAATTTTGTCACCTTACGTGACATACACTTCTGTAATTTATTTCTTTTTTACGTAAAATTATATCATCTTTATGTGGATAGCGGACAGTTTAATCTTTATCACGATCGTTTACCTGGCGTACGAAATGGTTCTTACACTGCTGAGTAATAACATTAATAAACTGTTTTGTTAAATTTTATCGGTTACTCTGAACCACAGCCTGGTAAATACTGAGGCGTTCTATGTATACGGTGTAATCCTGCGTATTAAGCAGAAAGCTTTGTTTGTCGTTTTTGCTTTCTCCACTTGTAAGTATTAAAAAAATTCAAAATTTCACCGGAACTATATGTTTTGAAAAGCATTTTCTAAAGAAAGGTCCGCGCGCGCGTTTGTTTGTGTGTGTGTGTGTGTGTGTGTGTGTGTGTGTGTGTGTGTGTGTGTGTGTGTGTGTGAGTGTCAGTGACAGTGTCAGTGTCAGTGTCAGTGTCAGTGTCAGTGTCAGTCTGTGGACAGCATAACTCAAAAACGAATGGTCGGTTAAAAATCAAAGTTGGCATTTAAGTTTAATGCCCTTTCAGGATGCGACACGAGAATTTTGAAGAAACTTCCTCCAACTTAAACTACCCTTTACTTGGAACATTTTTCCAACATTTTGATTTTCTTGAAAATGCCTCCAACGAGTTTGATTAAAATGCCATATGTTGGAGATATTTTTATGAGAAATGAAATGTATATCGTGAATTTTCTGGCAGTAGATGTCGATCTTGCTAAAATACACGATTTATGTCGAAATACGTTTTTTATAGAGTGAACCATTTTGGAGATATGCCTAGTTATTTGTGTGTGTTTTAGGAAACTTATTTTTCTATCAAATGAAACATCGTTATTCGTTTGTTTTTGTGTGTTAACCGTGCAAAAAGAACGATATCTCAAAGCTTTAAAAGATTTGACTATCCTTTAAAACCTACAGGAAGATAAAGAATACTGTATATAAATATTCATCTCAACCAACACGAAGAAGATAAGGAATTAGAGTTTGTAAGAATGGTTAGTTCAAGAGTAGAGAAAGTCATGTGAGTGCAACACATCAGATATTTTAAATAAATTATTCATTGCCCTTGTCCTGCAATTGATGTGACAATGTCGCTGATGAAATGAATGAATGAAATAAGTGTGATGAAAATAGCTTTGAGGAGGGGAGCCCCTCAGAGACATTATCCGCTTGTGTGGTTTAAATTGAAACCAACGACAGATGACAGTAGATGGGATGAAAGGAGGAGGACTCAGAATGCATGGTTAAATAAACGCCAGAGTAATTGGGAAGTTTGAGTTAATAAAACAGCAATACAATCATTTGGGACTCCAAAAGTACTTTTAAAGAAAGTATCAAAACAGAATCACACACGCATTACGCATGGACACCTTTTGTGTGGTGACCCGGCGACTGTCTGTTCCACCTGTGGCGTTCAACTTTCTTTGACCCATGTCCTCCTGATTGTCCGCAATACACTCGTGAGCGCCAGTTCTTTGGCCTGGGTTCAACCCTAAGCGACAGCCCGGCAGCTGCAAATACAGTGCTGCGGTTTGTCGCCAGTATTGGCTTCGTTAGCAGGCTTAACTTGTACTTCAAAATTAGACCAATAAACATTTAAATCAGAGAAATGGCTGGTGTCTTTGCGAGAGTGTGGCAGAATAGAGCACGCCGATGCACTCTTTGTGTTAATTGCAATGGGCGTCCGTTTCAGCATTTGCTTTATGGGACACTGGGAGTGAAATTTGAAAGTTCCACATTTCTGGATAGATTTTTCTGAAAGTTTTATTGTGTTTGTATTTATATGAGAATAGCAGGTACACCAAATTTCATTCAAATTGGACAATTCGTTTATGATATATAAATTATTTTATGAATTTAATAGGCACATTTTCAAAATGTAGCTCGCGTCTATTGACTTTTCAAAATTCATTTATATTTGCAGAACTGATACTCTTAAACATGGGTAACAATTTTATGAAGAGATATTTCAAATACGTTTGCTGATTATGCTGTACATATTTTTTTAATAACAAAGAAAATTTAATCTTAAAAATTATTGGTTCTTTGCATACAAAAAAAATGTTTTTGCAATTCATGTTAATGATAGCATCAATATTGAAACATAGTTTTGTTTAGCTGCTATTTGTGAATACTTTTGGAAATTTTCGTTGAATTTGAAGCAAAACTCAGGCGCGACCTTCTTTTGGAATGTGCAGAAATGTAGTTTTGAGAAAAACAGGCTTTTATATAGGAGCATCCTGTGTACGTTAAGGGAAGAGCACTATTTGAAAGGGCCGTAATGACCACATGGAGTGGGGGATATGAAAAATGTTAGCTGATCCAAATGCACAGGTGTTCCAGGAACATTTTAAGGTAAAAAAACAATTTTTGACTTTTTGACAATTTTGACCAAAATGTCACTCCCAGTGTCCCTTTATAGTAAAGCTCTGATTAACTGTAAACAATGAGATGTTTGTGTTTTGCTTATGTGTTCTGTGTTTGTTTTCTTGGATTAAGATTGTGTGCCTTACTAGGATAAATGCAATGCTAATTTGCATTGCTGATTTTGCCGTAAATACTTAAACTGTGTGGGAGGAAGTAATGATATTAGCTCGTCCAGTACTTAAACGAAGCACCGCAGGAAAAAAAGAAAAAAAAAAGAAAAAAAAAAACTTCAACAAAAGGTGGTTAAAATAATGTTATCTATCAGCTCCCAGAGTTTGTCCGTCTCATTTTGGGGCAGCCTGTATATGGTTGAAGCCTATCGTGTTTCGAGAAACAGTTTCATTAACACCGTGTGGTTCTGTGTGCCCAGTAGTAAGTAACTCTGGAAAGAGATGGCACCTCTAACAGCAGTAAATGTAGAATGTTGCTGTCATGTTGGAAATGTGCATTCCGTCTGAAAATGGAGCAACAGCAAGGTTTAGAATCCGGAGGAAATCATTAGGAAGGATGCCAGGATGGGTGGGAGTGAGGGGTAGGAAGTTGTCGTGTGGTGCACATGTGCGATGGCCAGGAAATCGTCCTCCCACAGGACAGTCGGCAGGTGCGAATAAGCACATTGCCTGTTCGTGCCTGGCAATCCCAGGTCACGCGAGACCGGGGTTGTCCATAGAGGATTTGTTTCATACAACGTTTTCCTTCTAGTGCTGTCAACAGTGAAACATTAGCTGTACTCGTATGTCAACATCAGTTTAGAAATGTCGAAGCATAAGGGATTAAAAGTGCCGCTTGAATGGAAGCACATTCTTGATTTATTTCTGTTCGTCTGTTTGAGGCGCGTTTGAGCCAGAGGTGCAAATGGTTTCGAATGAAACGTAAAAATTCCTTATTACACAGGTTGCGCGAATCAAAACGTACTTTGTTCCAGAGAAAATATGATATCAAATATATTTAATGCTGATGCTTTCACAGGCATCCCAGAAGTAATATGTGCTTCATAGAAGCATTGCAAACAAAAAAGTCTAATGGCATTTTGTTCTTTGATCAGCCGATTTTGTAAAATTAAATAGTTTTTTATCCAAATTGGATGCGCCATCCCAGCAGAATGTACGAAAACAGTTTGTTTCCTGTAAGATGCGTAGAGTAGCTTATTTCTTACATAGCTTCGGTAGGAATTATGAGACATCACACAGGGTTACGAAATAATTAATCACTTAAAAGACCTGAAGGAATACTCCAAGCAGCTTTAGCACACGTGCAGTAAGTTGACAATGTTGCGTTGAGGTTGGTTAGGGAATTGAGCTAGTTTGTGGGTGTAAACAGGTCTGGACTTTCGCTTTCGCTTAATGTTTTGGGAGCTAACGCTTGCGATTGAGCTACACTCGCGCAGTAAACACGAAAGGGCAAGGGAGGGTATTTGTGTTCTTAAGGAGCACCCACACAATCTGCAGGTTGTTTTCGAGAAAACTAAAATATTTCCGTAGGAAATGGTCAGAGACAAAACAAGATACAAAATGTGTTCCAAATACCGAGATCTATCACTGGGTTGAAGTAATGTAACTACTTCCCTTCCACCCGGTATATTTTAAAGTAACCGAAATCTACATTAAATTATAAGAACGAAAGAAAGCTAAGTATTGTGACAAATGCTTAGCTGCTCTTAGGCTTCATGATCTGCATTCAAGTTTTTCGTTTGTTTAAAAAACCTGAAGTTGTCTTGTCTTTCCTTCTCCTCTATTCTTCATTTCTCCGCGGAGGTCTTCAATGGCGATCGTCGCTGAAACGTGCAGGTTAAGTCGCCCCTTTAGTGTTCTAATCTCTCATAGAGAGTCGAATGAGCTTTTATCTTCGCTCGGAAAATTTTAAGATGAAGCCGTTTTCTTATTTGTCGATGACTGTTGCGACTGTTTGTAGCAGTTCAGTTATTTCTGACTAGCTGGGCCTTAAAGGTTTGGTGTCGAGTATTGTTTGGAAGCTTTGGATTTGACTGAATATTCTCATAACAGTATAACACACACACACACACACACACACACACACGCACACACACACACACACACGCACACACACACGCACACGCACACACGCACACACAGAGAAAGAGAGAGAGAGCAATATGTCTTCCATTCTTGCTCGCTCTGTGTTACTCTTGACTCCGAGCAATCTGTATTCACCCGGCTGAATTCGTGTTTGCTCCTGAAAATAGATGGTGCTGGTTCATGTGCAGTTGTTCTCGTCAAACTTACAGACTATTTCTACCAATTAGCTGATCTTAGAATAAAATTTTAAAGATGTAGTCGATAAAATTTGTATTTTTCGAAGTCCCCTAGAATTGCAAATTACAAAGGAGTGCGGAGGAATTACTACCAAAGCTGACTGAAGACTCTATAAGATAATCCTAGCCACCATAAAGTTTAGCAAACGGTAACTTACAAGGGCACGTTGAAACCACCGCTGGTTTTACCGCACGAAAACTGCTGCAAATTTTTACTGGAATTTACAGAAAAGTTGCAGTAGCATTTATTCAGCAAAGAGAATAATACCTTTGGGGGTCCTGTGCGCCCCCAATATGACTCGTGAAGATTAAATGTTGTGTACGTTATTTCAAAACCGACTCGGCCCCATTTGTTGTAGTAAATGCCTGGATGAATTAACTAACATTCATTCTAGAAATGAAACGAGCTGTTCTGCCCGAGTGAGATGAACGACTTTGGGCTTCGAGGGCACTGTTAAGTCCATCCACTTTGGAAATGAATGGAGGGTAATAATCCACGAGCTTGGTGCATTCCAACTGCACTAGTGTGCGACGTATAATCCGCAAGCTTCATTCCTAACTATGTTGTTAATTAATTAGTTCATAGGTTTTACTGCTGATGTTGGATTGATATATATGCCCAATGTAGGTGATGAATGTGACGGGCTGCCAGATAATTAGGCTAGCAACGAGCTCAGGCGGGTGATATTTCTGTGTCAGTAAACATCGAGCTAGGAAGGTGGTTAGGCAATTTTCTGTAACCACTGACCCTTCTGCCACGGCTGTAATTCTCACTTGCTTCGAGTACGAATGCACGGGGTGGCTTAAGATACCAAGAACTAAACAGATTAAATTTGATTAGGTGCAACTCTAAGTCTTAATTTCCGTTAGATCAGAATTTCTCAAAATATAATATGCATGCTTGCTTATTTTTACAGTTTATTCTTAAAATGTACAGCAAAGAAGGTGATTTTATAGCTTTGTGAGTAGATTCAAAGTGCTATAGATTTTCTTCGCAGACATGACAAAGCATCTGAACGAATTTACCACTCTAATTGGTGTGCAGGCCAGAGATTGTGTGTGTGTATGTGTGTGTGTGTGTGTGTCTGTGTCTGTGTCTGTGTCTGTGTGTGTGTGTGTCTGTGTCTATCGTTCATCGCAATCCTGATCGCTCTTCGCTGGGCTCAACAAAATACATACCGTGAAGTTTTAAAACAGCGATGTCCAACGTTTGCGTAAGTTGGGAGGTTGGATTTACCTCCTTCTACTTTATACGGACTGTGTCACTCTTTCAACACTCAATTATGTTGCAGTGACGGTTTGGTTATATGTACGTTTGTTTGATTTACGAAAGCGCTTTCAAATGTTATGAGATGAACATGTCATCAGTGAGTTCTTAAATGTAAGCAGTACCAAAGAAGTCTATCAAGGAGTATTTGGCGACAAAGTCGAAGTGAGCCTTTGAAGATCCACCAAATGATCATTGAGATACCGACATTTAGTACAGTTCAATTTGGAGGAACTCTGTTCGCAAACATAGTAGACCTGTACTCATTCTTATATACATAATTCTTGCAAATGCTTATTTCCCCATCTAGCACATTTTAATCGAGATAAGCATTTTCTGAAACTGTTATTGCTAATTTTCTTGTAGGTAGGGATATCGGAGTACAGCAGGCTTTAAGCAATAGTGAAATGTTTTAAGAGCTGGTTGTTATGCGATGAATTTGAAATTCCTTTCTGTTTCCATGGCCAAGAGATGAAAAAACGAATAACATATTCTTATTTGAGGAAATTAAGTGATGGCAAATTCAAACAAATACTAAAGAATATCTTGGAAATGGCTCACTCAAAATAAAAATGAAGTATTCGTATTTGACATAACTTGTGTGTTTTAGCGAAATCCTCAGTTTTTTATTTAGTAAGTTTTTATATGCTCAGTCATCCAGAATGAGGTCTTCTGAGGACATTTCCAGAAAATTCAAGTTATGACTTAGAAACTTTCATGGAATCGCCTGTTTATATCCGTAACTGGATACTAGCTGGTTGTGAGACTACACGCCACAGGCACTAGCTGATTCACCCTCCGACTGAGAGAGGGGTTGAGGAATAGCAGCTAATTACGTAAGCATCTGCAAAGATACAAGGTTGGACATCGCTGTTTTAAATGTATATTGAAACGCTAGCGACTCTGGTAACCAGCTATAAACCGGCGCATTCATTTGCAGTGGACGTCGTGAATTGTGAGTCGATCTTGTTCGGATTATATGACATCAATGTTTCCCATTTGTGTAACAGGTTTGTTTATAGTCCAAGCGCGCACACATGAAGGTTTTCAAGCGCCGTTTTTAGTTCAGGGACATCCAAGTATGTATTTCGAGTGAAGTATCGATATTCGGTGTCTGTGTGGAATGCAATAAATAACTTTCCTATGTAATAGTTATGTGGGAGAGGAAAAAGCAACAATGAAGAAAACATACTCAGTCCATGTGAACGCAATCTCATTAGCAGGTGGACAGATTAGGATTTCTGTGGTATAAAAATATACCCTTAGCCATCCTAAAGGGCACAAAAGGTACAAGCTTTTAAGTTACGTAGTCTTTACTTCATAACAGCAAAACATGACTTGAGCTGCTATTACATACTGGAATTATGAAAATGAAACAATCGTTTTCTTTGTACAGCAGATTTTGTTGATCTGGTTGTTGTATTGAGTAATGCCACATACTCACAGGCTACAAGGCACCGCAGATTTTCAGACGCATATTTCAGTGTCTCCTAAAGACAGTTTTTAAGGAAGAATGGGTATGAAATTTTTGAGGTTAGGATTTATGTTTATAAATACTTATACTTATTCATACCTACAAGTGTTCATCTTCCATTCTCGGAAATGCTATATTTAGGGAGCACGCTTTTTTAATAGGGGTCCTTTCTTGGTCACACACATACACACCACACGCACACACCTATGGTTAGCCAAGAGCATTAAATCCTGGACTCCTTAGGGGAGTTTGCCAGGACCGTCCTCTCGGACTGTGGTTTCTTCCAGGTTTTCTGCAGTCCGCATAGCTGGCAAATGCCAGTGAGGTCCCTGAACCTAAGCCTGGAATGTTTCCTTCAAACATTTCCTTTCGAAATAATTAATCACTTAAAATACGTAAAGGAATACTCCAAGCAGCTTTTGCACACGTGCAGCAAGTCGACAACGTTGCGATGAGGTTGGTCAGGGAATTGACCTGGTTTGTGCATGTAGCAGGTCTGGCACTTACGCTTTTGCTTTAATGTTTTGGGAGCTAACGCTTGTGATTGGCCTACTCTCGCGCAGTAAACACAGAAGGACAAGGCAGGGTATTTGTTTGTGTTCTCAAGAAGCGCCGTTTTGTGTTTACGTACTGAGCTAGGGAAAGTGACAACCAAACAATCTGCAGTGTTGCCAGCTTGTTTTCGATAAAGCTAAAATATCTCCGTAGGAAATGGTCAGAAACAAAAACGTAAGATACAAAATGTGTTCCAAATATCGAGCTCTATCACTGGTTTAAATTAATGTAATGACCTCCCTTCCACCCGGTATATGTTGGTAATGACAAGTTTAGCCCCACCCTCTGCCAGCATAATTCTAGCCACTGGATTGCCAGGATACTTTATCTCCATAAAAATGTGGCCGGACTGCTTAAGAGTAAAATTGCAAGCTAGATGGCCATGTTCTCACAGTGTATCACCGTTAAGGCAATGCTTTATTGAGCTTGGCACAAAAAATAATACAATAGAAAGGTAGAAATAAAGACGACGGTTAACAACGTTTTGTTTTTCGTTCCTTTAATACACTTAAACCTTGAACATTCACGCTGCCCTACCGTTTTATTAATGTTGGTTTTCTGTTTTTTGTTTTCTGTTTTCTTATGGCGGCATCCATATCGCTGATGAAAGTTGTCATGTAGATGTTGTAGATGTCGTCCAGTTTAACCAGACATGCAAACAATTCTTTACCGCTCCTTTTAGAAGATTACCTTTCTTTGTGTACCAGTTGTACTGAAACATATCATTGAGTCACTGTCCGAAACACCTCTTCATTTCACTTCCATTATAACATCCTTTATTGGTTTTATTTTGCGTTCCTGAATTGGGTTTTATACCAGCCACGCATACTGGTTGGTTAAAGTCTAAGGGGGAACCTTAGGAGGGAAAGGGGGAAAAAAAAACAAAAAAAAACAAAACACACACACACACACACACACACACACACACACACACACACACACACACACACACACACACACACACACACACACACACACACACACACACACACTACTACTACTACTACAGTCTAGGGGAATGTGCCACGTTTATCCACAAGTGTACACTTGTGAAATGGGCAGAAGGTATAGGACAGATTTGGATACATTGCCCGTGGTGTTTGTGGAATGTAGTATTGCATAGCCCGATGACTTTTGCGCTTCGTTGAAGCGAACGTAAACAAATCGATGTTAAGTTGGGGTCGCAGTGACGCTCTGTATTGGGGGAAAAACGCTGAAGAGGAAAGAAATTGAAGTTTAACATTAGGCAGATCGAAAATGTTCATTAGATACATTGAAGAACTGACGAATTTGGAAGCAATTCAGGGTAGAAGACTAAAAACAATAGCCATATTTCTATGTAACAGGAAGAGGTAAGCAGAAAAGAGGGCGGAAATGAGGGGACTTGTTATGCAGGATAGTAGGTACATAACCTTGGGTGCTTGACCCAGCTAGACATTCATGCAATTTCGTAGTGCATACATATTTTAATCCATCTAGAGGCCAAGTTGGAAAGGTTAGTCTACATTTAAATTATAAATGAAACATATTTCCAATTCTTTGTTCATTTTATAAATGGAACTGGCGGGGCAGTACTATCTCGGCCCGCAATTAACGGGGTGCTGTGCAACTGGTGGCTCCTCGGAGGGGTTCTAACAATCAATAAGGAAAAGAGTAGCAGCTGATTGGCTAGGGATGCAGCAGAGGTACCTATTTCCAATTTAAAATGCTCCTGATACATGGATCAATAACCCCTATCAGGTTATACGGTGAAATTCTGTCGCGCATATTCCATGCCATTTCGCGCTCCAGAAGACATCCAGTTAGTTCCAGACTTTCTTCCAGAGACTTCACGAAATCGTAGGGATCTCTTTCTTTGAGCGTTTTATCAAAAGGAACGCGTAAATTTCATTGATGTTTAACAAGACTTAAGATACTTTCTTCTGCACGTTACCATGTTCCATAAAAATTGCATGATTATTCATTGGCTATGCAAATGAATTTTAGGGCAGAAGCAAACTTCAGTAGGAGTTTTCCTCTGCTGAAAAAAGGGCCAGAAATATATCTACAGAACATAAACGACACATGCGCCGAAAATTGCGCATATTTTAGAGGTCATCTACGTCATGTTTCACTGTGTTACGCGTTCTGGTTTCGTAACTCGAAAATTCGATTATGATTTTGATCCTCTCTACCACCTACCTATGATAAGTAATAATGGGAGGTACTGTATTCCACCAATAATTCTATGTCGAGATTTCACAGGAAATGCATATTTGAATATCACACTGAATTTACCACCCAAAGCTTTATTTTTTATAAAATTTGCCGTTCTCTCTCTCTCTCACTGTGGGTGGGTGGGCAGGCGGGCGGCCGGCGGGCGTGCGGGTGCGAGTGTGTGTGTGTGTGTGTGTGTGTGTGCGTGCACGCGCAATAAAAGCCTATAGAGATTTTCATTAACCTAGCATATTTTCAAGATACTTACGAGACAAAATGTACATCCTGAAGTTTCTTGCAAAAGTCTATGTAACTAAGAGATTAAAAAAAATGTATCTCAATAAACCTTCTTTATGGCATCAACCATTTCCGAGTCATCCGTTATTGAAGGTTTAAAAGTTTAATGCTCTCCATTTTTAAAGTGCCGTATCTCTTAAGCTGCTTCTCGCGATGTAATGGAATTTTAAAGCGAATATATAGCATCCTGTGTATAAACATCTATTTATAGATTCGATTTGCTCTATTCTCATGTATCTACAACCAAATTGCAATGAAACTTTCTGCAGAGGTTTATCCCTTAACATGAGGTAGACAGAAGAAGAAGTTTTGGTAGTTTGTAGAAGCCATATGAAAATAGGCGATAGTGAATAGAAAAATTCATGCAGAATTAACACAAGTTTCGGTTAGTAGTACGCGGTTGCCCTTTCAATATCTAATTGGAAATGTGAAGCCCTTGTGAATGTTAGTAATGCAACCTAATGCTTAAATATTTCGTTGGAACTTAAGTCTTTGGCCAAATTAAGTCCAAATCGTCAGATGAGATGACTTTGGTTCTGAGAGTTAGCACTCCCCCGATTTGTTTTTTAATTGTTGGACCAATATGTCACAGGTTATGTCTACCTCAGTGGTACATTTACAAAATAAATTTAGACCCCAATCTTACGATAGCACGGAAAACGTTCGAGAACTTCAAGGGCAGATTCGTAATCATAGGAATAGACGTCGGTGTTTATTTATGTATTTATTTAAATTTTCTAAAGTGTAGGGCTGCCAAAATGACAAAGTATTCTATTAACAATATAAACTGTTTCATGTTTAAAATAAACAGTTAAGAATGACGATTCCGGAACCTATACTCTCTGGGGAGTCGAACACAAGGCGTTTCGAATCCCTAGATGTAACAGCACTCACCGTACGTCACCATATCCTCGCCAACTCACTCTCTGGCTCACTCGTATAGCCTATGAACTTTCCAGAACGTTTGAGATGTTGAAATGTCCAGAAACTTCTAGTTCTCTGGCGTGTCGTATCTGTTTGCGGTTCCGACTGTGCGGTGCCGATCTCCAGATAACTTTCGGCTATAGCCGCTATTTAAAATGTGTATTTTGCTTAAACCCTAAACGGGAAGTAGTTTACTTTACTACAATTTGTTGGAAGCATTTTTTGTGATGTATTATCT
Organism: Tenodera sinensis; assembly: GCA_030765045.1. Taxonomy (NCBI): domain Eukaryota; kingdom Metazoa; phylum Arthropoda; class Insecta; order Mantodea; family Mantidae; genus Tenodera; species Tenodera sinensis. Next base: position 28,750,615 of record CM060964.1, read on the forward strand.
TAATGTGAATTTCAAGCTTTGAAAAGCACACATTTAGCAGTTGCTTGATTTTTTTGAGGAATAAATAACTCCCGAGAAGGTATACTGCGTCCTTTGACTAATAAGATAGGTATTTACTTGTATTCTCAAATATTAAGCTTGTTTTGGCACATTCTTTTAAGGAAGCAGTGGCAATTGTTGTGTTTTAGTACCAGGCTGATTCCAGATGTTCATAATGAATCAAGTAACACAGCATAAACCCGCAAACTGTCATTTCTAGGCTCACGCGTTGAAACTGAAAGCTGTCTGTCAGAAGAAAATCACAAATCAAACGGGAGGTATTAATTTTGCCTCTGAATACCGAATTTGCTGTAAATGACAGGGATTACATACCTACCGCAGTAGCAGAGCAGTTAATCATTGAGTATACGAAGTACAACCTCATCCCAAATGGCATGTGGGTGAGTTAGAGTTACCGGGAAAGATGAAGTAAACTTCGTCATTCAGATACATTCGCAGTCGCTTAAAAAATTACTACCTGCTATCAAACTAAAGGGAGAATAGCAATGATGCATGCTTCTCCCCACCTGAAATGGCGAAACCATCCATCTATCCATCCATCCCGCACAATATGCGAAGTTTTTCCGTGTTGTTTTGAATCACCCTGTATATCTGATTCCAGCAGGGAAGAAAGTAACACAAGTATACCTTTGAGTGGAGTCTGGACGTCCATCTCAGTGTCAGCAGCTATGTAATTTTGCAACGGTAAATTCTTAGATCTTGAGGCATTAACAGGCAGCTCAGAGAGCTTAAATATGTGCCACGTTTGAAGCGAACACTCATTACCGAAGAGGAATTTTTCTATCGGACCAGCTCCTGAAGTTCATTGTCTTATGTGGGAAAAATAAACAAAATCTACAGCAGCTTACATTTAAGAAATTATTCTGATACTGGGATATTCCCACGGGGATTAGTTTATGAAACTGAGGGAGACACCTCGCGTGCTGCGCCAACAGAAGATACATTGCGGCCACCAAGAGGAAGGGATAGAACGAAGGAACCACAGAGGCTACAAGCCGCAGACGCGCGGAAGTCCCTAACAGTTCCATGGTGGAAGACCTATCCAATTACTGAAACTACCCAGAAAGGGTGATGCACGAACGTCCAATGAAGCAGTCTTCTTGTGTCAAGAGAGAATAATCTTTCATTCATTCCGCACCCACATACGCCAAGAAACTAAAACTATAACTGAAACAAGAGAAGGAAGCACAATTAAAGGGAAATGCTGGGCTGGAAATCGTGTACGATGAGAAACCCTCCCAGCATTCGCCTATCGACTAGGGAAAAGACGAAAATTCGAAGGACAGAGTTGTTGATCGACGGAAGTCGAACCTGGGACCTCTCGATTATGAACCTCGTGTGGCACCGCTGGTGAGATATACCCATACTCAGATATCACTTCAGATGTTGACAGACCACCGCCAACATCCCAGGTAAAGTTTAACATTGCTTAATATTACTTAGGAACGTGTAGCAGCTGTTAGTCAATTTCTTTCTCTGCTACGTATAGTAAGTAGAGGAGGTATTGTATTCCACCCAAAAATTCGATGTCAAGATTTCACAGGAAATATGTTTTGAGGACCCCTGAATCACAAAAAAAAAAGTTCCGTGTGGGTGAGGGTGGGTGTGGATGTGTGTCAGTCTTTGGACAGCATAACTCAAAAACGAAAAGCCGGTTGAAAAATAAATTTGGTACTTAAGTTTAATGTCTTTCAAGGATGCGACACAAAGATTTTGAAGAAAATTCCTCCACATTAAACTACCCTTTACATGGAAGAATTTTCGAAAATTTAGATTTTCTTGAAAATAGCTCTAGCGATTTTGATGAAAATGCCATATGTTTGTGTTTTATGACAAATAAAAATTGTATCTTGCATTTTCTGGCTATAGCCCATGCCAAATCCTACCATAGGAAAAAAAAAATAAATAAATAAATAAATAACATCTTGCTAAAATACATAATTTGTGTGTGTGTGTGTGTGTGTGTGTGTGTGTGTGTGTGTGTGTGTGTGTGTGTGTGTGTGTGTGTGTGTGTGTGTGTGTGTGTGTGTGTGTGTGTGTCTATATATATTGTAGAGTGAACCATTTCGGAGATATTCCTTCTTATTTATGTGAGGTTTGAAGTTCTTACACTTCTATAAAATGGAACATCGTTGTTCATTTTTTATGTTAGTTGCGCAAAGAGAACGGAATTTGAAAACTTTAAAAGATTTCACTATCGCTCCGAATCTACTGTATTCCTATATTCCCGTTGTACCGTGAAGAAGATAAAGAATAAGATAAGTTCTGCAAATGTTTATGTCAACTAACACGAAGAATATGTAGGAATAAGAGTTTGTAAGAATGGTTAGTACAAGAGGAGAGAAAGTCGTGTGAGTGCAACAATCAGATCTTTTATGTGCGTTTTCCACGAGTAGAAGAATTATAGTAACATTAGTCTACCGTAAGTGGTACGCGGTGCGTATTAAAGTGCGTGAAAGGCTTAATCGAAAAGTAGATGTACAGTTGGACGCTGATTTATTCTTTCACAACCCACTGGTTGAACTTCTCGTTGAAAAATTATATAGGTGTCAGAAACAATAATATGAATTATATGATGTACCACTAGGAGGAAATCTGACCTTATCTTCTCAATAGAAAATTAAACTTCACTATTGGGGAAATGAGCCCATTTTACTTAGACTCTCAGTATATACAGGGTGTGTGTCCACGAATGGCTTAATGCTCATGTGTCAGGGAATTACCATGAAGCATGTGTATTTAGTTGTCATTTCCAGCACAATTGATTCACGAATGCACAAAAACCGGAACCGTAATACCTTTCTAAGACGCTAGGCTCCTTTGAAGAGCATGTGAAGAAGAATCTTTTGGACGCTAAAGTCGACCCAGCTTCCTGACTGAGAGCTAACTTCCATTATTCTTGTTGTCTTCATTAACAGGGAAAATTTCCCATTTTTGTTGAAAGTTCGATTTGGGGGGGAAGGGAGGGGCGGGTGTTGAGATTGCCAAAAACAAGTGTATGAACTCTCTTTTATCTGCTCCTGGAGTTTCAAGGCCCTATGATACATGGGACCTTATGAAGTGATGTCATTTTTAAAGTGTGCTCTATTTCAATTACGTGGAATGCGGGCTTTAGGTTTTTATTTTTGAAGAAATTTGCTGCTTTTAAACTCTCCTCCTACAATTTACATTTACCGGAAATTCTACGAAAGGTGATTAGTGAAACTAAAAGTCGCATTTCTGTACTCAGATGTCGTTTTGTGGATAAAGAATAAAATACCTGATAGAGTTCTTAGAAAGTTGACAAATTTAATGTTGAGTACATTAATTATTTGTTATTTGTCTCAGGAGTCAAATAGTGCTAATCTGAATACTTCATAATTTTATGCAAAGGTGAATTCTACTGCAACATTTTTAAATGTATATTGGTCAAAAGTTCATTAACAACTTAAAAGCTATTAATCCCAGCAATACGGAATTTTAATAACCGTATCAGAATTCTGCGGAAAATGTGTGCAAGGAGTGGAGCTAATAGCTGAAAGACTGAGGAAAGTAGAAATTCCACACACTTCTCCTTCAATGCCCCACACTGCCCTCGGTTACCTGCAGTGCAGGCAGGTAGCCGGGCCAACCCGCACACGTTGAGCAGCAGCCGACTGGCACACGATATCGCGTCCTTCCATCCTTCCTTTGTTAATGTTATACGGCTATAGCTTGAACTATTATAATTATGAAATACATTCCATATCACTTTTTTCTCATGTATCCGTGGGATACGATCCTGGAGAAGCCGAGCGGTTAGAGGTTCACCGAGGTTCGATCTCAGGGACTCGCATGTGGTATTCGTGGTGGACGAAGCGTTGTCAGGGCGGGTTTTCTCCGGGTTCTCCGGTTTCCCCCGCCACTCATTCCCAATTGCTCCATAATCATCTTTCTAGTCATCGACTTCGCCTGCACTTCATCATCCTCTTCCTCACTATCATACCTGGCGCTGGGCTGACCACCCGCTTCCAGGTCTTCACTGTGTCCGGTCCATAGGTTCCTGTGCTCCCCGACAGGCGCCTGACCCTAGACACTGGCTTGTAGGTCCTAGGGTGTGTAAGTGCTACATAAGGAGAGAGGAGTCAGGTGAAGAAGAAAGAGATTGGAGGAAGCAACAGTGCAAAAGTTTTGCCTGTTTCTGAATCTATGAACGACGTAAAATTGACATACTACCCCTAGTTATTATTCACGTGTGTTTGATGGTATGCAGTTCAATTGCTAGATTAAAATGATGTTACTTTTAAGAGTAGTTAGCTTTGGTTGCATATTTAATTTTTAGTAAAACAAATATAATAACGAAACAGAAGTTTAGATTTGCACCATAATTAATAGAAGTATTTGCATTGATATCCTGGAGAGGTACAGTAAAGCTCAGTATTGTGTCTAAAATGCTACAGATCTTTTTTACCTGCCTATTTTGAACAGTTTTCCCTTTAGTTCATTATCTGTAATAACAAAGTGGTGGAAACAATGTACACACTCTTGTTCTCGCAGTTCATTTGTTTGTGCTAATTAGGTCAGAACCAAATCCTCTATGCAGTCATTTCATTAGCTAGTTGCATAAAGTGCGGTTATACAAGCCGTGCGCATAAAAGTCGAATTCAAGGAAATAATATGGCTCACTGCGCCGCCGATTACAATGACTTCGTTTCGGAACGTGGTAGTTGGAAATTACGCTTTTTAAATGTCAGTGTTTCATTACACATGTTTGACATATACCTGTTCACCTTGCTGTCATATATACTTCATGCTCCTATTTTTTTTCTGCGTTAATGTTGGAAGCTGGAGGCAAAACATTGTTTAAACAGCCTTATTTTGTCGTTATAGTTGACATAAAGCATGTAGAAGGCAGATTTTAACATTTAACATTTCAGAGACGCACGGAAGGTGTTTCATAAAGGGAACACATTTTTTCCCAGCCATCTGAGGGATTTGTAGGGTACTATCACAACGGGAACTTGTATAGGCATATCTGCAAGGTATTTTGAGTTGCAAACATATCTGATTGAGCTCAAACTCAAGCGACATTTATATGCCTATTTCAGTGGGATGTCCCGTCCCTTTCTTTAAACAAGTATAATGAGTGGTTAAATAATGACACGAGTGAATGTGAATGAGAGGTTATCTCTAAGTAATAACCGAAGTTATAAGATCTGCTGGAGGTAACCTTCTCTCCCTCTCCCTCAACGGGGGAGACGTTGCTCTGTTCATGTTAGATACACGCCTCGACATAACTATGCCGACATTGCACATTTCGACGTTATGTTTCTTCAGAGATTCTCGATGGCTCTTGACCTGGTTCCTTAGACTCTTTCCTTGAGGTCAACCCTAAGAAAACAATTTGGATACACCAGATCCGATGATGTTGGAGGCCATAACTCTTTAAGAGAAAATATGTTCTTCGTGGAACTGCTAATGTATTCCATAGAGGATTGGAGATGTGAAATGTGTTACCATCCTGTTTGAAACCTCCCGGTGTAATTTCAGTGCCGTCTAGCTCCACAAAGTCACTCAACATGTCTTTGTACATATCGGTATTAATAGTTTTTTCAAAGAAAGTTGGCCCAATGTCTTGAACACTGCACTCCAATTTATTCCTGAAGTGATCATTCATGTTACAGTTACACAATATGATGCTCTGATTTCTATTCCTTATGTTTTGGGAATTAGTGGAACAATAGAGTCAATCGCACTGGAAGAGAAAAACGTTTGATTTTTGATTTTAAGGGGCACTGGGAGTGAAATTTGAAAGTTCCACATTTCTTGATAGATTTTTCTGAAATGTTTACTGTGTTTGTATTTATATAGGAATAGGAGGTGCACCAAAGTTCATTAAAATTAGATAATTCGTTTAGGATGTATAAATTATTTTATGAATTTAATAGGCACATTTTCAAAATAGAGCTCGCGTCTATTGACTTTTCAAAATTCATTTATATTGGCAGAACTGATACTCTAAAACATGAGTAACAATTGTATGAAGAGATATTTCAAATACGCTTGCTGGTTATGCTGTACATATTTTTTTAGTAACAAAGAAAATTTAATCTTAAAAATTATTTTTTTTTTCATAAAAAAAAAAAAAAAAAAAAAAAAAAAAAACTGTTCTTGGAATTCATGTTAATGATAACATCAATATTGAATCATAGTTTTGTTTAGCTGCTATTTATGAATACTTTTGGAAATTTTCATTGAATTTGAAGCAAAACTCAGGCGCGACCTTCTTTTGGAATGTGCAGAAATGTAGTTTTGAGAAAAACAGGCTTTTATATAGGAGCATCCTGTGTACGTTAAGGGAAGAGCACTATTTGAAAGGGCCGTAATGGCCACATGGAGTGAGGATATGAAAAATGTTAGCTGATCCAAATGCACAGGTGTTCCAGGAACATTTTAAGGTAAAAAAAAAAAAAAAAAAAAAAAAAAAAAAAAAAGACTTTTTGACAATTTTGACCAAAATTTCACTCCCAGTGTCCCTTAAAACAATGTATGGCGCATGACCGAAGTGTCCCTTAAAACAATGTATGGCGCATGACCGAAGCTTCAAATTGCCGTTCTGCTTTGAATCGGAATCAAATGATGCACATATACTGTGCATAAAAGATAAGTTTAAACAAGGAGGCAGTATAATTAACGAATGATTATCACTCATCAGATGTGATACGTAAGGTACTAATTCGATAAAAGTTTCGGGACACCATAGTTAAATTCTTTTACATTTGTCTTTGTATTTCACACTTTCCTGTTATCTCAAAAGGTCGCATATGTTCGAAAGTATCGAAAATCAGGGCTCAACTCATCCCCCCCCCCTAATTAACTATTGTTTTCTGCTGCTTTCATTTGAACGTATGTAGGTTATGTAGAAGTAACACGTGGCTTCTCCCTTGCTCTGGAAATCCTAGATTTTCTTCAGAGTGGCTTAAGCGACCTCTAAGCGTTGAGCATATCGCCGTCATTCCATTTCCCCCTCATTTTGCCGCAAGCGTAGCATTCCCTTCCCTCTCCTGAAGCTGCGATTTAAGGAAAGGGAGGGGGGATCAAGTGGTTTGGAAGACCTGCTAATTACAGCTAGGGCTACCCTAGCATGCTAGATTGCTATTCTTCAGGCCATATCATAACCATTACATGGAGATTAATACGGAAACGGGGCTTTGCAAATCCCATAAAACCTTTAGGCGGTTGTTGAATGGGAAGAGAAGGAATGAAATGTTGCCGAAAACAGTCATATTGCTAACATGAACATTGCTTCTCATTTTCTGCTATCGGTCATCGATTCTTTCGGATTCGGTTGTCCATTGTTTCGCCTGCGCACAGGTTGATGACTAAGTGCCCTTTTTTACAATTGCAGATTTGTATATAGCGTAATATACTGTATTGAATTCCGTAATTTCTGTTTGTTTTTCTTGTAACTGATGATTAATCCTCTGAAGGAAATTCATTCTTACAGCTGTATATGTGTTCCTTGCTTATAACTCTATGTTTTCTGTCGCTGACACACAGAAGATCAGGTACCGTCAGTGCTTGTCAAGCTTTTTCAAAATCATGTCTCTCCTTATAATCAAAACTTCAATGTCAGTCAGATGTTATAGTATACAAGGGAAAAAAGAGAAGAATTGTACATTTCTTCACGACCCATTCTCAGATGCAAGTACTATAAACAATCTAATTTGGCTCTTTTTGTGTTTAACTGAAGTGGGATGCAACAATATATCGCCATAGAATTGTTTGAATATTGGTCTTCAAGTTAACACATTTTTGAGTTTGTATTCAAACCGTACGATATACCCTCCTGGGAAAGTGGTAGTCTTCTCCGTTTTTCATTGCTGATTAAAGCGTGTTATCACAAATACATCCAATGTCTTTTCTGGAATGTATCTTGATCTGGTAGCTGAACACCTGTAGTGTCTGTAGTCCCGCGGCAGTGTAAGCTGCGATTTTGAGCAGGAATATGAATTGCACTCATGTCTTGTATGGAAAACTTCATTGGCATTAACTTCGTCCAGAAGTTGTTACAGTTTCCTGATATTTTCCATAAACTAAATATACTGAGTAGGTATATCTCTGCAATGAAATGAGTGTTAAGATACTCTGCAACTGTGGGACAAGGTGAGGCAATGTGAGTTATTACTCTGGAACAGATAGATTGAAATAAAAATAAAACTATGTTGATTGTTTTATTATGTGATCAAGTAGCTAAAGTTAAATATTATCAAATCAGTGTTTGTGGATCATTTGTCACATCTTCATATATGTATATTACTCAAAACTTGATCAGAGATCCATTTAGCATACATCCTCCAGGACATTTAATTTCAACAGAGTAGAAGAGTCATGAATAGCAATCTGCCTTCGGATAAGATCTTGTGACTGTGAATTTTGCAGTATTGCGGTCAGGGTCAAACGAAGAATAAGGGTTTGTCATTTGGAAATACGAACCTAGATTCATTAATATGTTCTATCAATAAACCTCATATATCCCATTCACCTGACTGAACATCTGTTGTGCAAATTTTGTTATCACCTGCGAATGTCTCCATTTAGGAAATATGAACGAAATTCCAATAATTAGTGCACATTATGAAAATATACTGCCATTTATTAACACATTGTATTTGTAATTCTTGTGTGTGTATCAGCTGCCAATAGAACACATGAAAGACAGAGCACACAGAAGTCCTCTCAGAAAAATGTGTCAGACGATAAATAAGTCGCTGTCTGCAATTCAATACATCGTTCAGCAAATGTGAATGATGAGTCCGATTGCTAAGATATAAGCATACGTATGTATCCACAATTGATATCCCGCAAGGACGGTCCTCTCTGAGGGGTTTCCCAGTCTTAACTGCAAATGGCGGGTAGGTACCCCTAGATTTAGACCTGGAGGTTCCCTTTCTAAAATTCCCCTTCCATGTATCATCAGCAAGCTTAATAGGTGAGCTACCAAAAGAATGAAGTTGTGAATGTTTTGTCTGTAGAGCAGACCGACAGAACCGGTTTCCCACACTGTGCCGTCACATGCACTACGAACGCGCATAACTTGATTCCTCTTTAAATATAGCTGGACTACTAAGCCTAATTATCAGTATTCTGCGCCTCTGGTTCCGCACAAAAAAATTCATTTCTGATGACGATTAGGCACCTATTCTTGTGATTTTGTTTTGTTAGCTTTGTATGACTGCTGGGATCTATGTTTCTGGATGGAGTATAAAACGTGGATGCAATTTTATTTGACTAACGTACAATCTATTGTATAAAAAGTTCTAAGAAATTCAGAAAAAGCTATTAGAAATATTTTATACAAGACATTCTAAAGGCAGGTTTTCCTTTGTACTAATGGGGAAATTAAGCTAAAACGAAACTGTAAAATGTTGGCATGTTATTCTTGTTTATCTCTGGCCTCGGGTACAAATAAATACCTTTCCATTAAAAGCAATTAAGGACTGGTGAAAATAGGAAACTCCGCGTGGTTACTGAAGTAGCAAGGTTTAATATGTCACTTCTGTCGAAAAAGCCACTCTTCTTAATTCGGCCACCTCGGTATAAATATTAAGTTCAGCATCTCCCAACATTTTCCCTCTAATTTAGCACTTCATTACGGGCTGCACGTTTTGAGCATTCATTAAACTACCTCCGCCATACAATAATATAGGAAGTATTGACCGGTGTGGGAAGGGGGATGTTGCCCTTTGCAGCCGCGTTAAAAACGGAGAAGGGAAGCAAGCGGAGGACCACAACTTTTTAATCCGTCGAAGCCACGATAGAAGTTTAATCTCATAAAGTGTTTTGAAATTTCTCTTCCCTCTTTCTGCTCCCCATTTTCCACTCTCGACAGTAATCAAAAGCACGAGACTAAAGGGGACTCTTGAAAGAAGCGGAACCTCCCGAAGATGACATAAACGAGATGTTATTGTTTTTGCATTTAATAGGGCCCCAGCCTTCTTTGTCAAGGCCCGGCTCAGGTTCCAGGACAGATAATGAATAAAGCCATTTTTTATCTCTTCAGCCATCGCATCCTGTCTGAATATGATACTCGCTTCACTGCAAGCAGAGCTTTTGTTTACCACTCGTATTGCTCTAAAACGCATATTCAGTCCAGAGCTTATACATCTTCATTATCCGGGATTTCAGAATCTCGCTTTATTTAGTGCTAACCGTGTTACCCGGCATTACATTAGTACATTTTACAGAGTGTCAAATATTTGAAGGACTCTCTCCCAATACAAAACATTAAGGGACACTGGGAGTGAAATTTTGGTCAAAATTGTCAAAAAATTGAAAATTGTTTTTTTACCTTAAAATGTTCCTGGAACACCGGTGCATTTGGATCAGCTAACATTTTGTCATATCCCCCACTCCATGTGGCCATTACGGCCCTTTCAAATAGTGCTCTTCCCTTAACGTACACAGTATGTTCCTATATAAAAGCCTGTTTTTCTCAAAACTACATTTCTGCACATTCCAAAAGAAGCTCGCGCCTGAGTTTTGCTTCAAATTCAATGAAAATTTCCAAAAGTATTCATAAATAGCAGCTAAACAAAACTATGTTTCAATATTGATGTTATCATTAACATGAATTCCAAAAACATTTTTTTGTATGAAAAAGATCAATAATTTTTAAGATTAAATTTTCTTTGTTATTAAAAAAATATGTACAGCATAGTCAGCAAACGTATTTGAAATATCTCTTCATACAATTGTTACCCATGTTTTAGAGTATCAGTTTTGTCAATATAAATGAATTTTGAAAAGCCAATAGACGCGAGCTCTATTTTGAAAATGTGCCTATTAAATTCACAAAATAATTTATATATCATAAACGAATTATTCGATTTTAATGAAATTTGGTGTACCTCCTATTCTCATATAAATACAAACACAGTAAAAATTTCAGAAACATCTATCAAGAAATGTGGAACTTTCAAATTTCATTCCCAGTGTCCCTTACCCGGCATTACATTGGTACATTTTACAGGTGTATTTTCATTGGTGTCAAATATTTCAAGGTACTGTCTCCCAATACAAAACATTAAACAAAGTTCATATGAACCCGGGTATGAAAATCCTTTGTTAGAGAGTATGAGCACGTGATCTTGTTTAGGTACATTCTCACGAATTCACCACTGCTTGAGAGAGAGAGAGAGAGAGAGAGAGAGAGAGAGAGAGAGAGAGAGAGAGAGAGAGAGAGAGAGAGGGGGGGGGGGTTTGGGAGTTCATTTGAGAGGAATGTTTCGGATGTTGGCAGACCAATAAAGTTACGAAACTTTGACCGTGAAGAAAGAGCTATTCGCGATGTGGAGGTAAAGCTATCAAACATCACAGGAGCGAGAAAGTGCTTGAGTGATTAGGGTTTAAGGGCCCGTCGACAGCTAGGTCATTAGAGGCCTCAAACATCGCAAGAGACATTGGAGTAAGGTAAGGTGTTATCCCGTGACTATCGTGAAAATCATCTGTATCTGTATCACTTTCAGCGGGTCAAGTGTTGAATGTGGTAGACTGAGTGAAGGAGAACTTCCTTCCATTGCATGTTACTAGGCTCATGAACTTCTTAACATGCACTCTGCATACTGAACTATATAGTACAGCTCTATGGGCCTCTAGATTTGATAGTTATATTTAGTCACCCTCGGTTCTACAGGATTTCCATGAATGATATCGTGGACTTAATCAGCAATAGTTCAGACATCAAAATTAATGAAATATACATATTTCAGCCCTTTTAGCATTTTAAATCTGGGCACGGATAGCCGAGGGCGTTAAGGCACCGACTCGAATGGGCAATTTACGGTTCAAATCCCGCTGTTTCTCCCTTATTGAGGCTTTTGTAGGTTTTCCTCATTTGCCATAACTGGGCATATTCGGTACGTTCCGCCTTGGATTTTCGTTGACTGTCTACCCTTATCTTGGTTTTTCGTGGTTTCTCCTTTGCACCATTTCTCTTCCATAACGTTTCCTACACATCTTTCAGGTGTACTTCCATGTTTCGTAGCGTATAACAGTGCCGGATAGATGGCGCCTATGCTTGCTCAAAAGAAAGAGTATTCCTCTGGGCACTGGAGGACTGTTTGCGTGACGGGCCGTTCATCACCTAATGTGGCCAACTTTAGTAGTGGGACGGATCTTTTTATCAGGAACAAATGGGGCCTTCTGCACGTCTTTGTGGCCTGTCTCTCTGCGGCATGTAGCCTCCTGTGGTTCTTGTACTTAATCGCTTCCTTTTGGTGGGTAACGACCGCAGCAGATCTCCCATATATCGTAGGGCGCAAGGTTTTCCCCTGAAATGTGTGCACCTTTGGTGCTTGTGGAGTAAGAATGAGCGTTAAACACGATTTAAAGCGCTGTAAGTATTTCTAATAAATTGCAACAGCTTCTGGCTCTATGTTTATTTTAGCTATTGAGATTAGCCCTGTAGTCAGTCAGATTCATTTTTACATTCGTTCTTCTCACTTTCATTTACTTTCTTGGCTCAAAGGTCAATATTTTTGCCCTGAAATTTCTATAGGTTCATCAAGGGCGTGATTTGGACGCCAAGAACTTTCCGGCAGCATATATAGCAACACGCATTACAGGAACTTAATGAATAGGTTGCACTCGTGCTCTCGAATGCCCTTTTCAAGGGATGCAATGTACGGTGTGAGATCGGTGATGTTTTACGCCTCTGAGGTATGCGGTTAGTTTGAAATAGTTCAAGTAGATGCACCTCAAAGCCGTCCTTGGAGTGGCTTCTAGGCGATGGAAAGCAGGCAAGTACACGAGAATGCTGTTGCTGTATACAAAACTGATACAGAATTAGAGTTGTTATATCTTGATTACATATCCTGATAGATCATACAACGCTCAATAATGAAGCTTAATGGACAGCAGCTTGCGAACTGGTATCAAAGATACAGAGAGAAAAAGATTAAAGGTCTTATAAATCGTTTAAATGGGAAGATTTTGGTAGCTAGGAAAAAGGAAATTGCAGTAATGCTTGGAAAAAGTTGAAGCTAAACTTTCAGGAATCACTTGGCAGGAAATAAAGGGGAAACTTCACAAACATACGCAACTGAATTATTATCTTCAAACCAATCAGTCTACGTGAAAACCATACATTTGTATTGGTTTTTGAGAACATTATCAAAATATGAGCAGTAATGTCTTTTTTTACAATATCAACCACAATCTGTAATTTCTTTATAGGTACTAATCTTAAAATGTATGTTGGCAATATTTACAGCCTAAATAATTTCAGCCCGGAATTTTTTGGTCGTAAAATCCTCATATGCCGGATTTAGTAACGTAATAAATTGAAACACAAAAGTCGTAGGATTTAACAACCAAAAATAAAAATTAATTTAGTTAAGCCATCTTATTACTTTCTTTGCTACGTGAGTAGACGAAGTATTGCATTCCACCCAAAAATACGAAGTGGAAATAAGATGGAAGTATAAGTTTTGACGCCCCCTGAATCCAAAAAGCAGCATTTTATGTGTGTGTCTCTGTCTGTCCCTGAGTCTGTGGACAGCATAACTCAAAAACGAAAAGTCGGTTAAAAAGTAAAGTTGGTATTTAAGTTTAATGTCTTTCAAGGATGCGACTCGAAGATTTTGAAGAAAATAGCCCCACCCTAAACTACCCTTTACATGGAACATTTTTCGAAAATTTTAATTTTCTTGAAAATGCCTCTAAAGCTTTTGATTAAAATGGCATATATTTAAAGTATCTTTATGACAAATGAAATGTATATTTTGAATTTTCTGGCTATACTCCATGTAGTCCCGTTTACTCTGGATGACTTTGAATAATCCCTAAACTGTAACATATAGATCAAATCTTACTATACAAAAATGTAGATTCGCTAAAACACAATCCATGCACAAATACATGTTTTCGCAGAGTGATCCATTTCGGAGATATTCCTTGTTATTTGTGTCAGTTTCGGAAAACGTAAACTTTCGTCAAATGCAACATCGTTGTTCATTTTTTTTATGTTGAGAACGGAATCGCTCAAAGCCTACTGTATTTTCATATTCCCCGTGTACCTACAAGGCAATAAACAATAAGATAATTTGTGCAAATGTTCCTCTCAACACGAAAAAGATATAGGAATAAGAGTTTGTAAGAATGGTTAGTACAAAAGTAGAGAAAGTCATGTGGCTGCATCACATCAGATATTTTAATACGAAATATGGAAACATTACCTAAAAAAATAAAACTAAGCCCTGGCACAACAGCCCATGAAGAGCCAAGCCTTACCCCCTAGCCGCTGCGGCCCCCACCTCGGCCCACTACAGGCGTCATTGGTGGGGTGCAGTACTGGAGGGTGGTACGTGGTCAGCGCCCAGATCCCTCCCAGCCAGTTATGCTGTCTTCATGACCTGAGGCCAAGTAACTCAATTGGTCCCCCCGGGACCTAACTAGGCTGAGTGCACCCCGTGCCAGACCTCCCAGAGGGAATAAAATCCCCATGCTGGTACCGGGGATCGAACCCAGCTCCTCCGCGCCAGTGGCAAGTGAGCTACGGAGGCGGTCAAACTTTAACTAAACAATAGAAAAATGTAAGCGATAATTATAGAATGTTGTTTGTAAATATGTTATGTCTTAAAAATAAAGTGAAAGTGATTCTCTAAACTCATACCTGAATATGAACACATTTGCAACTCAGAAACAAACTTCTATCTGCCGCTAATGGTTTTCTTTGTAACGTTATGGAACTTTGGTGTGATCACAAAATAAATCGAGATGCTCTTTCGGTTTTTCAAGGAGCTTAGTCTAACAGTTGGGAGGTTTTCTTAGAAATGGTATTCTCAAGCTACAGTTGTGCTAATTAAGTAGAGTTGGTCTTGTAGAGTGCTGTTTGTACATAATTGCAACGAAATACGAGTGTTCATGTAAAAGCGTTCTACATTTTGTCCCCCGTGTTGGACGAATAAATTGTTGTTCCAGCGTAATGTGCCTGAGCACGTTAATTACCAGCTGTTTATGTGTTGCTTCACAAATATTATAAAGTGTGTTAATATAGTCGGCTAAGTTCCTGCAACATGTACACCATTTAGCATCCATTAATGCTAATGCGTATTGCTAATGGTTCTCCTCCGACAATTTGCTGCGAATCTGTTGCACTGCATATTGATGTTATAGACGTTGGAATGTGTTTGATTGATTTTCTTTTTAGCCTCCACCAAACTGTCTTGTGCTGTTTTGTTTTGATAATCCACACAAATGACTCTTCACCGTTAGAACTATCAGCCACCCGAGTTTTATTTTACCTAAGGAACCCTGGGACTGAATTTTGAATTTTCTATATTTTAATAAAGTATGAAATCCATACTTTGCACACTTAAGGGTGTTTATGTTATAAACTACCACAGAAAGTTCCAGCACAATCTGTTTTGTGGTTTTAAGGGAATTAGTTATTCAATTTATTCACAATGCGAAAACACATTAATATTCAAAACACTCCTTGCGCATCAGAAATTAAAATATCGCAACAGTTTTTATTATTTTATAAACTCCAATTGCCCAACAGTGACCATCAATCTCTGGCAAGAAGGAACAATAATTACTTGGAAAGTAATTAATTTCTTTGCTTTGATGGACAATGAAAAAGTAGAAACAAATTTTGAGATTTTGAAACCGAACACTGAAGTTGAAAGAAAATAAATAGAGCACATGTTGGAAAAATTCTAGGAACATAGCACAAAATTTAATGCACAGGGAGCAAATAGTGTAAAAACTGTAAAGCCGGGAAAACCAATTTTTCTAAAAACACACACACACGCGCGCACGCGCACACACACACACGCACAAACGCACGCACGCACGCGCGCGCACACACACACACATCAGATTATCTCGTCACACCTACTATCTCTCTTCAGGTGCATATGTTAACCACTACTTTCAGCTGAATTTGGTTGTTTTTGAGCACTTTTTGGCCCATATTTTCTTCAAATACTGCCGACAATTTAAGTAGAATAGGGTGCTAAACTGTAGAGCATATACCATTTAAAACCCGTGCTAGGCCTTTAAAAACAGCGGGAAAAAAAAAATCACTGCCAACCGATGACTGAATGTTTGGGGAACATATATGTATAAGCCTAGAAATGGTTAATTTGCTCATTTTTTTGGTCATTTTCACTCCCAGCCATTGTTTGAGTTTTACTTTAGGGAGTGTACAATTAGGATTGTGTTCTTAATGTATCGTGGCAGTAAAATTAGTGATAAGGGGTATTCGGGGAAGTTAGGTTCCTCTCCAATTTTAGCCCTTGTTTAAAAAAGTACTTTTGTATTTTGCATCCGGCTAGTGCCTCCGATTTCTATTAAACTCCAGAAGGTACACACAAGCAAGATGGATAATGAAGTCCTCCCTTGCCAGATGAATATTATATTGTAAATCCCGGGTATCTGATGCTAATCAAACGGAAAGCTACTGCTGCCGCCACCAGTTTGTGGGAACATCATGTGCCCTCGTGAGTCGCTCATACTGCAGACACCACCTGTGAAAGATGATCAAAGACATAAATGAAATAGATGAACCACTAGCAAACACAATGTACCTTTAGAGGTGCTGCTGCTGCTGGTCCTTTCCCTGTTCAGAATGAGCAGTGGTTGCATAAAAGTTGTCGGTTAACTTGGAGAGGAAGGCAATAAAGTTTCTGTTGTAAAAAGCAACAAGCATAAAAGTGTTATTTATGCAAATAGGGTTTCCGGGTTAAAATCGTAGTAGGTATAACGTCCTGGATTTAAAGTAGAAACTAATATACATCTCCCTGTATGATACTATAAGGCATATACAGCGAAGCCACATCCTCTTTCCAAAGTAATTACTTAAAAAAGAGTAGTTGTCCCATGGCAGTGCTTACAAAACTTAGTGCAAAAGGATTAAAACTCCCCGTATAGTGCTCTAGCTTTTGCTTTTGAACTTTAGCACAGGATTATAGTTGACAAAGTACACCAAAGGAATTCCTTCGAATCGGTATGTGCAAGAAGAGAGTTGTGTATTTGGGTCCCACGCTTGACGTGAGTTAAAGCAGATGAACCATGGCGGATCCGGCTTTCCCAACTCTTCAAGATTGGAGCTAATGGACTTCTTTTAGGCCCACCTCATCCTTCAAGAGAAATGTGATTCTGGGCTATTATCGCCCTCACGTCCATTCCGGCTAATACTACTCTCTCCGACCCACCCTCCCTCTTTCTCGCATTATGAAGGAAGAGGATACGACCGGAAATCTCTTGGGCTCAACTGTTAGATTTCCCCCATTTGTGTCTTGTATAGGGAGACCTCGCTTTCTGCCGCGTGGAGCTCATACAAAGTATGTTTTAGGATTGATATATTTCTGCTATACAGGGCAAACGTATACTTTATCATCCATTTTGCACATATAGACTATTTTAAATCTCCAAGAATATTACTGGAATGGTTATCCATAATGAACTGTATTGATCTGGGTTTGCTCTGGTTTATGTCATGGGACCAACGCTTTCCGATATCCTATGATGGACCTAGTTGTAGGTATAGTACTAGAAGTAAAGGTCCTAGTCCTTGAGTCTCCTAAAATGTCACTCACGTCGTTATGTGAAACATCCTATACGACTGCCGTCGCAGTGCATTCTTGAACATCGGCAGGAGAAACCAAATACGTCCGTTTGCTGTCATTAAAAGAGGAATGTAAGTGTGATACAAAGGTTATGCTATTACACTGGACTGTAATTTCTTTATGTACTTCAGGTCAAACTAGATCAACCCTATTATCCTTTATCTGTAATGGTCATCTTGCTCGATTGTCGTGTGGGAAATGAATTTCGATTCACTAACGGTTAGGAATATTCTCCCTGCATTTGTCAAATATCTACCTCTGCATTTTACATTTATTGCAATAATAGGGCAACTTAAATCACATCTAGGTATTCAAAAGGTGACACTTGTTCAATTACATTATTTTCAGCTTAAATTCTGTTACTAGTAGAAGCTTTCCGTGGAATGTCGTCTTCTTGGTAAGTAGGATAATATCCTGTTCTTTCCCCTTTTATTCCTCGGATGAGTTATAAATGCTGTCAATCCATGTGGAATTTCATTACCTTTCTTTTTGACTTCAAATTATCATGAGTTCCCTGAAATCTGTTAAAGGTTGAATAAGAGAAGTCCGATTTAAGAACGAAGACATTAGAAATGAATTAAACATCGAGTTCATTATAGAAACGCTAGTGTGGTACCGAGAAAACTGGGTTTGTTATTTTGGAAGAATGACGCCTGAGAGTTTCATACAAATAATGGAATACAAATCAGAAGATGTAGGCCAATAGGACGACCTAGGAAACGCTGAATTAAGGTGAGACAGAAACAGCCAGTAGCCTAATCCTTGAGTGCCTGGTGTGGTTTAGCAGCTCTCAGGATGTTTATTATACCTCGCTCTTTTAGTTCCCAAAAATCTTAAATTAGGCACCTAAAGAGGTTCTAAAATTACAAAAATGGGTGAAAAAAATTACATTATTTATTTTCCATTGCAAATTAGCCGAAGCATTTGACAATGTCTTTATTATACATGTCCATCATTAGTCACAGTAAATAACTAACACCCTTTTTTTAGGATTTCCATTGAGAAGCTGCATCGCTTGTCACACAACACCATCTTATAAGCCGAAAATGAGTGTTTCACGTCAACTGATGTCACCGGAGCGTGTTTAAATGTTGGTATTAGACGCAAGAAAACAGCACTTTCGTGTGTTCAGGTGTTTTGCCGGACAAGATGTCAGCAACTGTGGGAGAAGTGTCAATCCTGGGTTTGTATGAACCACTGATTTGAGTTTTTCAGAAACATTTCCACCAACTTAACCAGGAACCAAGTTTATTTTTTCTGTCAACTGTTCTATCAATCTCAGTTGTGTCTTGACCGGTTTGCTTGAAGACGCTAGGGTCTACAGCTTTAATAGTGGAGACCAGAAGTACATAATGTAATTTGATGTATGCAATAACATAGGCTATTGTTGGGTCCTGCTGAAATCATGCTCGCTGCATCCTCCCCCAGTTTCATAACAATGTTCTTAATGTCTTCCATATTATACATTGTTCACTGTGATTATTGTCAAGGCACGACTGGCATACAGGCTTACACAGTGTTTCCACATTATCAAATGAAGAAATTGAAAAATGTAAAATTAGGTGAAAATAGGTGCTAACGTGAAATTAGGTATTTTTAAATTGTATAGGACCACCATTTTCGAACATCTCTTTCCATAATTAGTATTACACAACTTTTACTTTCTACATATCATGAGGAGCAAAATAGGTTGTTACCTAAAATCCGAGGTCTGTTTATTATGTTAAAACTACGTAAAATCTACCCTTTAGTAATACAGTATATTAGTATCAAATAAAATGTGTACATTGGTATGAAGGATAGTTCTTTTTAAAAAACGTACAACGTGTTAATTCCACCTCATTTTTTTTTATTTTTATTTATTTATTTATTTTTTATTTATTTATTTATTTTTTTTTTTTTTTTTTTTATTTGAGGATAAATTGTATGTTCCGGTGACAATCTTAAGGCAATGTACCAATGAAATTTGGCGAAAATTGCCAAAACTTTTGACTTTTACTTTTTTGCATTTTTATTATGGTTGTATTTTGTAGGGATAGACAAACGAATACCATACCACAAGACATGGTAAAGGGAGTTAGTCACATGGGGGGGGGGGGATCCTCAGTCACTGGAGCTCAGAATTGCTCGTTGTAGACCCTTTATTGGGGCGGGGTAGAGGGTGGGATACGAAGGGTGGTCAGATTCTGACGCTGTTGGAACCTGCCTGAGCCAACATAAATCCGGGGTTCTGAAATCAAGTCCCTTCGCAGGAAAGGGCATCGGCCGGCCATCCAAGCGCCAGGAAGAACAAAATATTTACACAGCGCAAACTCCACCGTCCTGCCGCAACGCACAAATTGCCGGCACCTGATGCGACACCCTCAAACAGATGAAAGGAAACAGTGGGGGCATGAAATGAAGAAACAATTCGTGGTCAGGAGAAGAGTCACCCTATCATAGGGTTAGCGGCCTGTGAAAACCATGAAAAAAAAAAAAAATTCCAAGGTCATAGTGGGCAGTCGAACCCGGGACCTCCAGAATCCGAGTTTCATAGGTTACTGTGGAGCCATTTGGTACGGTGGTAGTATAGGTACTGTTTACCAAAGGTTCTTAAAACTGTCTTCTGTTTTTCAAAAGGACCAGGTTTTCCTCGTACTGCCCCTTTAAGCCAAGATTTCCACGACCTGTAACTCGAAACAGCTTTAATGCTAGAGTACAAATTCGCCACTTTTGGCTTCATGTACACAGCAGAAGAATGAGAAAGGCTGCTTGTATCTTGTTCTAACTGCACAAAGTTTAGCACTGCAAAACTGTGAACTTGCTAAAACTTGCTTCTCTAACGGTTACTGTTTGTGTGTCATATAGAAGGGTTTCAATGGATCATTGAAATGAATGCGTTGCCACTACATTTTATGTTCTCCGTTAGAATTTAATATTGGATATCCAAAGGAAGCGCTGAAACACAACACGCCACCGCGGCGCTCCTTTCTTTGTGCAAGTTGCAGAGTCGTTAGCAAAATAGTTGCAATCAACTGTAATTGAGGCACGATACTTCCTAAACTGCGGTGAATTAAACGCGTAGTTATTTTGGTGGGGAGGAAGATTATGTTGAGTAAAGAAGCAAACAAGGTTAAGTGCGTGCATGCGTGAGCCAGTCTGTATAATATCTACTGTGCAGCCAACATCGCATGACGCTGAACAAAGGTGTTTTGATGGCTCACATCATCACTAGGGCTTGGATATTTATGACATGTCATATTTCTATCTTGGCTTATTTCTCCATGTCTAAGTTAATTTAAGCATGTTTCCAACATTTGTGAACACAATGAATCAGCCTTTATTGGTTTATAAAATGTATATTTAGCCATATTTTAGTCTTAGGTCATATTTTGGCCAGATATAGGAACATACTTTATCGTGTGACGTCGGGCTCGGCGCACAACAATAAACGGACGGGGGCCAAGCTGCTTCACGCCACATGTCGGGCCGGCGAACAAACAAAGTAACAAGGTCAAATTTCTTCACACCACTCACACAAGCGAACGCGTAACTATCAACAATCGAGGTGGCTACACAAAGGGGTTTTCTCCAGTGCCTTCGAGAAGGATCTGGTTACGTCACTGCCGGCGTGTTTGTATGAGTTCGCGAAAGGTCGGTATGGCGTGATCCTCAGTATACAAGAAGGCCAGAGAAGTACAGTTGTGAGTTTTAGAATTGAGTTACGGACATGAGAGGCTGTGGTACGATTCCTGTATCACAATAAACCTTGTAGGGAAGTGAGAAAGCGTGTTATAAAAACATTCGCTCCTGTTTGTGCCTCACAGAGTGCCTTACCTACCTACGGGATTTATTCTTAATAAGAAACAACTTTAAGGCGCAGTGTTCTTACAGAGGAGAAAAGTTAGAACGAAGTGCAAAGATCTCTCTGAGGAAGCTTACCCAGGAATCGGGAATTTAATTCCATTAAACTTTTATAATTACAACCGTATAAGATAACTAGTTAAGGAATTGCAACCAAGGTGTTGAGATAAGCAGAGATAATTGCTTGAATTGGGCGTTAAGAATGTGAGAGGCAATTGGTGATATAAGGCCATAGTTTTCAACATCTGCCATGAAGAAACTATGTGGCTATTTTTATTATAACCTGTGCATTCGAATATTAATATCCAACTCTGCCGGCAAACACCTTGCTTGTGGTGCCCAGGAAATTCGCGTTAAGCCGGCCACATGTCCAAACGAAGACTGTGTAAAAGCTGTAGGAATACCGTCTGACCCTTGCTGTCACACATATACCTACAAATACAGGTCGTTTTAGGTAGAAAAAGCTATTTTCTTTAGCTTCATGTGTAATATCATACCATGACTTGAACACTCGGTATTTGCGTTTACGATTCATAGAACAGGCTATATCAGTGATGTCCAAAGTTTGCGAAAGAGAGGAGGTCGGATTTACCTCCTTCCACTATGCGCGTACTTTGCCATTATTTAACACTCGGGACGTGCATTGTGTTCAGTGGCGGGTTGGTTATAAGTACTTTGCGTGTGATTTACGGAAGCACCTTCAAATCTTATGCGATAAACATCTGTTCATTAATGACTTCTTTGGCACTGCTTACGTTTAAGAAGTCTATCAATATTTGGCGACAAAGTCGAAGTGTATAGCCTTAGAAGATACACCAAGTGATCGTTGCGTAACTTGTGATATAGACTTAATATTGTTCAACTTGGAGAAACTCTCTTCACAAATATATGTAGAAATACTCACTCTTACACAAACCATTCTTGCAATTGCGTGTTTCTCTAGCTACTTCATTTTAATCGACATAAGCATTTTCATAAAGTATCTCATTTCTAATGTTATTGCCAATGTTTTAAGAGGTGATTGCTATGCGATGCCTTAGAAATTCCGTTCTACTTGGAAACAGATGTTAACCCAGCATCAAACTATGTGTATTGGAAAGTTTTGTGAAAATGTATGAGTTGGAAAGCTATTTAGGGTTAACATGACAGAAATTTATATTCGCCGGCGCCGTGTGATGAGACGAATGAGACATTCTGTTGAAGAAATTCCATTATCTTTTTTGAATGTTCGTTTTACTTTACTCGTGAGAGATTTGCAGGATTGCAAATGCTGTGCCGAGCCTGGAGGAGCGTCACCAAGTAATTCTGCGAGACTAAAATGCTAAGCAAGGGAAGGAATTAACTTTCTGCACCCTCCACCAACAAGTTTAACCTCTAAGAAGAACAGATAACTTTGACATTCTGAAATAAGTTACACTGTTAGTACAAAATTTGAAGCCTTGTTAATGAAGTTAGAATGTGTGCTAGTTTCTAAGTTATAGTTGGACGGGAAAGCAGGCTGAGAACATACATTAAATATTAAATGTTGAGAGGCTCTGCTGTGAGTCAAACATCGTTAGGCCGCGCCTACGCTTCACATACGCGATATCCAAATAAGCAATACGCCCTTTACAAAGTTCCAGTTGTAATACATGTCATATAGATTAAACTAAATATTTAAATCAGTGCAAAATGGAAAGACTGAAATTTTTAAACTAGGGGTTGGCTTATATTTAGCTTTGTGAACCACTTTCGCTTAGTCCTATACACGTTTCTATAGTACGATTAGAAATATGTATAGGAAAATACTTTAGAATAGCCATGAACAGAATTTTATTTGATACACTTGTTTGGCTTAAATGCGAATCACATGCTCTGTCATACTGCTACCGAAGTGCAACCAAGATGTAGGCAAGCAAATGGACTTTACTTCACGTGAGCGCACCCCATCTTTGCCACTCGATTGCTAGTACGGAGCGAGACTTCCAATTTGTCCAACCTCGGACGTGAAATCCTGGTCAATGACGCTCATTTTTTAAGTAACTGAGCATTAAGAGCACTGGGAGGTTATTTTTAGCGCCACGAGGTTAACTTACACCAATATTTAAAATTTAAATATAGCAGCTACTAATGTTTAGAATAAATTAAAATTTGGTGTGATTATAGCTCAAGCATTTTTGCATTTAACTACTACATAATAATTAAATTACATTCACAGAATTCCATGCAAAAGGGGCACAAAGCACACTATGTATTCTGAAGAAAAAAATGTTACACCTCATACTTCAGGTACACTTTTCTTGTAGGATTTTAAAGCTACAGGCACCAAATTTTTATCTAAATAACATAAAGCATAGCTTGCCATCGCCGGTTAACACAAATCGTATGTAGTTTGTATTTTGCACATAAAAAATTATGTAATTCTATATAGGAAAAATATGGTAATATTTTTAAGCATTAAAATTTTTTTTTCTCCACATTATAGCTCTAATTCACAAAAGCTCTAACCGGCTGTAATCAACAAACATGGATAAATAAGCACTAAACATTTGATATCAATATCTCTTATAGTTTTTGAGAAATGTGTATCTGAAGTGTGAAAAATCAAGGTTTCGGCAAATTGCGATCAAAGCTGAAGTACCATTCTTTTCAAATTACATATACTTTCAGAATTCCTGCTCCATATTCCTGCTCACTTAAGTTTTTCTCATCTTTTCTTTTCCTTTTCTTAGTTCTAGCTTTATTTTCAAGCAACCGAACTGCCCTTTTTGCCTCTGAGAGTCGACGTATATATTTTTTATACAGGCTTCCTTCATATTCTGACTAACTTTTATACCCATTTTTTCCATCACTGTAAATCTACCACTACAACCATCATTATAACAAATAACACTATATCTATGTTATATATCATATATATCATTTTAAAGCTGAAGAATTATATATTTTTTAAAATTAAAAACAGAAAATCGATTTTTTGAAGTCAATCGACCTCCCAGTGCCCATATATGTTTACACGCCTAACTTCAATTTTTATCGAAATAAATTGGGTATAATTTCTAGTTGTATACAGAAAAGTTATTGATTAATTTCAATGGGAAGAAATGAATCTGCCATTCAGCCCAGAAGTGAAATTTAAAATTAAGTACTGCGCAACAATGCAGAATCAGCTACGGGGGGGGGGGGGGGGGGTTACTAAACAACGAGGGTTAAAAAGAATCCATTCTCATTTATTATATATAAGAAAACTTAAACTTAATACCTTAATATCTGTAACACGTGTGGAGTTCTTTAATACTCTGAAATTATTTCAAACGCTGGTTCCCTCCCTTCATTTCTTGTTTGAAGTTTCCATGTTGTATTTTTCTCCTGCTTCTCTATCAAAGTTTGGCCTATTTAGCCTGTTCTGGCTCCAAAATCTTTTTCTTTCCATCTTGTTCTGAATCATCCCCGCCCTCTTCTTATTTC
The DNA here is from genome assembly GCA_030765045.1 of Tenodera sinensis. NCBI lineage: Eukaryota > Metazoa > Arthropoda > Insecta > Mantodea > Mantidae > Tenodera > Tenodera sinensis. Next base: position 28,775,559 of record CM060964.1, read on the forward strand.
TGGTTGTAGGAATATTCTACCTTTGTTATTCTAAAATATGTCACTCTGTTTAAATGCCTTTTCAAGCTTTTTCTGTTTTTCTATTGTCTTATTTAATTTTTCCGCGTTTTATTATTTCATTGTTTTGGTTTTTATCTAGTCCCGTGTAACCGGCTGTGGATCCAGAAGTGACATTTCTGGTGCCTGTGTACTGCTTTTGTGTTGTTTGGACAATATCCATGTTTCTGATCCAAAAGAATGATTGGGAGGGTCAGTGCTCCATATAATTGCATTAGTTTTCTTCTAGTTTTCTTCTTTAGTGTTCTTATTAGTGTATTTCTTATTTAGATCTATTCGAGTTACATATGTTATTTCACAACCCACGAATTACTGTTCTGTAATTTTATTTTTGACGGGACGGATTGAGTACCTTTATATGTCGGGGATTTTGTTTTATCAGTTGCTATCTTCATATTGCATATTTTATAAATTTAACTTGTGTGCCATTCTATTAAAATAACTCTTCCCTATTAGCGCTTGGTCATCTGGGAACAAAAAAAAAAAAAAATGTTTTTTGGTACTCTTTCCCCCAAATTCATTTCCCCTTTTGTTTTCTGTTCCCATAACTTTATGTCGTGTGTGTGTGTGTGTGTGTGTGTGTGTGTGTGTGTGTTTGCGTGCGTGCGTGCGTGCGTGTTGATACATGCATGAACTAAAAAGAATGGTTGATATTGGACAACGTTTTCTAACTCGTTTTGAAATCCATATCGATTCTCGTTAATTTATGTTAATTTTGGCTTTTCCATATAAGTTTCTCGTGACATTTATTTTACTACTTATTTAAGTTTCTTTATTGCTCAGTTTAGGTGCTAAAATAAACTACTATTGTCAACCAATTTACTCTTGCTTATTTTACTTAATCTCATGAGCATGCTATTGCTCTTGTGAAGTTCAAATAGAGTTCAGAGGGACAAACATTCTATCTGAAGCCAATATGGAAACATTTTTAATTGGCTTCCCTAAACACAGATGCAACAGCTAGATTAATATTCCAGTGATCAGGATAAAGTTGATTACGTTCCTCTCTTGAAATAGGTTACATTTGGTTTATGCAGTTTCGTTGTTTATTCGGATAACATGGAATGCTATTTGATTGTGTGCTCTGAAAGTGAGGAATGCAGATTGAAACACTTTTCTTCATTCAGCATGCAATTTGTGTACATTGCGTGTATAAAATACCGGCATGCCAGTATTCAGATGTCCATTTATGTATGTGTACTCTGAACGTATGTGCTGCAATGGATATAATACAGTATGCATTTCTCATAAATACTGTATTTCGATGGCTTTACTTTCATTACAGAGTGCACTGTTAACGTTCATTGGCAGTACAGACATTGACGCATACTTGTGTATAAAATGTTCGCAAATATTCCCCTGAAACGCGTGAATTTATATTTAAAGAAAAAATAATTTATATAACTTTGCGTATATCCCTACTGCATTGCTCTCACAGGAATATGGCTATAAGAAATGTGTTTGGTATCAACAACACTAGCGTTGTCTGAGAAAGATTACGGCTAAAGTTTCAGCCTATCAACAAGGTAAGGCCTCTTAAAACGGACACTCTTGAGCTGGGATACTAATGTGTGTGCAAGTGCGCACGTGTGTAAACAACCGATACAGTATTTAAGTTCAGTATCGTCCAAAGACGCGGCACCCACATCTGAAAGAAAATTCTCCCACCCCAGAGTGTCTAATACCTGGAATCCTTTCCCTCGTTTTTTATTTTGTCAAGAATGGCAAAACGTGTGTTGACTTTTATGGGAATAGCACATGCGGCCTTTGTATTGCGACACTCGCCGTGGGTGAACGCCTCAAAGACTCAAGGTCAAGCTACCTCACACCACTCGCGGCGATTAGACATCTAACAATGAGTACGGCAGTACAAGGAGATTCGAGAGCGTTCCGGAAGCTTCGACTGCCGGCTTGTTTGTGGAAGCGTCGAGAAAAAGGTGATTTTCCAGAGAAATCCATGCTACGTCGTTCTCGCATATAAGGCTGCGGAACGACAAGAGAAGAGCAGTTTTTGTGAGACAAGGCGAGTAGCTTTTGTGATACGAGTTGTGTTTGTTGTACGAGACAGTTGTTAGCAACTTTAGTGAGTGTGAAGCCGGCAGTTTGTTACGCAGAGACAACTGAATGACAGAAATATGTGTGTGTCAAGTTGAACTCTAAACTGTGTAATCAAAAAAACAGAACTGTATTTTTGTGGTTCAATTAGAAGGAAAATAAGGTGACAGGAAAACTAACTGGACCCTGTCCTCAATAGTCACAGTATAATTGGTAAACTGTCAGAGAGAGAGAGAGAGAGAGAGAGAGAGAGAGAGAGAGAGAGAGAGAGAGAGAGAGAGAGAGAGAGAGAGAGAGAGAGAGAGAGAGAGGCAAACACTATGCGTTGTTAAAGTAGTTAGCTTATATTCGTTTTTTGCTCTTGGTTATACAAAGAGCATAGGATTTTAGAGTCATCACGTAGCGATTCCCTTTATGAAGTATATCGCAATAGGCTAGTGCATTGATACAGCTACAATAAAATATGTAGATATGAAAACTTATCTCAATTAACAAGAAGTAGACAGAGGAAGTTTTTGCAAGAATGGTTTGTCGAATAGTAAATAAAGTTTTATGCATAAAGCACATCAAAATGTTTTTCTTCGTATAAGGGAACTATTTATGTTTCAAACAGGCCAAGCTGCCTGTTAAGATTCCTCTTGGGGCTTCCCTTTATCTTAGAGAGGTGTATATTGTTAGCATAGAATACCTATCCAATGAACGTGCTGAGAGGTAATGGAGCGTTTCGATTCCGAGTATCATTCAATGAAGAATCAGCATCAATTAATCACCTTTACCGAAATGTTTCTTTTAGTGGGTAACAGGTATAAGGGTATTTGGGAAGGATAAAGAGTGGAGAAGGTTATACTATGGTGGTCCTCTTTATTAGGTCAACTGTGGTTCATGAAGCCTGCTACCGCAGAAACAAGGCGGATATTCGCCAGTGATTGCTTGTGTCCGATGTGTGCGTGTAGAATGTCCTCCTTGGCAAAAGTCCAGACATGGTCATGTCTCCAATGACTGTATCCTTGATGGGCGCGATGCGCACTAAGGGGAATGTGTCGCTTGTTGGACGGTGGTAGTTGATGTGTTGACAAAATTGTCAACGACGTGTTTCGCGGCTTCCTTGACAATAGATGAGGTTGTGACGGCGCCGATGGTTTGTCCGTGTTCTATGGCGTTTGTGATGAATGTGAAATTTAAGTTTGGGTGTTCTTCCAGGGCAGGGAGGGCACTGGACAAGTTCAGGACCTTGGCATGGCGTAGAGCAGTGTTGTGAAACGTGTCGCCCGTGATGTATTTTTCTGCCACCATTCATAAGCAAATTTTTTACTCCGACGATTTCTAATATTAACTAAAATTCCAACATAAAATTATTTCCTTCTGAGTGTCTTCCAGTATACACCACGAACTATGTTATTGTACACGTAATGCTGTATTCGACCGCCTCCTAAGCGCAGTGGTAGGACCCGGATTGGATCCCCGGCCCTGGCGTAGGGACTTTCCTCCACTTGGAGGTCTGGCACGGGGTGCACTCAGCCTCGTTAGGTCCCTGAGAGGCCAATTGAGGAGCTACTTGATTGCAAAGTAGCGGCCCCTGATCGAGAAGACTGTGTTATCGGCCGGGAAGGACAGGGCCGTTGACCACGCCTCACCTCCAGTACTACATCCCACTCATGCCGCCTATCATAGGCAGGGCGGGGGACGCAGCGGTCGGGCGGTAGGCCTTGGCTCCATGCAAAATGTAACTTGGTGTGGGGGAATTTATGTTGCGTTCTTGCGAGACGCGGAACTTAAATACCATTTTGGGTAATTGACCGACTTTTTGTCACGCGTGCGCACGCACACACACGCATACGCACGAACAAGCGCGCATACGTACACACTTTCGTATGCATACGTGCGAGGACGTTTTTTCTAATTTCTTTCATCCAGGGACTCTCAAAAGTGTATTTTGTGAAATTTCGTCTACTTGCCATAGGTAACTATTGAGAAAGGAATAAGTGATTTAGTCAGAAGACTAACACAAATTTTGTTTTATGTTAAGCGAAAATATATGCCAAAACTGCTAATCTTGAAAATGGCCGTATACAAGAATGAGAAACTATCGACAGGCATGTTCTTTGGATATACAAAAGTGTAAAATAGATAATGGTGCTGATGGCAAATACAACTTCCCCTGCAAAATCGCATCCATCTGCATTGTGATATCGGCTGTCAAGGAAGACTGGCAGTTATTGACCTAGCTGATGACAATACTGTTATTTACTGGATTTGCATATGTCGTTGCCTCAGGTACGAAGTGTCAGTTTGGATTATGTTGCTGAACAGAGGTTTTGGTCTGATACCAGTGTCGGCGGATTCCACATGAATGTGAGCACCAACTGTTTGCGTTCATCGTCCCAAACAGCTTCAATTTTATGCATTTGCAGGCCTCCCAGACGTATAGAATCTTTAGGGCTCAAGAACAGTTTGGAGTTGCTTACACCAATTCAAATATAAGCCTGTTATAAGAGTTCTGCAGCATATTGAGGACTTCAGGCATTTGTCTGTTAGATTACAAGACTACTAGATGAAATATCGTCTAATATATAACTGAGTAGAATCTTTATCGGAATGTTATTCGAAACTCTTAAATCTGATAATAGTTTTCATCGTGTTGCAGAAGGATTTATTTAAATGTGAAGAAATTATTTAGTTATTTTGATGTGCAGCCGAGTGAATGGAATAGTGACAATGTAATATGTTGTGGTTAATGTTGCTAAGGAACTAGTATTCCGCCTCTGGCGCGCCCAGCCTGCCTTAAATTACTCCAACACGTAAACCGTTCAACTAAATGCAGAATATATATTTGGGATCGTGGATTCATTTGGAAACATAATTTTTGTTGCAGAGCAGTGTATATATGGAGGTCCTATCACACCATGCCTAAATGCTATGTTCAGGCTGCAAGCTCCTTTCATTGTTGGAAATTTATACCATGACAAACAAGGTACCAAACTCTAAGGGAGCGTATATCTTTGTTTCACTTTATATTTCTTGTTGAACATGTTGGGCTTAGTAGGCTTAGTAAAATGCGTTATTGTACAGGACAGGGTTTGCAAATGCTTGATAAAGAGGGAGATTCAGTACTTGAAAATGAAGACAGGCAAGGTAAATCAATTGAGTCCCTCGAGCAACCATCCCCTTCCGTTGTGGGGGTTGCGGATGTCAGCAGTTCTTTTAATAAACAGCAACAGCACTCTTGGGAATAAGACAGACAAGGAAATACGTTTGGTACCGGAATAATGAAACTCGGTTTGCGTGCTAGGGCACTACAAGTTGTTCCGTATTGATTTCGCTCGGCGAGTTTCCTGATAGACGCTCCCGCACACAAAGACAAACAAATAATTAGGTACAGCATCTCTCTCCCTCTAGTTTGGTCTGCGCATTGTTAGGTGGGAATGGCTAAATACTCGTAATAGTAGAGAGTATTTGTCAGACAAGATTGAGTCGGAGAATACTTCCTCGCGGGGAATTTATTCCTTTGTCGTCACATTAAGTCCGCATTGTTTTAACAGCAGAGAAACACATGTTTCGTAGCTTTCTACAACTGTTTATTACTATTACTAAAACAATGCAAGATATCGGATTTTGGAAACCAGAGGAATATATCATTCCTTCCTGTATACATTACATGGACTACACTTGAATAGCATAGCCATTGTTTTTGTTTACATTAGTTGGTTGATGCTTGCTGTGTCATCTCAGAGTTGGCTGCCATGTTTGTTTGTTGACAAGCGTTTCTACCTGTGAGGCATTTCTCTGTCCTCTGGCTGTCTTGCGATATGACGTAGGCAAAGGCTTTTCCTTTGCTTAGAAGGCCTATTCATTGTGTACTGTTTAAAAAGTGTAGTTTATAGTGCTTTGATATAAAATGACACCACGTACCATGTACAGAAATCATTTCATTGAAACCGTCTTCATCTTCATGTTCACTCCAAGGATTAGGCAATGCTGCCTGTTCTACCTTCAAAACATGACTTGACTATCGTTTTCTTGGTCTTTTCGGATGTCTTTTCCAATAGGCCTATAGGTTAACACTTTCCTTGGGATCCTTTCTCTAGGCATTCTATTAACATGCTCTCACCATTTATTCCTGTAATTGATAATTTTGTCTGCCAAAGGATCTATTTCTAGTTCTTCCCTATTTTTTCATTTGAAATTTTATCTAAAAGTGTGCATCCTATTACTGTTTCGAAGAATCTCATTTCGGCAGCTTGTATTTTGTTTGTGTCAGCTTTTGTCAACGTCCGTGTTTTGGATCCATAAAGAGAAGCAGACACGGTCTGTACTTTATAAAACTTCATTCGGGTTTCTTTCCTGGTTTTTGTTTTAAGGCTTCTGTTTATTTTACCGCATATTTGTTGGAACATAGGTAACTTATTTTTAAAATCATTTTCAGATTTATAGCTGACATAGTCATTGAAACCTTGAATCAGATTTGAAAGACTGAACATCTCGGAAAAAGAAATGAAATAAAAAAAATTTTTAGGCATGAAATTTAGTTGATCATTTCTCTTGTCTGAATAGTCCATGCTTCCATAAACAAGCTTCCGCAGAAGGAAGTGGAGCCTTATTAAAATTGCACCGTTTATACGGAGATGGGACACCGTCACATTTCCTCAAGTAAACCTCTTGGGTCTGGGCCTTCCTCTAGTTCATCTGTGGCAGTACCAAGTTGGCTCAACCTTTATATACTTATTTACTTAAATCACACTTCATAGGCACTGACAATGTGTGAAAGGAATAAAATGCTTTATCGAACCAAAGAAATGTTATTGCATTAGCACAATAATTCACTGTGATGTTGATTTAAAAATGATCGGAACTACAAAAGACTTTTTGCTAACAAATAAATTCGTATATTTAAACACTTACTGGCCAAATGTAACACTCTAAAGCCAAATAAAAATGAGAATAAGTTGACTTACAGAGCCTAAATTGAGGTAAATTCAAAACTGCGTTATATATAATATAGTATTACGACACTAATAAATCGAGCCAATACAGATTTACAACTGCTAAAATGCCCAACTCTTTAAATACTAACAAATGCTACATTTGTTTTAACGTGTTTGTTCAAATTCTGACGTAGATAAAATTCTATACTTTCGCTATCATTCAATGTATTGCAACTTTGATTCATGTTTTAGCTCCAAACGGTGAATTGTATATAGTAAGTAATACAGTTATTCTACCAATCCAAATTATACAAGTAGACCCTTAGTCTAGTGCAATAATAGAATAAAACAAATATAGTCAATTATAACCATAATATACAATTTATTCCTACCTCTTGGAGTTGCTCATATCTGTTACTTCCCCTTATATTTAACATTTTGTTTTGTATATAATGGGAAGGTTTATTATGGCCATCTCTAAATATTTTCCTGCTTTCTCTATGTATTCGTCTGATTCGCAATTAAAACTTTTCCTAACTTTTAAGTCTAATGGGAAATCATTCTATTTTTTGGGTACTAGATTCTTTCCTCCTTTATCCGTGCCATTACAATCCAAAATCTAGTGCGAATTTTCAAACAATCTACCGCGTTTTGTGCATCTCTCTCCCCTTTTTACCCCTATCATGCCACTTAGGTTCCTTACCCTCGTCCTAGCCCATGCATACCCCATTCTTGTCTCTTTATTGTATACTTGGATGTATTTCTCTCTGCCCCATTCCATTTTTGAGAATCTATAATTTATTAACGACCTTTTATCATTAAAAATACTCAGAATTTCTTGTTTTTCGATATCCTCCAACCTTGTTCTAATTTTCCTCTAGAAACCATTACTTTTATTGCTTCTTTCTGTCCATGTTTCTCCCATACCTACTTCCTGCAATATTTTCCGTATTTTGTGCATCCAAGTTCCTTTTTTCGCATTTTCTCCTGTACAACCATGCATTGTGTTGATATATCATTTTCCTTCAACTAATTTATTCCAAAGCAGTATTTAACTGCTCTTACTACCATTTTACCTTTGCTCCTATTATCCCTAGCTCTGTGTGTGCTACTCCATTTGATGAGCTCGTTGGTAACCCCAATATTAGAATTTTGTATAACGTCTGTTGCTTTTAAAAAGAAATTCAACAAGCTTAAAAGTGTTTTTAACTATATCCAGAGCCGCTCCGTTTTAGAAAGCAGTTTTTCTCAATGCTGAAAAATGATCCTGCCTATACAGCTTCTGGCACATGCATACCTCAGCAGCTGCGGAATTCTGAACTCGATTTTTTTTAAAGAGTGTTGTCTTTTGTTAAACCCAAGTTCATAGATCAGTCCCACCAATATATAAGTTTCACAGTAGTTTCCGCCTGACGGTTAAGTATTAACTGTTTCCTTTGTGGCACTTGGAGATGGAATACACCTTGTACCTCATGTTCTGTTTCATCCACAAAAGCAATACATTTGGAGCCTAAAACAATTGAAAGGTAATGCCGACTGCATAATGCACCCAACTGGTTGCTGGATGAACAATGTAAAATTTATGAAATGTGAATTATAACATACTTACAGTAATTGCACTTTTCTGATAATGAAACTAAGATTCACATATGTAAAAGGCGGATTTCGTCCGTTGCCACTTGCACAGTTGCGGAATAAATTTCTTTTCTCCAAAGCTTCAATACACTGTAGATGGTTGGAGTTTCTGAACTGCAATGCTGTGACGTGGATGACGTAGATAAGGTCGCTACATCCTCGTCCATATACTCTGAATTGTTTGCTTTCCATTCATTTGGAATGTTAATTGCTGCTATAGCAGTCATAACTCTTCTAACATTTATTCTTTGTTCACAGGTACGTAAATGAATACCTGCATGCTCTGAAACTGGTGTTTTCGAGGAGGATGGTAAGTGAAAAATGAATATTAGATCACAAGGGATGAATGTGAGCTCAAACGCTCAGAATTGCTTGAACGCATTGCTTAGAATCGTTGATCGCAGATACAGAGGCGTGGCACACAGAAATCTCTACTTTTCACCAGTACGGAGTTGTTGCTCTGCATATTCATAATCAAAGATGTGGACTTTTGGAATGCAAACAAGCAATAGCTACTTCTAAGTTTTGTAACTTATTATTGCATTTCCATCAACAGAATCCTAACAGGCTTACTTGTTTTAACAGTAATTAGATAGCTGTGTTTCGTTTATCTTAATTATTTTATTTATGTTACTGTAATTTTCTGGCCACTGTAGAAAAGAACAGAAGCCAAGCATCGGTAGCAATTGGATTATTTGGTTGTTGCACGGCAACCTAGAATTCGCTAAAAGAGGATTGGGAAAATTGCAAAACCTTTCGGCAGGAATATGTTGCATGGAAGTGCTGCCAAAAGCTTGTGACACAATCACTTGTACAGAATGCTGCATTTCCGTTGTTGTCTTGGCGTTTCTTTTAGTGGAAGTGTAACTCTATGTTTCTAAAATGTTTATTTTCAATTTTATTTCTAAGTATGACACCTACGCCTACTGCGTTGTTTCATTTCGTAGCTACAGTAAACGAAAGTATAATTACAAATCTAAAATTATCCTTTTAGTTGGTTAAATATCAGCTCTCACTTCAACTTTTAAATTGTCTCAAATTGCAGTTCATTAATATATATTACTTTTGCATAACTAGCGATGTCGGATGTGTTTATAACATTTTCCTAAGCATCTTTGTTATTTTTCTTAAGCTATCTATATCAGTTCTTTTTATTTTGATTATAGTTTAACGCCCGAGTTTG